>OY728120.1:49340346-50607962 GCA_963277665.1 Viscum album | reverse complement strand
TCAGTTTGATGTAATTAAAATAACAAAAAGTGAGTGTCATGTAATTTTAGTTAATTGACCCAAAATGGGAAAATCCCACATGTTTTCATGTTAATTTTCTTATTCACTACAATCACTAATTTTCATTTACATAGGATTAAATGGATTGAAGTCGTCACACAGAACAACCTAATTCACAACCATGACCAATAGAATTTTCATTAACATATTTATATCATGTAATTTTGTATTCCAAATTTTAATGGATTCCCCTACACTAACTGAAAAAACAATACAATTATATGGTGATGATATTTTCTACATCTCAAATATTAATTACTGCACCAAATCATTTAACAAAAGAATCTAGAATTATCATCCATCTCTTTCTAGTATAATCGGATATATAAACTATACCTTATTTAATCATTTACATTAAATAAAAACTAACTATTCCTTTATTATTTTCACATCCAATATAGTACCCATGATCTACCGATACATTCTATTTCATTATTTTACATTTTTTTAATTTATTACTTATGGAAACCTGAGTAAATATTTCAATTATTGGATATGAAATATCCATCATCAATATTTTTTTTCAACATTTAAAACTCCATCAAAATAAAAAAAATTAATTCAAATGATTTTATTGTTATACTAATTGAAAATTATGAATTTAATATGCACTTACTTTTGAAACCTTCACATTTCCAATTTCTTCTACACTACGATGTGGAACATGTTTTCATAACTAGATAAAATATTAGAAGTAACATATCATAAAATAATTTTATTAATATGAAATGATCCTCTTCTTTTTTTTACATGAATCATTCCACTCAATTTTGGCGGATGAAATAATTTTCAACATATCAATTGAATTCGTCGACATATTTTATTCAAAAAATAAATTTTTTTATTACCCATAAAAATACTAACTTTCTAATTTTTAGTACAATTCATAAAAATCATTCTGATTAACATTCTCTATACCCTCTTGAAATAGGTATTTAGTATTCCTAATAATAATTCCACATGCCCTTCTAAAACATCCAATATGGAATACCAATGGAATAAAACATTTAAATAATTTATACATATTCATGTACACTTAAAAAAAATTCAATCACATTATTAAAAACCTTCATAATAAAGAAACCCTCTTCAATATGATAGTCTGTTATGAAATCATGGAATTAACATCTTAATAAACTACACCATTCAATAAAACAATATACCCAAATTGTCATTTTATGTATAAAAATTGATATTCTAGATATCATCTATAACAGCTTTATACCTCATCGACTTTCATGAAATTAAATCACAATATGTAAAATACATTATTCATGTTTCATTCTATTTCAATATAAAAAATCTCAAAAAAACTATAATTGTATTTTTCATAAAAAATTCACCATTTCGATTTATTAATCAATATAAAATTTATTCATAAATAATTCACCTTTCTATATTTTTGAAACCAGAAAATCTAATAAAAAACATGTTACGAACCATATGTCTTCAGAGGGTGTATCAATTTTCTTAAATAACATTGAGTCTTTTTCAACATCATTCAATACTGGTGTGAGATAATGTATTTAAAGGAAAACATTTACATGGAATTAACATAATAAAATATTAATAATCATCCCCAATTTCCCAGGATTCTTCTCTCCCCAAATAATCATTCCAGAACTCTTCCATTATAAAAAAAACACCTATATCTATAAAAAAATCACCACATATCCATATTATAATGTACATAGATTGAACATCTTTCATAAATCTATATTTTTTTAATTTTAATATGTAACTTTTAATTGGGTAAGTGTGAACTAAAACAAAATGAAATCTTATTTCTAGGTTTATTATTTTTTGTTATAAAGTCAAAAAAATTACTATACGACATAGATCTTACAAATTAATCTAAAAAATATCCATGGGGTAGTGGGGATCTTTTACCCAACACATCATGTTATGGGGATTTAGTTTCCCTTTTCTATATAATACATTCAATTATAAATCATCCAAGTGTAGTAATAATAAAATAAAATCATCCACATGATTTTGGGTTGATATAAACTAAAATTTCAAAAATTGTTTCTCCACATTGTCTTTTAGGGAATGAAATTTAATTTCATGGTGTTTTATCCATTAATGATGAATATATGTTTTATAATATTTATAATAATGACTTTTTTGGAGATGATATAAATTCAGATCTCAATTCCAACCCAATTAAATCAATATGTTAACTCATCTATATCAAAGTGGGTTCTTTTTGTGTGGCGACAACATATTTACCCTCCTACTTTTTTAAAGAGATGGAAAATTTCTTCATAAATGGTTAAAAGTGAAAATATCTTATATAATTGAACACACATATTTAATTTCAGTTTTTATCAATTAAAAAACCTAAACAAACATAATATTCATAGCCCGATAGTTGTTTCTATCATGATCTATAAGAAAATTTCCCTAAAATTCATTTTTGTTGAAATAATAGGTTAAAAATTTTATAGATTCAATATTATTATCAACACGATATCATTGTTATCAATTAAGCTAAAAAAAATGAAAAAATGCATTTTCATGTTTGTTCCCTATAATGGAAACTGAAATTGATATAATTATAATGTTTCATATCAACATGGATTCCTTCTCCATTTGTTTCCAATTTCACCAATGTCAATTTCAATGATTTCATTGGATACAGATAATAAATATCAATATTTAAAATAGTTCTCTGTATTATTTTATTTTAGTAAAAAATGTACAATACTTAAATTATTTTAGTCAAAATACAATAATAATTTGGAACGTACTATTCAAAAATATTCTGAATTAACACCTCTAAAACTACAAGAACTGTTTTTGTTGTACAACATTTGATGATAAAAAATATGCCCCCAACATATACAGTCACATACTTATATAATTCATCTCCATTTTTATTTATAGTTTGTGATCAACACTGAGCATTGAAAATCATCCCTCTTTATGTACTAATACATTCTTGACTATAAGGTACTTGACCCTTGATTTTTTCCATACAGTCCTTCTATTACCGGTAAAAAAAATTTAGACCACCTACTATTTGAAAACAGAATTCATCATATTAAACACATTTCAAGGAACAATATTACACATGATAAGTTTATATCTATTTGATATAATTGTAATCCCATTTTCATTTCTATAGCCAAAATTAGTATTAATTATTCCAATAGGGCCTCGAGTGAAAATGTACCATCCATATAAATTCTATATTTTCAGAATAAAAAACATACATTTGTTTTTTCTTGATTCATGCAACCGTTTTATCATTATTGTGAATATTTTGGAAAACACTTTTAGTTCTAATAACTTTATTAATATTTTTCCCTGAAAAAATATACCATGATTGGTTAATTTCAATTTTTTAATTTTCTCACGTGAATCCTTGATAATGTTTTTTCTATAATTGTCCTCAATTTTTTTATAACACCATAATATTTGAAAAAAATATCAATATTGGATATGGTATATGACATGAAACACCCATGCTAATCCAACCTTGAAATATTTTATTTTAAATATTTAATTATTTACCCTAGATATAAAATTGTTCTATACAGAAAATAATTTAATATTTATGGAATATATAAAAATATATTACTCAATATAAATGTATTGTTATATTATTAATAAATAGTCACACTAATTTATGAATTTAATTTAATCTTCAAAAATACTTTATATTAATAAGTGGTATTAATTTATAATTTTATAAAATAAAATATTAAATTTTGAAAACAAAATTTTTATTTTATGCTATGAAAATCATTTATTAAATCATTATATGAATATTAAATTATTGTGATTCTTTCGGATATTTTGGGAAACAAATTATTTTTTAGTGTAATGTGAAATATACTATTTAAAAAAAATTCATTTCATTTCATTAAAAAAATACCAATAATGGTATGAATTTTATAATATATTAAAATAAGCGCTTATAAATTTAATAAATTAAATAAGATACATAATAATTAAGATTATACATTTTCATTAACTAAAAAAACTCCTAAAAACAGACTTTTTTTTTCTATAAACCAATTTTCTTCAAGCATTGTGGGATACATAGAAATTGAATTTTTCCTAATTATAGAGTTTGACTTTTCTAAAAGGGATTATATATTTTTAATCATAATAATTAATTTTATTTAATAAGGGAAACAAAATTTTGGATTATTCGAATTAATAAAATAAGAAGAAACGTTTCATCTGAGTAAAGGGTAAATTGGGTTAACTAATGTTAAAACTAAGTGATAAAGACACATTTTTATACAATAAGAAACTCATTGACAATTCTATGAACAAGATGTTGGTTCACCTATGGCTCAGGTACAACTAGATATTCATCAACATCTTCAGGTTAGATTCAATGATGATTACTTGGTTCCATTTTTTATACAAAAAAACACCATAATTGTCCCTCTCTACCAAATACAGGATTAATAATTTCAAATTCAACCACATCATACTATCACATCATTGCATTCTAAAATCGATTATTTCAATTGTCAACCATTTTTTAAAAATTCACCATACTTTTGAATATTGATCTATTTTCAAAACACCATAAACCTTCCATTTTTTAAAATAACACATTTTAGAAAAACATATCTTTTTTCAAATATTAACACATTTCCCCAAATAATATATAATTTATAAAAATGGAATATATACTCCTAGTGGGAATTAATTTTGATAATGCATGACATGCTCATATCATTGGATGAACCCATGAAAATGAGATAGTAATTCTTTTATGTAACACTAAAACACTAATGTACGAAACTCCTTGGTAAGGTGACAATTAAAATTAAAAGAATAGCTAAAAATTCTAATTCTCTACATTTTAGTCTTGAGAATCCTACTCTTTTCTGCCAACCCTAAAAAGGAATAGATCAGAATGAATTTCCACTGTGACATTGAATGAATTGATGAAAAAATATTCCATAGAGATAATTGTATGTGATAAGATTGATACCACTTGTAACATTCTACCACTAATCAATCACATATGATGTAAGGAAGATGTTACTTGGAGTTATGAGATATCACCAAGATTCCAAAGGATTGTAATAAATTCTAAGGGAATCATTAATAATTGGGGGGTGATTTTCCTTTAAAAATAAAACAACCAAATAAACATTACATAACCAAATTAACCAATACATCATGCATGATATTGATAAAATACTACCCAATCCATATCATTTTCATAATAAAATATCTATAAAGAATACCACAATGAAGACTAAAAACATCCCTGAACACTACAAAATACTACAAAACCCAAAAAAACATGAACACAACCACATAACATAAATATCCAACATTCTCAATAATCCAACTCCACAAATTGGCAATGTATCACCAAGGATAACTAGAAAAGTGCTACACATTACCTTGTCTTATTTTCGAACAAAAAAATTGCTAAGAGCATAGATGTTATAAAGTAGGGGTGTGTAATGATGTTTAGTAGGATTTCCCCAAATGATTTCCCTACTCACAACATTTTGATAGAACTTGTTATTATATTATTTATAATTAGTTAATATAAAATAATTTCCAAAAATAGTGTATGTAAAAATATAAACAGGGGAAATACTAAAAAATATTCTCTTAAAACCAACCAAATTTCAATGGAAGAAACCAATGAAATCATTAAAACCACTTATCATGTTCAATTTTTTCATTATCCATTACATTTAACATATCCAAACATCAATCCATGCATGTACCATTTACCTCCCAATACTAACGATTGGTGAGTCATTCATCAAATATTATGCTAATTAATGAACCATTTTATGAGGGAAGGCCTTGACCGTTACCCATCCAACTAATGATTGGAGAGACACATTTCCATTATCCTTCTTAAATTCACATCAACACGTAGGAAAATAATGCAATAAATGATTAACAAATCAACCATTTAATCAATTTAAATAATTCTATTCTTCTCTTGATAACATTTCTAATTGAACAATTCAATAAAACATACCTTTTATCAAAGACCATACAATTAAACCAATCCAACATAACCAAATAGTTATTAAAAACATTTTTCAATGGAAAAAACCCCAAATAATCCTTTTAAAACCATGTTTCCAATTTTTCTTTCCCTAAAAATATCCAATATCATGATTTCATGGAATTTTATTCAAAGAGGGTTCCAAATAAGAAATTCACATCTTTATCACTAATAATTTTAACTAAAAAATAAATTTGAAATCATAATGTCAATTTCCTTCAAAAGGAGTCGAGTGTTAATCCAACCACCTTTGGAATTTATAATGACAAAAAATAATGGCCCAAAATTTTAAACGACACCAGGATGAATATCCAAAAAATAACTATATAACTCTTCCCCTAAGATCAAAAATGAAAAATCTATTCATATTTGGCATCAATAAACGTATATCTAAAATAATTGGAATACGATAAAAGTTTCTAAGAAAAATGGGGATACATATATCTATGTAAAAAAATGGAAAAGTAAAAATCAAATACTTACCATGATTATTTGGCTTCAACACAATAAGAGAAACCTTCAGATAACCACTATTTTTATTGGAGAATACTATATTCCCTTTGGGAGGATTAATTCTTATGATAGGGACATTTTTGGGAAAAATAGTTATTAATTCTTTATTATGAACTAGATCTACAATTTTTTATCTGGTATTTAAACCATGAATGTTTAGTCACACAGTTACTTAATCTATTTTCTAACCATACGATATCCACTGCCATAAGGGGTAATGCATTATTGGCTCACACTATTAGAAAAACTATGTGCCAACCATGAAAAGGCACTCTGTCCAACACTACAAAATTTCTCATTTGAGTCTGTACATTATGAAAACCTCATAACCTACCTATGCTCCATCCCCTTGGACCATGTCTCAATGTGAATGGTTTCTTGTAGGTTTTCCATGTTTTTTCCAACCCATTCATTGAGCACGCACCATTAGAAAATCCCAAACATATTCTAAACAGCATCCAAACCCTCCCAAACATCATGAAATATACTTATAGACTTAAAAATAAAAACATAAAGGGTTACTTACATGAAACTAGAGGTGATCCAATATCATTAATCTATTCTTTCAAGTTTCAAATAAAACATTCGTTCATATGTACAATGGACTAACCCAATGTGATGTACTGTGATTTTTTATTCATCTCGAAATCCAATTTATGATATATATAATTATTTTTAAATAAAAATTATATTATTCATAATATAATTAAATTTATGAAAATATAAAGTAATGCATACCATTCATTCATAATTTACATTGAGAAAAAGAAATATTACTCAATCATATGTATGGAAAACTATCTCAAATAATTTAACATTGTTCATTTTTCATAACAACATCTAATTAATGGATTTATAATTATTATTGATGTAAAATAATAAAAATTATTACATTATTATTATTTTACAGATTATGAAATAATTTACTCTTTGTCCATATATGACTTCAAAATGACATTTTTAACATAAGAGTTTAATATCATCAAAGCATCCCATGTGGAAAAAATTTATTATGTAATTGATAATAAAAAGAATAAAATCAATAATAAACATGAAAAAATATCTTATGAATATAGTTAATTAACATATATCTTCTATCCGGGAAGATAATGAACATGGGTGATGAGTTAGACTCAAGAAAAAATACATTCTTTTAAAAAATAACATTTTAATATTTCCCTTCAAAATATATTTCATTTAAGATAATGTCCCATTAAATGATTCAATAAAATTAATGTTCATGATTAAATGTACTATAATGGTCATATCTGGTCATATTTAAATTTAGTTATATTTTATTATAAAAATAATAATTTTTTTTGTTTTTATTTAATGTATATAGATCATTTAAAACCATGTCTCATATATCTTCAAGATTTCTTTTATAAATCATTCACATTGAATTGAAAATTTATAAAATTATTTTCTAGATGTCTTGTATGGGTATAAGAAAACTCAAAATGTAATTTTTATTTATTTGTTTTAAATTATTTTAACTCTTTTAAAAATGATTCTTCTTATTTAATTTATATGTAAATTTTATATATTTATTACTAAAGGGAAATATATTATAATATTATAATGTATATAGAATCCTCATACTTGGACACCTCTATAACTGTTATTTTCTGTTTGTATTATTTAAAAATATTTTATCATTTCTTCAATGAAGCCTCGTAATTACCTTTCTTCTGTGAATTTTAGTTTGTAAAATTGTTTTTGAAAAATAAAATGTATTTTACTATCCAGATGTTTTTTCATTGGAGATTAAAATATTTTTTCATCTATTTATGAATAAATGTACATGAATAAAATATTTTCTCATGATAAGGTACTAGAGAACTATATACGAAAAATGGGTGATCATTGTATTTCTTAAATGATGTGCAGTGCATCAATATTTCTCATAAAGAGGAAATATTCAGATTTAGATTTATTTTAGGACGAGTACCATTATTTAACTTCAATACATTGGGTAATGATCCTTCTCTCTATAGGAATGAGAGAGGGTGTTCCCTGGTTTAGTTTATCCTACAAATTTAACTTGGATCGACTTATTTTTTACATGGGGTTTGAAAAGTTTATTAATATCATACCCCTAGTTACCTAAAACTAATATCTATGTTATAGATATGACTTTTAATATTTTTTATGATAAAAATATTTATTCATTCTTATTGAAGGATTTATTTTATTTAATCAAAGAATAATTGAATATAGGTTTTTTATTTTTTGGTACTTGATGTTTTTTGGTGTACTAATATATTTATTCTTCTTATTTTAATTAATGATGTTTTTTTGTGCTTATCGCACATTTTTTAAATTATATCATAGTATTTAGGATAGGTAAAAAAATAAGAATTGAATACTATAGGAGTCTAGATTTTTCATGAAAATATAACATTTTATTTTTTAATAGTATTATATTGTCAAAAAATGATATTAATTACTAGTGTCCAAATTTTAAAATTTATTTTTATGGATGAGTGCTGACCTTGTTCACCAATATAATTAATCATAATGATACTATAGTATTTCAGAAAGTAAAATATTTTCCAATATCACTAGAATAAGAAATGTTTATGGATGGGTACATATTTTTTAGGGTCCCCTTGAGATAGAAAGGGACTTTTTCCAACCAACATCATCTTAGATTGAATCAGTATTATCTCGTAAGAAATCATGTTTTTGTCAATGAATTATACACATGTGGTTTTATAATGAATACATGTTTCTGCTACAAACATTTCAAAATTATAAAATATTTTAGTTGGTTATTATGTATCCCTTTATTAACTCATTGATCTAGAAATATCCACATCACTGTCCACCTCATCTTACTAACTGTATTGTCCAAACATTCTCTCATCACATTTTAAATTCATCTCATTCTAATAAATGATTAAATCCGAGATGTCTAAAATTATCATTTGGAATTCATTGTATAATAGTAAGGATTAATTTTGGATGATTAAATAAGGAAAATATATCAATCCATGTTATATTAAAACATTTGATGCATATATTTTTCATAATAAAACATTTATTTATAAAATGATTATGTAAGAAAATTTGGTATTTTTCTATACTATATCTCATACAGATTATTATCTTAATTTTTACATAATAATTAATTTTTAGATATTTAAACAAATTTGATCCCAACCACTTTACATTTCAAGAGGTAATTTTATTTCACGGAGAATTGTCTGAAATATATTGTTAAATATCCAGTTAATATATAAGATGACTCCATTTTTTTGAGGAGTCCAATAATCTGGAGTGGGATTTTATATCTCATGATTTTCAATGTAATATTGAACATGATTTGATTTAACCTCTACAACATTACCAGTCAGGATATTTTAAATTTATAAAACAATAATATTGTCTACTATCCTTCGATACTGAGTTATTTCCATAAAAACATAATACATTTGATAATTGACCATCAAACTTGTCATCATGTTATTCTTACCAATGAATATGGAAAAATAAATTTTCACATCCATGGAACAGGGTCTCACAAGACCATAGACATCAATATACAAAAAGAAATAAATTAGGTTGACTTGTTTTCTTTTTCATTTTGTTTTTTTAACAGTTTTCATTTTTTGATATGTGTTACACATGATATTGGGATCTCTATAATATATATTTCGGTATTGATCTCATTTAATTTGTACAATATCTTCTAATGTTTATAGGAAAATATATATAAGCCTTTTCTTCCTCTATCTATTTTCTTACACAATAGATATGATACATGTTTCCTATTCCACATCAAAGACATAGAGGTTTCATATTCTATGCCATTCATTGAAAACTATAGTGCCATTTTTTCAAATAGTATGAATGTTATTTTTTTAACTAAAACACATTTATTTAGTATCATTACTATATTACGTTATGTATATTGATAATGTGTCCTTCACTAACATGTCATGTTTGAATATTAAGTCCTTTAAACATATTGTGACTTTACAAAATACATTTACATCCCCCATCAACCTTTCAAAATAATATAAATAAATTATATTATTCTTTTAGCCTTATTACAAGTTATTATTTCCAATCATGTGGGATCTTCATCGACTGACTGAAATCCATTTTATAGATATATATGATAATATAAAATAAATTAAAACATAATTTTTCTTCATGTATTTTCCATTTTTTATTCATGTATGACGAGTCACATATTTTAGTGGTAAATAATTTTTTCCACCTCCCACTCCATTTTATTTTTCCTTATCCTAGAAAGAGAAATATCATTTATTTCAATATCTTTAACAGAGATTATAATTAATGTTATTTTCACTATTGGGATTATTATATTACATTTTGTTTTAATCATGGTGATAAATAAATTTATTTTCATCCATTGAACCCATAAAAAATAAATATCAATTTAAAAATACCATTAATATTAAATCCTCAAACTCACATTAATGTATCATGAGTTGTGAAGCTTCACACATCTATGGAACAAATATATTGTATTTAAAAAACTATTGAACAATAATGAAAACAAATATTCAGTTTTTTTATTTGTTTCTCTGAATTTTAGTTTTTGGGGTCATTAAAATAAAATTCTACTTAGGAGTGAGTTATTAAGGTTTTTATGAATACACTCTTTTATTTTTCCTTTTTCCAGGAACATAAATTTATTTTACTTTTATTTGAAATTATTTCTCTGGTGTGTATGTATCCTCCTTCTATATATATTTTCCCATTTAACCTATATTCCTTATAATATTTTCCTTATAATCATAAATAACAAGCCGCTTCAATTAGTTTTTAGTCTCTTTTGATCATCAGATATTAATCACAACATCTTGAAATCAGCATCGATTAGCCCTATTTTTTTACATGTTCTATAACAAAATTGTAAAGTCCATTAATAATAAGGGTCTATTCATCAATTTTGATATATATCCCAACATATTTCTCAAATATTGTTGAATCTATAATAATCTATTAATAAATCTATTTTCCTAATTCTAATATTATATATTCTTTCTTGCAAGGAGATCCATGATTCATAAAAAACTCAATTATGTGGTAAACATTTTTCTCTGTAAATTTCAATTTATTTAGGGGAAGCATCATGTTGTAAATGATTATAATAATTCCATTTAATTATAAAATTATACTCCCCATTATATTATTATTTTTTCTTCTCTGAAATATCTAACATGAAATATTAACTGAGGTGTTTTATTTTTTCAACCTCTTATACTTTTTCATCATTTATTTATTCTTATTATTTGGATATCTTGTACTTCTTGTTAGAAAATTTCATTTTTGGTTTCATAAATCTATTCATGCATTTTTAATTTTTCTTCAATGTTTCTTATTCAACATAATTATCTGGAAATTTCATAGTACACATATGTGAATGAATCTCAATTTTCCAAAATAGTTTAAAATAAATTTGTTGTTTCCCATTAAATATTTCATTTCCTATTAAAATATAAATGAAATTAAATAAAATGATGTCATTAACTTCATTATTCATGAAATCAATTTCCAATGGTATTTTATTTAAGTCCATACCTATTATAATCTGATAATTTTCTTTTTTCACATAATCATTCCCATTGTTCCTAATTTATTATAATATTAGAGTGTTTTTAATGAAATACAATGTAAATCACTTTGGAAATTTTTCTTCATATACACATAATTTGGTATTGAACCTTGGAGTTAATCTAGGACAATTTATGTCAACAACTATTTCATCATCAATGATATCTCTGAATTTGTGTATATCTATCATAGTATGTTAAACAGATCAAAAAATCCATTATCTAATTAATTTTATCTCATACACTTATCTTAAAATTTATCCAATAATTCCCATAACCTTACATCTTGAACATTAGAATGACCTACATATATTATGACAGGATTTTCCCACATAGTGTGATAATGTTTTTAATACATAACCATTGTAAATATACTTTTTTTAAATAACCTATAAAATTATTTATTTTATTATAATCTACATATAACTCTCTATGATATATTTTTAATACATGTCTAATATCAATGTTGAATATGATTAAATTAATAGGAACCATGTTCACATTTGTCATCATTGACAAATAATGGTTCATTATCAATCCCCATTTTCATGAAATTATATCCTTAAAAACTAGTGACTCCATTATAGTTTATTAAACCTTCTATAGTTTTAGATAGATATAACTGCTATAAAACCTTATTTTTAATTATATGAAATTTTCCAATAAAATTCTAATTCACCAATATGTATGGTTGATAAGGTTATGTGATATTTTAATTTCCCCATTTTTTATTATCATAATGAGTTGTTTTTTAGAAAACACATTTTATCCATACATTCAATTTAAATAACAAATTAAAACAAAGATAAACTTTTGGAGTTTTATATAATTCAATAAAATTGGATAATATAAGGTCTATTCATGGATGTGAGATTATTCACCTAAAACATTAAATATCGGTAAAGTTTTATTATGAGGTAAATAATGGCCCCACTAACCACCATGTTCATAACCATGGAAAAATTAAAATCTGTCTACTTACCTTATGGATGGAAAACATTTTTCCACAAGATTTTATCTTCCCCCCCCCCCATGAACTAGCAATGTTATTAAACAATATATAGTAAATATATATGATGTACATCATTATTATAAACAAATATCAATAAAATTATATTGGGATAGACTATAATTATCTTTTTCTATTCCATGAATGAACCAAACGTCCAACCTCTTTATTATTTCATCCAATTATTAAAATGGAAGTAACTATGTCATTAGTTTTATTAATTATCATGGTAATGATGATATCATATTGCATTATATTTTATTATATTTTCTATTATATTTTCTTATTGATTTAATCTTGAGAAAACATTACTATAGTTATATTAGGAAAATATATAATACAAAATGAGATATTCTCAACATTTAAAACTATATAAAAACATAGAAAACAATGGAGACGATTATCCCTCAAAAAAATATATAAATAAAGAATTTAAAATTCCGAAAACATACATCGCTACAACCACTATGGTGAAGCATTCTCTTTAAGTAAATGGTTAAAACTGGATGAAATTACCACCCTTAATAAATCTAAATATAAAAGAAATATTATAAAATGAACATCTATAAATATTTGCAATGATTTTATCCACTCAAATCCTTTAAACTAAATAATTTTCAAAATCAACATAATTTTTTTAATGAAAAGAATAATTTTTGGAATTCCCATTACTGAATTACTAGGTACCATCATATGTAAGACTTCAAAAATAACCTTCTGAATACACTTCTATAACATCTAACAGGGTATACCATTTCGAACACCATTTCATGCAATATATATCCTTCTGATTGTAATTTTGGAAATCACCTTTCCATTTTCAAAACACTTTCAACTGTGATATACAATTTTTAACATGGTTTATCCATAAAAAATATTTTTTTACCCTTCTAAATTCACCATAAATTCTAAAAATATCTATTTTTCCCAATTTAGTAGTGTTGAATAAAAAATAGATTTACATTAATCATATGATACACATCATTACCTATTGTATATGTTATATAATGATCTCAAAACCCATAAGTAGACTATATTTAATATTCCTTAAAAAAAATTTGCAAACTTTTACTCAATAATCAATCAAAGAGGATCGATTTAGCTTATTCCCCTTAGTTACTGATCATATATTATTTTTGATATAATTAATGGATGATTTCTAGTCTTACATTTTTTCCTTTTAAAATTATTGGTTTTAGTCCAATAATAAATAATTTTTTTGATAAAACCATATTTTTAATCTAAATATCAAAATTATGATGAATACATATTATCTTAATGGTTTATAGTTTTATTATGTGAATATAATAAGCCTTACATTGTCATATGTAATAAAATTGTCATACAATGAAAGAAGTATCATTTATGTCATAAAAAAAATATTTTTTTAAAATAGATAATAACAATACATAATGTCTAATTAAGGGTTCATTATTGGTAACAAAACATCCATGTATAATGCATTGGCTACATTATCTATATGAATAATATTAATTTGTTGGGGTTCTAAATGAAGAAAAAATTTGATGGTTTTGGTTGAATTAATTTTAATGTTTCATTGGTTTAGAGTAAGACATGTAATTATAAGAAGACTTTTTTATTACATAATCTCATGGTTTTAGAAAAAAATAGATTGAAAATTGAATCCCAATCCTTTTAAAAAAAATGATAAGTTCCACCCTCTTTTGATTTCCAAAATGTCATGGAGTAGTAACATCTACCATTTATATTATCATAGTCATGTTATTTATTTCCATACAATTTAAATGTTAACCATTGTTAAAATGAATATTCCTATAATAGAATAAAAAATTATAAAAATCATTGATCAAATAAAATCATATCAATATAGAATTTACTTTAATCAATAATATCATATAAATGAGAAATAAATTGTAAATGGAAGAATAACTAAAAAGAAATTTTTGAATTATAAAAATTTATTAATAAATAATTAAAATATTAACTTTAATTCATGTATCTCTTATATTCCATTTTTTAAAGTGTTTTCCCTTTTAATATTCATTTTAATAATCACTTCCTTAGAAAAGGAAATATGAATCTACACACAAATTGATCTTGGTAATAAAAAATAAAAAATTGAGAGTATGAAGTATTTATATGTGGGATTTAGTATAATCATACTCTGTATATAATTCCTCTAAGATATATTAACAAGATCATATTTATATATGAATGAAAGACTAATCATGAAGGGAGAATAGAAATGTCGAGTAATTCAACTCATAATAGGGGTAATGTTTATATAACCAAGAAAAACTTGAAGACTATTACATGTATGTTTACTAAAAAATGGTGATCTAAATAAATAATTCAAACCAGTCATATTCTAAATAACACCTTTATTTAAAAAATACATTTTATTCAATTATATATCTATGGAAGAAATATTTATCTTCAAAACAAATTTTTTTATAAGGATGGTCAGTTCCTACTCAACTATTTGTTATAGTATAATGTTCATTTCATGGATGTGAGGTTACTATATACTATATATGAATATTTTTTTCATATGGAATGTTTTATTATTTCACCATCAATAAAATAAAAAATATATTACACCTATATACCATCCATGACCAGTAAAACAATTATAATATCATGAATCACTATTATACAATAGCTTCATTAAAAAATTTAAAATTTTATATAGATAATGAAGGAAAAATTATTTTATGGTAGTTGAAATAGTAATCACATGGATTTAAATTTCAAACTGCTATATGGAGATATATGTTGATAAATGTCGCAAAAAATGTTATACCAATGAATGTTTACTATAACACTCAAATAAATATTGAATATTTGGAAAAATAAATAAAAATTATACTCTCATACAAAGGTAACCTAGAATTGAAAATAAAATTGAAGATTGGAAAAAAATAACATTTTGGTAACATTAACATGTATTAGTGATTCCACATGTCAATCTGTCTTGATGTATTATAGTACATCTATGAAAAAAAGTACACAACCTTATATAAAAAAATTCATAATACTGATGAGTTCCTTGGGAGATCATAATAATTAAAACACATGATGTTCATATATTAGAAATAATAATAGTCACCATCAACATAAAATGGACTCAACATGCTAAATGGAGTTGTCACCTTCTTCTATTTCTATGTCTGAGCATTAAAAAATATCAATAAAAAAACAACTCATCAACACAGATTATTATGATTATTATCATTTCTATATGCCTATATATAAATAATTTATTCATATTTATCTTGTATGATTATATGTAATAATAATCATCATAATCTAATTTAATACATCGTGTAATATGTCTTTATGTCTCCTATTTTATTTGATACGTTATAAATATTTAAATATCTAACCATTAAAAATAAAATCATCTTTAAGGAAATTAAAAATCAATGAAAAACCCCATGAAATAGAAATTGATTCCAAAACATATAAAAAATAATAAGGATAATTCTAATTAAGACCTCATATTAGAATAGTAATTTCGTTAAGAATTAACCTCACCCATATTGAATTGACCGTGACCAATAAATGAAGATGATGTATGTCACATGTAGTGACTTCGTATTCCTTATTGAATACCAAATCACTATATAAGGAATCTTGTTTTCTCCGAACATTTTAATGGGGTGAAACTATAATTTTTAGTCAATTTTGAAAAATATTAATTTTATTAAAAATATGATTATATTAACTGTTACCCAAAAAATTATAACAAACTTATATTATATGTTATCCTACCGATTATTTGATAACCCACCTATATTCTAAATGTCAAACTTCATTATATCTATAAAAAAATTTGTCCACCAGTATTTTATTAAATACTTATGAAATAAATTAAAATATCACTTAGGTAAAATAAAATTTAATAAATTGAAACAATCCAGGAAAAGAAATGATATTTCATTATTTTCATTAGAAATATCATATTTTACATATTAAATAAGAAAAAATATATTTAGTTTTGAATTTGATAATAAAACCTTTATTACCAGAGTCATAACGAATGATCTTATAATTTTTAAAATTTTTAAAATTAATTGAGTAAAATTTAGGATTAAAAAAGAAAACATTTTATAAAAAAAACACTTATTCGTAAGTAATTCCTTTTAAATTTGATGAACAAGATTTGTAATTCATATTCTCCTAGTATAATTTGATTATTCCTATCAAATATGTCTACAATAAGAAAATTATTAAATATCTAAAATAATAATTAATTTTATATGATAGATGTCAATGAATTAAAGGAAATTATATTCATAAATTTATAATCATTCAAAAATTTAAGGAAAATTGGCTATCTATATCACATACCTTTAATCCATTATTTTTAAGAGAATGAATTTGATTATAAAAAAAGAGTGATCCAACAAAAAATCAATTTTAGCATACCTATAAATTAGAGGAATGTATTTCACATAAATTATGATTGTAATAAAATTCATGTATCATTTTATTTTCATTTTTGTCACATTAAAAATTATATAATGTTTCACTATTTTGGTATAGTGACAAAATTATTATTATAACCGGATCATGTTTTTCATTAAAATGAATATTTTCCCATTTGATCACAAACTGAACGACATTCAATAAAAAATTCATAGAAACCAAAGAAATTCATTTATTGGCATATATTCTGGAAATAAATTCAAAAGAATCTATTAAAAAACATAAACCACATGAATAATAGTAATAATTGCATAACCCAAAAAATAGAAACATGAAATTCCATAAAAAAAAGATACACTGAAAAATTAATATTTTTAATAATGGCTGTGAGAAACCTAAAATACAAGGATACAAGGCCTCTATGGTAATATTTCATGTGAAAATACCCTATATCGTGGTTTATATAGTCCAAAGGTAGGGTAAAAATTTTGTAAAACGAAATAAAATAATGATCTCCTCTGCATTTTCATGCTAGAATTTGAGCCACCATTTTGTCATCTCACCTTTTATGTTTAATCTTGATATCCGAATTATGTAAATTATTATAGGATATGATGGTGAATATATTATACTAGATGGTATTATGTTCTATAAATAAGAATTTAGTAACAAAAAATAAATCCTTTTCCACAAAGATGCACAAATATTAATTTCAAATGATATATCAATTATGATCATATAATGAAACAAAAGTGATACAAAAAGTATAGATATAAGAACTTGTGGTTTTGAGCCACAATACACATTCAAAATAATTTCATCATTAAATTAAATCCTCATTCCTCCATAGAACGTTTATCCATGAGTTATTACATGCATGAAAATATTAAAATTTATTAATCTCGATCTCTTTGTGTGAACTACCAATTCAATACTCTCCACACAACATTGGCCACCCTACAAAATCACATTTGAGAAATTTTTAATATAATTATAGAGAAATTAAATTGAATAATGTTTTTTAATTAATTATATCTATTATGTAAGAAACAACGAATAAATTACCACTCTAACATGATCAGCAACATAGAATGGAAAATGAATCTAATCAACGTGTTCCTCAAACTACCAATCAACAATTTCCACTATCACAGATATACATTGAGAATAAAATGATCATAAAATATATATTAAATAGGCCTATAATTGTGGCCATTACAATAATTCTGATATATCTAAAATTTCATTTTTTTTAATACTAAATTAATATAAATTGAAACTAGATTCCATGAACAAAGTTAATCAAAGAATTGGTTTTTATTGATTATTTTTTAAACTAATGGAACAACCAAAACAAATTTTTTTTTACTATTTTATAACCTATAATAGATTTCTCCATCAAAAGCTGTTATATAATAATTTTAGGTGGTCGTTACATGGGGTTGTTACATTTTTTATTCCATGTGAATCAATCTATATCATCCTTAAATTATATAATACATTATTATTCATCATAATATTATTTGATTGAGGAGTTTTAATGAATAAAATAAATTTTTAAATGATAAAAAATCTATAATAAGGATTTATAAAATTAGGGGAGATAATAATTTGGAACATTTGAAGACACATAAAATCAATATATGTCTAAAAATTTAGTTCTTTGTGTCTAAAATGTATCAGTTCAATCCGCAAACATGGTGGTCCAGAATACTAACACATAATTTACCAATGAATAAATATATATCACTCTTGATTCTATCTTACCATTAATCAAATATTATTGAATAATTTTGTTTTAGGTAGATCCTACCAAAGGATTAGGTGATTCCAATTATATGAGGATACCACTTGAATAATGATACATTTAATATCTTATTCATGATACAATAATACACTTATTCGATTTGTCAATTATCAAATTAATTGTTGAATTGTATACCATTACTGTTAGTTATTTTATTATCAATTCATAACATATCGATATATTTATTTATTAATGTTATTTTAGAATAGTTCTTCAACAATATCAAATATATTATAAAAATATATAAAACCAAAAAACGGTATCTGAAAAATATATTAATAATATTTTTTATTTTTGAATGGATAATGAAATTTGTGAATCTTGTTTTTTAGGTGTTATATAATTTCAATAGAAAAATACTAAGTTAATAATTATGTTTAAATACAATGGAATTTTCCATTTGAAAATATTAATTATGGTTTTAAATATAAAAATAACATGGTATAATCAAAGAAAAAAATAAATTGATGAAAATCAATAGAGATAGAGCCTAAATGGATGATATATTACATAATAGTTTCATGTTGTGTAATATATATCTGTACTTAACCATAACGGTGAGCTAAGGAACAGACCTGGCCATTGGGAACCTAAATATTCAATAAATTATTTAATATTATTTTATTTAGATTTAATCTTATATATTTTAGATATTAGAATTATGTATTACTCAAAATGAAAAAGAAAATAGTTATAATAAATTGAATATTTTTAAAAAATATTTCATCCATAATGTCGTAGTGGAATGTATTTTGTATTAAAATTAATATGAAATATTAAAAAAACTCATTAATAGATTCCCTTAATAAAAAATTTCACATTTAGGTCGATATAATATATGTTTAAAAGGGATTTCCATAGTTTTATAATTATTAAACTTTTTTAATCATAATATGAGATAAAATATTAATTTTTTTAATTTTTAAAAAAAATATATATATAGGTTATTCCAAATATACTTTTGGATGTTTAGTAAATCAATGTTTTATATAAAATAAAATATGATATATATTTAATTTATGAATATTATTTATATGAATATGTAATAATTTTTATTAAATAAACTTTTTTTTCATAATATATCTCATAATTTAAAATGATGGTTGCTATGTAAAATTCTTGTATAATATTAACATAAAATTTTTCGTTGCATTAAAAATAATTTTTCTTTTTTCTCCATGAATAAATTATAATTTGTTTATAATAGTTTTATAAATTAATCATAAGTTTACTTTTATCATATTTAAATAGTTGAATCAATCATTTAGTTATTTATTCCAAATTTTTTCTTGACGATAAAAATATATTATATTTTGAATTATAATGTATGATTTAGTTCAATGGGATAAATCATTTCTATAATTTTTTACTTAAAAATTAGGTCACATATAGTATTATTGATAACATAATTTCTATTATACACTGATGTTTTCTAAAACTGATAAGTGAAATTGAATTAAGATTATGAATAATATTTTAATTTTTTATTAGTTAAAATAATAATGGTAATGAAAACTCACATGAATAATTTACCCTTACATAGTGGAATATTTTGATAAATGTTTAATTTTAATTGAGTTTTATAAATTATTAAAAATATCTGGGATAGGCTATTATCACTCTTGGAAGACTCTAGTATGGATTATTTGTTTAATATATTCAAATAATTTAGATGAAACCTATTTCAGAAACATATAAATGGGATGAATTATAATATGTATAAACATAATTATATTTCAAATACTGTGTTTAAAATTCAATCGATAGTAACACATTTCATGTCCTTTATCATCAAAATGTGTTGGTCCAGCCTATATTTGGTATCCCAAAATTACATTCTATAATAAATTAATGTACCGTGGTCAAATTAAGAATTTGGTGCTTCATAATTGGTTTATTATTTCGATACCAAAAACTAGGACACCCAAAATTTTAGGATACCTGAACATTGTATTTTATATAATCAATATATTGAATTATACCAAAGTTTTAACCATTAAAATATCAATTATTCATATATGATATGATTGAAATGATCATATATTATATATATTTATTTCTTAATTATGTTATGAATGTTGTATTTCCTTATGAAATATGTATCTTCTCCAACTAATGGATTTCATGAGTTTAAAAGGGTTCATATTTTTAGAATGTGTATATTTAATGAAATCACTCTTTGAATGAATATTCAAAAAAATGATATTCAATTTAGAAAAACATATGTTATATATTAGAAAAATCATCATCATATTCTATAATAACCCAGTGAAAAATATTCTTAAAGTATAATATTAATAAAATAAATTACATATACTGCTATATATTAATAAAAATATATCCCATAAATGATGATGAATAATATGGTATAAGGGAAAATTTTCCTAATAACCCTTGTAATTCTGTTTTTTGACAAGGCTATTCAAATGTTTTTCTAGAAGCATAAAATGATTCACATAATGTTCCAATGTAATCATATATAATATGGAAAAAGGAACATTAGTATTTTTTCATGTATTCATTGTTATCTAGAAAGATAATTGATTAGTGATGTTGAAGATATCCATTAAGGATTATTCCCTCTAGTTAATTCAATTTGTAATCATCATTGGATAAGTTTTAACAATTTTACTGATTTTATGTAATGTATGGACATCTATTCATTGTGTTGATGATAAATTACCAAGTAATTATAATTTTAGGCTATGATATTGCATATAAATCCCTAATGTATAGTATATTTATCCATAAATGGATTATTATATATTTCTAGGAGTCAAACTTGGTCACAGAAAAAAGTATCACTATGTGTGAAGGATATTGATTCCTCAAAAAATGGAATTTTCTATGATACATTATTGGATATAGAAACACCATAAAAGTTTCATTTCATCTATAAGAGTTATGTAAATAAATATTCATATTTATAATTTAATATGATTCCAAATAAATAATTGAAAAATATTTTTATTTTAATAAATTTCAAAATCAATGAAAAAAGTATATGAATCTTATATATATAAATTAAATAATGAGGAAAAGTGTTTCTAAATCATCTTCTTGATTGAAAATAAATAGGAAATTTTAAAATGGATCTATGAAATGATTTGTGTATTAATTATAATACAATATATTATAATTTTACTTTAACAAAGGGTTATGATAAGAAATTATGGATGATAGGATTTGATACACATGGTTTATGATTATATGGATTACATATCATTAATGAAAAAAAATTAAGAAATAAATATTTTTTATTTTGTATAAAAAATTTATAATAGTAATTTTGAAAATTATAATGAATTTATATTACACTTCCCATGGGTGGTATATTTTATAGAATAAATTCTTTTTTCTAGAAAAATTACCAAAACAGATAGCATTTAATAGAATATATAAAAGTAATATTTTATTTATTAAAAATGACAATAAATGAAATATATTATATTTCTTATAAAATGGAATATTTTCAATTTTAACACTGTATTATGAAGATAATTTTATTTTTATGATGCTAGTGATTGAATATTTGTACGGAGATAATTTCAAAGATAATAAATTTAGTGTACGCTTTTTGATCCCATATACCTATGGTCCTAATTTTGAGGTAAAAAAATAAAATAAGACACAATATTTATTGCATATCAATGATAAAAATATATTTAATAAATTTTAATACTAATGACTACAACGATTAGTGTTTGAATGATTTAAGAAAAAAAATTAACTACTAAATTAGGACTCTTCTCAACAAATAGACATTTCCACCATATAAAACATGATAAATTCGTAATGAGTATTTAACATCTCCTTTATGTTTTTTAAAAAAGATAGTCATACTTCCATAGAGTACCTAATACTATTCCTCATAACCAGGGAAAATGGACCCCAAAAAAGGGGTATTGGAAAACTCATTGTAAGGGTAGACATAGTAATATTACATTACATGAGAGACAAGAGTTTTAACACAATATCACAATATGGATAATAATAATCATGGTATCATATAATATAGATATGATTTCATAAATAAATGGATTATAAAATGATCATAACATAATAAAATGGGAACATGGTATTATAGAAATAATATAACAATTATGTCTTAATAATTTTTCTAAGATTTCTTCTTATTCCAATGATTATCATATTTTGTTGTTTACACACTCAGACATTGTCAGTTTCTAAGGATTTCTTCCATGTCTCTCAAAATTGATTAGGATTATTCAATGATCCCATACATAACATATCATGAGATGTTACCATTTTTGAATGCATTGGATCTCTATATAGTCACACCCATCAAAATGAGAAATCATATATATGTGTTCCACCAGATTTAAATCTACATATAATAAAAACCCAGTAAAATTGAATTGGTTTTATATCTATTTTACTCATTTCAATATGATTGCATTCATTATTTCATCAATATGCATGACATGAAAAACCCATAAAAATGAATAATTATATAATAACATTAATAATTTATCTTCATCGATAGAAATAAATAATGGTGATTATGTATATTCAATTTACACCATGTTATAAAAGTATTTATTTTTAGATCAATATTTCCCCAAATCAATTGATATATTATAAATCTTGGGTAACAACCACTAATCTAGTAGTGAAATATTTTTAATTGAACATGTATATTCATTGGATCTAAATATTTACTACTCAATAAGATAGAAAGGAAATAAAAAATTGTCAATGGATTATAAAATAGATTAAAAATATAATTTCATGATCTATCTAGTAAAATAAATTGGATTATTCCCTTTGAAAACTTCCCTTGATAAAGGATACATCATGTGTGAATAACACTCTTATAATCATTAGGAACATTAATTTCAAAATAAAAATTTCCCTTTTACTTTCATAAAATCATATAAGGAGTACTTGAATAAATAATTAAAACAGGGAAAAATTATGGAAACCTAAAAACATAAATCATCTTTCTCATGGAAAATGACAGGTGTGGTGGAATGATATATTCATTTGAAAACATGTACAAGATAATCAGTATTGTTTTAAAAGACCCATATGAAAATATTTAACATATTTCTATTTAGAAATAATACTACTAAATTAATTGAACATAAAAATTACCCTGTTAAGATTTTTTTGAAGGAAATATTTTTGGAAAATTCAAAAATATTTCTTCAAAATATAACATAATTGATACCTAATTATATAAGGAAATTTAAAACACATAAATACCATTTATTGAAACCCATATAATAAATATTATTTTAAAACCATATATTTATAATAGCTTACTATAATTATGAATAACAATTATACGAAATATATTTGAATTCTAAAATATGTATATAGAAGAAAAAGAGTTATGTCCTCAGGTAGGGAATCAATAATTTCATTGATTTTCACAACCCATCCTAGAGGGATCGATGTCGAGACTCCCCAAGCCTATATATTATAGTAAAGGTGCTGGTCACTAGCACTGAGACGAAATATCACTAACATTGGAGGCATTTCTGATATAACTATACTCACACACACATCTCATATCCTACAAATTCTAACTATAAAACAGTATTTAATCCATTCATACCACTAATATAACCACTTAGAGTAATAGTACAATACAGAAATCTAAGGGGGCCATTATACAATCCCAAAAAAGATGTAAAAAATAAAGTAAACCTGTCACTCGATACTCATTGGTAGAAATCCCTACCTGATGGGTAGTTTAAGGGTAAGTGTCTGATGACATAAAATTAAACCACATCTTCCTGATCTCACTATGCGCTGCCATGTCTTAGACCACCTAGGTCCCTATCAAAACACCAGTCATCTACCGAAGACACAACCTATGAGGTAAAATCCCGTGTAGGGGGTGATTAAAACAGTACTCAGTAGGATGCCCTAAAACAAAAAGGAAAGATCATAAGTAAAATTACGCATGAATTATTCTCATCTCACAAATATATAAATATTTGAAACAAAAAATAATGATTATCAAAAATTGTCCACAAAACACCCTGTATCGATGATGCAAATAGTTTCGATGAGACTGTCATTTCTGATGGGAGACTTAGTCAGGTGAGAAACATAGTCCCGATGAGTCACATAGCCTCAATGTCACATATATTTCAATTCACAGAGTCTTAAAGTCACATAGACTTGAAGTGTCATAGTCTCTATGTCACATTAATCCATAGGATTCTGCTCATAGCACAATTTATCTGGTAGAACATACTCCTCAAGAAAATAGTGATAAATCAACTTCCACAAAACCCACATAGTGAATCTCCAAAGGACTGCCTTGTCATGGGGGTCCCAATGCTGCAAATGTTGTTTCTAATAGACATACATATTGAATGTTATGCAAATATAAGTAATAAGGGGTTGGATGGCTCCACAAATGGTGTAACCCTATTGGATAGACCCGACCCGACCTGATCTATAGTCCACCGACCCAAACCACAAAGGTCTAACCCGAAATACCATGACTGACTTGAACTGGCGCGTCGACCCAACCCACTAGGCCAGACCTGCCCCAGCTAGGCCCGACCAATGATGGTGGTATAACATGCTAGATCCCACTGGGCCCTCATTATGTGGGATGGTTTTATCTACACGATCATGTAGGATGTCATATCCCACCTCACTAAGGCAATCGACCGATGAGTTGGCTACTCCTCCTACATGTGATCCATTAGACCTAATGCCAGCTGGATGATGTTTCTCCCTGCCACCTCATTGGTCTGCACCGACATGGTACTCCATCGGTTTGGCACCCATCGCCACCTGTTGGCAAGCCATCATCATCTATAGATCTACTATCCTCCATCTCCACCACATCCGGCATCCTGTAACGTGTTTTCCCTCTCCCACAGTCCCACAAGACCACGAGTCCTCGCCTCCACCTGCTTCCATTCTTATAGAGACGAAACCCTTTCCTACATTACTATTACATCATTTTAAATATAAAAAATATAATTTTATTAACCATAGGGGATCCAAAGGTTTAGTTTTTTCGATAAACTAGGACCATACATAACAATTACTACACCAAGCATAAACTTTTATTTAATTCAATATTCTCTAGCTTCTTATTGGAAATTTAACCCTCCTTAGTACATGCAGCCACAAGAGGATATAAATAAAAATGGGGGAGCTAAAATCCTAGTAATAGGATGTATAAAAACAATATAACAATGGGTTAGTATAACCATAACACGGGAAAAGGATCATGAACATTAGAGGAAACATTAATAAAAGACTAAAAATGTGGCAATGCATAATAATAACACATCATGTCATAGTGGTTAACTACCACACATACTTTTGAACAATTCTAGAATCTTCTTCCCACTTAATTTCACATTAACTAATTAGATTCATCACCTTACCCAATTCATTGGAGTGTTTTACAATTCCAGGAACATGCGTCACATTGAAATATTCATATTTCGCTATATAATTACGGGCGCGCTATCCACATAATAACATTATCTTTTATAATGCATGAAACAATGAACATATTTCAAAAATGAACATAACTAACCCTTTAAAAGTAATGGGTTTCATCTCATACAGACACATTCATACACTTTGGGTTCCCAGAATTATGGGAGAATAACATACATGATATGATAACCATCAACCTAGAGTGAGATGTAAAAGGTTTGTTTTTTGAAAGAAGAGTTATTTTGGAAAAACATTGTTTGAAATAAAATTAAATAGAAAACATGTATATCACAGAATAGGTATGGAAATAATGAAAAAATTATTTTTATGGACTGACCATACAAATTATAAAGTGAAATATGGAGAACCTGATGAATGAAAACTCGGTTCGAGATTTTCTCCTAACCTTATATCTGAACGATTCCTTAACATTAATGTCCCAAATATCCTTGTAAGATTCATTAATTTACTATTAAAGAACCTTTTTTACATTAATATGGTTTATTATGGTCTCATTAAGTAATTTTATGTTCCATTGGATGAATTATAGTGTTTAAAAACATTGTTCTGGAATGTTGTTTTTTAGTGTTTTTCTTATACAGTTCCCTTGTATTCTTAAATTGATCTTCATGTAGAACATCGATAAACATACAGAATATATATTTCATATTATAAATGATATTCCAGAAGATATATGATCTTATATTGAATTATCTTATATACAATGTCGATGAATCATAAGAAAATAATTAAATGATTATTTATTGAGTTAATTTGGGCGGTTTTTTGACCACAAAAAATATGTTTAGATTAATACATTAGTAATATGTACACAAGTTAGATCTTGAAAATTAAAAAGACATAATAAATATAAAATATTCTGGTTTAACAATAAAAATGTTAGCCTGGCTAGATCTGAAAGTATAAATTGAAAATGACAACATGTCATTCTTGAACGTGATAGATTAACACCTCAAGATACTATGTTTACTTTTATAAAATATAAGGCGGATGAGAAGGGGGTTGGATTATATATTATCCAATTAGTATCATAAAATTCTAGAATATGTATAATACTAGAGTTACCAATCCATGTAAATGATTATATGAGGGTAGAAATTCAGAAATGAACATGAAATTGAATGGAATTTAAAGGAAAGAGAGAGATAGAGAGAGGGGAAATTACCTCTTGAATAATCCTCCTGAGATCCTCCTTAAGGGACCAAGGTGTGGTATTTTTTGGGGACAAGAAGATATTGGTCATGGGGGAGGGTCTAGGGAATTTGTTTTCAATGATTTTAGAAATGGGTTGAAGCTTGAGAGGAGTGATGAAATAAGGGTGTGAAAGGTTGTATTTATAGTAGAGGGGAGAGGGTATTTTGAAATATAAAATTCAATAATTTATAATTTCACTAATGAAAAGTAATAATGGGTATTCTATGATGAATAATAGTAATTTTATAATGTGAACCTGAACCAATTGGGCTTACATCGACATAACATCATGCATGACTCTATAATTATCTTATTTAGCTTATTTTGTAAATTATGGTATTTCATTATTTATAAAAAATTCTATTATTTCAAAAAAATCCCCAAAATTTAGCCCAAGAATTTTCCAACACGTAGAATACAAAAATGATGCCCATTTTTGAAAAATAATTTTCTAAATATTATTTTAATATTTAATTAAATTTATAATTTAATATCAAAAACCTATTTTAAAACATGCGTTTAATTATTCTAAAATATAGGTATATCATAATTTCAACTTGAAAATTATTTATATATTATCATCGGTAAGGTTAATATTCATTAGTGTATATAACTATTCATAAGGTTATGTTACTATAAACAAGGGTAGGATACTATTTACCAAATACATGTTTTTCTAATTAGACTCCAAAAATCATCCTAAACACAACCATGTATGTCAGATTTAAAAAATTCCAAACATAGAAGTGGAAATATAATGTTTAATGGTCACAATGTATTTATTATCATGATATGTTATTCGGCTTCGTAATTTGATTATACTATAAGGAACAATTATAAGAAAGGAATTTCCATTGAAAATCATTGGGTCATTACATTATTCTCCCCTTATGAAATTTTGCCCTAGAAATTTCACATTACAAAAATTGGTGAGGGTAATTGTCCTTGATCACCTATTCCAATTACCAAATAGCTCCTTCAAACATATGGTTCTTCCACATCACATAGAAAATGTAGGTTGTCTTGTTGTATAGAACCTTATCTCTCATGTCCAGAATCTCTACTGGCTGCTCCTCATTGGATATATCATCTTCTAACGGTACCAACTTTGAGTTTTGTACATGTGATGGATTAGGTATGTACTTACTTATGAGTTATACTTGAATCACATCATGAACTTTAGCCATATTTTGTGGAATTTAAAGATGATAAGCCACAACAACTATTCAGTCAAGGATCTCAAAGGGGCCAATGTATCATGGGATTAAAATCCTTTTATTTTCTAACCGCATGACGCTTTTTCGTGGTTATATTAAAATGAAGACATTATCTCCAAACATCAAACTCTATGTCCCTTCAATGGTTTTCAGCGAAGCCCTTTTTTCGACTCTGAGCAGTAATGAGGTTTTAATTGATGACTTTTACATTCTCCATCATCTCTTCCACAAGATCAGTTCCAAGTATCATTATTTCTCCAACTTCATCCCAACATATAGGAGTTCTGCAATAAATTCCTTACAATGCGTCATACATATCCATCTGAAAACTCTAGTGGAAGCTATTTTTGTATGAGAACTCATCCAATGGGATATGCTAATCACATCCACCTTTAAATTCAAGATAGAATTATTTTAGAATATCTTCAAGAATCTAAAAAATATTTTTATATTGGCTATAAAGACCCTGAATTTCCATGTAATTTATTTATATGGGAATTTTACGAGTCCGTGAAAATTGACGGTGAATGATTCGGAGGCCTGGTGTGCCCGTAATGAATTTATGATCTTTTTTTCAGGTACATTTAGTATTCCTGTGAGTGAGTTTTTGTAACTTTCGAACTGGTGCGTAGATTTGAAATCTGAGGGCACCATTGAACTCACAACAGTAGTATTTTCATAAAGAGACATTCACCTCGACCACAGTGGGTTGAGATTGAAAAATAGTTTTTTTTTGTAATAGAATGAAATAAATACAAATGTTAAAAATTTTATTTTATTTATTGAAAACCATCAACATGGGTTATGGTGGGGGGACCACACGAGCCTAAACCTCCCATGTGGATGTTAAGAGGTGGAAACCACATGAACTAATACCCGTTTTGAATTTAGGGGCAGGGACCACCCGACCCATCTTAATGTGGGAGAAACCTATGAACTCCCCTTTAATCTTTTCCTCAAATTAATTGGAGCCAATTAATCATGAAAACGTGGTACAATTAATTATGCCAACAATTATTTGTGGAAACCTTTTAATTTGACAAACATAAATTATCAAGGGGTAATTTTAACATTTTGGTGGAATTGGGATAGGAAAACCTTTGTTAGATTAATCTCTTTGATGAAGAGCTAATTATCCAACGAAGAATGCACTTCCCAACGAAGAATGCTCACACCGATGAGGAACATCTTCAATGAAAATTAACCGACGATCGAGGAAATTCCGGCATCAGCGATGTCCGTATATCCCATTGACATCGTCTCTTTCCTTGTGAACACCGTAGAAAAATCTATGAGGTAGGGGTCTAGTCATGTATTATTATATATTCCCATGTTCTGACCTTAAAAAATAAAGAATGCATATCAACTCTCTAACTAGTTAATCCGCAAATTTTTTCTTCATCCGGTGTGAGAATAATCATTGCGAGAGGTTGTAGGGTTTGACAATATTCTTTCATGATTTTGTTGTGTTGTTTTCTACCACTCTGATTCGGACGGTGCGGGACAAAGAAACATGGCCCAACCCCTCCGTTGTTCTTCATGAATGTTGTGTTCTTTTTGGTGGAAGAAGGCTGCATTGTGCCATGACCATGAATAGATGCACCGACCGAAACATCGTTGGACTCGACGATGGAGACGGCCCACGGATCCTCGCCTAATCCTGACAGCATCGGCGCCCCGTGGCCTCGCCTCCCCGTGTCCCTCTGCATGGCCTCATGGCCCTCCACACCACCTAGTGGCCTTATGCGCCACCATGCGGCCTCACTGCCTCGCCGCCGTGCGCGCTGCCCCATGGCCCTCGGTGGTACCCCGCGGCCTCGTCATCCAGCGTCACTCCAAGCCACCTCGCTACCTTGCCGACCAGAGTCACTCCTCGCCACCCCACGGCCTCACCGCCCCATGGATTTCCATGCCTCCCCTTGTCCCCCCATGACCTTGCCTCCCCGCCTCTCTCTGCACCGTAACTTGGCCTCGCAGCACTGCGGCCCCCCGCAACCTCGCTGTCGCATGGCCCTCTGCGCTGATCTGAATACCCCACCCCCTCGTGGCCTCACGCCGCCCTCACCACCTCCGCGGGCCGGGTCGGGCGGGGTCAGTCTGACTGGGTCGGACCAGACCCATTCCATCATCAAAATTTTCGCTCTATCGACCATAACATTGGCACCGGGTGTCCATTTGATGAACCGTCAGCAGTGATAGTAACCATGGAGTCAGACAGTCCATCTGGTATAACCCCTGTAGAATTTTGGGTAATGTTGTGTTATAGTTGGGTTGTATCAAGAATGAATCCAACTAGGCCCTCGTGACTAAAAGGTTAATATCTTACAGATTGGACATCTGATCAAGGCACCATTTGTTGCGTTGAGACACATATGATGTGGTATTACTTTGGGATACTACTTAGGTGGACTTCATGGAAGTTGGAGTATCGACCAGTTCCTTGAGGAGAAGACCCTCTCGAAGACAAGCAATAATAGTGTGGGAACCCAGTAGCTGGCTGTGATGTGATGAATGAATAGCGATCCTGTGTGGGCCAACACCGAGCGATCCTATACGGGTCAGCACCTAGCGATCATGTATGGGTCCGCACTGAGCGATCATGTATGGGTCAGCACTGAGGGGTATTGTTTCGGTCACCACCAAGCGATCATGTGTGGGTCATCACAGAGCGATACTATGTGGGTCATCATCAAGCGATCATGTGTGGGTTAGAACCCAGCGATCTTGTGTAGGCCAGGGTCGAGGGATCTTGATTGGGTCAACATGGAGCTATCCTATGTGGTTCATCACCTATTGATCCTCTGTGGGTCAGCACCGAGTGATATTGTTTGGGTCATCACCGAGCGATCCTGTGGTGGTCAGCAACGAGCGATCCTGTGTGGGTGAGCACCGAGCGATCTTGTGTGGGTCAGCACCAAGCGATCCTATGTGGGTTAGCACCGATCTATCCTGTGTGGGTGACCACCATGAGATCATATGTGTGTCTGAAGATGTAATGGCGACGTACTATGATCTTTCATGGGCCAACCTCTTAAAAGGGTAAAATGATTCAGTAGTTACATCTAATCATCTCATCTACTGTACCGAAAAAATACCTGGTGTGAGCTAAGTCGGTACATTTTTGGTATTCTTATGTGTGGCATACATGATTGGTACTTACCTTCGTGATGTTCCTCCGTTTTTGGAATAGTTGAGCTTTCGGATTTCGAGTTTGACTCTATGTTTCTATATGATTGAGATGGGTATACTTGATAACATAGGTATATGTATGGGCATATACCAAAGTAGGGTTGTCACCGGTTTACATGCTTTTTGGTTTATCCATGGTGGATTGTTTGAGACCATGAGGGTCTCGGGGTCCCCACAGAGTATTTTTATACTCACCCATACACGGGCTATTCTCTCACCTCGTTGTGTTTGGTGCAGACGACGGACAACGCTGACTGAGAATGAGAGTACCAGGACTGGAGATAGCTTAGAGTTGGACCTTAGATGAGGTATACTACCGAGATAACTGTTCGAGATCTGTACCTACAATGCAGGTAGGATCCTTGGAGGGTGATCATATGAGTTGTTCCAATTTATTTGTACATTTAGTTTCTTTTACTTTCTGGTTGATCTTGTATTCTGGCACCTTTTTCTTTCGGTATTAACTCTTTTTACTATTCTATTTACGTGATCTTGTATCTTTATGTGTGTTTTGTTGCGTGTGTTTACATGTAATAAACGCAATGCTATCATTGTTTTAGGTAATATGCCTTTGGTGCTTGTCGCCAACCCCTAGCCTATGGAAGGAGGACTTGGGGAAATCACGGCACGGGCCCCGGTGGATGGTTCATGAGAAATTGGTATCAGATGAGTTAGTTAAACTATAGAACATAGGACTCTAATATTTCTTTTTTAGTGGAAATATTGTTATGTATAGTGATTGTGGTTATAATTTTAAGTAATCCAATGTTTGTGTGGTGGCTGACATATCTGTACACCAGGACCCTGACATCTGATTTCTGACTCAGTGCACGAATACACTGATTGCATGTGTGTTTTGAAGAGTTTTCTTTTTGATCTCTTTGAGTTAGCTCACCTGGTATAACATTTTGACCATGGAACACCTGTTTCTTTAATGGATTCCTCCATAAAGACAACCTTATAGGGTTCCATATATAGTACGCACTGATAGCCCACTGAGAAATAAGGCCTCGGTGTAGGGCCCTCTTCTAGAAGATGCACCAGTGTAGGCCCTAGTGGTACCATTTCCCATTGGTCCACCAATTCCACTAGCCCCAATATCAGAGGGTTCATGCAGATTGAGTGCATTGCACGAATTCTAGCGTTAGAGGCCTCCCAGTTATGGGGGAGAGACCGACCCACAGGTGGCTGAGGGTTGGTTGGAGGTCGTGTTGAGAGTCATTCAACTACAGGGGACACCAGCCAATCTCATGGTGATCCTTGCTTCCAGTCTTCTATAGGCAGTAGTTGGCAGATGGTGGAGCTCGATACTCCAAGTTCACTATGAGGTGACACTTCTCTGGGAAGGCATCAAGAGCCTATTTTGGGTAGAGTTTTTCTAGAGACTCTTCACACAGTGCGCATACAGGAGCTACTTCATCTGCAGCAGGGCAGCATGACTGTGGTGTAGTACTCAGTGAGGTTCACTGACCTCTCAAGCTACTTCAAATATTTGGTGCATGAACCATTCTATCAGTCCCATACCATTGATCTCGGACTCAAGAGAGATATCAGGGATTCAATGATTAATCTTAGCATCCCGATGCAGGCATGGGTGTTAGAGCGAGCCCTCTCGGTAGAGAGTTTCATTGTTGAGCTGTCACCAATAGCGAGACCCACCACCAAACGTCATGTAGCAGAGTCTTCTGTAGCTAGAAACTGATATATTTTGCAGAGGTCTAAGAGGACCAAACCTACAGGTGGAAGACATCATGATTCAGGGTTGGTTGTGCAGGAAACTCAAGATAGAGCCAGTCATTCGAGGAACATGTAGTGTTACGCATGTTGTGGGCAGGATCACATGGCTCATGACTATCAGACCCGCCATACGGATGATCTGTAGATAGTCGAAGGACCACCCAGGAAAAGTCTATGGTTCGACCAAAGGATGGTCATAGGTAGTAGGAAGACGTGGTAGTGGAGCTGGTCGTGCAGCTGGCAGTGGGTGGCAATTCGAGATGTTACCGCCACCCCACCAAGTGGTCCATCCCGACCAAAGGGAGTAGAAGGACATGGGCGAGCTCAGCTCCAGGTAGTTGAGGCCTAAGATCGTCATTCTCTAGAGATGATATAAGGTACGATCTGTGTCTACTCCACCTTAGCTGTAGTACATATAGAAATAGGCTCCAGTCATTGTTTTATTTCAACTTCCCTTTTTTAGAGATCATAGATTCTGACAGAGCCATTGGCTCAACACTTACATCTAGAGACACCTACAGGAGAGGATTTGACAATTATTAACTGGTTCTGGTAGTGTGAGATTACTCTAGGAGGCAACAGATTCGACTGGGATATCCTAGTAGCGTTGTCACGGCTTAACGACATTATCTTGGGTTTGGACTGGTTATCTACATTCCATGCTCAAATTAACTATATTAGGCACCAAGTGCTATTTTTCTTCATGGATGGGACAAGGTTAACCTTCAACGGTTAGAAGAGAGCCCTTACAACACTAGATTTATTTACCGGAGGAGAGTGCAACTGATCCTTCATCATTTGGCTGGTCTTACCCTCGTAGCAGTTGATATGGAGAGTCTGAGCTATCATTTATTGGTGGACGAGAACACATATGTCTACCTTAATGATGTTTCAAGTCTACCTCATCATAGATAGGTGGACTTTTACATTGTCATGTACCCCAATATGAAAATGATATCTACACTAGTGTATCGGATGCCTCCTGTAGAGCTTCGTGAGCTGCTGGTACAGCTGGAGGACTTACAAGGGAAGGGGGTCATTCTGCCTAGTGTTTCTCCTTGGGCACCCCCAATTCTATTCGTTAAGAAGGTGGATGAAAGATTGGGACTTTTTGTTTGTTATCGGTGCCTGAAACAGGTGACCATGAAGAACAAGTACACACTTCCAAGGATTGACTCCCTCTTTGATCAGCGGAATGGATCACAATGGTTCATGAAGATATACCTCAGATTAGGCTATCTCCAGCTCGGAGTACGAGATGAGTATGTGTAGATGATGAATTTCAGATGTCGGAATGACCATTATGAGTTTTTTTCATACCATTAGGTGTAACCAACACTCCAAAAGTGCTCATGGGACTCCTTAACAGGAACTTTCAGCCCTATCTTGATCGCTTTGTGGTTGTCTTCATTAACGACATTCTGATCTACTCAGCTATTGAGGAGGAACATGCCTATCATTTTCAGGTAGTATTGGACTCACACCGAGAGCACCAGCTTTATGTTAAGGTGTCAAAGTTCCAGTTTTGGATCAAAGAGGTTCACTTTTGGGGACACATTGTCTTAGTGGCTGACTATTTCCCCCATCTTGAGGCTTCCATAGGTGGGCGTAGGGTACGTATTCTACTACAAAAAATCAGGGACTGTACTCAGATGTGTCCTGATACAGGAGCTAGGAGTTTACACATATGGTTCTTGAAAACTGAGACAACATGAGAAGAACTATGCTACCCATGACCTGGAGTTAGCAGTAGTGGCCTTCACCGTGATGATGTGGAGACATTACGTGATGGGCAAGCGTTTTATAGTGTAATCTGATAACAAGTGTCTCAGGTATATCTTCTCGCAGATGGACCTGATCCTAAACTACTCACATTGGCTTGATCTCCTCCAGGAGTATGAATTTGAGATAGTCTATACTCCTGTAAAGGGGAACGTTGTAGTAGATGCACTCAACCGGAGATCTGGTATAGAGCTGTTATGTGAGGTGACATAATAGTTGGATAGTTTGCAGATATCCTTTGTGGAACATGATGCAGTAACATTCCTTCAGTATATTACAGTCACTTGAACACTTCTTTAGGGAGGTAGGGAGGCGCATCATGGGGACACTGACTGCGAGACTCGACATGCTGAGATATCCACAGGACAAGCACCTAATGGATTTTCTGATGGTGGGTAGCACGTCATCCTCTTTAGGGGACATACCATGGTACCAGTGTCTGTTAGGGAGGAAGTGTTGAGGTGTTCCATACATCCCCTATTTCGGTACATCCTGTAGTGGCTAAGATATACCAGGATCTCTGATGATAGAACTGGTGGCCGGGAAAAAAGAAAGTAGTAGAACAGTTTGTCTCTCGGTGCCTCACTTGTCAGCAAGTGAACACAAGGCATCATGTACCAGCAGGATTGGTTGAGAATTTAGAGGTTCTAGAGTGGAACTAGGATGGGATATCCATGAAATTCGTGATAGGATTTCCATGTATATATTGATTTCATGATTCTATCTGGTTGATCGTCGATCAATTCACCAAGTTAGCCCACTTCTTAGCGATCAGAGAGCAGTGTTCAATAGATTTCTTTGGACGCCTCTATGTGCATGATATTGTGCGGGTATAAGGAGTACCCTCGATGATTATCTCTGATCATGATGCATGTTTTACATCCATGCTATGGAAGGGGTTCTAGGAGGCTTTCGGGATGCAACTTCATTCGAGAACTGCCTTCCATCATCAGATGGATGGTCAGACAGAGCAGACCATTCAGACCATCGAGTACATGCTATGTTCTTGCATCCTTGAATTAGGTTGTACCCGGTATGATCAATTTCCTTTGGTGGAATTTTCATAGAACAACAGCTATCACTCCACCATTTGGATGAAACATTTTGAGGCGTTGTACGAGAGACCATGCAGATCACCTTTGTCCTGAACTAACCTAGGGGAGTTAGCACTAGTGGGACAAGAGATGGTATGGGCTACCATAGAGAAAGTGCAGATCATCCTGGAGCAGATGAAGACTACAAAGAGAAGGAAGAAGTCTTATGATGATAGGAAATGGAGACCTATGGAGTTTTAAGATATTGACCATGTCTTTCTACATGTCACTGTCCGACGAGGTTTACAGAGATTCGGCTGAGGGAACAAGTTATGTCCAATGTGCATCAGATCTTTTCAGGTCCTCATTATAGTTGGCAAGCGGGATAACTGATATTCTCTTCCACCTAAGTTGCACTAGGTGCACGACATCTTCCACATATCCCAGCTGAGGAGACATGTGCATGACCCATCCCACGTCATCGACCACGGCGTGCTAAACATCGATGATGGGGAGATGTTTTCGGAGGTTCCAGTTTAAGTTAAGGATCTATATGAGTGGGTCATTTGTCTGAAGTAGATACCTTTGGTGTGCATTCTCTGGAAGCACAGGAACCTCCAGAAGGGCTCATGAGAGTGGGAGGCTGAGAATCGTGCTCAGTACCCACACTTGTTTTCATAGTTCTGTGATGTGGCTTTCGTGGAGGCAAAGCCCTGTGGTGGGGAGAATGTAAAGACCCAGAATTTCGATGTAATGTTTTTTATTAAATGGGAATTTTACGAGTCTCAGAAAATTTAAGGTGTGTGATTCTGAGGCATGGTGTTCCCGGAATGAATTTTGAACATTGTTCGGGTACATTCAGTAAGCGTGTGAGCAGGTTTTTGTAAATTTGAACCTATGCTTGGAATTGAAATCTGAGGGCACCTTTGAACTCATAGCGCCAGTATTCTCTCGACCATAGTGGGACGAGAGTGAGAAATTATTATTCTATTTTTTGTGAAAGAATAACATAAATAAAAAATGTTAAAATTTATAATTTATTTGTTGAAACCAATCATCATGGGTTATGGTTGTGGGGACCACCCGAGCCTAAACCTCCCATGTTGATGTTAAGAGGTGTGGACCACCTGAACTAAACCCCAATTTTTTATTTAGGGGTGGGGACCACCCGACCCCACTTAATGGGGGAGAAACCTATCACCTCTCCATTAATCCTTTCCTCCCATTAATTGGAGGCAGTTAATTATTCCAAAGTGGTAAAATTAATTGTGCCAACAATTAATTGTTCCAACCTTTTAATTTGATAATCTTAAAATAACAAGGGGGATATTTTCACATTTTGGAGGAATTGGGAGTGGAGACCCTTTTGGAGGATTACTATCTCCAATAAAGAATGTGTTCTCCAACAAAGAGAACGCTCCCCAACGAAGAACGCTCACACCAATGAGGAATGTCTTCAACAACAACGAACTGACGATTGAGGAAATGTCGGCGTCACTAATTTTCTTCTATCGTCAAGGACATTGTGTTATTCCTCTCAAACTCCATCAACAAATATTTGAGGTAGGGGTTTAGTTGTGTATAATTATATATTACCATGTTATTCCCTTCTAAAACAAAGAACGCGGATCAACACTCTAATTATTTAATCCGCGGATTTATTATTTTGGGGGATTTTGAATAATCATTGTGGAAGGTTGTATGGTTTTACATTCTTCATTCAAGGTTTTGTTGAGCCACTTGCTACCGCTCTAACAAAGAGGGTGCGGTCCAAACAAACAAGGCTCGACCCCTCCACCATTCTTCTTGAATGGTGTGATGTTCTCGAGGGAAGGAGGCAACTTTGTATCATGACGATGAACGAATATGGAGGCTGGCACACTACCTGCCACGACGAAGGTGATGGCACATTGCTCCTTGCAGCTCTATGGCCCTCCGCGCAGCCCCGGGGCCCTCTGCGCCACCCGGCGGCCCTCCGCGCCACCCTGTGACAAAGTCACCCGGTGACACTCTGCCCCTTCCTGTGACCTCACCGCCCGGTGGCCCTCCGCACTAACCCAAGGCCTCACCGCCCCATGTTTGTGCCTCCCTGTGGCCCTCCTCGGTTCCCCGTGGCCATGTCACCCCGCCGACCCACGACCCTCTGCGCCGCCCTGCGGCCTCGCCACCTGGCGGCCCCCATGTGGCCTCACCTCCTCGTGACCCTCCATGCGGCCGCCCGGCCGCGCCGCCCCATGGACCCCTACAGCCTTGCCACCTTGCGGCCCTCTACTGCACCACGCTTCCCTCGTGTGCCCCCCCTGGTGGCCTCATGCCGCCCATGCTGCCTCAAAGTCCCCCATGGCCTCTGTGGCCCTTGCGACCTCTGCACCACCCAGCACAGGTCGGGCCAAACCCTACGGGCCGAGTCAGACCCAGTGGGCCGAACCGGACCCAGCAGGCTGGGTCGGGCCAGGTCGGCCCAACCAGGTCGGACTAGACCCAGGACAACATCAGGCTTTTTGCACTATCGGCCTTAAATTCGGCCCCAGGTGTTCGTTCGATGAATCTTCAGCGGCACTGGAAACCATAGAGCCAGACGGTCCCTTTGGTATACCCCCACTGGTGTTTTGGGTAATGTTGGGGTATGGTCGGGTTTGATCGAGCAAAAATCCAACCAGGACCTCTGTACTAAAAGGCTAATAACATATACACTGGGCATCCGATCCATGAACCGTATGTTGTGTTGAGACCCCTATGACATGGCAGTCCTTTGGGATACTACTTATTGGGACTTCGTGGCAGTTAGAGTTTGACCAGTGTCTTGAGGAGTGGACCCTCCCTAAGATGAGAATGCTTTTTGTGGGAACCCAGTATCAGGTTGTGATGTGAATAATGAATAATGATAATGTGTGGGTCAACACCGATCGATCATGTGTGGGTCAAAACCTAGCGATCCTGTGTAGGTCAGCACCTAGCGATCCTGTGTGGGTCAGCCATAGAGTGATCATGTGTGGGTCAGCACCTAGCGATCCGGTGCGGGTCAGCACTGAGCAATCCTGTGGGGGTCAGCACCGACTGAACTAGTGTGGCTCAGCACCTAGCGATCCCGTGTGGGTCAGCACTGAGCGATCCTGTGGGGGTCAGCACCGACTGAACTAGTGTGGCTCAGCACCTAGCGATCCCGTGAGGGACACCACCGAGTGATACTGTGTGGGTTAACTGCTAGAATTCCTATGCGGGTCAGCACAGAGTTATCCTTTGTGGGTCAGCACCGAGTGATCATGTGTGGGTCAACACTGAGTGATCCTGTGTGGGCCCGCAATGATGGATCCTATGTGGGTCAGCACTGATCAATCATGTGGGGGTCAACACCTAGTGATCCTAGGTGGGTTAGCACCGAGTGATCCATTGTTGGTCAGCACTGAGTGATCCTGTGAGGGTCAGCACCGAGCAATCATGTGTGGTTCATCACTGAGAAATCATGTGTGGGTGAGAACCTAGAGTTCCTATGTGGGTCAGAAAACATACTCGTGATGTACTAGGATCCTTCGTGGGATAGCCTCTTAACAGTGTAAGTTAATTCAGTAGTTGTATGTAATCATATCTACTACTGTACCTAAGAAATACCTGTTGTGAGCTGCGTCATTACCTTTTTGGTATTCTTCTGTGTGGTGTACCAATGTGGAACTTACCTTTGTGGTGTTCCTCCCTTTGAGTAATAGTTGAACTTTGGGATTTTAGGTTGGACTCTGTGTTTCTTCATGATTGAGATGGGTATATTTGATAACTTAGGTATATGTATGGGCATATACCTAAGTAGGCTTGTTACAGGTTTACATACTTTTTTGTTTATCCTTGGTGGATTTTGTGAGACCTTGAGGGTGTTGAGGTCCCGACAGAGTGTCGTCATACTCACCCCTACCCGGGCTATTCCTGCACCTCATGGTGTTTGGTGCAGACGATGTACTTCGATAACTGTGACCAGAGTACCAGTACTAGAGGTATCACGAAGGTGGACGTTAGACGAGGCATACATCAGAGACGATCTTTCAAGAAGTGTACCTACCCTTCAGGTAGGATCCTTGGTAGGGGATCACATGAGCTGTTCCAATTTATTTTTACATTCAGTTTCATGTACATTCCAGTTGGGCTTGTATTCTTCCCCCTTGTGCTTTCTGTACTCACTCGGTTTACTATTCAGTTTACTTGAGTTCATATCTTTCTGTGTGCTAGGTTGCATTTGTTTATAGGTTATAATGGTAATGCCTTCCCAGTTTTAGAGAATACGCATTCGGTGCTAGTCCCTAGCCCCAAGCCTATGGAAGGTTGGCTTGTGTTAGTCATGACACGAGCCTCGGGGGATGGTCGTGACATTGGCCGTCAGTTTGGGGGTGATAGGCCGTGATGAAATTTAATCAAGTACCCAAATAATGTTTAAGGAACCTCTAGAATTTAGATGTGATCCTTGGATCATGATCATAGGTAGTAGAGAGTGGAACACCAAGCAATCTCACTGCTTCCTTGACATATAACTTTGCATGTTGTTCAAGCGACTGATCTTATCGAATAGCAATAAATGGGCATCCTTGGTGACTCGGTCAACCACATCCCATGTCGTATTATTTCCCTTTGATGTCATCGAGAGACCCATGAAAAATTCCATAGTAGCATTATCCCATTTCCCCATGGGTATAAGAAATGATTTCATCACCCCTTTGGACATTGATCACTCTTCTTTTACTTGTAGTCATACCAAGAAACATGAGATATATTCCGTGATCTCCTTTTTCATTTTTCCCCATTGGAAGTGTTCTCAGAGATCACAATATATCTTGGTACTCCTAGGATGGATTTAGAATATTGAGCTATGTGAATTTTCCAATAGATCCTTCTTTATACAGGGTGATGATGGCCCACAATACCACTTTCCAAACTAAATCATATTATCACTGTCGTTATGGAAATCTTGAATATTCCCTTCATTTACTACATTATCCCTCTTTTATAACTCCACATCATCCCTTTGTGGTTCTTTAATATTATCTTAGATGTATGGTTTCACAATCATTTGGGAATGATAGGATTTATCCCCTGTCCTTATGATTTTTAAATACTTATTTAGCATATCCATGAAGACACAAACATTCTCAGTCCATAACTTGGATATAGTATCAGATTCTTTTCTTCTTAGAGAATTATCTACCTTGTTCACCTTTCCTGGATGATAGTGAATATAGAAATTGTAATCCTTGATTACAATTACCATCTCCTTTGATGCATGTTGATCTCCTTTTGTGTGAATATATACATTAGGCTCTTGTGGTTAGTGTATATGTCACACTTCTCACCATAAAGGTAGTTCCACCAGATTTTTAGGGAAAAATCACGGGTCCCAGCTCTAGATCATGTGTCAGGAAGTTATTCTCATGGATCATCAACTGTCGTGAGGTGTAGGATATCACATTATCATTTTTCATCAGTACAGAACCCAATACTTTTTTTGATGCATCACTATATATAAAAAAACACTCTCCACTTTTCAGTACTGTGAGTACATGTGCAGTGATCAACCTTCCCTTTAGCTCCTTGATGCTTTCCTCAAATTCTTTCATCTGGAAATACATTACCCCTTTCCTTGTTAGCATAGTTATCAGGAATGACATTCGTGATAAATTTCTCACAAAACGTCGGTAGTTCCCAACTAATCCAAGAAAACTATGAATTTTTGTGACACAAGAGGGCCTGATCCATTCCTCAATCGCCTTTGTTTTCGAAGGGTCAATAGAAATTCACTCATTTTTTATCACATACCCCAATAAAGTGACATGCTTCACTGAAAATTCACACATATTAACCTTGGAATACTTCCCCTCCTTTCTCGGTGTCCCCAACACATGTCATATATGTTCTTAATCTTCCACCTTACTCTTAGAGTAGATGATAATATCATCAATAAACACAACCAAATTTTTTTCTATGTAATGTCTAAGTACTCTATTCATCAAATCCATGAAGACTTTAGGGGAATTAGTGTGTCCATATGGAATCACTATAAACTGATAATTACCTTACCTTGTATGTAAGGTAGTCTTTTGAATATCTTCCTTATTCACCTTTAGTGGATGATATCCTGAATGATGATCAACCATTGTGAATTACTGGGCTCCTCTTAACTAATTGAACAAGTCTTCAATACCTGGAAGAGGATACTTGTTTTTATTGGGATATTGTTGAGTTCTCAATAATCGATACAGAACTGCATTATTTCATCCTTCTCCTTCACAGAGAGCACAGGAACACCCCAAGGTGATGCACTAGGGCGTATAAACCCTTTGTCAAGATGCCCTTGTAGCTTTTTATTTAACTCCTCTAGTTAGATATGAGCCATACTATAGTGACTCTTTTATATGGGAGTAGATTCAGGTATTAGTTTTATTGATATCTCTACCACATGATCCAGGGGAATTCTAGGTAACTCATTGGACAATACATATATATATTCACTCACAACGGGACTTCTCACAAGGTTGGTACTATCCTTTGACTCAACCATTTGGGTGTGTTATGCTTCATCATAGAGAATTGACACCCATGCCATTGAATTATTTTTTCAATGGTAATTCATTTTCTTCTTTTCAATTAAATAGGAGCATGGGATGGATAGGAATATAAAAAGATATCTCCATTTCCCTATAGTTTATATATGCATGAAATAATGAGATCCAATCCATTCTATTTATTGTGTCGAATTACACCAAGGAAAGTATTACAAGATTCACTGGAAGAATCATCCAACATCCGCCAACAGGAGAAGTTTTAAACAATTTGTTTGCAATGATAGAACCACTTGTTTTTTTATAGATATCTCTAATTCAATGTATCGGGTCATCGATTCTATAGTTCTATAAAACATGCATGATATAAAGAAATGCGTAGCACTAGAATCAAATAAGACCTTTTCCATTACTGAGTGAAGAGGAAGTGTACCTTGTATGACTCATTATATTTCTCCACAACTGTAGTAGTAATGGAATAATCCTTCCATTGTACCCTTTTCTTTGGTTGCTACTGAGGCTAACTAACCTTGAGAACATGATGTTAAGTGTACTAGCTCGCATAGTTCCCTATCTCACTACATATGTAGCATTGATGCATTAGTGGTTATCTCCATTCTTCATATACATTTCCATTCCTTTTCATTTCAATTCAACACTCTTGAGGATGGTTTCCTTATTTCCCACACTTGAAGAACTTCCCTATTACTTTGAGGTAGTTTCAAAGATTACACTTCTCACATTTTTGGCATGTGGGACATTGTGTTTTCTTCCCACCATTTTCATTAAATCCTCCATATTGAAACTACATCATTCATTCCTTATCACCAAAGATGTGGGACCATTATCAAAACAACATCTCCAATTTGAGAGGATACCTAAAAACATCTTCATAACTCATAATGTCTTGAATTTCAAGAGCCTTTTGAAGGTGTGTTTTCAATCCACTAAAGAATCTATCAATTTTTCAATCACTGTTGATAACAAAACCTGAAGCATACCCTAAAATCCTTGTGAAATTATCTTCATATGTTTTGACATATTCACCTTCTTTTTTCTTGATCTCTATGAATTCTCTATCCATCTTCATGTGAAGAGTTCTTGGGAAATACTTGTTAGTAAACAATATCTTAATGTCTTCCCATTCCATCTCTTTAATTTCCTCCCCTTTCATAGTGTTCTTAAACAAATACCACCATTGATTGGCCTCTCCATCTTGAAGATAAAAAGAAAGAATAACTTCATATGTCATAGAATAGTGGAGTACAGAAAAGATCAACACCATAGTGTTGACCCACAATTACACAACTAGTGGATTAGAAGATTCACTAAACGTTGGTGGTTGTTTCCTAAAAAACATTCAAAATCCAGTTTCTCTCTCATTGGTAAAGGAGGATATTTCTTTTATTATTATTAATAATAATAACCAGATATTTTTGGGTAAGAATCACCATGATATTTTGAACTCCACCGCCCAAATTATTTGGGATGTCATTTGGACTGTCAATGAATTAGCCCTCACACGAGTTGTTGGCATGGTTTCTTCGGGATCCCACTATTTTCTAAAACATTACAGGATAGAACAAAGATAATACAATAAGTCATGAATAACTTATTCATTTGAACAATTTATAATAAAATAATAACATATGTGATCCCTATGTAGTTATTCTTGTATGCGTATTTGTTCTTAGTCTCATACTTGAGGTTTTCTCTAGGGTTCAATAATCATAATTCCCAAATTAACTAAACCTTTCCTATGATACCAACTATAGAGACCCATCCAATTATTAAATTATAATAATATCATCTTAAATATAGAAACCATAATAGTATAACATTTATAGGATACAAATGTTTCAAATCTTGTGGAAACTAGGACCATAAATAATAATTACAACATCAAGCATAAACATTTATTTAATTCCTTCTTCCAGGGCTTCTTATTTTCACTTAAGAACTCCTTAGGACATGTATTCACCTGAGGATATAAATCTAAATAATTGAGATTAATCCTACTAAGAGGATGTATACGAACAATATAACAATGGGTGAGCATAACCATAACATAGGAAAATGATCATGAACATGTGAGAAAACATTAATAAGAGTCTGGAAATGTGGAAATGCATGAAAATGAAACATCATGTCATTGTGGTTAACTACCACACATACTTTTGAACAAATCTATATTCATGTTCACTAGTCATTTCACATTAACTCCCAATATTCATTAGTTTACTCAATGCATTTGAGCACAATCTAATTCCGGACGCACCCATCACATTGATACATTCATTCTGCACTATATAATTCTGGGTGCAACCATCACATCCTAACATTATCATTTATCATGCATGCCACAATGAAAATATATCAAAATTAAAATAAATAACCCAAAAAATGTAATCTTTTTCATCTCATAAGGACAAATTCATAAACATTGGGTTACCAAAATTATGTGTGTATAACATACTTGATACGATAACCATCATCATAGACTGACTAGAAATGGTGTGTTTTTTAAAGAAGTTTTCTTTTGGAAATCTTTTTTTTGACATAAAATTCATTATAAAAAATTTATTTCCTAGAAAAGATACGATAATGATTAAAAATATATTTTTAAGGAGTGAACATTCCAAATATGTAGTGAAGGAGTTATAACCCGAAGAATGGAAATTGGGTTCGAGATTTTACCCTTACCTTATATCTGGATGCTTCCTTCATTTTAATGTCTTATATAACCACATTGGATTCATTAATTAACAATTATAGAACCTTTTGTACATTAATATTGATCATTATGGTTTAATTATGTTATTTTATGTACCATTGGATGAGTTATAGTGTTTAAAAATACTCTTGAGGAATGTTTGTTATTATGGGTTTTCTTGAGTGGCTCACTTGTATACATAAATTGATGATCGTTTTGAACATGGATAAACATCCAGAAAATATATTTCATATTATTAATGATATTACAGAAGTTAAATCTATCTTATAATTAATTATATTATATACCATGTAGATTAACCAATAGATAAAAATTTAATGTTGATTGTTTGAGTTAATTTGGGCGGTTTTTTGACCACAATAGAATTGTTTTAATTAATAATTAACTAATATGTACATAATATAGTTACAAGACATTAAATAGGACAAAATACAGAAAACATATTCTGGGTCACCCATAAAAATGGTTTCATGACAAGATCTAAAAGTAGAAATTGAAAAAAGAAAACATGGCGTTCTTGAAGGCGACAGATTACCACCTCATGAAAAACATTTTCTATTATAAAATAAATGGAAGAAGATAAGTTGGATGGATGATATAATATCCCATTAGTATCATACCATTCAATTATATGTATAATAATAGAGTGAACATAACATTTGGATGAAAATACGTGGGGAGAGATTGTGAAATGAACATGAAATTGAAATGAATTTAAATGAAAAAGAGACATAGACGAATTACCTCTGAAATCCTCCTCTTGATATCCTTCTTAAGGGACCTAGGATTGGATATTTGATGAGACCAGAAACTCTTTGATAAGGTTTAGGGGTTAGTGAAGATGTTTGTTCCGAGTTTATACAATTATAGAAGCTTGAGAGGTGTGTGAAAATGAGGGTGTGAAAGGTGGTATTTATAGTGGAGGGGAGAGGGGATTTCGCAATATAAAATTCATTAATTTATTATTTCCACACAAGACAAGGAATAGTGAGTCTTCCATGACCATTAATAGTAATGAAATCATGTCAACCCAAAACAATTGGGCTTACATAATCAGAACATCATGCATGACTTTATAATTAGCCTATTTATCTTATTTAGTAATTTTTTGTATTTTACTATTTATAAAAAATTCATGTATTTCTAAAAAATACCCAAAATTCACCACAACCATTTTTCAACATGTAGATTCAAAAAATGAATTGCATATTTTAAAAAAAAATCTAAATATTATTTTAATATTTAATTAAAATTATAATATATTATAAAATAGTATTTTTTAAATATTATTTTTCTTATTCTAAAATGTATGTATATCAAAAATTCAACAGGAATATTATTTATATATTATCATAGGTAATTTTACTATTAATTATGGTATAAAACTATTGATAAGGTTATGTGACTATTTAGAAGGGTAGGTTACAGGGAACCAAAAATTATGTTTCTCTAATTGGAATCCAAAAATCATCATGAACACAACCCTGTATGTCCGATTTTCAAAATTCAAATCATAGAATTGGAAAAATTATGTTTAACAGCCACATAGTATTTAGTATTATGATATTTCATTGTGCTTCCTATTGTTATTATAATATAATGCATAATTATATTAAGGGAATTTCAATTGAAAAACATTGGGTCCTTACAATGTCGGTAGTCGTCCACCCGGCATGACCATGTTATCGTGTAGGGGATACTTCCACCATCGGTCACTCCATCTTTGGCCTCGTCTCAATCCAATCCTACTGATGCACCATGGTGTCATTGTTTCAACATTGGATTCCCAATTTTGGGTTTTTTCACCATGAATCAATGGAGAAAAATAGCTCTCTCAAATTTTCACCACATACATGAAGAACATAGGAAAAATATAACCATACGATCACCCAAAGAATGATACAAAATTTATTGTATCGAATTTAGTTCTTTCATGTTATCATGACCATAAAGAATGAAAATAATAATCACAAGGATCTAATTCCATTTTAATTCGAACAAGATAACTCCCATCATGCATGGATGATCGACGCATGGATCAAGTTGTTAGTGGGTTGATCGATGTCCGTCATTTAAAAAGGAAGAATGGGAAATGAAAGATAAAATTGAAATAAAACAACTAAGTCAGGTTTGGGTTGGTTTTTGAAGAAGAACAGATGCTGCATCGACGTTATTCGATCAATAAATCTTCAATCCCATATCCAATCTCTGATGTTGTTTCACTTGTGTTTTTCATCGAGATATCCTCTCTTCTTTGTCTCAGGGAAAATCCAAGGCCATGTCGATAACCCTGGATTTCATAAAATTATTATATAAAAAATAAAATATATGTTGCATCAAAATATTTTTATTTAAAATATTTTATTGACTATTAAATCCAAAAATTAACATTTAATGTCACCCTATTCTAGTAGTGGTTAGGCCACACCTATGGTAAAGGTTTATTTTGGTACATAATGGTTCCCTCAGATTTTCAATCTGGGAAACCTTTTAGATGTTATGAATTTTCTAAATAAGCCGCTCAAGAATTTTTAATTGACAGCTGAACATTATTCGATGATTTATATTGGGCACACCGGGGCTCAGAATCATATGTCTTCATAACGTATTATATTGGAATTTTCACGCTTAATATATTTAAAAAAATTGATTAAAAAATATGATTCATTATATACTCACCACCATAGGGATTTACATACCCTAAAGGAAAAACAATGGCATCTCATCAAAAGGGGGACGATACTAGGAAGAAATCTATGCCACCCACTCTCAAGTGTTCTCATGGAGATTCTCGTGATGCCACAGAATATTCACTGGAGTAATTGAATTTTAATGAATGATCCAATCCTATGGATCCTCTATCTTTATCATGAACATTGTAAAAGTTGTTCCATAAACAATTTCTTTCTCACCCTAGTTGATGATGTGTGATTTACCAGGCATGTACCTCCTCAGCAATGAATCATGATAGACATCATGAACCTGATGCATCTATGGGGGTGGAGCTAGGCAGTATGCCACCTCACCACCTCTGCTCATAATATGTGAATGTATTCTGAATATTGATGATATCTAATCATCACGACCAAATCGCCATAATCCTCATCATGGAGAGACCTGAAGGAACACATCATCTCCATTATAGAACAACAAGGTCCCCCATCTCATATCCGCATATTATTTCATTATCAATATTGTAGTCCTCATCTACTCTTGGTTGATCTGAACCTTCTCTATGGTATCCCTTTCCAACTCTGGAACCATGAGTGGTGAATCCCCTTGGTCAATATATCATAAAGGTGACCTTCATGGTCACACATACAGGGCCTCTATTGGTGTCATTCCAATGGTGGAGTCGTAGAGGATTTTTTATAAAAACTCCACCTGACATAGGTGATCCTCCCAACAATGAGTGAAGTCATGGATGAAAGCATGCAGCATTACCTCTAGAAGCTGGATGTCTCTCTCTATTTTTCCATCCATCTTAGGATGAAATTTTTTTCTCAACCACATGTGATTAGAATATTCCTACTGTAATCCCCCCGATAACTAGTATGTGAAGTAGGAAACACATTCTGAATGATCAACAAAGGTACCTCAATAAGATGAACTATCTCCTGAACGTAGAGGTGTTTGAATCCACCTACCAAACCCTCCACTTGGATGGGAAGGGAGTTTCTGACTTGTTGATTCGATCAACGATAACCCATATGGTATAGTGTCCCATGATCGTACATAGAAAACTCATCACAAAGACCAGCGATATTCTATCTCACTTCCACTCTATCACCTAAATTGGATGATCCCAGCCAAATGGAACCTAAGGATCTGCCTTCACATGATGGAAAGTGAGGATCTGAGAAACAACTCCATCCCTGCCATCTTAGGCATGGCTAAAAAACAAATTATTGAGTTCCTGGAACATCTTTTCCACACCCATATATACCGGCAAAGGGGATATGTTTAACTCCCTCAAAACATCCCCTTGCAATGAAACTGGTACAATGGTGCACACTATTAAAAGGAAGAAGTGCTCCCCACCTATTTAAAATCTATCATGGGATTTAGCTATGGATAAACGAGCTCATCGGTTCACGTAGTCAAAATCCCCATGTTGTGCCTCCCTTACATGATGTAAGAGTGGATGAGTGACAACCATCGATAAGAGGTAAGATAATCCATCACCATCCATAAGGGATATTTACATCGTACTTATGTTCTCTAACACCTCACTTTGTGAATGAAATCTGGATCTCATATTGAGTGCTCCTGCCACAACATTCCCCTTCACAAGAATATTGAAAATATCAAATTCATAATCCTAGCTATACTCAAGGCACTAAATTTGTCTCATGTTCATGTACTTCTGGGAGAAGATATAATTGATACTCTTGTGGCCAGATTATATGGTAAACCACGCACCCATCAAGTAATGCCGACACATTTTCAATGTGAAGACCACTGGTGCAAGCTCATGATCAAGGGTCACATAGTTCTTCACATGTTCCCTCATCTGTCACAAACATTATGAAATCACCACTTGCTGGTACATCAGGAAACAACACAGTCTGGTTCTATATTCATAAAAGAACACTATATACCAAATTCCCTCATCTGGTTATCTCATGATGGGGGATTCTCGTCATCCTTCTCCTCAACACATACAAACTCTACTAGAACATCTCCTACCACATGAAGGGATTTCCATTTCATGTCAATTCCGATAAGGGAGATGCTACACTGGAAAGGTAGGGCATGAACCTCTGATATTATCCAACCAATCCCAAGAAACAATTCACCTCGGTCATACTCCTAGGTGTCCTCCAAGCAACCACCACTTCATTATTCACCAGATCGACCATAAATCCAACCGCCAATATGACATTTCCAAGAATTTCGACCTCCTAATTCAATTACTATCACATTGATAGCTTCCCATAAAGCTGGTTCTCTTAGAGTGTATCCAAAACCATCCCCAAGTGTGTCACATGCTCCCCATCATTCATGGATTACTCCAGGATGTCATCAATGAAGACCCTGATGAACTGCTCAAGAAATGGCAGGAATATCCTTTTCATGAGACCCATGAATATTGTTGGGGCATTGGGTATGAAGAACATCAACACCAAGTAATTTTAGTGGATAAACCGACATCTAACAGTTGTCTTTGGTACATCCTCATCTCATACATGCAGATTATGATAGACAGAATAATGGTCTATCTTCTAAAACCACCTCTCCCCCTTCAGAAGATCGTAGAGGTCATCAATTATTAGTAGCATATATTTATTCCTCACTGTCCCCAAAATTTTGGCACCGCTAGTCCACAAACAACCTCAAGCTCCATTTTAACTTCTGAGAAAACAATACTAGAGATAGCCAAGGAGAAACACTGGACCACAAAAATCACATCCTCTATAGGTCCTCTAGTAATACCCTCAACTCATGAATCCTTGAAGGATCCATATGATATTATAGTGTGGATATCAGTGTTATCATAGGGTATAGTCATAGAATAAGTCAAACTCTATTTGAAGTCAAAATACTATAACATATTATGTGAAGACATCGCCATACTAACCCACCACTCTATGAAATTGATAACTCCTATCATCTTCTGCAATGATTGTAAGACTAGCCATCTTGTGAGTAATTGGTAGCACCCTCCTTTGATAATTTCCATCATTCACTAAATGCACTTACTTTTTGTCAGTAAATTAAAACATTATCCCAACTCTGCGGACACACCACACTCTATGCCTAAAATAGTCAATATGAGCACGGATGGTAGAGAACAAGTCCACAACCCGAATGAGGATGTAAGGCCTCAATGACACTACTATGATATGCCAGCTGAATATCTCAACTAAAATACTAAGCTCACAGTACCATCCCCAATGTGTGAATGTTGAAGTCCCCCTTGTAGGAGCCTCTAGACCTAAGGATTGAGCCAATGGCTCCACTGGAATCTTCGAGGTACGAATAAGGTCAGTGGAATTGAAAATGTAACTGACACCAATGTATATATTAATTTCAGATATGGGGGGGGGAAGACACATATCATACCTTTAATCATCCCTAAAACATACAGATTATAAGATTCTATTACATGAAGGTGGGTTTGCCCCTGTTCGCCAGCTCCTGAAGCCCATAGTAGAACTCATGGGGTGGTGGATGTTGTACCTCGAACGTACACCCACCTCTTAAATCGCGGATCACTCCTCTTCCATGTCTTCAAACCTACAGCCATTCTTGATAGATCCTCTACCTCTACCAATGCGGTCCCTCTATAGTCTGTTGATCGTTGGTGTGGAAATTAAGACAATCATGATCCAAGTGTCTCTAACTATGGTACGTGTGTTATAGCTTGTCCTTCATCTGAATCCCTCTTCACTAGATGCCTCTTACTACTGACCATATGTCTTGGGTTCATCCTCTAGAGTGCATGACTCAATGGGTCCCTCTGCCTACTGTCGGCTACATAGTGCCAACGATTCAACAATCTAGTATCTCCTAGTATGAAACGACCCAAACTTTTGTAAATGAAAATTCCTTTTGATCTAATTGAATGTATCATTATTTAAAATGGTTAGGTAAAAAATATAGTCTTCCTTGGTATTATGTTTTATGATTTTAAAGTACCATTAATAATTGTTATCATTGTTAATATATTTGTTTCATAGTGGTCACTGGAATAGTATAAATATAAGGCTTTAACAAATCCAATTTAATCAGAAAAATGAATCGATAAACTCATCCATTAGAATTTCTCCTTACAAATCCCATTTGAAATAGTAATTAAAGGTTGTTTTGTAATTTGGATTCACTATGAAACATTCCCATTCTGAGGATCAATACGTTTTGCTCAAATAGAACCTCCAACGAGAAAAGTGGAAGTTGATAGAGATTACCAACCAAGCGATGTTATCCGAGCCACCCAAAGACTCTTTCACCATCTTAGACGTTACCCTTTTGTTCTTTTCTGGTGTTATAAGGTGTTATGTAACAAGGCATCAACACTAGGATTATGTGTGTTATTTTTGTATATAAGAAATAATGAATATTCATTTTATTATTTTTACATTGTAAATACTTTTTAAAGCACAAATAGTATATTTAGTTAGTATTAAATTATGTAATCAAGTTTGATTAATTAATGGATTTTTAATTAAAATATATTTTAAAAAATATTATTACTAAATTTATTTTTGTTAAATAATAATAATTGTATAATTATTATGAATAAAATTGTAATTTTTATAACGGAATGAAAGCCCTTTTTGTCAAAACCAATTAATATTCGATGAAAGTCCGTTTTTATTTTAAAAGTAAAAAATGCACATATTTGGAAAATTATTTAGATAAAATGAGTATTATTTTGGGAATCAGGATTTGGAAATTATCCAATAATGAATGTTTCATAATTTTCTGAGAGACTTGAATTTTTGGGTAAAAAATTAAATAATGTTTAATTATATAATGTGTTTTCTGACATCATAATGACCCAATAGTAATGTAATAAAATTATATAAGTGGTTATATCAGAAAATAAATTTATTATAATTATAATAATTTTATATTAGGTTTATTCGATTTAATTTTCAAACCCTTAGTGGACCCTCCAAGAATTATAATGAAATTTATCTTTTTAAATTTTTCATTGAGAGTGTGACTCGAATAAACCTAAAAAAGATTAATATTTGAAGAACATAGTCCATTTTCCTTATAAAATATTACTATCCAATCCCCTTTGAAAAAAACCATGGGGAAAATCGATTGGTTGGTTTGTGGTCTTGATCAGTTTAATGTGTAGTGACCCAAATCAAAAAAATAAAGAATTCCCTCTCTTATCCTATATAAATCCTCCAAAGATCCCACATACTCTTCAATCAAAGCCATTGGATCTCGACCATCCACTTTACTCCTCTCTCTATAATTCACCCGAGGTTTTCCATGATCCTATGATGCCTATCTCAAGCCCCTCCCAAACCTTTGGGATCAGACTTCCATGTAAGGTATTCATTCCTTTCTGATTTTATCCATGTTTTTTTAATATTGTTATGATCTTTTATTTTTTATTATAATTGCAGGAGTATGATTTCTCACCTCCCCCATACTAACTTCATTATGATTGAACAGTAGAGTCCCATTTTCTCTCCCATTAATGCCACCCATGTACACTCATTACCATGCCCAAATTCCGTAAGGAATTTCTCCCTCTTTATTTACAATCATGAAATTATTTTTTATTATGATTTCAAATTCCATTACATATGTTGGAACATGAATCTATATTATCCCTGTACATACCATTTCATTTACATATTATGTGACACCCATTCCCTCTCATCAAACATTTTTATGATGTCTTATGTCACGTCGTTATGCTGTCGAAATTGCACTGCAATTTTCCACGCAAAAATCATTGTGTAGTGAATTTCTTGCCCATTTCCCTATCACGGGTATTCACCATTATGAACATTTATTTATTGATGGATGATTGTAATGTATAAATTCCACATTAATTTACCATGTAATACATTATAATGTATAATTAATCTATGTTTTATGATTTAGTAGCACACTTTTGCATGAAATGAATGATTTTAGATGGGTCCACCCTGATAGCGCTCTAATGATTTGGTTTAAGATTAGTATCATGATACATCAAGTGAAATGAGTGTTTACACATGATAATTAATGTGAAATGAGGGTTTAATAATTATCCATGTGTATTTATCCTTGGATGAATCTAATACCATGTTAAGTGTTGTCATCTCATTTCCATGTTATAATAATCATGTTATATCTTACTTTTATGTTCGTGTTTCTTTTATGCTCCATTGATATTTATATTGCCTAAAATGTATTAAACTCTTCATTTTATACATATTTTACTCCCTTATTTGTCTTTATAGATCACCATTTATTTTTTATGTCCTTAGGTTACCCCATGCAATGCTATGTACGATGGAATGTAGTTGTCATGTAAAGGAAGTTTTCAATAAAGATGTTGTGTTTCATGTTTTATGTTGTTATGTAATCTTACTGATCCACAAAATAACAGTACCTATTGATCTTAAATGTTTTATCAGGTGAATATTTAGTGTAATTAATATTTTTTAGGTGTTTAATACTGAGATGTGTTGTTATAGTTTGTATAAGATGACATGTTTAGTTATTTTTTGGATTTTCAGTAGAATACCCTAGTGAAGGCCATGGATATAAGAAAAAGTATAATGAAGTCATACCGATGCATTGATGAATATTGAGTAAGTTTCTTATCAATAAAATACTTCCCTTTCTGGATACAGTCAGGTAGAGGCAGCTCTGGCATAGATGTATCTATGAGTGAAAACATAGACAAGTTGTTTCAGGCATGACCCTAGTCATCCTGGTACACAAACAAGGGCCTTTATTCAAAATTGGTTACGACACTCCTAGGGGATATGATTTGGTAAATTCACAATCCTTGTATGAACATTATTAAGGGAATAAAAAAATTCCCTAATAATATATGATGGGAAGTAGATCTTAGATAACATAGATTGAAGCCTGTAGATTCATAAGTTAAGGAAATACAAGTTATTTAGAAGTCATCCATTTTCATCCATGGATTACCCTTTTTGTGATACCCTTATCATTCCTTTTATTTCAGACATTGGTCGGTAATAAGAGGACTTGTGTTAACAACTAATTCAAAGATCTAGGGGTTGACAGTTCTAATGAAATGCCCAATCCAATGGGAGTGAGAATCTTGAACGTTTCCATGATACACTCTCAGTTAACTCATGATTTGAATTGAATCATGGGTCAAGAGGAATATTCAAACTCCCCTAAGAATGACCAAGTCACAATCAATAACATCATGAGACAAAGGCCTCCTATTTTTAATCGATCATCTGATCCCTTATTGAACGAACAATAGATCAACACCATTGAATAGATTTTCTCTATCCTTCAATGTTCCAATCAAGAGTTTATACTTATGGAAGCTTATTGCATGGATGGTGAAGAAGATCAATGGAGGAAATTTATCAAAAATATGAATCCTGAGAAGTATATATTGGCATTAGGATGGAAGGATACCTGGAAAAAAATTTACAAATATTTTCCTCCCACCCTCCGACATATCATTGAAAGGGACATCATTTACCTCAAGTAAAAAAGATGATGAATCTGTCAGCACATACGAGACAAACATCCCAAGACATGAATGATACGCCTACGCCTTTGTCATTACCCTTGGATTCAAGTTTGACCACTTTATTTGTGGGATGAATCCTACCCTATGGAAAGCTCTAGAGATGCTTGACTTTGAGAGTTATGAGGAAATTGTCTGATGTGACCTCAAATTTGAAAAGGTGATCAGCAAATCTTAGGGGTATCATGGGGATACAAAACATAAGGTGAAATTCAATTATAGTAGTCTGATGGATAAATACAATGGGGCTATGAAAATCTTGAACCCCACCTACCAAAGGTGTGGAATGAATCACACAGGAAATTGCCTAAAGTGGATGACCAAATGCATTATGTGTTGAAGTGTAATGACCTGAAATTTTGAATGGATTTTTGTTTCCTATTTTGTGCTTGTGTTGATTTATTTTATACTCAACAACACTATATTCTTTAATTAATGATTTGAGTATAATTAATATGAGACCGTTGGGTTTTTAACTTTATATGATCGTTGGTCAATATGACTTTTGGAAACTAAATTTTGCGATTGTTGTCTCTAAATGCAAGTGATGTTGGTTAATTACTATAGAAAAAAAAGATTTGATGGGCTCATCCAGCAGTCTCGGGCTGATCGAAGCCCATCTGAAGAAACCTGGGAAGGAGGTAGCACCACTGGGCTTTTCTATGGACCAAACCCAAGTCGAACTTCACCATGTGAAGGTGGAGCATAGTCGCCTTCGGGGGAAGTTCAAGCTTATAGAAATCACTACTCATGCAATGTTAGCCGAGCCACCCTAGGGTTCTCTCACATTATCATACCTAAAACTTAGGTCCTATGATGGGGTTTTAAGGGGATATGTAACGAGGTTGTAGATGCTTTGTGTAATCCTTTGAGATAAATAAAGTTTTGATTTCTTTCTTGGGTGAGGTTTGTGTTTTTTATCAGATGTTCGAATAAATATAGGATGTATATTGATGAATTTCAGAAAGGGGGATATTTTAAAATATTTATGTAAACCTTAAATAATTAATGTCGTGTAATGATTTTCATAAAATGGTCTTCTAGAAATGTGTTCATTAAATTTTTTTGAATCTAATATGATCAACATAACTTTTTGTGAATAGTAATTTATGAATAGTAATTTTATGCTTAGGATTAGTAATGTGAAAAAATGTATTATTAATCTCAATTAAATAATGTATTAAATTAATTTAGGCACCTTGATTAATTAATGTGATTCAATAAAATAGTTAAAGAACTGTTTCAGAAATTATTAGTCATGTATTAGTTTTTCAAGTGAATAGTGTTTTTTAATTAAAAATTAAATTAAAAATAGTTAGAAATTTTTTTTATAAAATGGAGTTCATTTTTGAATTCATAGCATTGATATCAGGTTAAGGGTTTTTTGGGGATTTTTATGAAAAAAACTGAATTTTCGGTGAATAGTGAAAATACAGTTTTTTGTTTCGGGTGTTTAATGAAATCATTATGGATGTAATAATTATGTAATCATTCCCGTAGACATATAAATAGTAATATAAGGAATGAGACTTCCTATTTGGACAATACCATGGGAAAATACAATGGGAAATCCAATTGTTTTTCCAATACCACCATTGTGGGGTCCCTTGGCCATTAATGGCATGTCCGCTCACTTGTCCAATAAATGCAAAGCCTTTTCCTAATTATATTAATTTACAAATTATCCTCAATGAATTTCAGGTCTCCTTACCTCCCAAGGTGTACTCCAATGGTTCCCCCAAGCTTCCCAAGGTTCCGACCTTCGTGATTTCGAAGTTACTCTTCAAGGTAAGGGATCCTTTCAACCACCTCTTTTAAATTGTGACTTCCTTTATGTTGTGCCTTATAATTTACATATCATTATTTTGAGGGTATGTTATTATATGTTCTCATTTCATTAAATTTATTTTCTAATTGTTGAGAGACATTTACCACCCTCATCAATATTTTTACTAAATTTTTATGTGACGGCGTTAGGCTGTCGAGTTTCTCGTAAGAGAAATCACATCTTCTCTTTTCTTTCATGTTTCCTTTCCATGTGGTATGTCATTAAAATATCCATAACATGATTTTATTCGTTACCCAAACTGTATTATGAGTTATTTATGAGTGGTTGACCTTGTACCCTCTCTTTTCAATGTTTTCTAAAACCATGTTATATAGCAGTTATGTTGTAGAAATTTCATCTCAAAATTTCAATCTCTTTCTCTAATGAAATTCTATTGTTTATTTGTGTGAATACCCAGATTTATTTTGTTTCTATTTGTGTTCATAAATATATAAATATGATATATTTGATTTTTTAATTGACATACATATAACCCTCACTCCCTTTCCATGGGTTATAAATGACAAAATGATCTTATTTTTAAGCACTTTTTAAACATCCTGATTTTGACATGAAATCCATTTCTTTGATTCCATTTGGGTTATTTATGAAATGTTTGATTATGGTATATGTGGATCAAATGAAAGTAAACACATATTAATAGTGCACTAGGATAGCACTCCAATACATTGGGTAAATATTTAATCTTTATCGATGACATGTTTCACGATACCTTAGTGAATAACCATAGTAATTTTTATGACACCTTGGGGATGTAACCTGATGACATGTTCATGAATGCCTAAATGAAATTTCATAGAAACATATTCAAGTTATTTTTCATGTTCTTTTCATTATGATATTCCTAAACATCCATTTCTCATATCATTATGTTGTTATTGAAGTTCTTATTGATATCACAAGTACATTGATTTCCTTGTTTACCCATACTGGGCCTTCTGCTCTCCCTTTCTATTGATGTATGTCTCCAGGATATGAAAGGCAGTATTTGTACATAGGATGACCTTATTATGAATACGTAAAAGTGGATTAGAAGAATTTTTATGTTGTATTCATGTTTTATTATTCCTTATTTCCAAGACACTAGACATTAAAGATCATCTATATATAAAATGTAATGAAAAGTTATGTATTAAAAAGGTGGGATGCCACACCTGGTATGAAAGGATAGTTTAGTTATTTATGGAAATTAGGCTATGAAAACTTTAGGAATAACCCTATTGAAAAGTTCAAATATAGGGAAAAATTCATGGTATTTTATTGAGTATTGAGTTAGTGGTTTATTAAACAAATACATCCATGTCTGGATACGAGCAGGTTGAGGCGGCTCTGGCACAGATGTATATAGGGGTACAACCAACAAACACCTCTTGGAGATAGACTCGAACAGGAAATGGTGCACAATGACGGGCCTTGCTGTAGTCTTGTTTACAACACTCCCGGGGGATATGTTTGGTTAATCGCACAATTTTTATGAATCATTATGAAGGAATACTAGAGAAATATAATTGTTTAAGAAAGATGTTTTAAGATGTATAATCCATTATAGTCAAAATATTCATAAATGAAACATGTTTCTCAATAATATTTTTTTCTTTTAGAAAATAGAGGGAAATAGGAAGAACCATGCAAATGTTGACCGCAATAGACCATACGCTGAAGGCCCTCCGATGGAAGCCGAGATGGAAATAATCATGCTAATGATGAACCAACCGACTCATGTTATGAGTAATAACTTGAATCAAGCTAAGAGGTCGATATCACGACGAAAGGAAAACATTCTATTGAATCCTTTTTGTAAAAATGACCACCAACCATCAGTGGATCGAATGACCCATTGACTGTTGATCAATGGATCAAATCCATAGAGAAGATATTTTCTGTGCTACGTTGTTCAGTACATAAAGAATTATTATAGAATCCAAAAATAATGTCTTGTACATAAATTTATACTATTAAAACATATTTCTAATTTTTTTAATAAAAATATTAGGATCCGCTGTTCTTTTAGTGAAACATATTGGAATAAAAAAAGAACTATGTTTGTCTTACCAAGATCTTAGTGCTTGTTTTATAACATTTAAAGAATTAGAATGTATAAAACATGATTTGAAAAATGGGGATTTGTATAACTATGGGGTTGTTCAAAAAATAAATCCTCATCTATATACCCATTTAGAAATTCACTTTTGACATCAATTTGATAAAGTTTGAAATTATGATAAGTTAAACAAGAAATTTTTATCCTAATGGATTCATGTCTAGCTACAGGTGAAAAGGTTTCCTCATAGTCTATTCATTCATCATGACTATATCATTGAGAAAATAGTCCATTATTGTATCTAACTATGGTTCTAGATTCATCATCTTTATATCTATATTCCCATTTAGGGCCTATGGTCATGGTGTCTTTATGTCTTTCTACTATTTCCCAAACATTGATTCTTTCAAACTAATTTAATTATTCTTGCATAGATATCACCAAAAAGTCATCATTGATAGAATCATTAATATTTTTGGGTTCAAGCTGTGAAAGAAAAGCTATATGTTCAAACTGATTTCTCATAGATGCACTAGTTTGTGTTCCTCTATTTAGATCACCAACTAAAGTATCTAAAGTATGATCCATGAGTGTTCTAATAACTATATAAAGAGATGAAATAGACTCCTCATGATTTTCTATTGGTTCAGATTCACCATTCTCAGATTCAATAATATTTCATGAACTAGTTGTTTTCACTAATGGTTCACTGCCTTTATCATTATGGGCAGGAATTGACATTTCTTCCTCAATATGTTAAATGAAGGTTTTGGGATCAAGTGGATTAGTCTCATCAAATTTTACATGAAATGATTCTTCCACACATTTTGTTATTCTATTGAATACTATATAATATTTACTAGAGATTGAGTAACCAAGGAAAATTACATCCTCACTCTTAGATGAAAATTTTTCTAGATTATACTTAGTGTTAAGGATAAATACATGGCCACCAAAATAAATAAAGTAATTAACCTTAGGATTCCTATTATTCCAGAGAATAGAAGGGGTCCTCTGAATAATAGGTCAAATTTAGACTTTATTGATATTGTAACAAGATGTATTCACAGCTTCATCCCAAAAATAAATAGGTACATTACACTGAATTAGCATAGTTTGGGTAATTTCGTGAAGTGTCCTATTTCTTATTTCTATAACTATATTTTGTTGAGGAGTTCTAGGAGGAGGGAAATTATGAGTATATATATTATGTGAGCTAAAATATTCAAATTCCTTATTTTCAAACTCATAGTCATGATCACATCTCAAGGTCTTAATTCTGTATCCACTAAGATTTTTACAAACAAGGAATATTTAATGAAGTTAGAACATGCTTCAATTTTGTGATCTAGAAAGTATACCCTAGTATATATAGAAAAATAATCTATAAGAACACAAATATAGTTATTCCCATTTAAACATGAAATTCTAGATGGTCCTACCAAATCCATGTGAACCAACTCAAGCGTTTGAGAAGTAGAAACCTATTCCTCTGGTTTGAAAGAAACTTTGTGTGGCTTTCCTTTTTGACAAGGATTACAAACTTTTTTATGTTGGAATTACAGTTTAGTTAGGTCTTTGACTAAACCTTTCTAATTTAGTTTCTTAAGTGAGTGACCATTACAATGTCCTAATATTCTATGGAATAACCATGATTCCTTATAAAAATCATTGAAACAAGAAAAAAATTTCTTAGCTAAAGAGTTTAAATCAACAACATATACATTTTCATTTCAAAGAAAATAAAATATTAAATCTTTTTTTGAAATAAAAACATTGAATGCATCATTATAAATCATAATATAAAAACCATCATCACATAACTAAGAGAAACATAATAAATTGTACTTTAACACATCAACCAAAAGAACTTTTGAAATTAATACAGTATTAGGGTACCCAATTTGGCATAATTCGACGATCTTCCCTTTAGCATTATCACTACATGTGACTTGTACACCATCCTCTTTAATTAGGATCTTGAAGCATGAATAATCTCTTTTCATATTCTGGATCATTAATTGTTCATGAACAATAGAGTTTTATAGGATCTCTTTAAACAATATTCCTGCAAAATAGATTTAGTGTATTGTAACTTTGGTACCCATATTTTCTGAGGTCCAGAGAGGTTAGCAAGTAAAACTTTGGGAAGAAATATTTGTCTCAAAAAATTACTATAATATACAGATATGTTTTGATACATGAAAACATAGTTAGTTCATTTAGAGAATTATTTTTCAAATGATGGTCTAGAACTTGAACTGGTAGTAAACTGTCTAGATTTTGGAATAAATTTATTTTTAATAATACTTATCTATCCTAGTTTATATCCTATAATAGTTTGAAATTTTGGAGAATTATTTTTTCCTAGAAACTAAGTCAAGGTATCCCTACCTTAAGTAAATTAATCAATATCTCTTTTTAATTTCTCAATGGATAATTTATGTTCAGTATTTTCTATTAACAGAAGAAGCACATTTTTTTCCCAATATCCTGATCAGACTTATAATTATCATTTAAAGGATGTTTTCGTTTCAATAATTTGTATTTATCATTGAGTTTATTAAAGGTATCCTCAAGCATTCAAAAATATTCAAATAATTAAACCTTAGTCATATTCTCATGATCATTGGATTCAATTTCATTTCCCGAATAAAAAGAATTAGGTATTGGGGAATTGAGTGTCACCTTACATGTTTCTATCAGGAAACACAGGTTTTGGTGTTTGGAATTTTCAAATAAACAATGTCAGATCCACTAGATCTATCTTCTGAAAAACTAAAAGTAGCTTTAATAGCCTTTTTATATCCCTTTCTCTATTCTTCATGTTTCTGCTTAAATTTCATCTTGGGAAAATAAACCATCACTTGGCCTTTTCATTTAAACTCATAACAGTCTATCTCATTTGTGATGTCATTCCATTTCTTATCTTTTTTCCACATTCCATAATTATCATACGTTCCTTTATAGTTTTACATTCTAAAGAACATCTTCTTGTGATAAAACTTTTTGAATATCTTAGCAAGATGAGCCATCTCATCATCACTGTCAGAGGTTGAGTCTTCACTGGTGGAAGTGTCTATATGAGCTTGAACGTTTTCCATGTCCTTGTCCATTGAGGTAGCAGTATTGAAAGCAACATATTTTATTATTGGTTGTTCTTCTGCTTCTTGATTAACCTTAGGCTCTTCTTCATATATCATAAGAATTCCAATGAGTTATTTCACTTGTAGCTTGCCTATGTTACATGATTCTATAATGGAAATATACGTTCCTCTCCATCAGTCAGGTAGGCATTAAAGTAATCTTATTATCCGATCATTGATGTCCATGGGTTTCCCAAGAAGACTCATGGTATTTACTAGTTCATTGAAGTAGAGATACAATTCAGATATATGTTCATATGACATAATTTTAAAAATATAATATTTAATAGTAAGCGTATTTAATCACATTTCTTTAACATTGGTTGTTCCCTCATGAGAAACTTCCAAAGTATCCCAAATTTCATATGCAGTTTTACCAGAAGATATTCTATTAACCTCTTCATCAACTAATGAATAGTACAATACATTCATTGTTTTATAGTTATTGTTATATATAACTTTAGTCAATTGAGACCATTTGTCTCTAGTAGTAACATTTAATACGTTTTGTTCTTCAATTGTGTCTCGGATTACAGGTCCTAGGATCTCTATATACATTTTATTTTTTTTCCAACTAGCATAGTTATTTTCATTACTGATATTTGTCTTGTTAATAGATGCACTCTCAACTCCGTTATCCATAGTTAATTAGAATTTTAAAGATCTAAAAATTTAGATATGACATAAACACTATGATTATTATAATAAAACTTAAATCACCGTTAAAAAGATTTTGACAACATGCACAACAGTTCATATAGTAGCAATAAAAATAGAGGCCTTTGATTCCAAATTTTTGTCGGAGTGGAATATCAATGGGGGGAGTGGATTGATTTCTAGATCAAAATTTCTCTTAACGATTTCTATTAAATGTCCCTCAAATATGAAATCCGCCATGTAAAATAAGGCAGTAGAGGAATACTTGTTAATTGGTTAACATGTTTGTCAAAGGGTGATTAGTCCTCAGTTGAATCAGTGTAAAACACTTCTTCATATTTTGAATCATTTTTTTAATTAAACACATAAACACACAAACCAGAACTAACTATCAAAGTCAATTCAAAAAAAAATCTGTATTATAAAATAATCAGTAGTATAAAATAGATAAAACAGTGTATCACAAAATATAATACAAAGTAGAGTAAAACAAGAGGTTCCGTCTCAAGATGAGACTTAATCCTCTCCACATGGTGATCACTTTCCACCATGTTGTTTATATTAAAGAAAACGTGATACCATGTTGTTTATATTAAAAATAAACATGATACACACACTGTATCGGGATTTAAAATAGTTTTCACAAATTGTCAAGGGTTCAAACCCTCTACCAATGTTCATTATGGGAAAAACAACCACTACAGACCACCCACGGTCTCTTCCAAAGTTATACATGGGAAACAAAATGTTAGTGAAGTTTGATGTTATGATTTTTGTATCCATTAGTTTAAGAACAAGAGATAGTGTGTGAAACAGACAGACACATACTTCTCTAAAATGTTAGACAAAAGAACATATTAGATAAAATATTATAATATTTACTTTAGTAGGCTCTATATATTTGCAGTTCCACTCTTGAATTCATGGAATGAAGTATTTTCTGTTTTGAGTCTGTCTCTGGATGTTTCCCTCAAAACAGAGTGTCACAACTCCAAGTTCTAGCTTCTAGAATCTAAGTGCTCCTCATCTTGTGATGATTGAGTGTTGATGAAGCACAGAAGGTAGCCTTGAAATTGACCTCTGGAAATTATCTTCTTGAGACTCTTGGGTTCAGAGTGTAGGCATTGAGTGGTTCTTCTTGGTTCTGTTTTGTCTATAGAGTATGTTCTTTCCCACGCATTCCTCTTCACTCTCACACACCTTTTCACAACCACACTTCTTCTATTATCTCCGTATATTTGTTGTTTTTGTTGTTGTTGTTTCTTAGTCGTTCTTCTCCCTCTTATATTATTTAACCCAACAATAATAATAAATGAACCATGTGTGGTCCTCCTCATACCTCATTCTATCCCCATATACGGCCTGTTGATATGTATATAATCAACACTAATTAATATCAGAAGCAATAATTTTACAAATTATGAACGTTATAATAATCATAAGAATTTGACATTGTATGAAAGGGTAAACATTAGTATACGGGTAACGATAGCCTTTACAATGGTAGTCTTTAATAGTAGGTGAATTTTTTTCCATCATCTATAGCCCTCATTGGTGACCTTCATCGGTGATCTTTCATTGGTAACCTTGCATCGGTGAGCATTAATTGGTGACCATACATCGGTGGCCTTTGTATCGGTGACCTTGCATCAGTGACCTTTCACTGGTGACCATGCATCTGTGACCTTTGAATTAGTGACCTTGCATCAGATACCTTTCATCGGTGACCTTTCATCAGTGGCCTTTGCACCGATGACCTTCCATCGGTGGCCGTTTCATCGGTGACCTTGCATCAGTGCCCTTTGAAATGATGAACTTTTCATTAGTGACCTTTTCACTGGTGACATTTTCATTAGATACCTGACATCAGTGTCCTTTGTATCAGTGACCTTTATATTAATAATTTTTGAACTATATTTTTAAAAAATAGCTCAGTTATATTAAAGATACAAATGTATAACTAGATAAAGATTATAAATATTAATGAAACATGATTATTCTATAGTATAAATATTATTATGACCTAAATGAAACATGATTTGGGATTATAAAAACATGGTTTGGGATTATCAAAACACAATATGGGATTATCGAAAAAGGTGAGTCCAACAAGAATTTAAAATTGGTCTGTAATGAAAAAAAATTCAACTATGGGATTATGAGATAAAAATGCAATAAAGATTAAGAATATCATAATAAAAACACCTTGAATGATTGATATATTAATGATAAAGACAAAATTCCATAAATAAGGATAATGCGTGATATGAAATATCTAATTGGGAGAGTTTACACAATTTAAAGTAATCATTTTTCATAAAATAACATGTATCTTATATGTAGATGTTTTGAGAGAAACCCCTTACCCTATTTACCTTATTAGTTTGATAAACTCTATTCTATAGTATAAAATACAAAAAAAAATTTAATTAATAATATTAAATCAATACTAAAAGCTTACAATGTTTTTAATTTCAATTTATAAACACTATCTATATATATATTCGATTTGTTTTCCAAAATTTTTTACATCTCATTTGTTTATTATTTGGATTATTCATAATTGTTTTATTAGAGTACTGCTAGTCTCATCTATTCATAAAAAGGACATCATTATGTTTTTATTAAATTAATTGAAATATATTTAAAAAATTTATTTATGAATTTCAATTTTCCATCCTTGAGTAATATAATCATTATCTTAGAATATGTAATTGAAAGTGACCATTTTTAAGTTACATTTAACCTATGTGGATAGTATTTTAAATATATGGTTAAAATATTATTAAATCCATTATAAAACAAAGAAGAAAATTATTTACATTTTTAGAACATATTTTTTCTACAAATTATTTTTGCATAATCATTAATGTGAAAATTTCCTTGAATTTTTTACATTGGTGGTCATACAAAAAAGAACTAGAACATTATTTAACCTAATTATTGAGTTAGGTATTGGAGGTATTTATTTCAACATTATATAATTATAAAAAATTAAAATGATATTATATTTATGTGATTTTTAGGATGAGATATATTTTAAGATGATTAAACAGATAATAAAAGACTAAAATAAAAAAATATAATGATTCTTTGTGGAGGAGGTAGTCCTCACAAGGCACTATTATCATTTATGGTTACTCATAGAATGTTATGGTTGAATTTGGATATAATGTGATGGATTTAGAATAAAAAATACAATAATAAATAATTTATTTTATTTAATATAATATTTTGGACAATCCATGAGTTGTGGTGATGAAAAAATGAAAGCGTATCATTAATGAAGCCGTAATCCGTGAACATGCACTAAAGATGATTCATGTTTTTTATATTTATGAGATTAAATATATTTTTTTTAAATTATTAATTTTTCATATTAATAAACTACATAATTTTTGGTTGTTATTTTAAAATGTAAATGTTTTTCTATAATGTAAATAATAAGAAATAAACATTACAATAGATGTGATACAAAACCTGAGACAGTGAACATTCACATGTTGAAGATATTAAATTCCAGTTAAAAAGTTTAATTTTCTTAAAAATGGGTAATAGTGTATAATATATTAGTAACCCCCCAATATTTTGTGAATTATTTGTTTTTCAAATCATCTTTTTTAATATTTTTCACATCATGGAATAATGAAATTTTTTTATTGTGAATAAAATAGTTGTGTTTAGATTTAGTCATACCCAAAACCAATATAATCTTTCACTATATGAAGAATAATGTTTATCATTCTCTACCGGTAACTATGCTGATATGTTGGTTAACATGCAATAATGACTTTCCGTGATGGATAATGTAACAAGTGAGACCAAATAATGTTAATGATATAGTAAAAAAATATTACTTATTATAACCTATAGGTTACATTAGTAGTTATTGAAAGGGTTAATAACCTATGAAAATACATTATTTATTAAAATATAAAATTAATTCATTTAGTAGAAATGTATTGTAATTTAATATGAAAACATATTGAATATAAATGAAGATATTATTATTTTTTATTCCCACTAATATATTTTTCCGTAATAAATTAAATGAATAAATATTATTTTGTGATATTAATGTGATATATATATATATTATACTCAATAAAATATTATTTATATACATCCAATCGATTTTATTTTAATAAGAGAAAAACTGGCCCAATTTTATGCATAAAATTCTATATTTTAATTAAAGAATTTTTACGTTCATTTATTGGATAACCTAATTAAAATATTTTTTTTGAACTTTAATGAATTATTTATATCATTCTTAACATTTTATTTGAATAAAGCTATTAAAATTTTGTTATGGTAAATTTTTGGAGTATTTCTATGAAGCATTATTTTTAATTGAATAATGAAAATTATTGAAATTTAATTAAAAACATCATTTTCATCTATTTTATTTTTCCAGGTAAAATGATTTTTTTAAAATATTAATAAAGTTTAATTAGTTTAATTTTTTATCATTTCATTCAATAGAGGTCATTGGATCAAATTTTACATACAAAATTGGATATTAAACATAACAAACTTTTGATCAATTTTAAATAAAATACTCTTAGAGTTGTCCCATCAGTGGGATTAAATTTAAATTATTTTCTGATATTTTTATGAATATAATTTTGAAATATTAATTCCATTTTTGGTATAATTATTATTTAAATTTTTTAATAATTAAAACTTTTTTTTAAATAAAAATATTATCTAATGTTATTAAAATTAATTACAAAGATTAAGGAAATATTAAGAATAATAAGGGAATAAAATATATTTTTAAGTGCCCAAATTACCTAGCCACATATCCAATACAAATTTATTGTCCATAATTCATCCATTATAATTATTTTATTTAGTTTTTTTGTGTTTTTAATGACTTTTTTGGTAAATAATTTGGCACACCTAACTTTTCTAAAAAAACCTACTGTGTCCCTACCTTTCCCTATAAAGGCCACCACCTCTACCCAAAATTCAAAAATAAAAAACCTCTTAATATCACACAATTATTTCACAAAAAACTTACTAAAATCCCTCTCTTACTCCTTGAGGACTTTCATTGGTCATAAAACCTTCCAAGGAAGCCTTTTTCTGAAAAACAAAATGAGTTACCCGACTAAGAGGTAACACCCCCAAGCTCCATTGTTTTATTTTATTTCTCTACAATATAAATAATTTTTAGGAATTAATTATTTAACAACACAACTATCATCAACATTCTGTGATGTTTTTATACTAAGGATTCTAACTACACATACACTCACTTCCATTTTGGTAAAAAACATATTGTTTATGTGTTCATCGATCTACCATTTCCTTAAATGGTGATTGTTCATAATCAATTTCTATATACTATGGTGGGAATTATGATGTATACAATGTTTATATATGATATATTTAATATATGTTTTTATTTAGGATTATGTAATTATTTTAGAACACATAACTTTATACTTCCCTTTTTGTGTAAATACGATAATTTTGATTGAGGCAGTGTGGATTCCCACTAACTCAAAGCAATGAGATTCATTCACAAATTAAATGGATTGTATTACAGTTGATTTTTGGGAACATATATTAAATAAATTATATTAAAATTATTATAAAATAATGATATATATATATATATACATATATATAAATTCATTCATTCATTATTTTCAATAAAACAATTACAAAGAAACATCGTTTATACATATGTATGGCCTACCGTCTGAAGGACCCCCGGACACCCTGAGAGGGGAGGGGTGATTCATGGTGTCAATATTTTTTAATGTTATGGATATTTTTACCACATTGGTAGGAACTTATTAAAACTGTATGATGGAAATGAACAGAAAGCAATAATTCACATGCAGAGAGATGACACATCACTTTTTACTTGGTTTACCACTAAGGGCTACGTCTAAGGAGCATACGCCTAAAGGTTTTCAGTCGTACCAAATTCCACTAAACTTCACTAGATGTGGATTACAAAGGTTTGGGAATAGTCACTCAGTCCCAGGCTCACCTCCTTTAGAAAAGGTTCATGGAAAGCTCACAGCGTCCCTTGGGTCACTCCCGTTGACTCCACCTGGCTCACTGCCCTTGGGGATGTCACACTCAGTTTGTAGACGTGAAGGTATCTTCATAATTGAAATATAATGCATCATATATTGTGTTTATATTCTCTATTGATGTCCATATTTCACTCGTAGAAAAATCTCAGTTGGCAATGACGATATCGGGCAATCATCCGGCTTTCGTGCATCTCTAAAAAGACCAGCGTACTCCAACATCTCCTAGCACACTTCTCTAAGACCGGCACACATTTTTAAATAATGGTGTGAAAGTCACTTGCACGGTACAAATTTGGCACACATGTGACACCACCCACTTGCGTGACATTTCCTCTTTCAACTCCAAACATGCGCAAAGCTGCGCCTTTAACTCCTAAACTGCCATGGTCGCGCAACCAACAACCGGCACACGGCCTCTACTTGTGCGAACCATCTACCACTTGCAGGACTCAACCAATTGGGTGAAGAGAGCTCGAAACATAGCTATGTCTTGAACTTGGTTCCAAAATGAGTAGGGGTGGTCCTCTATTTAGAGGCAAAACAGGACCCCCTGCGCGGTGGTGCTTAAGTATCCTCATGGCGCGCAGGTCACAATGTGCATCTCCAATCAACCTATCCTCTATCATGTAACTCACTTGCACGACCAAACCAATACTTGCACGAACCTATTTCCATTTCAATATTTTGTTGTTCTGGTCCTGAAGAAAAATAGGCACGCAAGTTTCCAGACCTCCAAGGCACCAGCGCGGATGTCCCTTCCTGGCACGCAGGTCACTTGCGGGACCATTATCCCTTTTCCATTTTCCACATTCTGATCTTGAAAAACTATAGGCATACAAGTGCCTCTCCTTCAAGTACATGTCGCACAAGTCTCTTTTCCAAAATCACTTTTATCATTTTGTCTATTTTCCAGCCCAAAAATTTGCCAACCACTGCAAAACGGCACCACCATCAATACTGTTGTCTTCTGGAAATTTGTGATCACATTACTGGTAGACATTCAGAACCTCTACCTAGGATTGTCAACAAACACAAACCATACTACAATTCATGCATAGAATACCATGGTCCCAATAATCTCCCCCTTTGGGTTTGTGGACAACTAAAAAATAAATTCAATAGATCCCCATCCATGTGCAAACCAAAAATGAAAGAATCAATTCAGCCAATGCTCTATGTCTACATGAGAAATGCTCGGTGTAGAAAACAAGAGAGGAACCTTGAATTGGGTTCTAGTTTTGGAATTCCCAATGACACCCATAAAGCATTACATAAGAATTGCATGCCTTAACATGCTTGAATTTATTCCTTTCTCCCCCATTGACAATAAACCCAAAGACCGGTAATTTTTTTCATTGTTCAACTCAACCCATACTCCCCCTAGATAGTATCTCCCCCACAAACCTAAAACAAAACCATGAACAGATAAAGGAAGTTCTCATAATCGGGGAGAGGGGTATTTCATAACCTCCTTATGAATTGGGAGGTGGCTGAACCCCGAGGTTCAACCAATGCTTCTCAAACACAGCCGTTGACAGTGGCTTGGTCAGGATAGCAGCCACTTTCTCATCAGTTACAACATGATCCATTATAATCACCGCTTGTTCAAATTTTTATTTGATAAAGTGATACCTGATTTCAATATGTTTCGTAGGAGAATACCGAACAAGATTCTTCGCAAGATCAATTGTGCTTTTTTTATCACAGTAAATCACCATTTTTTGCTTTACCTCTTAACCAATATCTATTAATTTTTGCTTCATCCATAGCAGTTTAGTGCATTCCATTGTGGCAGATATATACTCAGCTTCAGAAGTACTAAGATAATTACTTTCTTGTTTCATGCTCAACCATCCAACACATTTCTTCTGAATATAGAAGGCTCCACCAATGGTGGAATTTCTGTCTACTACATCACCAGCCTAGTCAGCATCAGAAAACACTGATAATTCACTGTCCCCGCCTGCAGCATAATATAACCCAAAGTTATGTGTACCTTGAATGTACCTCATGATTCTTTTTACTGCCGCCATATGTTCCTCCATTGGATTACTCTGAAAGCGGGCCGCAAGACATGTGGAAAAGACAATATCTTGTCTTGTCGCTGTCAGGTATAATAGGCTACCAATGATCCTCCTATACATGGTGGGATCTACTGAGGTCCCATCATCATGCTTTACAAGTTTACTTCCAACTGCAATCGGAGTTGACATTAGTTTGGAGTCTTGTATATTAAACTTCTTCACAGCTCTCTTGCATACTTTTCCTGAGAAATGAAATTGAAATCCTTATTTTGAATCACCTGTATCCCAACGAAATATGTGAGCTCCCCAATCATAGACATTTTAAATTCTTATTTCATATGATTGGAAAAATTATCCACTGATTTCTTCCTGCTGTCACCAAATATGATATCATCAATGTAGACTACAACCATGAATTGATCTTTTGGATAATTCTTCACATATAGATTGTGATCCACTCCTCCTCTTTTGAACTCCAGCTTCTTGAGATATGAGTCCAGGCGGAAATACCATGCTCGTGGTGCCTACTTCTAACCATACAGGGCATTTTTCAGTTTGCAGACCTTCGTCTCATTAGTACCAAGAACAAAACCCACTGGTTGTTCAATGTAGATTTCTTCTTCGAGTACACCATTCATGAATGATGTCTTGACATCTATTTGATATAGTTTATATCCTCTTTGGATTTCCATGGCAAGGAAAGGTTTGATTGAATCCAGTCTAGACACTGGAGCAAAGGTTTCTTCAACATCAACACCTTCAATTTGGGAAAACCCCTTACATACCTGCTGAGCCTTTTTTCTGATAACACTTCCATGCTCATCAAACTTGTTCTTGATGATCCATTTTGTACCAATCACATTTTGACCTTCAGGTCTCTAGACAAGATCCCATTTCTGATTCTTGTCAATCTGATATAGCTCTTCATTCATTACCTACACCAAAGATTTATCCTTTGCAGCTTCTTCGAATGAGGATGGCTCCACAACTGACAGAAATGCAGATTTCATGTTATTCCTCATCCTCCTTGTTTTTGTGGTTGAACTTCGGTCCCCAATTATATTAGATGAATCAATATCAGCTCTACGATTTCTCCAGTGCGGTTCAGTTGCATTTTCACCAGCCATAGTTTCTTCTTTAGATTCTTCTTCTAAGTCAACATCATGATGTGACTGCTGAGTGTTTTTTATAGCTTCTTATATTTCTGTATTTGTATTTTCTCCATGTTCACATTCTTCCTCAGTTTCGATCAAATCATTTTATGTTGTCCTTGAAGAATTTTTGGCTTTATCTTCAATTATCTAAATATCACTACTTTCTATAATCCTTCCTAATCGCTTGTTGAAACACTTGTTGGCTTTTCTGTTCATTGGATACCCAAGAAAAATTCCTTAATCACCAATGTCACCAAACTTCCCTTGATTTCATTCTTTATTTGAAATGAAATATTAACTTCCAAAAACCCGAAGGTATTTAAAGAAAGGCTTCCTTCCATGCCATAATTCATAAGGTGTCATAACTTATCCCATATAAAGCCCTGTTCGATTCTGATAGTGAATTGTAGCTTCAAAAGCTTCCTTCCAGTAATGGCGATTGATACCACTCTTAATCAGCATAGTCCTGGCCATGTTGTTGACCTGTCGATTCCGGCACTCAACAACTCAATTTTGATGTTGAGTTCTCACAGCAGCTACCTCATGTTGTATTCCATTTTTTTTCTAAGCAATTCTCAAACTCAATGGACATGTATTTCCCTCCATTATCAGTTCGCAAAACGTTGATTGTTCATCTAGTATCATTATCGGTGATTCGCCGATAGATCTTCATGCAATCAAGCACTTGTCATTTCATATGTATAACCATTACACATGCCATTCTAGTTTAATCATCTATGAAAAGGACTAACTACCTTTCTCTATGAGTTCCTGCAACATTTATCAGGCCACAAAAGACTGTATGAATTAGATCAAGAAGATGATATTCCCTTTTCTACATTGCCCGATATGAACTACAGACCATCATTCCACGAATTCAAGCATCACAATATTTTTCATGCTCACGGTTTATGTTAGGAATGTCCATGAAAATCCTTAATTTTGATATTTTATCCATGTATTTTTGATTATTGTGACCCAGTATCCTATGCCACAAATTGTTTTCTTCTTCAACAGTCATATAGAAAAAACTTTCTTTACTATCAACTTGATACATGTTGCCTTCTATTCTACATCCTTTCATAAGTGAATTTCTTATCTTTCCCTTGATAGTGCAGCCTTTCTGATTAAAAGTAAAAAATATGTCCTGAGTCATAGAGTTGACTCACGCTAAGTAGATTATGTCGTAGGCCATCTATGTAAAGGACTATAGTCTTATTTATCTCTCCATTAGCTAATTCAGTACTTCCACTACCTTTTATTTTCAAGGCTCCATCATTTCCAAATCGAATAGTTCCATCATCATTTTGATATCTTTTAATAGGACAGCATTACCTGTCATATGGGATGAACAACCGCTATCTGGAATCCAAGTACAAATGCTCTTTGTATCTTTGAGGGACACCTCTACAAGGTTGGATTTCTCAATTTTCTTCCTTTCATTCCATGAGACATTTAATTAAGTATATAGCACTGATGGACTTTCAATTATCTCATTTGTGTACATCAGTTCTTCATAGTCGAAGTATTCTTCGAGAGAAGAAAACCTGATTGAAAGGGAAACAATATCTTGTCGAAGAGATATGACTTGTCTTGAATTTCGGTATGAGATGTCTGTTTCCCTTCTCTGTCTGCAATTAACAGCCTTGTGGCCAATGTTAGAGCAAAGAAAACAGTGTACATAGAAACTATTTCTTCTATAAGATGGAGGATATGAAGCCAGTATCCTTTGTTGAAGTCCCATATCTTCCCCATTCATGTAGCTCCTTGCCTCTTCACAATATGACATGGTATGGCCCAGATAGCCACAGAACTGACACTTCATGAGAGGAAATGTCTTCTCACTTGAATTGTTCCACATACTTTCTTCCTTGGGAAAATAGAATGACTGCTTGTCATTTCTCAATGTTTGAGGACAATTTTCAATTCTCCTATTATCTTTGATTGAGGGATTTTTTTAGCACTTCACAAAATGTTTCGACATGTCTAACTTTCATCTTGTCTTTCTTTTGCCTCTCTTTACTTCCATCTGTATATGTCTCATCTTCATAGGCAATTCCACTCTTTCCCATGAAAGAGAGTCTTTGATAACTCATGATTTTTCCAACCCCATTTGAACCACTCTTGGATATTTCTAGTAATTCAGCATATGATAATCTTCCAAACTGTATTTTATTCTTTGATTCTTTTGAGATTGATTCAGTATCAAGTTTACTCAATAGAGTAAAAAATTCCTCCTCAAGACCGTCAATAGTCTTGGATTTTTCATCTAGTCTGGAGGTGAGGTCATTAATGATGTTTTCCTAATCTTCAAATCTTAGATTCAGATCCACTACATCATCATTTCATTCAAGAATTTTAGACTGTACTTTTAAAAATTCTTCTAGTCGGTCAATTTTACCTTCAAGTTGATCAACATATTCAGTTGATTCTTCTACCATTGACCTCCACTTATTGCAACTCTTACATTTAATCTTAAGCCTATTAACAGCATCCTTAAGTTGTAACTCGGGATCTACACTAGTTTTTAACTGATTTTCTCCACCAATATCTTCTGATTTATCAACAGTGACCATCATGGAAGCATGTTTATCAGTTTTGAATTCGGGTTCTTCTTCATCACAAAATTCATTATCATCTTCTACCTCTTCACATAAAAAACTCTTATTCAAGACATTCTTTCTATATTTTTTGTCTCCTTTCATGAAACACCTTTTCTGAGGCTTCTCAACTGTTTCAGCGTCACTATCATCATCATCGATCTTTCTTAAGCACTGAGAAGTAATGTGCCCCACTTTTTCACAATGAAAGAAAGATAGAGGAAAATTCCCTTTGAATTAGCATTTTCCTTTATGGAACTTCTTGGCAATGAGAGAAAGAGTTTTTTTTCATCTTCGTCTTTACCACTACTATATTTTGAGATTTTCAGTTTCTCCATGGATTTGAATGCCATTTCCTTGCTTACTCTTGTATTTGCATCTTCTGGTTTGACCCCCATTTCATATGCCACCAAGCTACTCAACAGATCATCAATTAATGTTTAGAAAGATCTCTTTCCTCAAGGGCGGACACCATTGCATTGTCCAGGGGTGGTAGTCTTCTCATAATTTTCTTCAAAATGTCAATGCCTCTGATTTCATCTCCTAGGCCCCGAATTTCTCCAACAACATCAACAATTCGATTGATAAAGGAGTCTTCATTATCATCAGGATGAATCTTTATATCATCGAACCTATTGTATAGCACTTGTAGTTTAGCCTCTGTCACTTTTCTCTCTCCAACATAAATATTTTCATGTTTATCCCACATGGACTTAGCTGAGGTGAAACTCATATCTTTTAGATAGATCCGATCAGAAAGAGCTGCGGTGAGAGAATTTTGTGCTTTATCATATGCATCAAGAATTTTTCATATCTTTATCAGTCATAACTAGCCCTGTTGTATCAGAAACATTAATACCTATCAAAGTGGAAAACGGAACATCCATTCCAAGGGATCATAAATGAAATTTCATTCTGTTCTTCCAGATCTGGAAATTACTTCCCTCGAAGAGTGGGACTCCTCTAACATTGAATGCATTCTCCATGATGACAATGGACAGATTCAACACCAGAAACCTCCCTCTGATACCACTTAAAGGACCCCTGGACACCCAGAGAGGGGAGGGGTAAATCAGGGTGTCAACTTTATCTTTTGATGTTATGGATCATGTTCCCACGTTGGTAGGAACTTGTTAAACCTATATGATGAAAATGAACAGAAATCATTCATTCACATGCAGAGAGACAACACAACCCTTTTTATTTGGTTTACCACTAAGGGCTACGTCCATGGAGCATACGCCGACAGGTTTTTGGTCATACCAAATTCCACTAAACTTCACTAGTTTTGGATTACAAAGGTTAGGGCATAGTCACTTTGTCCCTGGCTAACTACCTTTACAAAAGGTTTAACGAAAGATCACAACGTCCCTCAGGTCACTCCCGTTGGCTCCCCCTAACTCACTACCCTTGGTGAAGTCACACTCAGTTTATAAACATGAAGGTATCTTCATCATTGCAAGAGAATCCATCCTCTCATGTTTGTAGATGCTCTGTTGATGTCCAAATTTCACTTATAGAAAAATCTCAGTTTGCACTGAGGATATCGGGCAATCTTCCAGCTTTCATGCAGCTCCAAAAAGACCGGCGTACTCCAAAATCTCCTGGAACACTTCTCCATGACCGGTGCACAAGGATCAATAATGGTGCGAAAGTCACTTGCGGGGTACAAATTCAGCGCGCAGGTGACACCAACCAACCTGCGCGACACTGCCTATTTAAACTCCAAACATGCGTGACACTGCGCATTTAACTCCCAAACCGCCTTGGTCATGCAGCCAACAACCGGCACACAACCTCTACTTGTGTGACCCAACTACCACTTGTGTGTCTCAACCACTTCTGCGATGAGAGCTCGAAAAATATCTATGTCTTGAACTTGGTTCCAAAATGGGGATGGGTGGTCCTCTATTTATAGGAAAAACTGGACCCCCTGTGCGGTGGCGCGCAAGTATCCTCACGACGTGAAGGTCACGACGCGCAGCTCCAATCAAAAAATCCTCTATCGTGTAACTCACTGGCGCGACCCTCTTTCTATTGCCATATTTTGAAGTTCTGGTCATGAAGAACAATAGGCACGCTAGTTTCCAGACCTCCTAGGCACTGGCGTGCATGTCCCTTCTCGGCGCGCAGGTCACATGCGTGACCCTTATCTATTTTCCATTTTTCCACGTTCTGATCTTGACAAACTCTAGGCGCACAAGTTCCCTCTCCTTCAAGTACACGGTGGACAAGTCTCTTTTCCAAAATCACTTTTATCCATTTGTCGATTTTCTGGCACACAAATTTGGAAACCACTGGGAAATGGAACCACCTTCAATACACTTTTCTTCTTGAACTGTATGATCACGTTGCTAGTACACATTCTGAACTTCTACTAAGGATTATCAACCAACAAAACCCATACTCCAATTCATGCATAGAAGACCATGGTTCCAATGCCGTCTCCATGAATAGTATATTCCATTTCATACATATAAATTATAAAGATTATTATAATAAATATATACATATTATACATGATATTTATATAATTGTTTACATTCTATTGACCATGATATATTTATAAGTAAAAAAGATTAAAAAATTATGACCAATGAGAAAAACAATGTGAATATTACCTAAAGTTAAAAATTAACATAGAAATGTTAATGGAGGTTATATAATGTAACAAAAAAATATATGGTATTAAATATAATAATTTTTTATGTTATATATTTATAATATAGATATATTTATTATAAATGAGGATTGATTGGGTATGCTGAGAGACCATGCATAATGTAATGGGATTTCATATCACATTTTATTTCTATGAGATACATGCTCTTTTCACCATTCATTTATTTTGTGTGGTGTATAAGATTCCATTGAATGTATTATATTCATATTATAATTAAAAATATGGGATTTAAATATAAATATTTAGATCTTTATCTCAATGGTATTATTTTTCTAAAGTTACCAAATCATTAAGATAATATTGTCTCAATTTTCTTTCTTTGAGGAACATGATTTTTTATGCCCCTAAAATATTAATTAATGGTGTATTGGATATGTAATATACTTAATCTAATTATATTAATTATATTTCAAGATTTATGTAATTTAATTTTCTTAGATGGATAGTGTGATCCTAGGTTACCATGTGGTATGATTTTATTGAAACAATTGCATCATTAATCATAATTCTGTATGAATATGATTTAATTGATGAATTATTACAATCTATCTAACAAAAAAAATTATTATATTTGTTCTCCTTTTACTATTCAAAATATACTCATATATTATTAAAAAATTATACTATTTGGTATTTAATATAAATATGAAAATGTTTTTATAAATAGATGAATTTACCTCTCTCTTAAATTAGATATATGTGTACCTTAAAAAACAATGTTTTTTAAAAGTATTACGGAAATATTCATCTATTATCCTATGATAATTAAAATTAACTCTTATCCTTGTAATAAACTTGAAAAAATATTTTTTAAAAATTAATCTTATAGTTATTTTTCAGTCGAGGTACATTAGTAAAATGTATACAGTGCAAAAGGACTATTTTGCATGTCCGAATTTACCCACAGTCATGACCATCATTACAGTGAAGTATCAATTACAAGATTTTGAAGTCATTTTTTCTAAAATAACATGTTTTCCAAATAATTCTAAACATTAATTTTTTAAATTTTTTCAATAAAAATGTATTTATTTTGTTTTAATGTTATTTTTATAATATACTAAGTTCATGGGGAACAATTGCATCAAACACACACATAATAAAAAATGGTCTAAATTCCAAGCTATACACCCCAAGGGATATCTCACGCATTATGGCTTATTTATTCCATACATGGGAATAAGGTCCAGTGGTCATGAAGACTAATATATGGCCCAAATTCCAAAAACCTAGCCCAAATGAACACTAAAACAACATTCATGCATCATACGGCCTATATAAACAACTACCTAAATTTTCCACATGTAACTACCTCACTATATCAAGCCTAAATCACCACCGACCAGCAGAAATTTTCTCCCACCTAGTTTTGATCCCCGGTATAATATTGGATTATGGAAAGACTTTACAACTTGGGCAAGCCCCCAACATCTCTATATCATATTACAGATTTTCATGGAATTTTTCCTCAAATCATATGTAATTATATTATTGTATTTCATGTGGAAAATATTTTTGAAACATTTTCATGAATCCGTCGTTAGTTTTCATAGAAATTGGTTTTCTATAAATTTTCATGATTCTTTCAAATGTTTTTATGTAAAATGGTTTTCAATATGTTTCAAATATTATATATAACATTTGAAAGTATTTTAAGAAATGTTTTTTTTTAAAAAATTATATTCTTTTAATAGTATTAAATACATTTTTATGCTCTATTTGATTTTGATATAATTTTTATAAAACCCATATTTTTTTAGGGTAATGATATGATGAAATTTCTATTATGTTGTGGAACATGTGTAAATGAAATTATTATAGGATGGGTGGGACTTATATCATCCACTAATGCATTTGGAAATGACTTTTATGCTATGAGAAAATGAAGTAAATTATGTCCACAGCCATGACCCGCTATTAGATGATAGGGGAACCTGATCCCATACAAGGAATTGACTATAATTGGGGATGGTGTTGTGTCTAGGCCAGTTGGTATAGTCACCATGAATTTGAAAGATGGGGAAACTCGGTCCACTATGGTTATAGGGGAAAACCATACCCATTACAAGGAATGGACCATGAATGGGGATGGTGGGGTGTCCCACCCATTAGTTCCACATCCCATAAAGTTCCTTGATATGTTCTAGGAGTGATTCTTGACTTATATTTAATGATATCACATGTCAATATATTCCCCAATTACATGTCTTCTTTATATTAAATGATTTCATTGATTATGTCATTTATTTCATTATGATTAATGTCTTTTGATATACTAATGTTTAGTCCATTATTCATTTTTATGATAATATATATGGAGGGTACGATATTATAATGTTATGATCTTGTTCTCACACCCATATTCTCATGATTATTCCTACACGCCTCTGTTGTTTACCCATACCGAGTATATGTGATCTCCCCTTTTTATGTTTTCGTCCCTAGGATATGCAGATATTTAATATGTAAGATATGCATAATAATGGTTCTACTCATGATGAACCTTGTTGGAGATAATGTATCTCTCTCATGAAAAAAATTTATTTTTCAATGTTTTCAAAGGGATAATACAAATACAGTCTTTCAGTATTTGTTTGATTAATTTATTTTATTTTCTGTAAATGATATGTTTTGAAAATGTATAAAAAGTGAGGTTCTGTATGTTTTTTGTTAATGAAAATGATTATTTATCCTTTTAAATTTATGATGGTGAAATGTTAGTAAGATCTCTAGGTATATTTAGATGGATATATATATATATAAATTTATTTCATTTAGGATAAGTATAAGGATTAGGTTATGTATATGAAAATTCCATTTGAATCTTAGTAATGGATATAATGAGTGGTTTCATAGAAATACATCCATGTTTAGATACTACATGTGGATGTGGCTCTAGGAAATATTTAACTAGGGGTAAGATCTCTAACAGTATGTTTTGAGTCTGACTTGTGGTAACCTCATATATGACAACTGACCTTGTTAGACACCTAGTTTCACACTACAAGTGGATTATCATTGTGAATTCAAAAACACTATATAAACCATAATGACTGATTTAAATAGAGTATTACCATGTATCAATATTTTAAAAGAAATTTAAAATATAAAATAAGTTGGTATCATGATTTAGAATTTCTATAATTAATTTTATTTCATGATTATGTGGTTTGATTTTATGATATGCACTTCTCATGATGTTTATTCAGGTTTTAGTCAATTGATATAACTTGAAAGAACATTGATAGCATTGATTTTTTTATATGTGGAATGTATGGGATTTTTGTAAATAAATATACCCAGTGGAAATATCATATATATATTCAGGATGTTTTAATGAGTATTTGTTATACTTCTGAATATAAAGAGACCACAAAAGACATCCGAATGATATGTGATGTCCTTCCAATATTTATTACCTTATTCCTAAGAAGCTTTAATAAATTAATGTTGAGAACCGTTAAAACATGATTCATAGTTTATTTTATAATAAAGAGTCATTAAGGAATAAGTTTATGGAGAATGAGTTAGGGTCTAAGAATAATGTTGGATGTATGAGGTGTTTCTGTTTTTCAATTCAAATATAATTTTATATGAATAATAAACTACATATGTATATTAATTTTTAGTTTTCGTTAATAATTGAAAATGAAATGTTAAATAATGTTCAAGTCACAGATATGTTCAATTTTTATTAGTCAAAGGTAAACCATAATTAATTATTTTTCATGTGTTAATGATTATGGATAAAAATATGTTGGATATGAATATGTAAATCAGAAGGTACAAATTAGCCTAGAATAGATTATTGAGAAAGTTTTCTATGTAATCAAGGATAAACATTACATGTTATTTGATTTATATAATTTATTTAGTAAACATTTGAATAAGGAATCATGGAATTTTTTCTAGAAGGATTAATGACAATTCAAGTAAAAAACTTTTTTCTAGTTAATATACGATGAGGGTATTCAAATGTTTGGATGGATACAATAGTGTGGTGTTTTTTTTAAAAATTTTGGGAATCAATGTGAAGATAATTTCTTGTCATTAGTTATAATGTATTGGATATTTATATTTCATAATGGATATAAGGATAACAATTCATGAAAATGTTATGTGAACCATTATTGAAAATATTTATTTATTGATATTTTCTTAAAAACCTCGGTGAAAAGGATATTTAATGGTTTAACTTATATCAATGATATCCATCATAATTATTTTTGGATTTATATTAGTGTTATTTTAAAAATGTACATCATGTATATATAGTGGGAAAAAATCAAATCCTTTAAATAAACATGTCTGCAACCCATGACCAAATGGATATAAGGGTTTCACGCATACCAATAGCCTATGCGATGTCTTGGTTAATGTATAATAATTATTTATTAATAAATATTTTTTTAGTATATAGATGGTTTATTTTTTAGAGATTAACTTATAAACCATATTTATTATAAAGGACAATTATAAAAAAATTGTTATACTTTTCATTCGTTTATGTACCCAAAGATGTGATAAAAGTGTATTTTAGCCCTCCGAGAATCAAAGTTAATTTATAAACATCTCTTTCTTAAATTAATTTTAGAATTATAAATAGATAAAACAAAAATAATAGAAGTTATTTTTTATTAATAAATATCAAGTAAATAACTCTGTTTGGTTAATAAGATAATAACTCAAAGATAGGGTAATAAAAAAAATTAGTCCAAATACATTAATTTTTTATGAACCGATGGTTGTTTAAATCATCAAAAACATATGTATTTGATGCCCCCAACATTTATTGGTACATTCACTTCTCTGTGATTGATGACCTAAATCACTCCCAATAAATATTTACAAGTTTCCTTCATTTCCAATCTTCACTCCCAACTGATTTTTTCTTACGTTCAAACCTAGTTATATGTTATCTTGGGTAACCATTATGGATCCAATTTTTACTTTTTAAGGGATGTTTTAGTATTTATTTTTAGGATGTGGGGTACTATTAATGAAACATTAAAGTATAAAACCATTAATAAAAAAAATTATATTTGAGGGAAAACTCATTTAAGGTAGGTAGAATGTAACACCCATCGATTTTATTTTAAAAAAAAATCAAATCAGTTTAGTTTTCTTATATTTTCATTTCAAATAACACTAAAACTATATTATTTTTTAAAATATATAAATATATATATATATATAATCAAGGGTTAAATGTAAAGAAAATTCATCATGATGTAAAAACAGCATATATTTTTATAATTCCCTACCTTAATAATGAGGATAGTATGTGTTACACCCAAAAAATTCATTCATCGATGGCTTCTGTAACATGCATGACCAAATAACATAAAAGATAAATTATAAAAATGTTATTTAACATTATGTATAGATTAAATTAAATGTTATGAATCTGTCTAACTAAATTATGGAAATATATCATTCAAAAAAATAAATAATGATTTCATTAGTAATAAATTAATCCGAAATAAATATGAAAACTGATTGAATATAAAAAGAGAAAATTATTATTTTTTAATCCGAAAAAGCTTTTTTGACCTAATAAATTAAACTAATTACAATTAGGTAGTGATATTAATTATTAATATATAATAAATTAAATATAATTCATGTTAATCAAGTATATTTTATTGTCTTATGATAAAAAACCAATTTTATGGATACAGTATTGTATTTTAATTACAGAATTTTTACCATTTCTTAATAGAAACCCAATTTTAAATCCAATATTTGAATCGTTATGAAAAATAAACATCCCAAAATCAAACATCCATTTATTAGTTTTTTTGTTTTTTAGGACTTCAGTTCTGTAAAAAAGTTGGTGGAATTAACTTGTTTTAAAAAATACAATGTATGTCCCCTCCCATCCTTATAAAAGGCCACACACTCTACGCATGCATAAGGCCTCACTGTGATATTTTTATAGAGCGATATATGAAAAATCCACTTCCAAAAATCCCTCCAATTCTTATTGAATCCCCCATTTTATCAGAAAACCTTCAATATAATCCCTTTGATTAAAACTAAATTGAGTTAACTAATAAAGAGGTAACACCCTCCATCAATCTCTATTATTTTATATTCACTCCCAATATGTAAATTATATTAATTATCTTATTATTTAAAAAATGAGTATCCTAAATATACATTTTTTAAATCTATTGGTTCATACTACACTTACATACACTTCTATCTAATGGGGAAAAACATATTTTTTATTTTTACAGCGAACTACCACCTCATGGAAGGATTATTGATAATTTTACTTCATTACCTCTCATAGTGGGAAATCTGATATAAATTATGTTTATATTTGATGTATATGATATATATTATGAATTTACAATTCTGGAATTATTTTACGACTCATATCATTATACTTTCTATTTTTTGTAAATATTATAATTTCGTTTGAGGAAGTGTGGGCTACCTCCCCCTTCGGCCAAGGTGATTCATTGACACCCAAAATATAATATATTAGATACATGGTTAGTTAAATGATATTATATATATGGTATAATCTGTAAAATATAATAATTATGTATATACATATATGTATAAAAATATATTTAATTAAATTTCTACTTTTCAATAAGACAATTAAACGGAAATTCTATTTATGCACCTCCATGAATAGTGTATTAAATTTCATAATTTGATATTTTATTTATTATTATAATAAAAATATTTATAATATAAATTATATTTTTTTTATGGTTTAAATCTGTTAAACCGTGATATATGTATGAGAACAAAGATACAACAAACTAAGACACATGCGATAAACAATGTGAATATTACCTAAAGTAATCCCTTAACAAGGAAATTCTAATAAGAGGAAAATATAAATTCATAATCAATCCATTGGTGGTATTATAAATCATTATATGGTTCTTTGGGAAATTTAAAATAAATATAAATTAATTATACAGGAGGTATGAATAAGTAAGAAAATATTCCAGTCAAAATTAAAGGGGATATCATCTCACCATTTATTTCCATGAGATACATGACTAATTCCTGACATAAATCTTTTTTATGATTTATATACTTCACATGAATGTATTATATGAATATTATACTTAAATTCATGGGAATTTTATTTCCATTTTATTATCATTCTGCCAATGGTTTTACCATACAAAATATTCCAAATCTATATGACAATTGTGTCTCAATTTTCCTTCATTGTGACATATATTTTTATGAAACTATATTATTTTTTAAAGGATTACTTGAAATAAAATTTAATAAAAATAAATTTTTTAATAATATTTTAATCATTATGTAATTTTAGTTTATTACATCAAGTTTATGATCCCATGTGAAAATGCTGTTAGAATTTTGAAATAATCCAATAGTTTATCTGAATTGTTTATGATTATGCATCTATTGATGAAATATTATGATAAATATTCAAAAAAATGATTTTATTTTTTATCCTTTAATTATTTATATATCTTAATGTATAATAACAATTTTCTCAATCTTTTGATTTTAATATTACTAAGAATGTTTTTATGAAAGTACCACTTTACCTCTCTCATTGGTCGAAAATCTATGTTTATTTCCAAAATGATGTTTCCTAAAAGGTTTCCCAAATATTAGATTATTATCCTATGAAATTTATAAAACATTCCCCATTTTTTATAATTCACATGGATATAATTCAATTTAAGTATCCATTCTAATATTATAAAAAATAGTTTATAATGAAAATGTTTTCTTAAAATTCTAGAAATTAATTTTTAATGATTTTTATGAAAAAAAATTCAACATGTTTTCATAATTATTTTATATGTTTTCATTGGAAAAATATTTTGAAAATGTATTCAACAGTGTTTTATGTTTTCAAAGATAAAGGGGTTTTCAAAATGTTTTCAAGATTCTATCATATATTTTCATGGACAGTGGTTCTAAATTTTTTTTTTATATTCATTCATAAAATTTCATGTTAAATGATTTTGAAAAAAATTTCTTTCATTATTTATATAATTTTTCACAGAAATTTTAATGAAATGTTTTTCAAAACGTTTACAAGGATAATTAATATGTTTTAATCAAAAAAATAATTTTCATATGATTTTCAATCTATATTTATTTGTTTTAAAATAAAAAGGTTTCCAAAATCATTTAGAATAATTAATTATATGTTTAGATTTTTATTTTAATGAAAATTGATTTAAAAAAGGAATTATTTTTTAATGAAAATTTTCATTGAAGAATTTATATTTTTCTCAAGAAATGTTTTCGGAAGGTTTTTCAAAATTATTTTCCATATAAGATGAAATATATTGATCATAATAATTCACTTATGTAAAATGATTTAAAAGTACATTATTATTAATTCTATAAATTCTTAATGCTCTGATGACATGATATTTATGAAACTCATTCCCCAATCATGGGGTTTATGCCTGAAAAACATAACTTTTTTCATAGGATAGACATTGATGAAATTATTAGGAAATATTTATTTTTCGATAGTTTAAGATATAATTACATGATTATGATTCCCATCAAATTTGATGGTATTATTATAGTATGTTTATAAAATATGTCTCTTTTTATGTGTCATGATATGATGACTAATTTATTTTCATATGGGATAAGAAAATTTTATTATTAGATGGGAGGGACCTTCATCTCACTCTAATAAATTCGGTAATGATTTATATCTCCTTAGATAATGATTTGAATAAAGAATATGATCTTGATCAAAAATGGGATGATGTGGAATCTGGATCCCATACAAGAAAAGAACTTTTACTAGGGATAGTGTTGTGTCCTGTCGAGTAGGTGTAGTCACCAAGAAGTTTGAATACGGTGAAACTCGATCCACTATTGAAATATTGGGAAACCCAATCCCATTAAAGGAAATTAATATTACTAGGGATGGTGGCATCTCCATTCTAGTAGGCTTGGCTTCCATGATGTGCCTTGATATTTTATACTAAGGATTCCCGACATATAAGGAATGATATCACTTGTTTATATACGACACAATTCCTTGTTTTATTCATATTATATGATTTGCTGGATTATGTTATTTATTTCCTAAGTAATCATTTATTATAAACATCCATGTTTAATTCCATTATTTATTTTTATGATCTTTTATATTGATGGAATGATACTTTAATGTTATGATAAATTTATCACAACTTTATTTGTATGTTTATTATTTCATTTTCCCCTAGTTTACCCTTAATGACCATCAAATCTCAACCAATTTTATGTTTACATCCTCTGGTTATGAAGATATGTACTATGTATGCTTTTATGAGAAGGGTTCTATTCCTGAAAACCTATTTTTAGATATTGTAACTCTTTTATGTACTAGTCTTTATGATTTCATGTTTCCAAAGGTACAAGACAAATACTTATTTAATAATTTCTTTGTTTAATATTTTACTTATTTCCCAAATTTCAAGAAATATAAATTTATAAAAAGTGAGGTATTATATAATACATCGTAAAAGAGAAAAAATATTCTTAGTGGTTTATATATGTTTTAAAATCATATTAGAGTATCAAAAAGTTGTATGTGATCCAGTTTTTACAAGTGATGATGTTGAAAATTTGTATGGAAAATATTGGTATGTATCATGTCATATTGGTTATTCATTATTGTCAGGATGGTTAAATGAATATAAGTATTTAATAAACCTATGTACATATTTTAAAACAATACACTATTTTCTAAAATTTCTAACTTTCCAATAACATTTGGAAAAACCAAGAAACCACAGATAATTCATTTAAACGCATATTACACATAATTAAATATTAATATTATCAATTTTTTTAATACAAAAAATATTAGAATTTATCTATTTCCAAATTTAAACGTGATGATTCTGAATTTGGTATTCATTTAAGGTAATTAATTTCATAAAATTTTAAAAACACAATTTCAAGATTATCACGCATAACACATAAAATTATTTTCAATGATAGTTCATAAGCATTGACTTTATGTATAATAATTGTTTTTTGATTACAGATTTTAATGAGATTATTTTATTTAGTTTATAAAATATTAAGTTTATACGAGAATAAAATCAATACAATTTAATATGTTGAAAAATAATAATTAATTAATAGAGTATAAAAAAATACTTTTATTTATTAAGGTAAACTTCTATGTTAGTATTAATACTAATTGGATAATGTTTTCTATGTTCAAAAAATATTTTAAAATTCTTAATTCCGTTATATAGTTTCTTATTTGATTATAAAAATGGTTTTATGACGTTCTATGACATTATTATATTAAGATAAATTATATTGAACATATATTTTTAAAAATATCCCAACATATCTACCAAAATCAATATTTTCAAAAATGATCAATAAATAATAATAATTAATCATTGAAATGAAAAATAAATATTATTAATATTTTATTATAATTTTATTTCTAAAAATTATTTATTTACATTTCAATTGAAAATAGAAAATATAAATATCTATAAATTTTATATAAAAATACTTTATTAAACAATACATAATATTAATTTTATTTCAGAAACCTTTTCTAATGTGAGTAATTTTAATATTTTATCTCATATATTTATATATTATATGTTATAATAATTATTTTTATAAGTGATTATATTAATTAATTATGTATCTAGACCTTGGTATTCATGCTTTTGAATAAAGATATCAAACACAACATTATTTAATGTCAAATCAATATACTAAAATCAAGGGAGGTTAAAGTGTTATTAATTATTTAAAATTCTTATGTCTCAATAAACAAAGATTATTTAGTATTCTCACTATGACATGGTAATGATTTATAATTACTTATTTTAATGAAATAAATTCCATTGAATATATTAACTGTGTTTAGGATGTATTGGTAACGATATAAGGTCACGGGATATATATGTTAAAAAGATTAATCTTATAGGAAAACATTGATGGTTTTATTCTGTGAATAAAAACAATGATGTACTTTAAAAGAGTTATTATTAGAAAATTGTTGTTTTTAGAATGATAACATTTGATGTTATAACGTATTGAAGTTTGAATATCTATTAATCTATATAAACATTTTATATATTATTCTAATGTCTGGAAGTTATTCAAACAAGCTTCAGATGTAGATGTTAATCCCTAAATAATTAGAGATGAGAGATTTTATTTGATGCATATTGATTAATGTGTCCATATTTACCTAGATATTTAATGAATTTAACTATACTCAAAATGTAAATAAAACATAATGTTTATCATGTGTTATATCGTATTTTATATGATTATATGGGTATTTTTGTGTACTTTTGATATTATTCAAAATTTATAATATGGATATAATATTTTATTTTTTAATATAAATGTAATCCTTCATTATTCTTGTTGGATCCATATGTTTCATTAATTAACATATCAATTTACTACATTTAGTTATCCCAAATTGGTGTTCATCATCTGGTACTATAGGTTATGATGAAATTAAAATCTTATTTCTAGAATAATTATTGAATTGAGTTTTAAATTAATATTATTAGGTATAAAATATGTTTATTCTCAAGATAAAACCAATGAATATATAACATATTGTTTTATAAAATTTTCTTGTTGGCATATTAAGTGTGTATGTTTCATATTTTAGTTTACCAATACTTTTTTTTCTAGAATCATATCACGAAAACAATTATCATTTAATACATTTATGAAATGTTCCTTCATGATCCACTAATATGCAGATATTTACATATGTTTTTCATCCTCACATCAGTTGGATGATATTATTGATATAATTTATACCCTCATATGAAGAGTATGAAAAACGGTCCCCTAATTTAAATACACTCAAGGTGTGTATGGAAGTTTTTTATAGTATATATATTGAATGAATATATTTGGATGTTGTTCATGTAATGTGATCATTCTAAGTATGAATGATATGTGATGTATTCATCAACATGTACATTATATACCTCTATAATTGAGAACATATGAGTAAGGTATATGGGGTCAAATTTTTTGGATCTCTTAAACACCCAATGCCTTAAATGTAATGATATATAAATTAATATGTTCATATGATGCATTTGGTTAATATAGGAAATGAGGAAGATGTTTTTGATTGATATCATAAAAAATATCATTTCATATTTTGTAGAATGATTTTTTTTCTAAACGTGTATCCTTGATTTATTTTATTGGATTATGAAATAAATGTTTTTTAAAAACAAAAAAAGTCTCATTGGAAATTTAGTCTTCATATGAATGGTTATCAAACATATAAAACATTATGATCTCATGTTGTAGATATCGAGACTTTTTTACTCATAAGTAATAATAGATGGTTGCGGCATAAACTCATGGGTTCATCCCCTTTCTTTGGAGGCTCCAAACAAGTACCAAGGGTCTATAGTTATTTGTTACAGAGAATATAACATATTTAGAAGAGAGGGGAATTGCAGTTGTCATAATAATTAATGCAACAAAACCATATAATATGAAATAAGTTGAATAAGAGAGGTCTATGAAGTTTATAAAAATTAAATGGAATAATGAACATCCAGATAATACATAAAAATAAAAATATATATAGTATTATGTAATGTTTTTTCATATATATAAAATGATTAATAGGAATATATGGTAGTTTTAAAACATACATAAAATATTTAAAATAGTAAACAAATAAAAACAATATCTCTATAAGACTCCTAGGAACTGACATGGCCATCATATCCAATCCTTCTATCCAAAATGTAAATTTAAAGTAGATAATCTAGAAAAAAACCTTAAATAGGGTACAATACATAAAATAAATAAAACTAAAAATATATAAGATCAAATATATAATGAAATCTATAGGAATGATAAACTATCTAATTGGGATCTAGTGTTATTGATTGTGAGATAATTAGGTCTCATAGATAGGAGATTCATCAATTCTTATTAGGATAATAAGAAAGATATCATGACGAGGACCATATTGAGAATTATAAGGGGGTATGTATATTGATAATAGATACAAGATGTCTTGGAAAAATGTTCTATTCTATCATTATAAATGTGTTCAATGTTTCCTCATGTAGTTTTACAAACTATTGGTAAATTGTGTATTGGAAAATATCCATACACCACACAACACATGGTTTTGGTTAAAAATAAATGAAATCATGCACACACTATATGGTTTACCTAAAAAGATATTTCTTGTATTTGACAGATGTGGATTCCATTTTTTAGGGTTTGGATATCCGTACTCCTCACTACAAGGCTAAACGATTGAGGATCATGGTAATTACATACGTTTTAACCCAAACCCAAGTCTAGTTCTTACACAATTTATTTCTCATAACCCAAAACACTATATGATTTTTCGGAATCCACAATGAAACATATGTGAAATACCATTTAGATAAAACCATTACTGTATACCCAAAAAATGATCTGTACCTCAATGAAAATCAATGATCTTACAACATCCCCTATATAAAATAACACCTCTCCAAGTATCACATGTGATTGTGGTTTAGTTTCAACGATGAATAATTAAATATATTAATTTTTTATATGTAACTCTGTCTCACGCGTATCATCTTATAAATGAGCATGATTCCCTAGAACCAGAACTATAGGAACTAACCAAACACAAAGAGAATTTATACTACTGTTAATGATATGACTGGGATACACCCCCAAATAAATAATTTTCTCTATCTCAACAATATCTTAATAAAAATATTGAGATGTTTTAGTGTAATATTGAGGAAGATAATAAACAGGGAAGTCATTTTATATAATCTGGTACCTATCAAGAAGAGCTATCTGAAAGGCTACCAGCTCAAGTCTCTCAAAAATAATAATATTTACAATGTAACTTATGTTCTAAATTACCTTGCCTCTAAATCCATCAATACCCTAATATGGGGGAAATAAATAAGACGAAAAAATCACCATCCTTGAAAGATATATGTAAATGATGGTGTCTGTAATATGATATATTCCTACACTAAATCATTACAATAAATTCCTGGAACAACTAAACCTAATATACTGTCTATTGAATGAGAAATAGTACTAATTGTGCTATCACATACTCCTATGACCAACTAAGAGAAAAATAAAATTCATACCATATGACACATCATATGGATCCATTTTGATAGTTTCTCAAAAACTGCCCATATAAGTGAATTTGGAAATGGTACACTTTTCTTCAATAACCTATAAATTCATGGTTTCTTACCCCAACAATGTACTATATAACCTAAAATGTATGATCGTACATACCATTAGTCTGAGTGTGATAAATTGAACATAAAATTACCAGTGATTCTAGATCCTTATGAAAACCCTATATAAACTAATTAGTGAATTGAGCATAATAATCTGTTAAGATGGAATGTGGATCCCCATGGAGGTATATAATATCTAAAAAATATAGCCTCCCATATTCATCAGCTAAGAAGGTCACTAGGATATGTATGAAATTATCATCCCTTTCAAGTCTATCCATGATCAACCATATGAAGTCATTTCCCATAGGTTATTTCAGAATCCCCAAAAAATAATAAAAATTTACATAATCTCATTCCCAATCTAGAATAGTTATTGGATATATTATTCTAGTAGATTTCTCATATAATAACTATACCTACTGATAGGTTGAGAACCTCTTAATATATCCCAAATTAATCATTTTCATCCTAGGCCACTAATACATGTAGTGAATATTATAATACTTCTTGGTAAGTATGGGAATACAAATCTATTTTTATTCAATTGATTCTCAAATCAACTCCTCCAAAATGTCTTATAGTACCCATACTTGTCCTTTGATACGTGTAATCTTATCCACATTGACAACCCAAGTAGGCGGTGGTTCCTCACCTAAAACACATTCCCTTTGGACTAATACTTTAGGGTTTGGATGTTTACACATATACACTTGATCGTGGAGAAATGAAGATACTAAATAAGCCACATGGAAATGATTCTCAAGAAACTATCGAACCAGATGTACACATGTCTTCAATCATAGAGAGTCTATAACTATATTTCCCTTATCTATCATATAAGAATGCTCAATGTAGAACCAATGATGGCATTCAAACTATATAGGATTTAAAATGATTACGAAATGCTAACTGAATTTTCTTAGGATAATTTGATTATATATTTATTCCACAATCGAATCTCCCAATTGATAGTTTCTCCATTAGTATTAGGTATAAACCACCATTTTTTCCATCAAATAATTTGGTGGGTTATTACACTTGTGATGCCTCAACTAATGATGCTTGTATTTTATAAATAATTTCCCTTACATTGTATGTGTTTGTAGAAAAACAAAAAATGTATCACAATAAACTATATATCATCTTCCATGCTCAGTTAAAAGAATGGTGGATGGTGAGGTTTTCAATTATTTTTCCTACATAAAGGCATATCCATAAGAATCAAACCAAGTAACTGTTAAAATAGAAATGGTTAATAGATCTTATTTTACGGAATGAAATGTTATGATTGAAGTGTTAATAGTAATCAACTATCCCAACGAAACTCCATATATCATTAATTATCTAAGGATTCTCCTAGTAAATCAATGCTCTCACATTCTCTAGATCAATAGATACCCTATATTCTGATATAGTGTGACCCCAAAATATAATTTTTTAATCCAAATGATAAATTTTATGGGATTTTCATAGCATACATTATCTCTTAGTATATTCAATATTATTTTATGATGTTTCATGAGATCGTGTCCATTTTCATTATACTATAAGATATCATCCATCATAATGTCATATAAATACTACATGGATGGGATAAAAATAAGGTCCTCTAAATAAATGAATTCATATGGAATGTTTTTATAACAAACAGTATTAGTAGATATACCGATAGTCCATACACACATTAGAAAGTATTATGTTGTGTATCTATGTGATAAACTCACACCTAATGACACCATCATGTCTCATCAATCATTGAGAAAATTACAAAACCTCTGATATGGTAAAATGTATTTTCTAATGAGGATGTGTGTACTGGTTCTTAGTGATAATCTTATTTAACCATCTATAATCCACACGTAGTCATAATGTTACATTTTTTTCTTAGAGAAAAAAACTAGTGGACAACATGGATAAGTACTGTGTATTATAAACCCATTGGCTTTTAGGTCCCCCAACTACCTCCTGAGTTACTGAATAAGATTAGGATAAATTATGAATGGTGTTATAGACTATAGCACATGTCATGGAAAACATTCACTATTGATCTACACCATACTCTCAAGTGGAATCTCCAAAAATCAGCATGGAATAAAAGTAAGAATCATTCCACCACTAGATGAAAAATTATCTTATTTATTCATTGATTAATAAGTATAATAAATTCAATATGGTTTTTAATTCCTTGAATACAATAATTATCATGTCCATGTTAACATCCCTATAAATCCCATTTAATTTTATGAACATAACTATCATCCTCAAATGATATAATACACACCCTCCAGAAATATAAGTCAATATGTGAGTGATAAGGTACTATATAGTCCATCCCTTTAATAATCTGAATGACTGTCATCATCGTAAGGAATAGGATCCAAATCAATGATAACATTTAATCTTAAGGGGACCCTACTTGCATCAGTGAATTCTTAATAACTAGACCCCCAATGGTGTATCTGGATTCATTATTTGGAAAATGTACTCAACCTCGGGTCCCTGACTCTCTGTTATATACCATGATATATATGTGTATGATGTGATAATGATAGATAGTCAGATAAAAAATCCGTTGATATTAATATAATACCACACATTATATATGGCATGCCACTCTACTCCCCTGAAATACGCTAAAACACCTATAACTATCAAGATCTAAATTATTAAGATACAACATGACCTCTCTAAGATGGTCCACTTAGCTGATAATAAAAAACATAAATATTTCTTCCATGAAATGATACACATACTTAGAAAATATGGTTTGTGTTACTTTATCCCTTATCTCATAATCGATCCAATGATCCTATCTAGAATGATGAATGTTTTTTGGATTCTCTCCATCCAGAAACTGGGGTAAATTTCCAACAAAATCTATAAAGGTTTCCCATTCAACCATAGGCTTGACATTCAAACATATTTCTATCACACTATGGTTTCATGTGATATTTCCCTATACCCTAATGTTATACTATATATCTATCAGTTTATACACTCTGATTGTGAATACCATCTCATGAAATCTCATGGTAGTGTTGTATACCTCTGAGAGAATCATTTTCAACCAAAAGGGTTCATCTACTTCGACATGAACCATCATCTTCCCTCATGTTTTTTGTAAAATCTTTTATTCTTTCATGTACACCACTCCCTGATTCTTTCATTAAAATTATTTACATTGATTTTCTCTCACCTATAATCCCTGGTGTTCATAGGTCATCATAAATGTGTTGTTGTTTGAACAAAAATATACTTAAGTTACTGGTAATCATGTGGAAACTGAAGAGGATCCACATTGGGAGTATTTTAGGGATTTCCCTTTGAATTATTGGATATATGGTATAAATATTTCATGAATTACCAATGGTTCTTGGTTAAATATGAATTTATAGTTGGATTCATGTTTGTTTATGGAAAATGGCATGAAAATTGTCTTAATGACATTTATAACATGTAAATGGGTAACAGAATGTGTTAAGGCTACCATGATCATTTTAGGAACTAATACATGGTTTAAATTGAACACATGCAGTGTAGATAATACAAGTCATGTAATGTTTCAGATAATATAATATTTACCTACGATGATTCCTTTTTTCATATCTTTCAATAAAACTGAAACTCCATGTATCTTTTTATAAGCTATATAAATTCATTATCAGGTTTTTAAAAGGGTGTCATGTAGCTGGTTTCCTATTAACCTCAAATGAATCATTACCTATGGACTAGGGGGTGTCTTCAATATAATTTCAGATTACATCCCTTGATTCAATATGTCTTGAAATAATATATGATCCTTTGTAATTTATATGTAGTTTGTATTTTCGATTACTCTAATTTCTACTCTAATCACCCACTGAATCCATTGAAACATGTGCATGTTTTTTTTGATCTTGATCTGTTTGGATATATAATCCTTCTTGCAATAATTTAATCCTTCTAAATGTTGGAAATTATCTATTTGAAACATGACATTATTAAAAAGTTATTGGTAGGAAGTGTAAACAATAACTATTCAGTTTTATATTTTACTAGTATGTTCAGTTTTTCAAATTCACAAACATATCATGTACTGAATAAATTAAAATATGAATTATATTTTTTCCTTGGAGTCCCTTTCGATCAAATTGGTAATTGAAATGGATTTTGAGTTCTATTTAGGTGAGAAATCCCTTGATTATAAATTAATTTATTAATGGATTATAGTGTGTTTAGAATTACTTGTTTTTTGGTGATTTATTGATATAGATTCACCATGGTTTGGAATGTTTATTGAGATATCCTCCATGTAATTGGTTATGAATAAATGATAAAGGAAATGTGAAATTTAATGGTAAATGGTAATTTTCATAATAATCCACTAATAATGTGATACTATGATATCATTATTAAATGACATGTGTTGTGATAAATTCAACAATGATTATATATTGTGTTGGATATGTAGACATACTGAAATGCTTATATTAAAGGTTATGAATATTCATTAAAACAGAAATGATTATGTAATAGTAATAAACCTAATAAATGATGAAATTATTAAATATTGTGCTCTACCATGTAGAATGATGAAATTATTATATAATAGGCTTGACCATGATAAATTCGAAAATTCTTATAGATCAAGATGAGCCTAACTGACTACTAAAATTATTATTTAGCAGTATTTGACCTAGATTTATTTGATTAATACCATGGAAATAATTTTTGTGTTCAAATTGTTGTGAGAAATAATCATAGGAATTTGGTTTTTCTCCAAGGTCAGATATGTTTTACAATGGTTATATGGTTATAGATGAAATGGTTGTGAGACATGCTTAGATACATTCCTTTATGGTGCCAATGAAGGTTGATGTGGTATTAATTTTACTATTTAATTAATCAATTCACTTTTTTATATTTTTTTAATCACAATATATTCGACCATTTATTATTATAAATGGTGGTTTTGACTTATTGATTTATAAACACACTCTATTCAGACCTCTATTTGGTACCTGAGCCGATTACCTAGATTAATGTTTTGGTAAGGGAATGAGGCCCTGCGATTTATTGATATCCTATTGGAATAGATGTAGGTTTGAGGCTGCAGTTAAAAGATGTCTGGGACTAGGTTCATTGAGTATTTAATTTTTTGAAGTATTCTAATTGAATAATTTATGTAATGTCTTATAGTTAAAATCCACCAAGTCATTACATTATTCTTTTAAAATTTATGGGATTATTTAGTTGGCCATATTTTTGGATTTATAGTGTATTATATTTATCCAATTATTTGTTCACTCAGAAATTATTGTCTTTTTCCTGATTATTATAATATTTTAAAACTCTATTACAATGAGTTACATTATCACCACTATACTTATCACACCCCTAATGCATATCGACATCCTCTAGAGTATGAGGGGGTTCTCTAGAGTTATTGTAACTAACCCACTTTGTCCATGAGAGTGTGTGTCGTATCTAGGGATGATAAAATCTAGTATCGGTGGAATAATATTTTATTTTTTATTTCTTTATTATTTTTTGAATGGTTAAAAGTATACAAGGATGTTTATTACATGGAAATGGGAATGTTCATGTGAGTATCTAACCCATGTATGGGAAAAAAACAAAGTTCCCATGGGTGAATAATTTATAACACTATTTTCAAGTTAAAATTGATATTATTTCACCGAGAGTGATTCACATTCTATGTGAGGATATTATTTATTTAAAATTTGGGTTTTTAGATTCATATTCATGGCATATTATGATGAAGTATGGGTATGCATGTATCATTATATTCCAATAGGGATATATTTTTTTATAAATTTTTCATGATAGATACATATTCATTTCCTTGGATATATAATTTCATGTTTGTACCATGATTTAAGATACATTTTATTTATGATAAATGAAATAAATGGACTGTAATTTGAAGTTAAAAAGGATTTATTGCATGTTTATTGATACAAGGAGTCATCGGTTATGTTTTTTTGTCACTAGTTAAGGTTGACTTATTTTAGCTTGTGTTATGAAGAGAATTTTTATATTATAGCTGAAATGCCTTCTCTTCGAAATCGAGTTGAGTGTCAGGAGAGTGGAAATCACCAAACTCCAAATGTGGCTAAAATGGCGATTCATATAGGTCTCGAGGATGAGATGGATGATCAGCTCTGTTACTTCTTCTTGAGGGTTTTAAGATCCATGGAGAGGTGGAATGTTTTCGTCATTCCATTGATGTATGATATACGAGAGTGTTCTAGCTGTATAATACCCCTAGATTTACTTGGGATGGAGTCCCCTAGGTTGTTTATTTTAGGATTAAGTATATCCTTGTGGCCTAAATTATCATGGTACACTAGAAGATATAATATTGAAAATTTTGTATTTATGATTCATCAACCAACAAAACATAGGTGTGACATTTGGGAGATGGTTGGGTAGTGGTAAGAGATATCCTGGAATGAAATCATGATGAAGATCCTAATCCATTTCTATCTTAAGGCATTGTGGGAAGATAAGGAACATGAGTTATTGCACATGACATATTATGGAATGACATTTCTATACTATGTTGACTATTCCAAAGACCTAAAACACTTTATGTCATCTTTTTTATATGATACGTTCTCTATCCTGAGAAAATTTTAAGATAGTCTTATGAATGATATAGGGTTTGAAGTGAACATGTTTCTTCGAAACTATTTTTTGGACATAATAAATCATCCACTAATTATATAGGAGAATCTAAGAGGGGACCTGAGTAGTGGAAATGCTATTTCAATAGGGAATACTATAAGCTCTTGTTCTTTTTTAGAGAAACTTCACTATGAATGTTTCTTCCCTGACAATAGTTTTTATAGAAGTTACGTATGTGGGAATACATCGTAGAATCTTGTTCCTGTTCAATTATATTAATTTTAAAAAATGTACCACAATTGGCACGAGTTTCTATACCCATATTTGTAGTTTCATTATATCAGAATAATTGGAAACCAATAGTTGTTTTCTTGGGGAATGTAGTAGAGTAGGAGTTCCATGGGTACAATACATGTAATATAGTCTGGGAATGAATCCATTAATCCTTAAAAAATAAGATTCTTGAGTACCATATGATATTCTAATCAAGTAAATGGATTTGATATCCCTTTTTTGTAAGGGTAGTACATGGGGGATAGTATATCTCATCAATGTAAAGCATGAGTTCATGGTAGAGTGTCTTGTATTGTACATGTTATACAAGTTACTATATCTTTTTTAGATATAGGAGCGTCTTTTATCATAGGTATAAATCTTGCGCCCTCAACCCCTTCATGTTTTTTGATATATTATTCACATATTTCTTTGTGTATTCCCTTTTTTAACTAATAGGGATTTGATGTGGAAATATAGAATTTTTTATTTACCAATGAAGAACCATTGGGAGTTTGGTTAGAGGCTATAAAATATTGAACCGTGTGTTCCCAATTGATTTGTGGTTATAATTTCTTTTAGTAACTATTCAGACTGAAAATGATAGACTTTAATTTTATTCAAGGAATGGATTAGTTAGTCCAAAAACATGATCATATTGAATATTATTGTAGGATATATAAATTATTGTCTCCTTATGGATGAATCTATACTCAATAAGGTTAGTTGGTTAATTTGTATTGTCCAATATAGAATATTACGGCTGGATGGATTTTCTCATGGTTCATATATCTTTCCATTCTCTAGATGATGGTGTAATGCAGCAAAAATATTTTTTTTCTAATGGTATTCCATTATAGGAAGTACTTCTTAATGAGTTCAAAGACTCACCACTAATGTGATAGGTTGTGAATATGATCAATTTGGTGGTAGGAGAAGAGCTATATTATATTCCACCATATAGAATGCACTGGTGGAGATATAGTGTGATTTACCGACCTTGGTGACACATGATGGTTCCCCAATACAGTTGTTCTCATGATGATAGGTGTGCCTCCATGTACACTAATGACAACAGACTACTAGTGTGCATCTGATATATATATCATGAGGAGACTATTCAAGCCATTTTAATGACGAAAAATAGAGGATATAAATTAAAAATAGAGAAATAATGTTTTCAATAACCAGACTAACACCAATACCAATACAGATCTATATCACATGATAAACCAAAATAAGAAAAAATATCCAATACATAAGTAGTAGCAATATCATTCCTAATTGATAATGCTTCCAACACATAAATTCATATAGTAATACCGCCATCAAGTGGTAGTGTGTAGATTAGTTCATTTCATATGTCATTAAATCTCATGAACCCTATGAAAAATTAACATTTCCTTCGTAAAGACAACTATATTCATGAAAGCAATTCATACAAAAAACAATATATTCCTCCCCGTGCTTTTGTTGGATCAATATTATTGTCATATTCCAACTCCATGAAATCATTCTCACATGCTCCACACCATTTATACTTCACCACATAACTAGCAAGCATGGATAATGTTTTTCATTTGGGAAATTTCCTATGTGAACCTAGAATAGTAACCGACCAATACCAAAAAAATAAGGTTATCGAAGACATTCTAGGTGTACTCCCATCAAAGCCCAACCTTCAAAATCTCTGGGTCTACAAAAATTGAATCCTCTATAATGATGTGACTGAAGATCTGTACATGGTAGATCTAGAAATGAAACATATAATAGTTGGCCTATGCTCTCCCAATGTAGTTAGGATGATTTCATGATATTGGACATGATCATCATGAGTCTTGGAGTTCACCAATATTCCATCCACAAAACAACCATAATCCAAACCTAGTACAATTGGATGATTTTTTCCATCAAGGCGATAGACAGAACAACAACGTTCATATTATCGAATGTCTTTATAAGGTACTAATAAAATCCTACATACATATAAATTATATATAAGGTATTGCAGAAGTTGGAACACTAAATTGATGACACCCCCATCTAAATTCAATATTTAAAATGTAATAAAAATGATTCAAATGATAAAATATATCATTAATACATCAAAAATTATACTTGGTTATAATTTTTATCTAGTTTAACTACATGTAGTCAAAACATAAATTAATGGGTTTATAAATATTATATGAAAACAGACATGAGAACCCCAAGGGAAATTATACTCCCCAACCAAAAGAGAATGCATATTATATTAACATATTTCCCTCAATCGTACATCCTAATGGTGTATCAATATTTATAAACCATTTAAAAACACAACTATTAGACTCCACCCATACACATGTTTTTTAGATATTATAGAATGAGATGCAATAGGATCCAATAATAAACATGAAATCATTGAAACTAAAATAATAGTACCTTTTAATATAGATGGTACATCCATGTTCTCTACAAGTGTAAGATGAACTATATGAAAATGATCTTCCTCTCATCCCTCTAATGTAGTAAAAGTTGCATTAGCTACACCACTTAAATGATAAATGATCTATTTCAAATAATAACCCCATTTAATACATTGAATTATATATCCAATTTAAGTAAAAGTATTAGATTGATATGGGGATTACATGTAAAGACCACAACCCCAGTAGACTAGAGACGGTGCCTTAATTTATTTAATTATCATATAAATATTGAAGATTAATCCTTAAGGATTTTATAGATTATTTGTTTGGAAAACCATGTTACATATTTGAACATTACATTACAAGATGATATTAAATACAGAGTATCAACTTATTTTTAATCACTGAAAAAATAATTAATTATCGATGTAGGTCCTGCATTAAAAACATAATCACATTCTAGGAAAAAATAGAACATAAAAAAGGGGGGATATCATAATCACATAATGGGTAGGAAATATATTGTATGCATAAATAAACAATAAGGCATGGTGAATGGATATAAATAGATTCCTCTAATAGAAAACTTGAGAATAACATCGAAGAAATATAAAATAACTAAATAATTCCACAAAACACTTATCCATTAAATTATAATTCTTATGGAAAATTAATTACTACATTCATTATGAGGTTATGAATAATGTGGGACATCAGGAAAATACTGTCAAGGACTGATAAAAAGACCATAGATAAAAAGGAAAACACAATCTAGTTTTTCTCATGAGATCTACCAATGAACCGAGAGGATATAGTGGGCCCCACCCGACACAAACTGATTCCAATTCATTCCTCATATCAATGAGGTGAATTATAAACCAAATATAAATGAAAATTACAACTATAATATGAAATTTAAATAACATCCCCAATAAATAATCATAATTACTATCCATTCGGAGTAATACAGTGATAGTAACAATGTAGAACATCCATAGTCAAACTAATCACAAACTATGGAATAAAATATAGTATATGGTATCATAAAATATTAATCCCATGTAAACATAAGAATAATTGTTGGTGTTTAAATATATTAATATAATCATATAAAATCATAGTGGAATTCCTGAGAAAAGTAATCTCTTACTTTACAAAATGAGTTATTTTAGAGAAATACATAAATAAAAATAGAATTGAATTAAGATAGTATTTTCCTAAGAAAATGAGGGATTTTATAAAAATAACGGTGGATTGAAATAGATTATATATTTCACTAGAATATATGTTTGAATTCTAATTGTTCCCCTAAATCGATATTGCGTATCGGGAAGAATTGAAAAACATCCTTATAAAACATATAACTCTCCATCAAAGAAATAAGTGTTATGAATCACACACACAAACACACAGATTTATATATATATATATAACATTGAAACAAAATTTATTATGAGTTCATAATAATAATTAATAATTTCATTGGGTTAAATAGAGAGAAATCATAATCCTGAATGAAAAATGGATGTTTGGGGAGAAACACTTACCTTATGTCTGAATTCGATCTAAATTGGACTTTAATTTCCTGGATAATCAATATAATTTAATTAATTAGTTAATTTAGAACTTTAGATACATGTATTGGATTCATTATTGTTTTATTGAGTGAAGTCATAGCCTTATTTATGATTTATAAAATTGATTTTCATTGTTGAGGAGCATTATTTTTCTTGGTCTCCTTGATTGGTTCACTAGTTTATGAATAATGAAGTTAATGTAAAATAGGTATAATTATTATTCATTGGAATTATATTTTATTAATGAACAATTAGAACATTAATTGGTAATATGTATGTTTTCCCATGTATGAGGATGGATCATTAAACTGCATTTTAATTTTAATCGTGTATCTTAATTTTTAGCGGGTTTTCGATCACACAAAATATGGTTTTCTATATTATTTAATATAATGAATCATATTACAGTGTTAGAAAATTGAATAAAACATAATAAAAACTTTATAATCTGGTTCAACCATAAATTTTTTATCATGACCAATTTGGATGAGAAATAGAAGAACATAAGTTTATCATCCATGAAGGTTGTAAATCGGCCCCTCCTGAATGATGATTTCATTTTTAAAATAACATATAGATATATTAAGGAGGATTATAAAGTATATTAAATTATCATCATATTATTATAGTATACTTATGATACTTGAGTTATCATAATAATTTGTGCATAGATTTTTCAGGCGAGAAAAATAAAATAAAATAACATAAAATGAAATTAAAAGCAATAGGAAAAAAGATTTTACCTCTTGAATACTAGTCCTTGATAACCACTTTAAGGGGATTAGGATTAGTATAATGATGATAACTAGAGATACTAAATATGGGTAACAGTCTTGGGAGATTATTGTTTAGAAATATGAAAAGGATAAAATCATTGAAGGTGTGGGGTGGAGGGGTGGTATTTATAGTTGAGGAGAGGGGTGATTTCTCATTATTTAATTCATTGTTTTATTATTCTTCTCAATAAAAGATGTTTTGGTGATTGATGAGACTAAATTAAATATTAATTGAATATGATTTCAAACCAAGTTTTAATACATCCTCCATGCATTACCAATGGCTTAATAAACAATTTATTTATTTTTTATCATAAATTAAACAAATTTTACTATTCATGAAAATTTCATGTATTTTTGGAAAATCCCATATAATGTTCATAACAATTTTTTGGACATTTAGAATAAAAAATGAAATAAAGTTTATTAAAAAAATTAAAATATTATAAATTTATTTTCTAATTAAAATTATTATTTAAAACGAAAATTGAATATATTAAATCTATAACTTATTTTATATCAGTTACAATAATTATCAAATGTCTCATAAAATTATCAAATAATCACAATGAAAAAATATTGATTTATTAATTAATTTTAGGAAAAAAAAATTCATTTTAAATCATTTTATTATTTAAAAAATTGTAATTAATTATTTAGGACTAATAAAAATCAAGAACACTTTTTTATAATTTTTTAAAATATCCATTTAACAATACTATGATATAATTATATCATACTTCCATTTTTAGGATGTCTAAATTTTATTTTTTTAAAATTGTGCTAGGATACTAATCATTTAGTTGATTTACTATTTATAAGGGTCATATCACTATTCCTATGGCAGTGTTTTGTTTTCATTAGTATAGGTTATTAATCTAATTGAAATACCTATTATTTCATTAATTATACATTTATGATGTTTATATTATTTTCTATAAGTATTTTTTCATTTAATATAATATATTAAATAAACATAAGAAGTTAAATTTCATTGATAACATTCTTGGTCCTCCCTCTTAAATTTTTTTTGTCATAAAACCTTACTAAAAGTCACCCCACAAAAAGATATGGGTAGTTCTTCATCATATTCCTCACATACTCTCACTTCTCGTCTATAATATTATAGTTTTTCCTATGTAACATTACCTATTGGGTCATATAATTACTCTAAACATGTTGTTTAGTTTCTATAATCATGATAGGATCTTCATAGTAAGGTATGACAAGTTCTAATTATATTACATCAGAAGGGAGTACATGTGTCTGGGCTATCATGAAATTCCTAAACAAGGAGATGTGGAACAAATCTTCTACCTTCTTTAGGCTGTGAAAAATTTCAAAAATATTAACCACAAATCTAATAATATCTATAAATTTAAAATGGAGCAATGTACCTAGGGAACTTTTTACATTTCTTCACAATTATTATAACAACCATCGATGGAGATACTTTAATGAAATGTGATCTACCACTTGAAAATTGAAAGCCTTTATTAGATTTTTGGCATTTCCCTTTTTCCTACATTGAGATGAATTGTATGGTTTTGAAAATTATATGATTGTTCTATTGTTACTTCCACTTACTATGGGCCCACTAGATTCCATTCACAAAATTCATCCCAAAGGGAGGGTTTTCGACATATCTTTCCATAAAATTCTTCATATAGTGACATTTAAATACTATAATGGAAACTATTGTAGTACAAAAACTCCACCAAAGGTAAATACTGATTCCACATAGCTTAAATTTCTGGGAGAATGATCTCAACATGTAATCTAATGTATAGATCATTCATTTTGAATTCAATTCAGTAGCAGGGTGATATGCAGTTCTTAGATGAATCATAGTATCCAACATTATTTGGAGTTTATTCCATAATTAAAAATTAATTCATACATCACAACAAGACAAAATAGTGAGAGGTTATTCATAATGTTTTAATACTTTATTAATATAGAGTCCGGAAAATTGATCTAGTGGAAAATACTTCCTTATGGTGAGGAAATTTGAATATTTTATATGTCGATTAATAATCACCAATATTTTATCATTCATTCATGGGATTTTTGGTAATATAGTGAAAACAATCCATAGTGATTTCATCCAATTTCCATGTAGGAATATGTAGAAGTCTCATGAGATCTATAGGATATTGTCTTTTAGCCTTGACTTGTTGACATATGAAACATCATGATACATAATTAGTAATTCATCACTTCATATTATCCCACTGGAAATGTTCCTTCATATCTCTTTACATCTTAAAGCTACTAGGTAGTATATAGAATTTAAATCTATTTTCATCATACTGTAAATCTCTTTTTAACTCAGGTATAGAGGTAACACATAGCCTCCTACCAAATTTCATAATTCAATCATCACACACAATGTCTGGAATGTTCCCAACATTCACAAAATTAATTTTCTATTGAATATTCTTATCATTACATTGTGTTCTTTTAATTAAATTAAGTAATTATTCATGGGAATGCAGTTGAAAATGTAATTATGATTCTCCTCTGATAATAATTCCAATATCTATATTTTCTAAATCTATATACATTGGATCATTTTTAATCATTTTTTTTCTGAACACCATTATCATTCCAAATCAAATAATCTACTATTTTATTTCACATCTTAATGTGGTAATGTAATTAATAATAATAATCCTTTAGTATCTTGATCCATTGTTGTTTCTCATGTTGATTTATTTATATTTGAAGAAATATTTTCATCTCTTGTAATCCATATACATCTCACAAATTTCAAAATAAAGAATGTGTTTCTATATCATCTGAGATAAGATTATAGATGCTAACTCAATATCATGAATATGATAGTTATATTAATTAGTTTTTAACATCCTATTGGAATACTAAATACCTCTTCAATTCTTATTAAGGTCACAACCTTGTATGTTCATTGATGATTCAAAATAAATCACAAACCCACCATTTCATGATGTTAGAGTTCTGATCAGAGCATTCAATAATTCCCTATTTAGTTATTCACAAAATTATTCACATTCTTCAATTCATACAATCATATCCCCTTTACCACTATTCTTGGTTAATGTGTTAGCTACTTGGGTGTAGTTCTGAATAAAACACTGACAAAATATTGCAAAACCAATAAAACTACACAACTCAATTTTTTTCATCGGTGTAGGCTCTTCTTGAAGTTATTTTATCTTCACAAGGTCAAATAATATTACATCCCTAGAGTCAATATGGGGATGAAAAGAAACTATTTGAAGATAAAATTCACAATTGTTAGACAGACCATTTAACCCATTTCTTTTAAGAGTCTTCAGAATAATGTGCATGCTATTCTCATGATCTACATAGAATTTAGTGTATACCAACATATCATAAATATATACCATAGGTACATTATTCCAGAAGTTCCCTGAAAATTGTATTCAATAGTTTGGTAAAAATATAGTGTGCATTAGATAGTACAAAATTCATTACTATGAACTTGAAATTACCAAACATGGTTCCAAATGAGATATTTGGAATTTCTTTCTTCCATGTAGACAAATAATGATATCCAGATCGACATTCAATCATCAAAATATATTAGGATCTGTGAATTTGATAAATTAAATATAAATGTGAGGGAGACGATATGTGTTTTTTTAAATATCATTGACTTCCCAATAGTCAATACACAACCTCATTGATACATATTTCTATATGAAAAATGAATACGGGCTCCCCATAGGTAAATAATTTGGAGAATAAATCCATTATCACTCAATTACCATAGTTGATTCATTAGTGCTAATAATTCTATTAGGTCCATTCTAAAATGAATCTTTTATGTAGGCCTCAAAAATTAAATTAAATCAATAGAAAACTAAATTTATCACTTCTGAGGATGTCTAGAATATCGTCATGAAATAGTTCAATGTATTCTATGACAATACATACATTATGAATTTTAATATTTCCTTCCTCACAAATAAATATAGTTTTCTCTTCCTCCCCAATAATTTCATTTAGAAGAGTTGTTGGGGTGGATCAATATAAGAATTAGATGGTGAGGCTTCTGTTCTAACCATAAGGGACTCTACATCATTCTCAAAAACATTAAGATCTATCATCTAGAAATGTATGTTTCACATCATAATATGAAATAGAATCCATACAATGATTTTTATCAAAACCGATCGTACATAATATTATAAGTGTTATGAAAATTCATCATCAAAAGAACATTTATGTGTCATAATGTGGGTTTATTAACATGTATTTATTCAAATGATAAGTCTCATAGGAGTTTAAAAACATAAAAATGTCTTTTACAACTCATTGTAAATGTTTAATTTTTTAAAAAACAATGGAAGATATAAAATAATATGATGATCCAGAATAAAATAAAGCATTGGAAATGTTAGAGAGAACAATTAATGTACATGCCACCACATCCTTAGGAACTTCAACATTAGAAATTACAATCACATAAGAATGGACTTTCTCCCTTATACTTCTATGATTAATGATCCCTTTATGTCTAGGAAATTCTTGTACATAATTCCACAAATATTTACAATTATAGCATAAAACATTGGAATATTCTTTCTTTACCTTGTAATCATTGGATTTGGGACCTTTTTCTCCACATTTATAATAGACTCACATTCCCTTCTAGAAAGTACTAGGGGGTTTCATCCCTCAATTTCTGAATTGTGGAAAGTAAAAGCTTCCCTTATTCCCTATCTCCATAATGTTTTCCATATTTTTCATCATCCAACATATTCTATTGCATTCTTTTAATGTCATATGATTTAGAGAATTCATGTTTATGTCTTCATATTATAAGAGATTATATCCTCATTTGTCTATAATGTTCAGAATACTAGTTCCCATCAGAGGAATGGTTTTAGTCCATCAAATAATATATCAATATTACTCATTGGGTTATGTATGTAGTTCACATAATGCATTTCTAGCCTTGTGAAGTTAGATTTATAAACTGTAACATTCTTATCCTTCTTCTACCTCATACTAAAAAATTGCCTCTCAATATCAACATGTTGTTCATTAAGAAAATATTTTCCTATGAAATGATCTATAAATTTAATCCATTCTATGAATATTATTTATTCATCCTCCTTTGGGTTTGGAATCAATGAGAACCTTTGATCTGAATCTCCCAAAAGATTATACATTTCTATAATAAAATTCTCCCATTCATTACATTCCAAGGTGATAAAATATCTTCTATATAGAACTCATCCACTTCTCTGCTACAAATGGGATCATAGTCACACTGAATGAGGGATGATATTTTTCATAAATTGTTATAACTATAATCCTCTATATTTTGGATATAGACGGTCCATATGGGTAAGTTTATCACTCATAACTTTAGTCATATGTCCCGGTATAGTTATTCATTTCTTAGCCCTAGTAATAGTTGTGAAACCAACATCACTATCAAGAATTAGTGGGAAATCCCTACATGGTAGATACGTCTTCATTAGTTTCCCTTCCCTTCCACTACGATCCATTTCTAAACAAATTCATACACTAAATTAGGTTATGAATCATAATGTATAAATTAGTACTAGAAAAATAGTTATCATAAATTTAAATTTTATACATTTGTGATATCATAATCATAAGTATGGTTTCTTGTGGTATATAATTAAATTTAAATCCATTAAAATGGGTTTTATAAGTAAATTTGAATTATCCTAACAATATCCCCAAGTGTTTAAAACAGGGTGCTTAGTAAGGCCCATTTTCGTGTACTAGTTTAGGCAGGTTCAGGCTTGAGACACCATGTTGGAGTTGTTACCCCTATGTACATATGTGGTTGAACCAGGTCCACTTTTAATATCAAGACATGGATATATTTTTAAGAATATATACATAATCACTAGTTTTTAAAAATTATAGGATTTTATTCGATTCATATCATCAATTTATATATTAGGTTTGTGTTCCCTAATCAAGGTTTTTTAAATCTAGTTTCCATGGTTTGTATTATAATTTCTTGGATACAAAATATAATGTCACAGACCCTAGTAGCCTAGATGTGGTACCCTAATTTATTACATTGGAATATAAACAAGGATGATTTCCCAAGAAGGACTGAATTTTATATTTTAGTTTAGTAAAACTATATTACAGTTATGAAATTTTCATTACAACATGAAATGAAATACAACATATCTTTTTCCTTTGAATCACACATAAAATACTAGATTACCCCTTCATATCATTCATAAAACACATCATTCAATCAGGTGGAAAATAATATATAAAAAATGGGTGATCATAGATTATCTATAAGGGTAAACAATTCTGCGGAAGCATAAAAAACAACAAGGCATTATGAATGACTAAAAACACATTCCATTAAATGTAAACTAGAGAATATTATGGTGGAAATATGAAATAATTTGGAAAATTACAGAACAATACTTAATCATGGATATTCTACCAGTACAATAATAACATGGCTTACCCTTTAATATATTTATATAGAGGTAATGAATAATTTGTGATATCAGATCCATACAGTCAAAGCCTCATGCCAATACCATACATAAACAGGATAAAACCCAAAACAGGTTTGTCTATCAGTCCTACTGATGTATCGAGACGCTATAGAGGGCCTCACCGGACACATACATAGTCAAATTATTTCTAAATTTTATAGGTGTGAAACAAAATAAATATATACATTCATATTCAAATTAAAATATGAAATTTATATAACTTCACCAATCGGAAAACATAATCCCTAAACATTTTGGACTAATATGGTGAATGATATCAACGTAGCACATCCATAGATAAAATAATAAGACAAAAATAAATAAAATATGGTTACTAAAATCATAAATTATTAATCCCAATTAAACATAAGAGTAAACATGGGGGTTTAAATTGATGAAATTACACTTAATAAATAATTATGTAATTTTTAAGAGGAAAACTCTTTTACTTTTTAAATAAGAGTTATTTTGGGAATGTTTTTATATAAAACCATTCTTAAACTAATATGTATTTACATAAAATAATTAATGATTTTTGGAAAATAATGGTGAAATAAAATATATTATAGAGTGATATTGAAAATAATAAAAATTCTAATTGATCCCTTAAATTGGGCGTTCTTATCAGGATGAATTGAAATAGATCATTATATAAAATTTTAATACCCATAGAATAAAGAAGGATTATTATTTGAAAAATAATTTAAATCATTAAAATAGAATTTAGGAGACATAAATAAAAACATTAATAATTTCACTATTTTAAAGAGATATAAATCGTAATCCCGAATTAAAAATGGTGGTTCTGAGAGAAACCCTTACCATATGTCTGAATGTGTTCTTCACTTGACCTTAATATCATGGATAAAAAATTTAAATCCATTAATTGTTTAATTTAGAACCATATATAAATATACATTTTTCATTATTTTATTATATATATATATTTATTTATTGAGGAGTTATAGAGTTTAATTTCATCATGCGAGAGATTTGTTTCTTAGTTTCCTTGATAAGTTCGCTTGTTTTTTAGTAATGATGATCATGAAAAATGGGTATAATTATCTATAATTTTAATTATATGTTATTAATGACCCAACATGTGTTTTATTGAAATTATGTATTATTTTTTCCTTATATTAGGATGAATAATTAGATAACATTCTAATATTAATAGTTTAACTTAATTTTAGTGGGTTTTCAATAAAAATGAACAAGTTCGGTTCTAATATATAGTATCATATATGTATGATGATTCCATAACATTACCTAAGATAATTAATATTTTACAATCTTGTACCACTCTAAATTTTTTTTGTGACCATCATTGAAGGAGAAATTAGTGAACAAAATTTAGTTATCCTTTAAGGTTGTAAATCAGAATCTCATGGATGATGTAATTGATTTTAAAATAAAATAGTTTGAGACCAAGGATATTGATAATGTATATTCCATTAAAATTATATAATAAAAATATAAATATGATAATGGAGATATTGTGATCATTTGGACAGAGGAGGTGAGGAGATAATAATAAAAAAAGAACATAAAAACGAATTAAAAGGAAAAGGAATATGACTTTTCCTCTTGAATACTTATCCACAAGAACCTCATTATGGGGAATTTTATGTATTTTTATTACACTATGTGCTCGGTGACAGGGGGTATGGATGGGGATAATATTGGGAGGTTATTTTACAATCCTCAAATCATGGAAGGTGTGAGGAGAATGAGTAGTGAGGGGTGGTATTTATCGTGGAGGAGTGGTATGATTTCTTATTATTTTATTAATAATTTTTTTGTTTTTCTAAAAAAAAGAATTACTATTAATTATTGTGAGTAAATTACAAAATATGTGCATGTTATTTTGAACCAAGGTTTCCTACATCTTCCAAACATCACATATGACCCAATAAATTATGTATTTTTCAGTTATCATAAATTATTGTTTTTTAATATTCAACAAAAAATATAATTTTTTAGAAAAATCCCAAAAAAAAATAGGCAGTAACTATTATTCGAAATGTTAAATCCAATAATGAACATAATTTCAATCAAATAATTTTCTATATTTGATAAATTCAATTTTTAATTAAAATTATCATTTACATAATAAACAGATTTTAAATCTAAAATTGATTTTATATCACATTAAAAAATTAACCCTACCCTTCAACAATTGTTATAAAATATTAAGGAAATAATATATTTATTTATTATTAAATATAAGGAAATATAATTTTATTTAAAATCACCTATTAGTTTTAGAATTAAAATAAAAAATTTTGACTCACAAAAAATACCAAAAATTAGTTAGTAATTTTTTAATATATTCATTTACCTATACTATTATATAGTAATATCATTCATTAAATTATATGATTCATAATTACTTTAGAAGAACATGGGTAACTTACTTTTTATTTATTCTTTTTACTAATCATATGGGTCATATTACTATACATATTGTCACATTATTATTTCATTAGTATGTGTTCTTTAACTTCAATATATACCTATTTTTTTAATCATTCTAAATTTTTTGTGTTTTTATTATATTATATATTTGATTTTATGTTATAAATACATTCAATTTTTAGCCTCATGAACTCAGCTTCCCTCTCATTCCTGAGTGTCTCAGGAAAAACATTCTCCAGGTAGCCTGACATTTCCATCCATATTTTTTAGTTTCTACCCCGAGTGTAAAAGTCCCACGAATTATTTTCATGACCATGAACCATTGAATCAAACATTATGAATCTAATATAAAAATGGATCCTTTTATGGTAATTAATTATCCTAATTGATTTATTCAATAACTAAGATTCCTCAGGTCCACCATAACAGCTGAAAGTTGGAGGGTGCTATAACTAGAGCTCCAATGTCATGTTTGACGTACTAGTCAAAAATTTCAATGTGTACCTTTCTAAAAACTATCATAATAGAGAAATATTTTCATGAAACTACTCTCTAGATTCCCTTTTTGGAGCTTTCTGGGCCTCATCATCAACTATTTGTGAGTAATTCTCTGTCATAACCATATCTCACCCTTTGAACAAGAATTCTTATGGAAGCATATCTGTATAATTTCAAAACAACTTTTAGGAAGTATAACACAAAGCTAAAAAATTTATTAAATAGAAATTCAAATAAATATCTAATTTTTCATGAATAAAATTCCACCAAATGTTCCAAACATAGGAACAATCACTTACCTTAACCATACCATATCTTGGTTATGGATATCAATGTGTAAACCCATTCTCATGATTCGTTTTTATAATGGGAAACCCATTTTCCATTTCTATTTACCAAATTTAGAATCATTTAAAGTTTTTAATATTATTTTAGTGACATATTTATGTTTATTTATATAGGTATATAAAAAAATTCATTTATACAATTCAATGAAAACATTGTTTTCAATTTGTGTTTAAATGGTGCATTTCACATAATAATATTTAGCAAAAAAGTGAACCAGTCTTACTCAAATATCCCTTCATTCAGGTTCTCGAGTAAAAACATAGAAAAAATAATAAGAAATTATTTCACACAATTAGTGCATCACTCATGGTGAAATAACATTCAATTATGACAACACACATTAATAACATCATTCCCTACCATGGTACTAGGTTTTTCCCTAATAAATGGTTAGAAACTACCATAAAAAAGTCTTGAATCATCCTAATATAATTTAATTCTCTTCCAAATATAATGATAATTTAAAATAAAATAAAAGGATATAAATCCACCTCTAATACAACATTGTGACATCCCACCCCCGGTGGCACATGCTGTTTCCCCAATCCGGTTGGCCACATGACCTCAGGAATTCCTCACAAAATTATGTAGGATGAATACTACTAGAATGGGTATATTATATTTAATAAGTGGATACTATAACCTCTACCTATAAGTAGCATAAACACAAATGTAAATTAGAAATTTCAAAAAACATATAACCAATAACAAGAAAAACATTGATTCAAATATGGATATGTATCACATTATAAACCAAAACAAATATCATAAATTGAATAATTAGATAAGTCATTCTAGAAATAAGTGATAACTATGATGAATCCCAAGAAGGTCCGGACACTAATTATGGTTTCCCCATCCATCCTCCATCCCATATTATCCATCTAAAATAGGGATCTTTTCCATATCCTTTCATAAAAACCAAATGTCAATTCAGTTACTAGTCAAGAATACAATGTAGGGTGTGAGTAAAACATAGTAGGACGCCACCAACAGTGTCTAAAAATTATCTAATTAATATAATTGTATGATGTTATATAATGAATAAATTGCAGGTGATAGTGGAAATAGATTACATAATCAAATATTCCATATTTATGTATATAAATCCCAGGGTTCATAATGAAACCCAAAACATCAATACAATTTTCATGTCATTCCATAGTGTAAAAAATCCCCTTCATATATCACATTGCAAATAAAAATTCATTATTTCATTGTATTTCATTATGAAATTAATTTCAATTTCATATAATGACTACATGGATCTCTAGTCCAATGCCAATGTCTTATGCCTAGAAAACCATTTATAACACCACTAGCTATTGGGGTAATTTTTACATGTCTCATATATCACATTTATCAGATATGTGTATTTTAAGAATCTTTCCAAATCCCAAAAAATTATAACATATGTGTTTTTGGAGTATCAATATTTGGTCCCATTCCAATGTCTTATGCCTAGAAAACCATTTATAACACCCCTGACTATTGGGGTCCTTTTTACAAGTCTGATATCTCACATTTATCATATATGTGTATTTGGAGCATCATTCCACCTCCCACATAAATTATCCAAAATTTGTATTTGGAGTATCAATATTTGTCCCACGCCCATTAAAAAAGCACTTATGTCACATATATTACATTTTATAGTTTTAATAATCATTAAACATCTTACAAATTATTCACATCTTATATTAACATTTTAAAAGTCATCCCAATCATAATTCATCACTTTAATCAAATTGAATAATATGAACAATTCTTCGTTAAACAGTCTATAAAAATTTCATCAGGTAAACCATTAATCATTAAAGGTTAATCCAACCATCCCTTAATTCCCAGGATCACCAATTCAAAATCATACTAACTTCCCAATTAAACTAGCCCATTAATTGACCCATTTCATTATCCCAATATTGCCTCAATTTCGAAAACACACAATTCGATTAATTAACTATACAATTAATTAATCCAATTGAATATGTAATTTCTATACATGGACATTTCAATTTCAAAATTACATAAACAAATTATATTCATTTATATGTGATTTTTAATTCATACAGCCTAAATCAATATCATTTATGAGTGTTCACCAATCTAGAAAAATCTATAATAAAGTGTAACATTAAATTTCAAAATGAAGAATGAGATAAAGAAAAAAAAGGCACATTATCAAATGTATTGACATGCAAGAATTCTTATTTTTATCAAAGTACAATGGACAAAAACTATCCCATATGTATTGGAATAAAGGTACAGGGGAGATAGGAAACCACAATAGATGAAATTATTTATTGGGAGACATATATGTTCATCAATAGGACATTCACATGATCAATAATAGTGTTAATAAAGCCTTATAATCCTCTTCATGAACCCCAAAAATTAGAGATATCATCTTACTTTGATAGCTAAAAATGATGTTCAATGATGGGGTTTTTTTTGGATTTTTTAAATTTAATTTTTAGAGATTAAAACATGCACCCATGGTTTCCTTGTTTGGGGGAATTATTTTACAAAATATCCACCTGAACAATGAGCCTCTCATAAGAGTCACAATGTTACATATAATGGGACACATGGTCTTGGAAATCAGGCACCCACCACAAAGAAACTCTCTATTATGGTTTTCATGGATTGTCGGCTTGGGAGAATGGTTTCAGAATACCATCCAAAAATCACCTAAATGTACCCAATACCTGACCCAATCAAATAATAACAAAAAAAGAAATGAGTAACCTTAAATACCAGCCTGATAAATACACAAGAACAGATGGGATATTTCATTCATGATTTGAATGTTCAGTTTAATTATCTAGAATCTGAAGGTTTCTTAGGGCCATGTACATCTCCTTTGGATTCTATAGTTATCTTCATTGGGAATCCTGATTGGAATTTGTTCTTATGTTTTGATTACTAGGGTTCACACCATAAAATGGTCATGAACTGGTATACACATGCATGGATTGACAATCCATTAAATTATATAAGTGGTATTAAGATCATATATATAGTCAAATTGAGATCAAGATACAATCCATTTTTAGTGAGACCATTATACATACCTCAAATTACATTTAAAAGATGGTATTTCTTATATTATGTTATACTGATACTATTTTTTTAACCAATGATCTGGAGGTATTCATGGCCCTATGGAATTTGAATTTTCAACATTTTATGGCCCATTTTTTGGTTGTTTTTTAAATCATCATAATGGATTTCTAATAAATATAAGTTCATCACCATCACCTAGACAACGTGATGAGTATATTTAGAGATTACATTCATTATTATATATTAAGAAAATTCAGTTTTTGGTTTGACTATGTAATCATTGTGTGAAATTTGATCCTATAGGAAGGATTATCAATGGACGTTGACAAAGTCTCATCTATTGTATCTTCATAGAATCCCAATAAATCCAGCATGATTCGGAGAATTTTGTTTTCAAAATGTTATTATCATCACTATATCCAGGACTTCTACCTACTAAAAGTGACAATTTTAGGACTGACCAATATGGGAGTGATGTTTTTAGTATAATTCATGAAAGAGATATTTTCTACACATTAAATATAATATTACTTTAGAATATTTTTTAACTTATTATTTTCCTAGTAAATCATATTATGTGTATCATTATGCATTTGGGGATGGACATAGAGAAGCTATATTTTAGGAGGATCGAGTGGTTTCAAATGGATACAGACATATGATATCATATCATAGTAATTTCCCTACTCATGAACAAGATTTAGAATCATTGTTATATTCCACTTGATATGTGGTGGAATTGTCCCAATGGTGGGAGGATTTCAATATGGATAGATCATAAAAACCTTACGAAGGTCATTTCTCAGTGGGATCTAATCCATCGTTAGAAGAAGTGGTCTCAATATCTATAATCATTCAACATCATGTATGATTATATGTTGGGAAATAGAAATGTATTTGTCTATTAATTTAGACGAACGAATCATATAGTGGTAGTACATATGTATTTGGATGAGTGGTGAGTAATGAAAGTATTCTCATTCCTAAATCTAAACAATTTGGATTTTAAGGGATGAGTAGCTATGACATCAACATCATTTATACCTATGATTTTGGACCATATAAAGTAAAAGAAGCTATTTATTATAAAGGTAATAGATCTAATAGAAATCATATATTATGGTGAGACACCATCCATATAGTCTCTTGGTATTGGGAATTATCTTCCTTTTTTGGATGAGTATGGGTTATTATGGTCTTATTTGAGGATTGGAAGGGGTTTAATTTTTTTAGATGTGTGGTACACATGGGTTTGACAAAGAATCATCGTGATCTATATATAAAATACTTCTTTTTTACGAATGGAGAAGGGGGTAGATGGCATTCTGGAAATTTGTTTCACATGTTAGTAGGTGGACGATAAGAATTTTTGGAAGGTTTTTATTTTCCTATCATTTCACATTTATGAGTGGAAATGGGATGATGTCAATAAAGATTTTTTGAGATGATTACCCAGTACAACCCAGAAGAATAATTTTTTTCTGTATTTTTTTATCAAATAGTGAAGGTAACCAAATTAATTCTAATTAGGGAGACTATCACTGGTGATGATCTAGAAATTCATTATATGAGTATAATAGTTTTAAAAATTGGTGTTTTGAGTATTATTTTATATGATTGAGTTCAACATTTCACATCGCATTTATAGATTCTTATTTATAAATCTTTGTGAACACATGTTCTTTTATGCACATTCTATCATCCTAAGATTGGCTGTTATTCAAAGGGGACTATTTAGGTTTCATGAGTATATGTTATGAGTATTTGTAATGTATTTCAGTGGTTCATGGGTTAATATATGGAACTCATTGGAATTTGATAGTTAAAACATTCAGGTGTCCATTTAAATTGAACATTTCATGGATTTGTAATGAATAAAATTTCATTCACGACTTTCTTGGATAGTGGTAGTTGAGTTGCAATTTTTAGGACTAGTCACGTACTGAGGAAAAATCATAAGATAATGTTGACCTAGAAGTAGTTATTGAATTCATAGAGTAGGTAGAAATCATATATTCAGCATCAGATATGGCCTCTTGAATTTGATTTTATTCATTTATTTTTCATTTAGGTGTCTCATAGGTTGGAGAACACAAAATTAGTAAATATGTAAATATGGTTCCCATGTTTTTAATGTTTTTTGACATAGTATGTTGTGTCAATCTAGGGGTGTAACTATTATCCCCTAAATAGTAATTTAGCTCCATGCATTAAGAGTTTCACATATCACATCTTAGATGACATTATCCTAACCCTTATCATGTGATATGCATATCATACATCGAGCTTATTAGTTAAACGTGTTTTGAGGAACATCTGATACATGTTGTGAAACATCATGAAAAGTATCATCGCTTGTGGACTATACTGTTGGTTTGATTGTAGTTGAAACAAGTGTTATTTCAAGGGGACACATGGTAGAGGGAGTCCAATATATTGTCATGGTGTGAATACATTTTCGAAGAAAACCCAATGTGATTCAGGGAGCAACTCTAGAATGATCCTTTAAATTATCAGAAATATGTATGATCCCTTATTTTTTACGTATTTTCCTCTCTATGTTTTAATATAAAACATAATTTAGTAGAGTTTTTCCTATCTTTAAATCTTTTTGGTCATTTTTCCCCACCATTATTTATTTTTTTAAATAAATTTCGACATTAGTTGTGAGGAAACCAGAGGAAACTAGGGAAAATCCACTTGGGGAGTATTTTAAGGATTTTCATTTGAATTAATTGAGCTTGAGTATATATTGTTCCTGAATTATCAAGGATTCTTGGTTTGTTGGGGATCGTTATAAGGGTTTCGGATTGTATAATTAAAATGGGTTGAAATCTACACATAGTATATTTGCACATTGTGTAAATATGTTACATGAAATTGAAAACCCCATAGGATCATGAAAATAAATGAGATAAGATGTGATGTGAATTCATTAAATGATGATTGTAAACATCATTTAATTTTAGTTAAAGGTAAATATTCTGACAATGTGATGGGTTTTCATGTATATCCTTCTAAAATTTAATAGATGACATGTAACTATGAAACAATCCCTCTAATTTCCTATGAATGTTATTAAAATATTTTCATGTAGAAGATTTGACACTCACCTCATGTGAATATTTTTTATCAATCCTAGGGCTACATAATATTGATTTTAGTGTTCCTCTATTGAGTTTGAACATCAAAAACTCATTTCATATCCTTGGAAATTGAATGTGGTTGTTTTTTCCATTCATTCGCCTTTTTCTCGAACAATGAAGTCTAGCCTCTTTATCATGTGTTTTATTGGTTTATATATTGATCAATTTTGATTAATGATCCACTGGGTAATCGTATACACTTTTCTTCATGGTTGTTCATAGGGGGAAGAATTATCTTCTTCACCAGTTAATGGTATTTAGTATATCCATAAACCAATGGTTTAATTTTTTCAATAATGTGAAAATTTTCAATTTCTCAAAAATATAATATGCTGAAAAAATTAAATTATTAATTTAATATATCATTGGAGTCTCATTTGATGTAATTGATTATTGTCCATGATTATGGCTACCTTTCTTGTGAGCGAACCCTTGATTATATATGAATTCATTAATGTTTTAATGTTTTTCTCAAGATATTATTTTAGAGTTATTTCTTCTTATAGATTCACCTTGTATTTTATTTTTTATTAAGATATCATACACGTCATTGGATATGATCAAATGATAAGTAAAAGGTCTGATTGAATGGTAAATGGTAATTTTCATAATTAACCATATAAGAAGTGATATTGTTATATAATTCCTGTATAAAATATGTTTTCGTAAATTATTTAATGGTTATATGGGGTGTTTTACAATTATAAAAGATAAAATTATTACATAGAGGTATATTCCCGGTGTTACATGATGAAATTATTATATACATGTTTTTTAACTGATAAATGAAAATAATAGTTAGTTATAGTCTTATATCGGATAATAACTAAGAATATTATATATTGGGCTCTGACCTGATAAGTTATGATATTCTTATACATCAGAATCTGTTATGACAGATTTCAGATATTTTTAATGGATTTTTTGACTGAGATTTGTTTGATTGAAAACATGGTTTTAAGGTTATGCTATTAAGGGTTGATAGACACATTTAGAGACATCCAGACATGGAGTCGGGGAAGGTTATTCATTTTAAAGGTTGTTTGGTAAGGCATGTCATGGTTCTAATACATGATCAGAGACATTCTAGGATTGTGTTGAAGTAGATTTATGTGTTATTTATTGAACTGTCGAATTAATTAATACAATTTTTTATTTGTATTATTGCATAAACATGTTATTATACTGGTTGTGTTTTTACATGTTTGTTTCCTCCTATTGTGTTTTACTAACACCATATTCTGGCCTCCGTTGTGTACCCAAGATGATAACATGGATGTATGCTTGGATATGGGTGGGGGACATTACAATTTATTATTTTACTAATGGAAGGAATTGTGTATGGGTGTGGGACTAACGTAGGGAAATGGATCTAGGACATAGAGTCGTTATTTATGTCTTATGGTCATTTAATTATATAATTTCTAGAATGAAATTTAGTAAAAATACAACAAATTTTTTTTGATATTCGTTGGTTATTTATTGAATTATTCAGTTGGATTTTTTTACACTTTATTATATTGTTTCTATTATTTACTCAGAATTGTATTTATTAAGTTTTTAGATTATTCCATTATTGTGTTACTATTTTTCATGAGGGTATAGACTATACAATAAACTTATCAACCCTACCTGAGGTTATTCGGAAGCATCTAGCATATGGGGTGACAACTTGTGGCCTCATAACCAACTCATTTTGACAACATGGGTGATTTCTGGATTGGTAGACATTACATTATGCAAATATATAAGAGACTGATTTATGATTTAGGAAATTTTATAATATTATTTGTTGTTAAACATCATTTGAATGGAATACATTATTCCATTTTTAATGTGCTTGTCTCTAGAAAACTCATCACGAAAATCATTTAGTGAAAATCACTAAATTAAGTTTAATAGACCATGTTAGAAATTGTACCATACTCGAGGTTAATAAAATTATATCCTCAATCAATAGTTGATATTTCTATGAAAACATAATCATAGAATGTTTTCACTATGTCCCTCAATACAATGCCCATATACTGATCTGCCTAATTTAGAACATCTTATTTTCGATTGGAGAATCCACACAACATGTAATGCATGATCTTGTCCATCATCTCTAGAGGTAAACCAATATTCTCAAAAAATAGTTAAATTGTCCTATATCTGTGAATCAATATACTAGGAGCCACCATATGTAGGGTGAGTAAGTGGATTCTACAACTAGAACCCCCTCGTTATATCTAACATATCTTGGTTTAAGTCGAAGAGATCCCTCAATAGGCTGTAGAAATTGTAATAATCAATCTCAAAGATGAGATTTAGTCCATATACATCTTATCAACTATTTTTCTTCTAATTGTGCTTCTATATGAACTAGATGCAATTAATGTCCCACCACATGTAGAGAAAGGTTTTCCCCCATTCTAAATGTTTGATCTCAGGCTATCCGAGATGTATATATCTAAAATTACAAGACCACACCTCAAAACAACATATAATGATAGGAAGGATTTTTTAGGATAAAACAATAAGAATAATGAATCACAAACTAGATCATTACAAATAAAATATAAAAATTTATGTTTATGGAATGCATAAGAATACAACATTAAATTATATAGATTCTATTTTAGATAGAATTATTTTCTAATTATTTGGGTAAATGACTATTATGTTGTAATTGGAATAGACATTAAATGGAAACCATTTCAGAAAAGTGCTTCATATTTATTATAACATTATAATTATATAATGGTTCAGTTATAATTACTAACATTCAAATATTATAAACTTAGATCAATATAATTTTTAATTGTTGTATCTTGTAACTATGAAAATTACATTACATTTGGTCATAATATGTTACAAGATAACATTAAATTACTCAATTATAGTGACATCCCTTTCAAATTAAAAAAGACAACCACCTCATAAATTAAAATTTTAATCAATTTAATCATAAAAACAATTTTATGGGTAACTATGGTTCAATGTGTTAACCATATAATAGTATTATAGTTAATGAATCACTATCAAGCTATCTAGGAAAATCAATTTAGGTTGATAGAGACACATTATATAACAATTATTTTTAAAATAATTTATATAATAAAATTCAGTAAACATATGGGCAAAAAAATGAAGACACATGCGATAAGAAACATGTAATCATGCAACGAGACATGAATGACATGGAATATAAAATAATATTTTCCTATAATGATTCATGAACAAATTGCACCTTTGTATATATGTAAAAAGTTATATGAAAATTCATAATTAGAGAATGGTAAAGCATGTGTGTCACCTAATGGAATTAACATATGAAATCCAAAAGAACAATTTATATCCATGGATATTTTTTTATTTCCCCAAAAAAAATTTAGATACTACCAATGGGGTATAATTACAATGTTCTATAACATCATAGTCTTCTATAAAATTATTAAAAATAGTTTTATAATGATATATTCTCCTTCGATACTACTTTAGGATATCCCTAAACTGTTTTGGTCATAATTTCTCACTCATGATGGACACATATCCTCAAAAATGAATCCCCATAAGCTATTGTTTTTTGACTAGTAGATAGTTTCTATGGTGGTATGGTGGGGAGACTGTAATCTCTTTATCATAGCGGGTCATTGTTGAGGTAATAAAAAAAATTGATACAATGTAATATAACATCCATAGTGTAAGATTGGGAAGAGTAAATAATAAAATGGATCCAGAATAATATACACACCGATAATAAATAACAATATATATATATAAGAAGTATAATATAAATACAACATCATGATTGTAAAAAAAATTATGCCCTAAAATCCCTTCTTGTGATAATCAGTCGTCTGATTATCTAATTCACTGCCTTATTAATTTTATATCATCCATCCATCCTAAATGAATTTCAATTAATTATGAATGGGTGATTCCCTTTAACCCTACTTGTATCCAAGAACACTGTCTGTGTACCAAATAGAATCCCAAAAATTGTGTGAGTGAAACATATTATGATACAACCAATAGTGTCCCATAAAAATCCATCATATGAATATAATAATTATATATATTTATAAATAATATAGATGTAGTGAACAAGTTATTATTTCATCGATCTAAGGGTCTTTAAAGTGAATGTGGATGGCCAAACAAATATCTGTGTAAACCGGATGTCTCTAAAAAAATTCTCTATTTATTTTATCCTAAAAAAAGAAAAAATGTCTGAAAGTCCAAAAAATATAATCATATATCATCTATAGCGAAACAAAGTCATCCTTGTCAATAATAGGCCAAGCCAACACATAGTAACAAAATTTTAAATTTTTTATACTAGTCAATGTGACATCTCATTACATTGATTTGTATATTTTTTTCTTCTCTCCAATTTCCCTTTTCTATTATGATATTTAAGATTTTTTTACAGATTTCCTAATGGCTACATTGGAATTTCACATCATGTATATATGGTACACATTTTTTATTGGTCTCTACCTATAAGATGTGAAAAATATTCACACTGTGAAAGGATGCACGACATAAATAAGTACATCATGTCATAATTTATATTGATGTTGGATTGCAATCCAAGGCTAATGATTGTTTGGTGTAGTGGATCACTATGGATTTCATTACATGTATAGGAGTTACATGACATGTAATATCACATGAAGGGATTTTAGGGTATAATACTATTTTGAGTTTCTATTTCGACTACATGTTTTCCTTTTCACTCCACCCAAAGCCCCTCTTCATTGACTTCTAGAGACACCATTCATTCTGAATCAATCCATTTGGCATTAGATCATCACTAATAGTTTGATTAATATCTATATGTGAGAGATTACTCTTTTTATTCATTTCCATTGTTTTTGGTAGCACCATTGAGTTTCATTATAAGTTTATTTTGTCTAAAGTATTTTTTTATTCATCGCTTCTTCTAGATCCATTGTGAGATATTGTTCTGGAGGCAGTTACATTTTTTGGGTTTTGGTGTGGTGTGTGTTCATTCATTACATATGTGGGTTTCCACTTTCCCTCCAACCTATTTTTTAAATTGGACCAATCCTTTTTTGGGTATTGGATTATAGGCCCTTATTATACATTGTTTAGTTTTCATTAATGGTGTATCTCATTACGAGAAAGTGAATACCATACTTTGAGAATTGTAGTTCCATATCTGACCTATATTGGTGAATAATTATGTTTTAATTTTATAAATAGATTTGAAATTAGAATTGTCATGATTGGTTTTTGTATGTTCAAATTATTTTTCACAAACATGGGGGTTTCCCTTGTTTGTTGTGAATATAAATAATTTGAGTATTTTCAAAGCATTGAAATGTATTTTTGAAATGTTTTGGAAATTTTAATTCAATATATTGGAATGTATCGTGAAAATGATAAAATGGGTTACCTTGGGAACTTAGGTGAATGGATTACCATGAGGTCATCATTCATTATTTGGGATTACTGGGAGGTCTTCTCATATTATTTAATCTATTTTCTAGGCCTATTGTTTAAGGAACTGATATTGACTTTTTATGGGGGGTTTACACGTAGGGTAATCATATAATTCCTTGTCCTATGTTCTGGGATCCTGACTGTGCACTATATTGATTGTGGTAGGAGAAGTCTAGTAGATTGAGCTATAGTGATCCTTAGTTTAGATACATTTGGTTTTATTTTTTAGTTATTTTATTTTATTCTTTTCTATGATATTCATTTCTATAGTCATGAAATATGATATTCAATATTTTATTTGAAATTGATATACTTGATTTTTGTATAACTGTAAAAAAAAGGAAATGTTTACTTGGTTTTCTATATAACCAAATTAATGCTTTCTGAATATGTATTATTTAAAGAGAGAATTGTATATTTTTATACATAGAAGTGACATGTAACACCTAGTTGGGATCATATAGGCCATGTTATTTCACACTATGTACACCTACTCAGTGGATTACAGACCAATATAGGTCATCCAATATAGGGAAAGGCAAGGTTATGATGTTTGGTGATGAGGGTTCATTTATGTTTATTTGGGAAGCTGGTGTTGTGATGGTGGGGGTTCATCTAATATTTCACGTGGATTAGTTTTTTTGTTTTGGCCCTTCATAGTACGAATTATCTCTTGGAGATTATGGATACATTTATATTTGTTTTGTTACAAATTTATTTTATAGTTAATCCATAAATTCCCTAGATTTTCATTGATCCCCCCATATTCATGTATATATATGCCTTCTGATATTTCATGTTGCGAAAAATTGTTCCCTCTTGTATTTTGTTTGATTTGTGGGTGTTTTTTTCCATCATTTAGGGATTGGGAATGCCATTCGGGTATGTGAAGAAATGGTTCATGTGCGGGGATTAAGGGTAAAAAAAAGTATGTTCAATAAAAATAGTGATTATAGAAGGTATTTCATGAAGAATAACTTCCTTTATACATCTGTTATACTAGAAATAAGACTTTCAGGACATGAGTGGTCTATTTCCACATGTTCTTATCTAGTTCATTTCATGGAAAGACTCAAGATTCCTTGGGAAGTTCGAGTACATGTCTCTAATGTTCTATTTTGTTTAAAATATCAATTTTTTGTTATGGATTTTAGGTATTGACATGAGATTTATTCTATTATTGGATCGTTCCTTCTATTGGTGTATGAAGCAGTATGCCTCTAAGTGGTCTTCCACATGTTCCTCAATGGGTTGTGGCTAATGCCCCTCAAGGTAATCCACCTACAGATTAGAGTATCATTGCGGATATAGTTCAGAGAAATATTTTTATTGATAAAAACATACCATGACTTCATAATGTGTATGTTGAAGTATAACCATGGTCTAGGGGAGAGAGTTATCTATGTAAAATAAAATAGGAACACTAGAGTTGAATCAAATCAAGGATTCCAATGATCATAAATGAGAATATTGTTTATCTAGAGTGAAAAGTTCCAAAACATCTCACAAATCGATGATTAATATCCTCCTTTTGTATATTATAAAATACACATCAAAAACAACTGTAATATTCTAATGTTTATATTAAATATTGGATCCATTTTTCATATTTAATTTACACAGGTGATAAAATATAATATTTTCATGTAAAAAATAATATATTTTTTTTTCATAAATGAATTATTTAGTTTAGTAAAATTTCAAAAACGTTTTATATAAAAATCAATCTTTTATTTTCCAAAAAATATAACTTATTATATATATATATATATATTGTAAAATACATTCAATGAATATTTATTTCATCCTTGTATTATAATAAATTTATAAAACTAATAGTTTTTTGAAATATTTTTATTTTAATTATTCATCAGAAAATAATTCATTTTAGAAAAATTCAAAAATATTTATAAAAATGAATCATTAAAATATTTAATACATAAATTAACTATAAAATTCTTATTATAATTTAAAAATTTGTAATAATATTTTTCAAATTAATATATATTATAAAAAACATCTAAATAAAAAATGAATTGTTTAAACGACATGATTCTTTAATATTATTTGATACTAATTTCTAAATAAATAAATGTTGATATTTTTGTTAATATGTATTATTATTACATATATATTATTATTTTATAAATGATCAATAATATTTAATAATTGAAAAATAAAATACATTTTAAAATATATCTTCAAAAGTCATCTTTTAAAAATTAATAATTAAAGAAAAATAATATGTAACTATTATTATTTTAAATATTATTTTACTATAATAATAATTTTATTATTGATTCAATTTTATAATATCATGAATAAATATATTCAAGTGTTTGTCTTATTATATGATTCATGTGACTTTATCTATTGAATATGGTATAAATTTATATGGTTTGAAATATTTGTTCCTTATAATTTTAATATAATTTCTTTTTTAGATTTTCGTTCTTAAATATCCATTAAGGGTATATATATAATATTAATTCTTTCATCCCATTTAATTTTATTCTCCTCTAGATATATTATATATTTTCATGTTTTTGCAGTATTTTATTCTATGTGATGTATATAATGTTCAATAAAGTGTTCTTACAAAAAACTGACATACTTCAACTTTTGAGAAATAAATGTTTCCATTAATATATTTGTTTCAAAAAAATCAGCTAATTAAATATCCAAACATAACTGTTTTTGAAAAAAAATATTCTACCTTTTATATTTTCATAAAATATCAAAAGTAATATTTTATAAATATTTATGTATGGTGCATATTTTTCTTTTACACAACTATAAAGACTCTTATCTATTTTTAGATGTATATCCTAAACAGATTATTTTTTTATCTAGAATTCCATTTTCCTTGAATAAAACATTACATGTTTCCATTGTTATTTTCAAAGATAAAATTTTTTCAACAATATTAGAATATCTTGTTTTCATTTATTCATTCAGAAATGAATATTTTCATTATTAACAATGAAATGTAAAAATGTTATTTTAAAGGTATTTTACTACTATATGAAAATCCAATAATGATTGTTATTCATTATTAGGGATATGATCTTATGATACGACCCATGTTATTTCAATGGATGTATTTTGATGATGACATTTTGAGGATTTTCAATGAAAAAAGAATCATTCTCACTTGTTAATTATGTGATGAATAAATCATTATAAAACATACTTATTTTCCATGGGTTACTCAATGATTTAATTATGGATGTTTTTATGATCTTATAGAACATATTTTTATTTTTTTCATTATTCTATGGTTGTTCTCAAAATTATATTACCTTCTAATTCATTGTGTAATTCATTATATAATAATATATTACTATGTAATTTTGGAAACTGATTTCAGGGTCAAACCAATAATAATGGACATATTTATATTATGAAATATTCACCTATTTATACATGGTCTAGGATTCATGTACATAATTTAATTCATGGACCCGATTAAATGTCATTAAAATTATTGGAGGATATATTGAATTTTATAGATGTTCAAAATACTATTATTTTCTGATTTTATGAGTGTTTGGAAATCCAATGTTATATTTGAATATTATTATAAATTGATCATGATTTTGTATTAAGGATTATACCCATGTATTTTTTACGATAAATCCTTATTCCATGATTTATGATTAATTACATTGAGTGATTGTATGTTTCATTCATAATTTGTCTTCATTTTCTAAAATCCCATTGGTTATATTATGTTCACATAAGATAATAGATTTATACCTCCAATGTTTACGATTATAGATCATATGAACTCAATGTTTCTATAGTTTCCACTTCCCTAGGAAATGAAAAATTATTTTATATATGTTATACAAAAAATAGACACATGCATTGATTTTTTATGGGGATATTAATGTCTTTATCGAAGAAGTGATGCATGATCATGTTGTCTTATTTGTTTCTAGTTGATATTCTGATTTAAGGGCACACAAACCCCTGAAAATCTTGTTCCATGGAATCCCTTGTTTGCACAATAAATAAACTAATGAATGCAAGTAGTTTATTTTTTTGGATAGTTATATATTGAAATTTATAAATCATGTATATTTTTTTAATGAATGGATTCCCCATGATCATACAGTCTCTGTGATAACCCCTAAATTAACATGTTGAATTAATTAAGGCATTCCATTTTTAATTTGAAATGTGTTATTTTCATGGTACATTGGGTGGTGTGTTGTGTGGGTTTGTTCATGTTTGGGATTTAGTTTTGTGTTGTGTATGGTTTTGTGTTGTGAGATGAATTGGGTGGTGTAATAGAATATCATGTAAAAGGATTGATTGATTGTGGGGGTATTATAAGTATTGTACAATAGGGATATGAACTAGTCATGTCGTAATGTGTTACCACATGGGTTTGATAGTTGGGGTTTGGTATCATTGAAATGTGATATGATTTGGATTAATAACGAGAATAAAACTAGTTTTTTATGGTTACCTAACCATTAGTAAAATGACTAATATTCCCCCAATATATAGATATTGATATATGATATATCAAGGGTGGGTCTTCAAGTTGGAGGTTATGAAATGATGTGTCATTAGTATGGACCACCTTATTTATCATTATTTTCAACTTCTAAAAAATACAATTTGGTTGCATGTTTGGTGTTGTTATTAGTTGTTGAGGGTGTTGTGATGGAATGAATATATAATTGACTAGTTATGCTCAAAATGGGATGGTTTGGATTGGTTAAGAGAATGTAAAGGGTAAAATTAATTGGATGCAATTTGAAAGTGGTTTCATGAGTTGTTTTCTAGTGTTGAAAATTTATAGGTAGCTACAAAGTTGGATGATTCATGAGTTTGAGGATTGATAGATCAACCATTGTTGTGGATTTAGTGTTTGTTACGAAATATGTGTATGCATGTTTCTATAGTATTTCAATATGCTCCCCACCCTAGTTAACCACTAGGCCCCAAACACACCAATTGTCAGGGATGATGTTTTTTTTCAAACATCTCACTCCCTCATCTAGGAGATGATATCCCAAGACACTTTGGTGATGTTGTGGGGATATTTAAGGCCCATTTTTGTGTAGGTGAGTTGTGATGTGGTGTCCCATTTGTCCTTGGGATGAGATGCAGAATTTTTTCCAATTTCCATTAGGATGAGATGTGATGAGATGTGATAGGATGTTATAATATGACTATGTGTGTGTGAGTGGGATGTGTTTTGAGGCCCTATTGTGTACATACGAGAGGTGTTATGAGTCCTGGGTTAATGCGGATGAGATGTGATGTCATATATTCAGAGGTGGTGGGATCATTACATCATTATCTATTGTGATCAGAGTGTAGCAAATCTATGGGAAAATGGTGTGGGTTACACGATAATTGATGTGTTTTATATTATATTATTTCACGTGTGTTTCATGGTGAGCATTACTTAGAGAGTTTGGGTGTATAGTATACCTTATTTTGTGTTGTTTGGTTATGTTGTTTTCACATGGGTGAATTAATATTCCATTTTCACTTGTGTCCAGAAGACATTGGTTTTCATATATAGTATACATGTATACTCATACTATGTATATAATATTGTTTTTAGGTTTCCATTATGATTTTCTAGACATTGTTGGAACTTACTAGCTCGGATCTTGAAATTTTTTGTGTTACTTCTTATCGTACATTTTCTATTTATATTGGATACTTTTATTTTGGTATCAGTTTTATTTTGCAGATGAATGTGGGCCAGTTTTTTTTTCTTTTTATCATGTCTTGGAGTTTTCATAGATGATCCATCATATATCCTGATCATGTTTCATTAGAAATGGGTAATACCACCCATATTTGGTGATTTGTACACCCTCTATTCTAGTAGCCATATCGGGGCCTACTGGGGGTTTAACATAAGGTTCATTATCTTTTGATCGACATTGCTAGCCCAAGAGGGGTATTTTTGGTGTGTGGGGGTCAGGATAGAGTGGTATTGGAGCTCAGGTTTGATAGATAGTGTGTATTTTTGAGTTAAACATATTTAACACTTAATGTGATGATATGGATATAGTTCCATCTTACCTTATTGTGTGACATTGGCTGCAGAGACCAACTAGGGAATTGTTTTTAGGATCCCCATGATCTAGTTTATGAAATATGATATTATTTAATAGGCACATCTGATGGACATGCTTACACGGTGGAGACCCAGGAGAGGTTAATGAATCATAATGACTTATGTTCTTGTTTTAATTGGGTTGTTTCGGGAATTCTAAAATACATAAAATTAATAAAATTAATTTTTATAAAATTACATTATACATGGGTATATGAATAATTTTATTACTTTTCTACTATTTATCGTGGTTTTTGTTCATGTGCGGCACAGGAAATATGGGTTCAACATGTTGATACTGTTAATAACTATATGGTTGATCCAGTTGAGGTGGATGGACAGTGGTGGAGGATTTTGTGTGCTTTCTAGTGGAAGACTTTGGGAATGTAAGAGTGTAGTGTTTATGATGAATAAATAGATGGTTGGATAGTGGAGAAAGACATTGAATTCAGACTAACTGGGTCTGGAAAGAGAATATGTCCCCTTTGGTGGTTTTTGAGATGAAGGATGTTGTGATTTAGTGGTAGACACTATATTTGAATGAGTGGAAGGAGGCAAGCATTTTGTCAGTTGACATCCAAAAAGATTTTTGGGAGGAATTCCATTTGTCAACCATAATGGTTGAGAAGTGGTAGGTGATCCTCTCCCATCATTATGGGAGTATCTTAGTGTGAGAGATGAGGATAAAAATTAAGGATATATCAAATTTTCTATAGATATTTTTTTGGATGATGAGTCTAATGGGAGATGACTTAAATATGAACATATTCTTTCTATCCATTATGTTGTTACATTTATTTCATTTCCAACATATATGGGAGTTCATTATAATGAAGAGGTGATTTAGTAGATTTACTCATGAGTTGGTCTAACAAGATAGGGGATCCATCAATGTCATTTTGGAGGATGTAATGTTAGTTGATGATATGAGGTTCCATGAATTTCGAGGATTCAGCAGGTTGGGAGATTCCTTAGCATCCTCATTTCATTCATTCTTGTTCAAATGGACTCCATGCTTTTCATGTGGATATGGGGAGATTTTTTTTCTTTTGTGGGGTTTGAATCCATCATCAGAATCAGTTCTCAGTGGATGTTTGTTCTTATTTTTTAGGATGTGTATTGGTTTTTTTTCAGCGTTAGAAGTTGTTTCTGGTGAGACAGTTTATGTAGTAGGGATAGCTGGCATTAGCTCCATTGAGGGGTGATGGAGCATATACAGGATGACATCAACATGTCCAGCATGCTTGAGGAACATGACCGGAGTGTGGACATGGAGTTGTTCATCAGTAGATAGGCATAAGAGTTGTGTGTGGTGAGCTTTATGCAGTGGAGGTAATAGTTCCAGTGGGTCCAGAGATCATCCAAGGTATGATTATTTCATTTATTACCCTTTGGTTTACATTGTTTGATTCAAGAGATTATCACTCCGTTATTTCACCCACTCTTGGACATTCTTAGGGGATATACAATGAGCGACTTCTTGTGAACCTGGAATTTACCATACTAGTCAGAGGCCAAACCTTGTTTTTGGATGTTCCCCAAGGGTATAGATGGATTATGGGGCCACATCAATCATGTCAGGATCTATTATTTTTATTTATGCACCCATACGGTGACATCCAAGGCATGGATTGGTTTTATTCTCTACGTGATGTTATGAAGAACATCCAGATGAGAGTCTTGTTTTACAATGTTGATGTTCCAAGGGTTTTTTCCTAAGAGAATAGCGATGTTAGGTTAGAATTCATCATATAATGCCCCTAAATTCCATGTTGAATGTTATATCACAGGAATCAGAAGATGTGAAAATGATAGAAGATTCTAATGTCTGTAGGGAGGTCCCGGATTTTTTCCACATTGAGGTTGTGATGATACCACCTCGACGTGATGTACAATTTAGGATAGGATTAAAGCCGGTGATTTTCATATTTAAATGGATAATTATGATATGGGACTTTCTATGTTATTTCAGTTGATGATTCAAATAAGATACCAGATACAGAAATGTTATATCTAGCCTAGTGTGTTTTCATTGGGTGCTCTAGTGTTGTTCTAAAAAATGAAGGACAATGGATTGATGTTGTTCATATAATACCAAATGTTGAATTAGGGGATATTCAAGAACAGTTACCCTATTACAATGAAATACAATTCTTTTTAATATCTATGATAGGTGAGTATGTTTTCATGGATCGATTGGTGTTCTGGGTATCACAAGCTAAGGGTTAAGAGGGTGTCATCCAAATGTCTTCTTTAAGATGTAGGTTTGGGAACATTGTGTTTTTAGTAATTACAATAGGTGTTATGAACAAACCATCCATGGTCATAGGGTTCATAAACTGCATTTTATATCATTTCATATATCGGATTATTATCATGTGCATTCATGACATCTTAAAGTACTCGAAGTCATAGGAGGAGCGTACTGAGCATCTCAAATCTATCTTGAAGGTTCTTCAATGCAACATGCTCTATTGAAATTTTTTCAAGTGTATTTTCTAGACATGATACTAACATATAATAAGGGAATGTGGCACCTTAACATGGTTTTGCAGTAGACCCATCGAATGTTGAAGCGACAGTCTAAATGTTATCACTTAAGAATGTGGTTGAGGGTCGTAGTTTCCTTGGCCTCATGGGCTATTATGGAAGGGTTTTACCCAATTTATCTCATTTTTATGCCATGTTTGACAGAATTGACTAGAAAGGGCCACACATGTGTGGGGTTTCATCCATTCCAGGAAACATTCAGTTACATGAAGGGGATTTTTTTGTGTGCTTCAGTGTTATGGTTTCCTGAGGAAGGGGAGATGTATGTAACGTTTTTTGATGCATCTCATCTATTTTTTTGGATGTGTGAATGTAATTACCAAGGTATTTATATAATAATAATTTTTGATATTTATTAATACTTATGAATAAGATATTAATTTTAATTTCAATGGATTCTTTTACTGATAGCATACTCGACACACAATAAGGGTTTTCTCTAAAATCTTATCTAGCACACAACATTGAGAAAAACTGAAAAATAATACAGTAATAATATTATTGTTTTAAATGGTAGTTAATGTCTAGCCAGTGGAATGGAAATAATGAATAATATCAAATTAATTTCGAAACAAAATTTACACATTTTTAAATAGTGATTCATTGGTTACCAATTTTATTAAAATTGGAAATAAAAACCAATTGAACATAAAAGATGTGTTTTTATGAAAACCTGTTAAAAAGTGAATAATTGTGTTTTCAAATCGCTATTTTTGGATTTTTATTTAATGAAAATACATATGGTATATATTAAATGTAATTTTTTAAATTCATCTTCTATTATTTCTTAATATGATATAAGTCCAAATTCAATTTTTCGGATAAAAGAAGTATTTTTCTAAAAATACAGTTATACAGCATTTTCATGAAGAAACATTTTAAGTATAGTTTTTGTCATTTTTATTGTTTCTATTTGAAAAAATAGTCATTTTTAATAATAGTGGGTTATAAAATTTTAAATTTGATGAAATTTTGGAATTTTTCTAACAAAATTCATATTTTTATGAATAGTAATAAATACTACATTTTTACTCAAAACTGCCATTTAATCTAATTTATTTATATAGATATATTGGACTTTTAATTAGTTTTAAATTATAATTGTATTTTATTTATATCATTTAATCCAATTATAGTCGTTGGAAGTAATATCACATTTTAATTGAACAAACACCTAGACATGTCAATCTTTTGATAATTATTACTTCTTAAAAAATGGATTTTTGGTTTCGAGAACGGGAATAATTTTTAAATTATTTACTAAAACTTATATGTTATGAATTTGGAAATATGGATTCCTTATTTTGAATTAGGAGGTCCAAATTGTCAAAATATGTATCTTTAATTTTTAATCGTTACGAATATTAACATTAATAAATATTTTCTTTACCATGGTTAAAGGTTAAATCTAGAAAATAAGGGTAACAAAAATAATATTATAATAATATTTAACATCCCTAATATATTCCCTAATCATATTAGATGAGATATTTCTGACCATTGGAATCCTTGGGTCGGTTTTGGGAACCCATAGAACAACTTAGATGTGAAAAATGTCATTTTATAATAATTAATTTTATGTAATGAAAAATGTAACATAAAAATGTATCTTTTAGTAAAAAAAATTATATGGGGTTAAAAAAGTGATATATTAGACTATAAATATTCATTAGAAATATTAAAATATTACATATATCATGGAACTTTATTTATAATTTTTAGATGTCAAATAAATAAATTTATTTATGTTACATTAATGATGTACATATTTCCTTAATAATTAATCGTTTATATAAATTAGATAATAAATGTTAAAATAAAATATTTTTGAAATGATTTTTTACAATTCACGAATTTTAGGGATGATTATGACTTGTTATATTTTAATTAATGATGTTTTCTAAAATGAATCATGTTTTTATGTATTTTTAAAAAAGTCAAGATATAAATTGTATAAAATTGACATAAATGAGTTTTCTAAAAATAATCATATTTTATTAAATGATATAATAGTCATTAAAATATATTATTCAACCTTATTACTTAGAAAATTTTTATCATATAATTAATGAACCAATTTATGTTCTTTTGTAATTTTATTATAACTATATTAACAATATAGTATAAATATATAAGATGACACGGTAAGATTCAAATTAGATAACTAAGGGTTAAAACTAACAGAGATGGTTAAATTTGAGACATTTACTTGTCTAAAACCTATTGTTTGAGCTTATTTCGACCAAAATGGAATTTTTAATTTTAATAAATGACTTTGGGTCAATTTAAAATAGGCAATTCTTTTATAATAACAAAATATTTCAATACCTTCGTAAATTGCCCCTCCTCCCTTTTATAAAAGGGCATCACCTCTACAAAATTAATCACATCTCTCAATCCCCATGGATCATCCAATATCTACCCAAATAGTGTCCTAAAAACCATATATTACTCTTATAAGACTTACCATATGCATAAATAAATTCAAGAAATCCTTTTGTCTCAAATCAATGGGAGTTACATGTTTTAAGAGGTAACATCTTTTCTAAAGATCCTTTCCATTATATTAATTCTCCACTCCCTATTATATTCCTATTAATTGATTAAATAACAGAAATAGTATACTAAATATACAATGATTGTTTATGAGATGTATTATACCAACACCTACACAAACATACATTTAATGGATATGAATATATTTTTTCTATGTACAACGAACTGCTGCCTCCCGAAACGACGATTGTTCGATTTTACACTACCACCACTATTGGTGGCCATTATGATGGAGCTATTATTATATTTTATATATATTATATTTTTATTTTCTCCATGAAACTGTATTATTAATTACAAACATACCTTTATTCTTTTCATGATGTGTACCTATGACAATTTCATTTGAGGTAGTTTGGACTACCGCCCCCTCAACGTTATATGACTCATTTATGTCATACATGGAATGTATAAAGGATGAAGTTAATGAACATAGGTCCCATATATATCATGTTATATTATTATATAATTATAATATACCTATGTATCTTTTAGTTTTTATTACATTAGTATGACAAATAAATGAAAGTATCATTCATGCATACGTATGTCTTACCATCTACATGAACGGTGCAATTCATTTAATATTTGAAAATGATATAGAAAATTATAATTACATATATATTGGATATATCTGATAATTAAATCATGAATACTAATTTTGAGGTAATGTACTTTTGGCCACTTGGACAATTTGTAATTACAAGAATATAATTTTCAACTGAAGTAACCAATATCGACAAAATAATAGATATTCAATTAAATAATTATGTAATTTTAATAATGTTTTAATAAGTGATATAAAAGGAATAATTAACTAGGAAAAGGTTTTTAATCAAGTATAAATTAACTAATTTATATTATTAAGGATGAAAAAATAACATATTTGACCGATCAGAATCCAGATAAGGGACTTCATCTCAATCTCCCTTCATTAAGGCATATTTATATAATTTAAACCTCCTTCCTTTATATGGTGTATAATAAACCCCTTTGAATTTTAATTTTATTCAATGTGAATATTTTTTCTACGAATAATTTCACTAAACAACAAAAGGAATTATTTTAACGTATACCACGATAATGACCTCTCATTCGCCGTAATCGTTATTTGATATTTGGCTTCCTCTATAAGCCATAATGTTTTTAAATGGAAAAGAAATCCCTTATTCCCTTTTTGGGTGTTTTGTTTTTGAAATTTATTTTGAAATGGATTGGGTATTTTAATATCATGAAATGATTTCTTCTAATTACAATTGAAATTTTATTAGAGAAATACTGATATTTGAAATATTTTATGGGTGATTATTATATAATGGTACATGGAAATGTGAATGGTGGTTACATGAAAACCCAATAATGGGTTGTTACCTGATAAAACTTATTATGGGTGGTTCCGTGATAAACCAAGTATGGGTGGTTACGTTATAACCAAAAATGAATTGGTTATAGAATTCAACCATGTGGTTATTCCATTTAGTGATTTGTGTGGAATTCAACCATATGGAAAATCCATTTACTATGTTTATATCCAAAATTACCATTATATATTATATGTTTCATTATACGGGCTTTATGATAATATATTTGTTACAAAAAGGTTGATCAATGAGCTTATATTCATTGATGTGTTTTTGCTACTTCTCAAAGGTGAAAAGTATTACACTATGATAATGTTTTCCTCATTTACATTTTTTTGAAAGGCTAATAGTTTTCTTTCATTATGTATCCCTTAATGAGATTTTAATGCTCATCCAATCTATTGAAATGTTTTTTCTCATAAATCAATGAATAATAGAGCTAACGATGGGATCCAGGAAAAGCCAGGTTGTATAAAACATGGAACAATACATGCATCTTTTTAAATTGTTTTTTTATTAAAAAAATGGAATGTGAGTATAAGTTTCTACTTGTAACATTAAATTTGTTATGTATAAGTTATAACCAAATTATCTATGACTCTAAACATAAAAATATCCTCAATGTGAATTCTTCACTTAACTCAATAATATGTTACATTTAATGTTGTGACCTTATAGGTTGTATCAGAAGTCATTTTAGATAGCATTATAGGTTTGGGTGATATTTAAACATATGTTACATGTTTTATATAACCACAATGGTTATCATATCAAAAATATTCCCATTTATTTTAGATAATTTGTATGATTTTATTATAACATGAATAATTATAACTTATTGTTAACTGTCCTCATAAGATAGTATATTATGATTTTACTAATATAGTCACACTTACCTGTTTGGTTTTAATTAATTGAAGGATCTAGTAGGAACCAAAGTAACAATGGTTTTGAATGAATATATTATGGATTCAGTAATAAGAAACCGAATGAAATGGGAGAAGAAATGATAACTCTTTTGGTTATACATAACCAACTATTTGGATTCTTGATGACCACATGAACCATGGAGACTTCTCTAAGGCATCATATATGCATGAAACAGATCCTTATATAAGATTAGGTAATAATAATAATGGTAAGTATATAAAAATACCATGTCTCATGGATGTGTAAATAAACTCCTAGGAAAATGATTCAATGGGATGGGAAGATATTATAGATGTGGTAATGAATGTTATAAACCAATAACCTACCATATAAAAAGTAAGTGCTCAGTTGTCTCCAGGAAAGGGAATAATGTTTTTTTAGGGGAACAATTGAATGTATTAAATGTGGTGTGCATGTTCATTACACGTATAGTTTTCATGACAAGAAGGTTCAGGAATGGGATCAATTGGACCGTACAAATATATGTTTACCAATTCCTAATTCTATTCAAATAGAAGATGAGGAAACTGTAATTGACCTATGAATGGTATAGATTATTTCATAGCTCATGTTTTTACATTATTGAAATTTATGGACATTATGCATGATTTTTTTAGGAAGAATGAATAAAATATTAATATGTAAAACATTAATAATGGATAATAATGATTGATTATTAAGATGTATACATTTTATGAATTGAAGAGTTTTGTGGGATATTTGGATGATGATATGATTAAATATATTAATGATGAGATTACTTTCGGAGAAATCAATTATTTGTAACCCTTGTGATTGTTATATGAAAATTTCAGTTGAATAATAAATATCTTTTCCTTTTTGGATATAGTTATAGAAACCTATTAGGGTTTATATGATTATTGATTTTGAGGAAATTTCGGGTTATTAATTTCTAGGATGAAAAATGAGAGGTATGAGATAACCTTAGAGAATAAAATATGTTGTTGTCATTTTTGATGATTTTGTCTCATTATGGGAATGTTTTAAGAATTATATAGTTTTATTAAAATGAAAAACTGTAGGAAGGGTGACAGCTTATCACGTCTGGAAAGACCGCGGTAGTCAAACCCACAACCGAAGGGCAACAAGGGCGTATCACCTACCACTGGACTACATGAATCCCCAAGTTATTATGGCATGTTAATTTTCATTACCTGATTTTATGGATTAAGAATATGTTTCTTTTGGGAACCTACTCTTTTTTATGGTTATCCACAATATCAGAAGATGATTTGATGAGTGAGGGATAAATTTTATTTTGGACGACGTTTTGTCTTTCTGGAACACAATATACTGAAGGAAAATAGAATACTATGAGAATTAATTTGAGGGGTAATTGTTGAATTTAATTTTGGGAAAATCAGTGTTTTAATTGTGGACTTATAGAGATTTTGTTTATTTATGTAAATGAATATAATATCATGGAGAATATGTCATTAAGTTTATTAATTTTACATATGTGACATTAAGAGTAGTCTATGTTATTGGGAGATAAATTTTAAGATTTAACTTGGAATTAATGGTGATAAAATCATTATGAATTTTTATGTTTCTATATTAGTTTGGATTACATTGAATAATATTAAGGACAATTATTTTGTGAATGTTCTTTATTGAACATTGGGTATTAAATGTTGAATTTTGTAAATTAATGGATTATTATTTTGGGTGTATTATCTGATCTCATACATAAAATTTTTGTTTTTGTTAATGTATAAATAAAAAGCAAATATTTATTTCATATTTTTTGGATTGTGTGATCCTCTAGAAGATGATTATAGAACTTCAGATATGACCAAGTCATCTTGAGTACTCACTTCTGGATGAAACGTTGATTTTTTTAGAAATTTATTAAAGGAGGAAGCTAGACATGATAAGTATGTTTGTTTTCTTATGTTCTTAGTCATGATCATAAATAAATCCGAAAAAATTATGGACATGATATTAAAAAAAATTGTCCGTTTACTTTTCCTATTACCAAGTCAATGACAGTTAACTAATCACAAGTTTTTGGTCTTCTGTATTGTAACTTTATCCTAATCATGTTTTATATCACTCTCCATCAAAACATGATGGTTAGTTTTTATTCCATATCTAGGTTTTTCTATATGGAACCCTATTATGTGTTATCTTGAGTGACCTTTTTTAATTCCCTTTATTTATTTTAAAGTGACAATTTTATTGACTCTTTTTTTAATGTGGGATTTTAAATGAAGTTCCAAATCGCAATTTTAAAATTGTGAGGACGTAATTTCCATAAGGGGGAAGGATGTAATGACCAAGGTATTTATAGAATAATTATTTCTGATTTCTATTAATACTTATGAATAAATTATTAATTTTCATTTAAGGGGGATGATTTTTCTATTAGTGTACTCAACACTTAATAAGGTGTTTCTCCTAAATCTTATGTTGCACACAACATTGAGAAATATAAAAGAAGTAATACTGTAATAAAGCAGTTATTTTAAATCATAATTAAAAACTAGTTGTTGGAAAGTCTGTAATGAATAATATAAACTGAATTTTAAAATATGTTTTACACATGTTTACATAATGATTCATTAGATACCAAACTTATTAGAAATGGAAATAAAAGAAATTGAATAAGAAGGATGGGTTTTTATGAAAACATATTTAAAAGAGAATAATTCTGTTCTCATATCACTCATTATGGATTTTTATTTAATGAAAATATATCTGATATAAATAAAATATAAGTTTTTTATGTTCATCTTATATGTTTTCTAGATATGATAAAAGAATAAATTTAATTTCTCATATAAAAGTAGTATTTTTCCTACAATGTTGTTTTACCGCCTTTTGATTGTGAACCATTTTCAAATCTATATTTTTTAATTTTTATATGTTCTATTTGAAAAAATAAACATATTTTATAGAAGAGGGACATAAAAATTAACATTGTCAGAAATTTTGGTATTTTTTTTGATAAAATTAATATATTTATGAATCATAAAAAACGACATTTTAATTCAAAACTACTTTTTAAACTAATTTATTTATAAACTTAAACTGTGATTTTAATTGTTTTTAAAGTATAATTGTATTATATTTTTATCACTTAATCCAATTATAGTCATTATAAGTAATTTCATATTTTAATTGGACATAATCACATGTTAATCTTTTGATAGTTAATAATTCTTAAAAACCTACATTTTGGGTTTGACAACTATAATTATTTTTAAATTAATTATTAGAACATCTCTGATATGAATTTTTAAAAATGGATTCCATATTTATAATCAAAGGTACAAATGGTTTAAATCGTTACCTTTTATTTTTAGACATTACGAATAGTAACTTTAGTAATTATTTTATTTAAAATTTCTAAATGGAAAATTTGGTAAATAAGTGTAAAATAATTATTATATAATATTATTAAAATACACTAACACGTGTCTTAATCATATTTAATGATATGTGTATGACCATGGAAATTCATGGGACTATTTTTCGTCCCCATAGATCCACTTGGATGTTAAATTTAAATTTTGTAAGATTTAATTTAATGTAATGAAAAATGTATCAAAAAAATATTTTTTAGTAAAACAATTTATTATAATAGACTATATAAGAGATATATTCAACTATTAATATTTATTAGAAATCTAAAATTATATCATATATCATGTTATTTTATCAATAATTAATATACTTAAAATAAATATATTTATTTTGGAAATAATGATCATCTAGTAATTTCATTATTAATTAATTTTTCAAATAAATGAGATTATAAATGTTAAAATAAATATGTTTTTAATATTTTTATTCTATCCAGGAATTTTAGTGAAGGTTTTGAATTGTTATATATTAATTTATGATGTTTTTTTTAAATAATCATATTTTTATTGATTTTTAAAAATTTCATGATATGAATAGTATGAAAATTGACAAAAATGGGTTTTTAAAACTAATATTATTTTATTAAATGATATAATAGTCCTATAAATATTATATTATATAAATTGACATAGATAATTATGAACATGTCATTAATGAACCACTTTATATTTTACTGTAATATTATATTAAATTTATTACCCATAATGTATGAATATACCAAAAGACCTGGTAAGAGTCAAATTAGTTAATTAAGGGTCAATGCTAAATGATATGGTTATATTTGTGAACGAAAATTTTATAAAACCTATTTTTGAGAGTTTCTACACCTAAAAACATATTAAATTTTAAATATTTAACTTTTTTACCATTTGAAACTGAAAATCAATTAATAATTAAAAAAATATTTCAATACCTTCTTCAAGTGCCCCTCCTCTCTCTTATAAAAGAAAATCACCTTTAACCATTTAATCAAACCTCTAAATAGCATTGTCTCATCCAACTACTACCCAAATAAACTATCAAAATCTCTCTATTCCTCCTAGAAGCCTTACATTAAGAATAAGTCAATTAACGAAATCCTTTTGGGTAAAATCAAAGGGAGTTAGACGTTTTAAGTGGTAGCATCTTCTCTAATGTTCATTTTAATTTTTTTACTTCTCCACTACATATTCTATACATATTCATGCATTACATAAAAAAATTGTATCTCCAATATACTATTTTTCTATTATGAGAAGGATTAGATATACTATTACACTTACCCTCATCTAATGGATATGAATACACTGCTTCTGTGTACGGTGAACAACTGCCTCATGAAATGATGACTATTCGATCTTCCCCTACCACCTCTCATAGTGGCCATTCTAATGTCACTATATTAATATACGAATTATATTATATACATATTTTTTACATGAGACAATAATTTTTATTTAAAAACATAAATTTTACAATTTCATAATATGTAAGTATGAAAATTTATTTGAGGAAATGCAGACTACCACCCCCTCAATGTGATAAGACATGTTCATTCCGTACATAGAAAATATAAAGGATGGATTTAATGAACTTATGTAAAATATATATCAAATGATATTATAATGAAATTATAATATTCCTATGTATCATTTAGTTTTCATTTCTTTAATATGATAAATAAATGAATGTTGCGTTCATTCGTACGTATGACTTACCGTCTCCATGAATGGTGGATTTCATTTCTTATCTACAAATATTATAGAATATTATAAACACATATATACTAGATATATATGATAATTAAATCATTAATTCTTTTTTGGAGATAATTTTTTGACCACATCAGAAATTTGTATTTATAACAAGATTATTTTTAGAATCAGGTATCGAATTTTGAGAAAATGACTATTATTTAATTTTTATGACATGATAATAAGTGATATAAGAGAAAAAATAATTTTGAAAAATGTTCTTAAGCAAGTAGAAATTAACTTAAGTTTATTACATAGGAATAACAAGAAGAAAACTTGATGAATCACTATCAAGGTAAGGGACATTGTCCCAATCCCCTTTCATTAAGGCATATTTTGATAATGTACACCTCCATCTTTTATACAGAATATAATAATTCCCTTTTACATTTAATTTATTTCATGGGAAATATTTTTTCTATGATGTGTTTTTCTAAACATCAAAAGGAAATTTTTTAACATTTGGGGAAACATTAACCTCTCCACTATCATAATAATTTTTTTATATTTGGCTTCCTCTATAAGCCTCAATGTTTTTAAAAGCAAAAGAAACCCCTTATTCCCTTTTTGGGTGTCTTCGTATTGAATATATTTTTTGAAATGGATTTAGTTTTTCAATATCATGAAATGATTTCATGTGATTTAAAATTAAATGTTATTAGTGAAATGTTCAAATTTTTAATGTTTTGTGTATTTTGATTATATAATGGTACATAGACTATTGACTGGTGGTTACGTGCTAAACAAACCAATGGTGGTTTTGTGATAAACCAAATGACTGATGGTTCTGTGACAATCAATAGATGGGTGGTTATGTTATAACCTCCAAGTATGGGATCAAGGAAAAGACATGTCCTTTAAAAAATTGAACAAAAGATTCTTATTTTTAAAGAGTATTTGTTTTAAGAAAAAATGGATAGTGACTAGAAGTGTCTACTTGCATCCTTTAAGTATTTATGTATATCTTATAATGTAATTCTATAAAACGCCAAACTAAGAGTTATTCAATGGTAATTCTTGACATAAATCAATATTATTAAATTTTTAAGGATGGGGTATTACAACGCAGATGTAGGAGTTGGTGGTGATCTCTTATGGGACAAGGAAGTTATATCCTCACGAGAGTTACTATGACACCAAGGATTAAGAATTGGTAGCAGTGACTTTCACACTGATGTTGAGGTGGAATTACCTCATTGGAGAGAACATTATAGTCTTTACAAATCAAAATAAATTTAGGTATATAATTTTCTATTTATATATGAACATGTAAAAATATAGTTGGAGGAGAATTAGTGGGGACTATCTGGGGAAGAGGTGTTTTGTGATAGTGTTGCCATGATAAGGCTCTGGGGGGGGGTTGAAGGATAGTTGTAACTATATTTTTTTATGGATTGTTTTTTGGTCTGGTAGAAATGTATAGTAGATCCCTTAGTGAGTTTCATAGATCATAGTTTCTGGTATATCCATTAGTTTATAAGATGTTATGTGGCTAGAGTATTCATTTTTGTTGGCCCTGTATGAAATGGGAAGTGTTGGATTTTGGGGTGAGTTTCTAGGTATTCATGAAAGAAAAAAATAAGCATCATGATCCTCATGTTTTTTCATATCCCCTTCTTATTACCTCGTGGAAATGGAAGAAATATTTCGAGGTTTATTTATAGGTATACCCAGAGCCCATGGAGGTTATGAAAATATTGGCGTTATAGTGTATTGGTTGATGAAATTGATCCAATTTTTAGCTATTAAGGAGTTGGCCACATTGAATTCCATGGCTATGTGGTATATGAATTATATGGTGTAATTTAATGGAGTTACATGGTCTATAATCTCATATCTAGATGCAATTGTTTCCTCGAGATTATGGATTGGATTGTAGTATGCTTTTGGCACTGATTTATTTTTCAACACTGCATTCCATCCCATGATAGATGGACGGATAGACCGGATTATCCAATAATTAGAGGATATGTAGGGAGCATTCATGTTAAACACTGGAGGATCTTGGGTATGACACCTACCATGGTGGATTTTTCTTATAATCTCATCTATCAGTCATTCGTTGGAATGGGTCTATTCGATGATTTTTGAGGAAGACTATGTTGTTCTCTATTGTGTTGGATGGAGGTTGGGGAGAGAAATATTCTTGGACCTGATGTCGTGTAGAGCATGAAAAATAACATCAGCTCATTCCATAGATAATGAATGTAAAACAAGATTGTAAGAAGTCCTATTCTTGTCATATAAGGATTCCCTTAGATTTTTGGGTTGGGGGCCAGATGTTCTTGAAGGTTTTCCATCAATGTGGGAAGCAGTTGTTTGGTAGAGGTGTAAGATTTCTCCCAGGTTCGTTGGACACATTGAGGTGATCGATTTAGTTATAAAGGTGGCATATCTCTTGTAATTGCCAACAAAGTTGGAGGTTATAAATGAAATCATCCATGCCTCTCATCTTCATCAGTATCTACAGGATAACTCCAACATCATTTACTGGGAGAGTTGGATATCGAAGATGTAGCGACATTCATGAAGCATCCAGTAGAGATCTTTGATTATCAAGAGAAGATTATTCATGGAAGGACCATTCCCTTGGTTTATGTGTGTTGGAGGAATATCATCTAGGATGATATTACATGGGAGTGTGAAACGTAAATGTATGCCTTATACAAAGATATTTAGTTTTATTTTTCATTAATTTTTTAATTTCATGTTATAAACATTATTTTACGAAATGAGTTCTTCCATTGGATTGAGATATTTGAGGTGTGATATGTTATAATTTTCAAACATATGAATATGGTAATACCAAATTCCTAATCAAGATTCATTATATTTTATGTGAATAAACCCATATGATAAAGTTAGTTCCTCTCATAGTGGATACCATATTTTTATAGAGGATTCAATTTCGTGATTCGTATGTTCATGATAGTGCAGTTCATTGGCTATAGCGGTTGTGTGGTAGTTGTGTAAGAGTGTGTCTGTGTGAAACGAGGAAGAATATGGTTTTCATATTGTGTTTTTTGGAGTGTCTATATAGTTATTTGGGTTGTCCAAGTTGGCAGGTAGTATAGATTGAGGTGTGGCAAGACTCATGAGTGGTATCATATGGGGTGGGTGTTCAGACCGCTTTCAATCAGGGCTTGGATTAAAAATATCAATGATGAGAATAATCTATGAGGTATCTTTTATAATGGTATGTTCAATCCAAGCCTATTCCTTTGCGAGTTTTCATTTGTTTTTGATTTTCATAGTATACCCTGGGAGTTTTCATAGGAGTTGGGAGTATAGAAATGTTGGGGTTTAGATAACACATCGTGTAAGCAGATTACATGGTTTGAAAATTTTTTGAATCTTGTTATTTGTGTTTCATGGGGTGTAATATTTGAGGATTTGAAAAATAAAATAAATAAAAAGGTGATGGGTTTTTCTGTGGAAACCAACCTCAATGAATTACACCACGTGAAATGGGATTACAAATACATTACTCCCCTACTATTGTAATGTTATGATATATTTTTTTAGCCACATGGGATATCAAACCCTACGGTTTTAGTGACCCTCTATCAACCACAAGAAACCTGAAGACCCCTCATCATTATTTTTGAAATCCTATGGAAAGGTTTGGTTTCAATCTCTTCTCATTTGATCTATAACAATATGTCTTCGATCTAAGGTGTGTTCTTTCTATTTTTTGATGTTTATTCAATGTTGGTCTCCATATTCCTGATATTCATTTAGGCATATCATGTAAAATGATATCCCTTGGTTCTAATATATTTTCATTTGGATTTTTTTTGTTAGGTTGTGCCATGACATCCTTGGATGGATGTAAATCCTATGGGAGAGGATATCAGATATCCGTTTAGTGGTCTGTTCTCGTGTGAAAAATGCTGCCACCATTTTTAGGTATGGTTTCCTTCCTATAAACTATTTTTTTAATATTACAGGGGAGTGATTAAGATTTATTCTTTTTGAATATAGTTTAATATGGATTAAAAAATATAATTCAACTAGTTTATAGTAAATATATAGGGGGTTCAGAAAAGTGAGACATGATCATTGATTTGTAATTTTTTTGGGATGATATTTCAATTTTTGTTTGATAAATACCCACTAGAAATCATGGTCATTGGGGGTGTTTTTTGTGCTTTATAGGATCTATAAACACTACATTTATCATTTTTTATTGCAAAATTTTATATGTAAATTGGTTGATCATGTATATTTAGATAATGAATGGATACCTTCAAGATCATATAGTTTTTGTGATACCCCCGGAATTAATTATAGGAATTAAATAATGGATACCTCGTTAAATCTAGAATTTTGTTTTTCAATGGTACATGGGGATATGTGATGCAAGAGAATTTTTAGGTTTCTATTGTAGTATGGTTGTGATCATGGTTTTGTGTCGTGAAATGTATTGGGTAGTGTAATGGAATCACATGATAGAAGATTGACTGATACTGGGGTAGATGATAACTACTAAACAATAGGGATATGAATTGGTAATGACGTAATGTGTTATAATATGGGGTTGTGAGTTGGATTTTGATTTGATTGATATTTAATCTGGGTGGGATGAAATTAAAGAGTGACAGGTGTGTTGGTATGGGTACATTTCCATTAATAACATGTTAAAAGCTCCAACCCATATCAGGAGATTGATGTATGATATAACGTGAGTGGGTGTTATATATTGAGGTCATGGAAAGATGTGTTTTTAGTGTGCAACCAAATTAACTTTTTAGTCTCTTCACATTCTAAAATGAAGGTTCGTGTGTTTCCTATTGTATGATTTTCTTAGTGATTTCACATGTTGTGGTGAAATAAATAAATATATTACTATTGAATATTATAATTCATTGGATTGTCTTGGATAATGGAATTTAAATTTTTAAATAGATTTATTGTAATGTGAATTGGGTTTCATGTATTTTTGTGTGATGTTTTTCATTTAATGTTAGCATCAAATGTGTCATTGTTTTGAGTTGGTGGTTTCTCCTAGAACCCATAGGTTGGGATTGAGTGCTTGGTACCATAAATGTATAAAATTTTATTTTTCCAATTATTTCAATACTCACCCCAATAGAGTTGATAACTATGTACTAAACACCCTAATTGTCATGGTTTTGGTTGTCTTTCCCGTCAACTGAATGGGGGGATGAATTTCATGTTGTATGTTATTCCCTACTCCTTCTTATAGGTTATGATATCTCAGTACTCATTAAAATGGTTATGGTGAGATGTGAGTCCCATGTGTGTGCGGTAAAGATGTGATGTGGTGTCGTAGGTGTCTTTGGGATGACATGTAGTACATTTCCCATGTATCACAAGGGTGAGATATGATGTGATGTGACATGATATGTTGAGAGGTATATGGGTTTTATAGTCGGATGTGTTGTGATTCCTAGGTGTGTGAGGGTGGGATGTGTTGGGAGGTCCATGTTTGTGTAGAATTGATGGGTTGAGATGCCAAGGTGTATGCAGGTGGGCTATGTTGTGATGACCTGGTGTGTGCGGGTGGGGTGTGATGAGATATATTCAGAAGAGGTGGGAGTACCGTGACGTTTTTAATTGGGGAGTGAGAGCAGAAAATTAGTGGGAAATATGGGAGGGGTACCCTATTATCAATTTGTTTTATATAATATTACATTAAATTTGTTACATGGTGAGTGTTCCACGGTGAGCTTGGGTGGTTTTTATTTCTTCTTAGGTGTAGTTGGTTTTGGTTGTTTTCTATGGAAGCATTTCTATGTCTCATTCACATGTGGAAGGGAGAAATTTGTTTTACTACTATGAATACATTAATACTCTCCCTATGTATATTTTTTTAGGTTTCCAAGAGGGCGTCACATACCGTGATGGACCTTACCTACTTCGATCTTGATAGTTTTTGGGTCGCTACTTTACCTCACATTTTTAATTTACATAGTTTACATTTTTTATTTCTACTAGTTATATTTTAAACATTCATGTTGGATTGTTTTGTTTATCATTTTATCAAGTCTTGGAGATTCTTCTTGGATGATCCATCGTATATCCTTAACTTGATTCCTTATGAAAGTTTAATGCCTCCCATAGTCTGAGATTTGAACCCCATTGGTTCTAGTTTCCAACATAGGGCATATTGGGGGATGGACATGTGGGTCATTATCTCTATTTCTTCAATGTCAGCCTAGGGGTAACTTTTGAGGAATGGGGTTGTGAAAGTATATATGTTTCTCAATGCGGGAAATTTATATTTTAATTTTTGATGGCTAAAATTTGGGTTTTAATGATAGAATCAATGATATTATACGAAGAATATGTTTTCATCCCTGGATCTCATAGTACAGGTCTTCTATTATCTAATTCTAGGTATGAGCTATAAATCAATAAGGTAGTTATGAAGGAAATCAATACAATGTAACTAATTTGTTGGAATTATTTCATTTACATTTATTACTTCAGATATAGAACATTTAATAGAATATAGTTAATATATAAATAATAATTAAAATAAGAATTTAGGAGCATGATAACCATTTAATTGAGTTTCAACTCACTTTTTATTAATTATATTGTCATATTAGAACACTAAAAAATGTTTATCCACACATTCCCTTGATCACCATGATGTGATGGTAAATAAAATGAAATGAGTTTCGTAAAATATGATGGAGAATAGTAAATTATGTCGAATACTCTAATAGGAATCTATGAATATCATGATCTCTTATTCTCCGAGGGGTAGAGATCCTTTAAAAAAATTCTATATTTGGTGATGTAGTGACGATAAACTCTAATTATGATTATGTGTGGGATTTAATTTATTTTTTGAGAAATAGTAGTTAAAAGCCTTATATTTATTTTTAATTCCACCACCAGACTCTATTAGGCTTGTAATATTACATCCATGGGTAAACCATGTAACTCTTTCATTTTAAAGGAAATATATTTTTTCCAAAATATTTAATTTCATTGATATATTTTGTTACACTCAATATAGATATTTATAAAAAAATATTATAAAAAATATATATAAGTGTTTTTTTAATAAAAAATATTTCATAATACTTATTAAATAAAAACATAATTATCAATAAATCTCACATATTTCTTCCAAACTATTTTTATTAAAAAATATTATTTTTTTATTATTTTTGTGTGGATGAAATATTTTATTTCTAACACATTTAATATTTTTTGGATTGTTTTTATACCATTTTTAATATATCCTATCAAATAATAGATTCTAGTGAACTTTTCAATATTTTATTAATGTATCCAATTTCTTGTGAAAATTTTGTTTCAATAAATACTTTCACCATCATTTATTAAATAATGGAATTTAATGCGTGATGGTATTTTTTTAATTGGTCAAAATGTCACATATAATCTATTTTAGTTACACTAAAACAATAGATTTCATATATATATATATGAAAATATTTGGATTTAAGTGTAAATATATTTTCACCACTAAAAATTCATTTTCTCTTAATGATTATTTTTAATTGAATCTTTCTTAAAAAATTAATTAACTAATATAACAACAAATGATGAATTATTTAAATAAATTTTTAAATATGAATAAATTTTCAACCAAAAGTGAAAATAATTTTTTATTTAAAACTATATTTTGGTTTAATAAATTTATATGGATATATATTGATTTAATAATTGTTTAAATGCAAAATATGTTAAATTAAAATGTATTTTAAAAAAATTAGGTAATTGGAATCAATTTTATATAAAATTTTGAATTAATTTTTTATACTTATGAATAACATTTATTTATAAAATTTATTCATTATAGTGTATATGAGATAAATTTTAGATTAAAACATTCCACATATATTAATCAAAATTATGAAAAAAATTTAAATATTTTGAATAATAATAATTGATATTATATTATATATATAAATTATTTTTTTCAAAATTGATTTTTAAGAGATATAAAAATAATTATCATAGCTAGTTTTAAAATAGGTTTACCAGGATTAATACAAAAATTATTGGCTTTAAAATTACACAAGAAATGGAAATTTAAAATTTTTTGGACATATTTCTGACTTAAATATATTAAGTTCCACTAATCTCCTATTTCAGATACATGTGGAATGTTTAAAATGGGGGTAGAAATATTCTATTAGAAAATTTCTTAGTGTGTCCTCTCTACCACCTATAGAAGGGAACCCTGTATTCTTCCCTCTCAACTCATCCCAAATCATTTATTTTGGAAATTTCCTACAAAAATATGTTACTTATTTCAATCCTCACTACCTTTAGACAATAATTTGTTATTAAATTGTCATAATAAGGATTTTTGTTTGAACCTAATGGGTAACTATGAGGAAAAACCATATTCTATTACTATGTGTTTCATTTAATTTATTTCATAAATCCCTAAAAATAGTCATAAATTATACTCTTATAACAACACCCATATCTCCAATATAAAAATATTATATAATGTTAATGAAATAACTTATACCCATGTCCACATCAATCATGTGTGATATGATACCTTCGATCTTGTGTGTGTCGAACTATTTCCTTACGATCCAATGTTATTTGATTTCAATCACTGGATATTACATCGTAATATTTTGATTTATTTAGCATATATTTATATTTGTGATATGTATATATGTTATTATGGAATTAAAATATCAAATGTACATTCATATTTTCGATTCCAAAGATATGTGATAATATCTCTCTTGTGAATTATGGACAACTGCCTTATATTGAGATATGATATATTCTTGACATACGCTCTAGATAGAAAGAAATAAGGGTATTTTTAATGAAAATATATTATATATATGGGATAAAAATAATTATATTGGTTTATTATATTATTTAAATTAATTCAGTTTCATCCTAAAAAAATAGAAATAAAAATTTATGCATTTGTATGTCCAACCATCTCTTTGATTGGAGGAATTCATTTTGTATATCAAAATTTATAGAATTACTCTGAATAAATGTATAATTCATTTATATGATATTTTTATCTAGGATAATAATAATTTTATTATTCAACCATGAAATAATATAACATAAGAAAAAATTCCAAATAAAAATATACAAGAAAAATTATGTTGTTGTTACCCAAAAAGAGAATTTAATAAAAAATAGTTAAAAATGTAATAATTGGTGATAAGTATTTAATATTTGGAATTATATATATATATATATATAATTACGACTCTAAAATATATTTTTAATGAACCAATATAATTTATAATAAATATTTTAATTTGATCTATATATGTCAATACTTATGATAATTGATTTCTAATCTCTATTCTATTTCATGGAGATATATTCCATATTTGACACTAATATAATTAATATGGTGTATATAATTACCCTTTTACTTATTATATCATTAATATCATTATTTTATTACTTTTGAATGTTTCAATTGATTTTATTCTTTTTTTGGGATTATGAACCACAATATTACCATAGGGGTAATGGATTTTTTCCTCACTTTTATTTTTCTGGGAAAAATGCCATATAAACCACATGATTCTTTTTATGGTGTATGTAACACACATGAATATATTTTATGATTATTATACTCAAAATAATTTTATTTACATATACATATAAAGTTCTCTCTTTTGTGGAACTTAATATTCAAATGATACTAATGTGGTAAGGTTTTAATGTTACAAACTCATTGTTTTTTTTTGGATTTTTTATGATTAAGTTTTTTATAATGCAGTAATATGGAATATCTTTCAAGAAAAACATGAAATGATTTTCTAATTTTTATTCCTTTAGAATAATAGTTCTTATTTTTATTTTGATCCATTATGATTAATTATTCAAAAAATAATGTTTTAAATAAAACATGAATATATTTCTAATTTCAGTCAAAACCCAATTTTCATACTTGTCTATGTTTTCAAGAAATGATTTAAATAAATTCTTCACTATTATCATATTATTATTTGAAAAATATTTCCCAATTAAATAATTTTTACAAAAAAAATATTTCCCAATGAATTAATTTTTACAAAAAAATATTAAATTTAATATTCATTTCATTTTCATAACAAATATATTTTTAATTTCTAACCAAAATAAGAAAAGAATTACAGTTCTTACATGTATTTCCAGAAAATATTTTCACACTACTATAATAACTATATAATTTGAAAATTACATTAAATGTTTCAAGGATACTATTCAGTAAAAAAATTTCTTTTTATTTGGTAATTTTTTATATCTTCGTGAAGTTATTTCAAAATTAAAAGTGTAATTTCTTCAAGAAATGTTATTTTTGATATTTAAAAAACATTTTCTATCTATGATGACATCTTTTTATGTTATATAAGATTTAAATGGGATATAATCCAATGATATAGTGCTAATTATTTATGTAAATGGTTGATAATTATCAGGAAAATGATGTTAATGAAACCCATAAATATTTCATGGGGTATTCAATGTTGAATTGATGTAAAGATTATGAAACTCATTACTTTTACTCAAATTATCAAATGATGCATTTGTCAACTGATTTTGAAATCCATTTCAATTCCACGGGTTATGAAATGATGAATTGTTGGGGAATCTAATTTATTTTCGTCAATGATGAATGTTTTATGATCTTTTATCACACATATATAGTTTTTTTATTTTTTGAAGTGTGTAACTTATATCTCCAACCAATAAATTGTGAAAATATCGATTTATAGTCAGTTAAATTGGTAATGAATGGGGAGTGAACCTAGTTTGATATAGATAGTGTCTACTATCATATTCAGTGGAGTGAAACAATATTATTATTATAGTATTTGTAATGAAACCAATCCATTTTATAGTATTGGAAGAGAATAATGACTCATATGATTATTTTGGAGTGTACACAATCCATTATGATAATATTTAAAAAAATTATTGACTACTAGGAAAATTATTCTTTATGCGTAAATCCGTTCTAGGATTTCATATCTTAAGATAATTTTATTATATAATGAATTAGGTTCTATGATAAATTTATGATTCATTTCTTATGAACATATACTCATTATTCCATAAATCATTATTATTAACATTGATATGCCAGTTAATATTTTAAATTTTTAATCTCATGTTTCCATGCCCTATTGATCATGTTATGAATATGTGATCATTAATATCTCCCTTATTTAACCCTTTTTTCACCATATCTCAACCTTTATTATGTGTCATTATTCAATTTCATAACAAATTGAATATTTAGTGTATATGTATTATGTTTAATAATTGTGAAGATCCTCATGGGGGATGTTCATGAACATTCCTAAAATTAGAAGATTGTGAATCAAATCTCCACGAAAAGTATAACATTAAGGTCTATGTTCATGTTTTTGTATAATTAAATCAATAATCATCTTTTAAGATTTATATATATGTATATATATATATATATTAAATACATGTGTTATTATAATTGGTATGATAATAATGATTTAGTTACACATTTGAAATTGGGATGAGAGAACAATAGTCTGACCCCAAGGATATGTCTATGAATATATCTTTGGATAATTTTCTGTAAATGTATAAAAATATATTAAAGGATAATTCTATATATAATTATAATTATATGAAAATATCATAGTAATATTTTAATGTATTGAGAGAGTTGATCTCATGAAAATACATCCCATTCAGGATACTAAAAGTTGATGTGGATATGGAACAATTGATGTTATGGGTAATAACTCTAAAAAGGGTTAATTAAGTTAGACATGATCATAACCTACTACATGAAAATGGGCCTCACTACATACCTAGTTTTAAAATCCCATGGGACATGTCATGTATAGATATAAAATCATGAAGGACTATCTGGAAGGATTTAAATAATGACTATAGAATAAACAAGTTAATCTTATGGTTTCATTGATTGAGAATATTGTGTCTTGATATTGTCATCCTATATGGATATTTTCATGAATATTTTTTACCATTATAATTAATTTTCCTCACACTATGTTTTTTTGTTTTAGTCAATGTTGGGTAATAGAGGAAATCGTGCCAACGTTTAATAGTAAATGTGATGATGAGAAACTGTGTTGGATGATTGTTGGAATGAAATATATTGTCATTATTCTTAATTAGTTTCCATGGTATATGTTTAAAAACACACACCTTATCTATATCTCATATGCGCAAAATAATATAAGGATATTGTTTGTTATAACATGGGTGGTGGAGACTAGTGAGGATCAATGATTACGTTTTCTATATTTTGAGAATGTTGAATGAATAAATTATGGGAATGCATCAGAGTGGTGAGAATATGTTTTATGTGTCTCGAATAAGAACATATAGTAAGTAATTAAAAAGTTAAATTTAATGATTAAGTTGATGTGGTGGATGAGAAAATTATTTACCTAAAGATTATCAATGTTTTACTGTTTTAGGATTGGAATGTATAGGAATTATGAAAATCAATGTCCAAGTGGGAATACTAATGAAAAGGATCATAAGGGACCCATGAGTAATTATCTTTTGATGATGAAGAGAATAAAATTACATGTCAAAGGAAGGAGGTATCAGGGAATTAGATGATGGAGTGTAGGTATTGGATTAACATTGATGTGTAATTTTTGAAGTGTTTATGTTTTGTAAATAAGGAATTTTTTTAGATGAATCATTGGATATATATATTGAATATTTAGTAGATGTTCCATGTTATGGATTTTAAATAATATGATAAATAGTTTGGATGAATTATAATGGAGATTTAATGATAGGGTCATATTTTAGTAAATAATTTTTATTAAATGTTGATAACCAAAAATATGATCCGTATTTTGGAAAATAATTTACATTATGGATTATTATGTTATTAATATAGATAAGGAATATTTTATATTTTAGATATCCAAGGAAATAATTAATTATTTTTTCATAATGTGGTTTCTATTATTCTTAATTAAGATTACAACATTTATGGATTTATGAAATATACACTAAAATATATATTTTATATATGGAATGAGGAAGAATTAACATTTTAATTTTTATTTTATTATAATTATTTATATTAACATATTTTTAGAGAAATATTTGACCATGATATTCACAGACATTGTATTTTACAATTTGGAGATAAATTATTATATTTGGGGTATTAATGTTAAGTATAATTGGTAAAAAAATTCCTTCATTGAATATATTTTTTATTTTTGATATGGCTTAATGATAATCATTATTGTAATGATTTAGGTAATATATTGTATGTGTTATTAAAAAAGACTCTACTATTTCACCATTCAAATACATAAGATTACTAAATCACCTATGGTAACCATTTATTTATAGATAATAACTAGAGATATAATGAAGTCATTATCACTATTTTATGAATCTAATTATCATTTCATGATTCAAGGATGGAAAAATAATCTTCATGTCTTCGAGTCAGATAAGGAGAATAAATAAATTCAAACTCAAGCAAAAGATGGGATTTATCTTAGGAAATGGGAATGAATTAAGAAATTACATTTTATCTTATTCTCTATCTTGATAATAAAACTATTCCATCCCCATTAGTAAACGGCATCATGAGAAAAAAATGTTTCCATATTAAATTAATTTCTAGTGAATTATGGGAATTTTCTACCCCATATCTTCTTAAAAAAAATTTGGTTAAATTTATCATGATAAATCATACTATTTTTAATAATGATTTGCAGAAATTTCATTTCATTCATTTCCATAACATCACATCGCACTAATGCTTTAATATTTAGAAATATTGTAATTTTTCATTATATAATCGTATCAAATGATTTATTCAATTCCATTTAATGAGTATGTTTTATCTACCCTTTTATAAATTGGGTATTCAAAAAAATAATTTTAAAAATTCAATCCCTTTATTACCAATATCACATTGAAATTTAGAGGATATAATTTTTAAGGGGGTAGAATATAAAACTATGAGATTTTATGAAATATTTATGTTTAATTAAATTTTATTTTATTTTTCTGATTTCATATACAATATATTTATATATAAAAAACTCACTATGAAATATATTTATAGTTTATAATCCATAAATTTTAATTATTAATTATTATGAAATATATACACACTTTTTAGTAAATGGAAATTATTTTTCAAAAAACAGTAATTTCAAATATTATTTTTCAATATATTTTGTGAATAGATAAAATATTTTGTTTATATACATTTTTGAAATTATATTTCATAAAAATTATACCATTTTTTAAAATAACATATCATGAATATCCTTTTGTTAAATTTTTAAATTTTTTCTAATGAATGGTTTGTGAATTAAAATATGATTTCTGTAGACACTAACACTTCCTATCACTAAAAAATTTAATTTAATGTTTGAATGTTTTTATGATTCAATCATATACTGAAGTATGATCCCTTTTATTTTTAATAATATAATTAATTTCATTTCTATAATTCAATTTTCACTGTTTTTCTATAAATAAATTTTTATACCAAAAACACATTTTTTTCATAAATATACAATTAAGTGAATAATATTTATCAATTTTATTTGAATAATATAAATAATAGTGTCGAATAATATAAATGAAATTTATAATATATATATATATATATATATAATTTAAATTCATATAATGTAGAGTGCAAGAATAATGTTCTTATAAAATCATCTTCTTCTAGAAAAATATTTTCCCTGAAAAAATGCTAATATTTTCTTCATAAACACTCATTTTAAAATTACTTTATATCCCATCTAGATATATTATTTTTTAAAATTAGATTTATTGAGAAAATAACCATCTTGAAATAATATTTGGGAGACTTTTTTAGTATTTTCAAAAAAGATTTATTTTTAATAAATAATGAGACATAATGGTTTTTATTGAAAAATACATTTAAATTTTAAGAATTTATAATGAATTTTTTTTTTAAAATCATTTTTAATGATAAAATAGATAAATGATTTTGTACTTTTTCAGATATAGTTCGTTTTAATTAATTAGATAATGAAATGTGATTAACAAATATTTATATTTTTTAATTTTTTTCTCTTTGGAAAACTACTTTTTCGTCATATTTGAAAGTTTAAATTTATAATAAAATTTAAATTTATGTTAATGTAATTTGGATAAATAGATTCCATTTTTGAATCATAATAATTAATATTATATAATTATATCCAAATAATTTTTTGTTAAAATGATTAGTAAAAATAGTAACAACTATTTAATGCAGATAATGTTAAAATGGATTTAGCAATGGTTAAAGGAAAAAGATCACAATTTAAATGAAAAAAAAATTCCAATTCATAATGTATGGAGATATTTAAACATTTACCCATATAATTATTTTTAATGAACTATTTTTCTGTGATGATTGAAATATAAAAAAATATTACACTCATTTATTTGGGAAAGATATTTGTGTACTTCCTCCCCCAATTATAAAAGGGAACACCCTCTCCTCTACCATACACACTTCTGAAACACCATTTTCAACCCATTCCTACAAAAATATACTCTCTAATTCCATAATCACATACTAGGGTCCTTATTTTGATTAGTATACAATCCAACAAAGGATTTAGGTACAATCTTACAGGGTTTCCCCAAATAAGAGTTGTTGTTCATAACCATGTGGTTTAATTTTATATCATCCTATAATTATATCAAATTTCATTAAACTATGATTATATAACAATAATAATATATAACATATAATTTTTTTTAACGGAGTAACTTATACCTATCACCTCTTCCATCATGTATGGAATGAAACTATCGTCCATCTGTATGGTTCACTATCACTTCACAAACTGATGCAATTGTTTCTATAAAAACCTCTCATGGATTGATATAGTGTTTTAATATACATATTTATATGATATATTTGATATAATTATTCCTCCATTATTATGATTTTACTTACACCTTATTACACTCCATTACGCGAGAATATGATAACGTCGCTCTTGTGTATGGAAAACTAAAGCCTCACGATGTGATACAATTCATTCTTAAATTACACATTAGATAGTAATTAGTAACTACATGTTTAATGAAAACATGTGATATAAATGACACAAAATTTATTTTTTATGTTTAATATATTATTTATCATTCATTCATTTTATTTAGAATGAAAATGGAAATAGTGTACATGCGTAGGTATGGCCTACTCTATCCATGAAATGTGTAACCCATTTTATATTTATAACTTTTATGAATTTATATAAATAAATTTATAATAAATAAATATTTTGTTTATATAAATTAATAAATTACAGATATGATGGTCTCATGATCAAATTAAAATAAGTCAAAATAAAAAATCCAACCATACATGTATATTAATGTAGTTATTACCTAAGAGATGACTTTGACAAAGAATTGTTAATAAACTGGTCATAAATATTCATAATTAAATCATATATGGTATGATATATTTATAAATTTTTATTTTATAGATTTATAATAAAAATATATTTACTATATATTATGTTTTAATGTATATGAAGAAATTAAATAATTAATGTATAAAAATTCTATTCTCTCTTGTATTTCAAGGATAATTAAGAAATATTCATGAATTAATTCTTATTAGTGATTTATATAATAGAAATATTATTTATTAACTCATTAATCTCATTAATTTTTTGATATTTATTTTTTTCAATTCATTATATTCAATAATAGGAATTTTATTTAAATAATTAACAAAGGAGGAAGAGATTTTTGTCTCACATTTGTTTATGTGGCACACATGTTTTACACACCAAATTATTTATTTTTGAGGTTTCTATACTAACCATGAATGTATTTTTTAAAATTATATTCAATATTTTTATATATAGTTATATATATGGTTTTATATATTTCATAGATCTTTTAATTCAAATGATATCAATGTGTTAATATTGGTGCATTATAATTCCCATATTTGTTATAATAGATTATGATTTTGCTTTTAATAAGGAAATATTTTCATATATCTCTAAAAACTCATGATTTTTATTATACTATCAATTTTTCTTATGAATGGATGTTTTCATTTCATATTCTTCTATTAATGAACTATATATTTTGAAAGCAATTATTTCCGGAAAAGTTGAATTGATTCAGTTTTTTTACAAAGATACCTTTTCTTCCTTATAATTGATTTTCAAAAACTATATAAAAAATATCAATCTATTATAAAATTATTGTTAAAGTAAATTTTACCCATGTATCTATTTTTACAAATTCTTTTAAAATGATTATTTTTTTTCTGAGTAAGGCTACATTTACTTTATGATGAAAATGTGAAAATAATATTTCTTTCAATGTGTAATAAATGAAAAAAATTGATCCCATCATGAAAAATCAATTATTTGAATAATATTTTAAATTTTTTCATTGACTATTTTGATGATAATTTTTACCGGAATAAATTATAATTTTTATGTTTTAGGGAATTTATTTCAAAATGAAAAGGATATGTTTCCCATAAAATGTTCAAAGTGATCATCCTAAGTCAATTTTTATTTAATTAGACGAAAATTATTTTTCTATAAAATATTTACAGCGGATATGATCTGATTATATCATCTATACACATTCCAAAAATATTTATTATTATTATGAAAATATGTATAAAAAACTATTCTCATATTAATGAGTTTTTCAAGAACAATATGATGAAATGTTTAATAAAATCATTATTTTTATGGTTTATTAAATTATTGTTTAATTAAATGTTTATGATACCCATTTAAGTTCCACAGGTTTTTCTATAATGGAATATTTGTAAAATCCAATTCATTTCATTGGTTTTGATATAATTAATATTTTATAATCCCATGGAACAGATATGTATGATTTTTATATATTATAATCTTTTGGAACACGTATGTATGATTTTTATAATGTAATGGAAGAACATATATATATATCTTCAACATTAGATGAATAAACATATCTCATGATAAAATAATTTAAAAATGGAGATTTGATATAGTACACTATGGGAATTTGTCCACTACGATGAACATGGGAATGAACCATGACATCAATTATTGTTTGGAGAGTAAACTCTAACAAATATGACACTCATGGGAGTCAATGTTCACTAATAATAATGTTTTTATGTAAACCCAATCTACAATTTTAGTTCAATATATGAGTATTTACTACTACATAATATATAATCTATGAAATTTTGTTGTCTAGAATTCCAAGACTTATGCTTATTTTATGATACCAATCCATATCTTTTTAGATTCCTTTTTGATTCATGTATAATGAATTCTGAATATTTTTACCACTATTCAAGATTGTGATAATTTTTTGGAGGATATATATTCCAAATGTTAAGCTCATGTTATTAAACCCTTATATAAATGTCATTTATATTTGATCTTTCTCTCTCCCTTTTTTCATTAACGATTATATATACACCCCCATTATTAATATTACATTCCCTATATTATGATGATACGTTTCATTAGGAGGAATATATGATATGTACTTAATGGAAACATATTTATGGGTAATATTAAATATATTTATGAAATATTAACATTTTTTAGATTTTAGCATAAGACACGAAACCATTATGATCCTCCTTAATTTTTATTTGTAAAATAAAATTAATATACATATTTTATGTGGTAATATCTATGTATGAAATTCATGGTTCCCTACTATCCTTAAAAAAATTTGTCTATATATTTTCAAGTGTTTTGATAAGATTGTTAATGGAGCCAAAAATGACACACCGATATAATGATATAGTTATTTCAAATAGAAAATGCATTGATGATATGTTATTAAATTCTAGTCTATTATATGATGAAGTTATCACAGAGACACCCTATTGATGCCTATGTTTGTTCCAAGACAAATCCCATTCACTCACTTAAATGAATTTAGTAACATTACCTCATCCAATATCACAGTGTGTGCAAGAAATAACCATGTTAACACGTCATAAAATCATCCATACACACCACGGTGAAGCCTCCTGACACCCATATAAAACACCCAGGTAGCCATAAGCGTTATGGATGGCTAACATATAACGCATAAAACCCAGTGTTGGATTTTATAATAATAATAGTAAACTCTCATATTAATATGTGTTTAAACAGAAATATACCATTTAATATATCATTATCATATATAAAAACTTCTCAAGTATCACCCTTAGGTGATTTCCAAATCAAAACACATTTCTAGTTGATAGAAAGGATAGATAACTGATGACTCTGCATAGTATTAGAAGGAATATGTCTGTGATATCTCTAAAGAGCTCACTGTAGTGATGAAACATGGTTTTTAAGCTCTCCTACTCTATATATTGACTAAAGTTTTACCTTATTATAGAAACACCCTCATTGTCCCTCAACTAATCCATGACCATAACTTTTTTCTCGCAGTCTTCATATTATAATTATCGTTAGAGTAGAAAAAATCATTATTTTCCTGCTCTATAATTGTTAATAGGATTCATTTATTGATATAAAGTTAATACTATGAGACTCTACTCAGACATGACACTTCTTTTTGTGAATTATACTCAATCATCCATTGGGAATTAATGTCTTTGAATCAATTCCGTAGACTATTTCAAAATTAATATATAATTATCTCAACAAAAAAAAGTGAAAAAATATTAACATTCATGAGTCCCATTATATTTTTTAAATTCTTATTCCCTTCATGATCAAACTAGTTTATACTATGGGCTTATTCCTGAATACCCAATATGTAGATCTATAATGAGTTTGAGTCCCATCCCAATCTTCTCAATACATCTTCTTTTATGAATAATCCTAATAAAAAAATTCTAATTTACAAAAACAATTATAGGTTTTCCAAATGGAATTTTATTCATGATACCATGTCCACATTGATTCAAAATATCCAATAATATAAGATACTTCTCCTAATTTCCAAAAAATTGAAGAGTCATGGTACTCCTCTAAGTTTAACAAAATTCATTAATTTAAGGGACTCCAAATATTTTATAAAATTCTTTGATTCATGATACTCATATTAAAAATATAAAATTATTTGAGTTTGGATACACCACATTGATTCTAAAATATAAAAGCATAATTAATTATCTTCATTTACTAAAATTTCATGGTAAGAGATAATATTCTAATTTAACTTTAAAACTTTCAGTTGAGGTACACCGATTATCACCATGGAATATATTTATTAAAGGTAAACATCTTGGATTCTTAATATTCCATGATTAAAGATACTAACCATAGTTAATAAAGTACCATAAAGGATTATGATATATATTTTATTTTAACATCAATATTAAAATATAAGCTAAATTTAGTATGTTATTCCATTGGGTGATACAGAATATACAAATTGATGTATTGTTTGAAGGACTGTATACTTGATTACGAATGTTGGTCAATGATAGCAAGCCAATAGGGGAGGTGAATTGAGTTTCCAATAATATTTTTTAAAAAAAATGTACAATTAAATTACCCCAATTAATTAAATGATCCAAGTTAAGAAAAATACAATGTTGATGTATGTTCTGATCATTTAATATATTTCTCAAATTGTGATTATTTATCAAATGAGGAATTACATTAAATTATATAATCATTTTTAAAAAATGTATTCAATAATATAATTATAGAAAAAATATTTATGATTAACTATAAATAAGTGGTTTTGTTTAATATTTTAAATGAATTAAATTTAACTAATAAAACAAACAAGATAAAACACAAATTGAAATAAGAATAATAGGTTTAGTCTCATGAAATAACCAAATCCCTGCTAAATTCAAATCACACACTAAAACGAATATTATATAAATTATCCTGATAAAAAACATAGATAAGGTAAACATAAAATATCTAACTAGTTTCCCATTCATAAGGGTAATCTTATTCAAATTTTTGGGAAGAAATGGACCACTTAAAACAACACTGTGGGTATAAATATGTAATGATTTAGAATAATAGATGTTATATCTTCTATTTGTAGTGGTGGAAACATTTTTTGGTTAATTTAAATGTTAAAACACATACTACGTGAATATAAATGTATCAAATTGAAAGGGAATGTATGAAGACATATAAAATAATGTGTTTCTCAGTTTAATGTTATATGATACTTGAGAATCCTCTATTAAGCTTGGAGAGTAGATGAAGTGGTTTTTATTAAAATTAATATAACACATGGTGTTGTACCACCTATTTTTCTCTCTATAGGGTAGGATATGAATTTATAGTAAATGCTACTCATAAAAAGAGTAGTATAGTCAGGATGAACCTTGAAAAGTTCCTTAGTATGTGACACACATGATCATGAGTTTTCAATAATCCAACATTCATGCATCTCTTTCTTCCATTATGGCGACTTCATTGAATATATAGAAAGTGGGGTGGATAGACCATTTGAGAAACAATCATCCTGGTATTTTTCAACCATATAACAGGATGTAACACAATCATTATGTGTTTCAAAAAAATATGTGATAATATAACTATAAAATATTTTGTAGCATTAATTTTTAGAATACATATGATTGGAAATATTTAATTCAATATTCCTCGGATAGCGATGGGGATTCATTCTGATAGAGACTAATGTCTACCAATTAGTCATTATAATGTTCAGTAAGGCTAACATAAGGTTATGTCTAGTGGTGTCTCAGTTTTACTTTTAACTCATATCAATAGTGATTCATATCAATGGTGACTTGTCTCAATATAGACTTATATTAATGTTTAATTTTCAGAATGAAAGTCATATAAAGGTATGTAATATATGGCATTGAATTTTTCATGATGGTAGTTATTGTATGGTGGTGACTCATTCTTAATAGTGACACTTTGTTAGTGTTAATAAATTTGTTACAGTGATTCATTATCAATTTGGATACTTTTATAACGGTGAATCATCTCAATAGTGACTCTTTTCTTATGTCGACTCATCCTCCACATTGAGTCTTATAGTGGTGACTCATCTTCAATGATGAGACTTTTAAAATTTTAGCATAAATATTACGAAACTAAATTATTTTTTAAAATCCTATAATAATATAGTATAACTATAAAAACACATTTATCATGATTTGTGTGAATTAAAATGAGGAGGTTCAAACAATGTCCCATGTTTTTACGATTAAAAATATTTTCATTTTAGAATCATCTAATACATAAACATTGGCTTAAAATATATCTTTATAGCACATTAAAATATAATGTAAACAAAATAATATAAGGTATCATATGGATTAAATAAAAATTGTATCAATGAAATATACAAAATAAAAATGGTAAAAAGGTATTTCAAATGTATAGTAGCTGATAAATACATAGTCATAAATGTATATATCAATAATTAATACATTTGGTATCAATGGTTTAAGAGAATATAATATTGAATAAATGATGGAAATCCTGACATATCATAAAGTAAGGAAAAAAAATAATTTTTCCATTAATAATAAATCCAATCAAATCCAATATTCATTATACATGAAATTTGTAAACAGAAAATTCTGTAAATATTCTCCCTCATTTTGGATTTCAAAAAAATCCTGTAATGAACTAGTAAAGTGAAAAAATTATGAATTTGAATTAAAATATTGAGTTCAATTTCTTTAATGAAAATTGTAATTATTTTACATCCAATGAGATAAAAACAAAAAATAATTCCCCATCAGAAACAAATTTATGATCTCAAACACTCTCATCCCATTTACTAGGATCAACTTATGCATTTTTCTTGTCATTGTAAGATGAAATAGTTGTAGCGGATGAGCATGAGGTAATCGTGTTAGTGGTAGTAGTTACCATATGTAGAGAATGATGATCTCTAATGATAATCAGAAAAATATGATGGAAATCATACATACTACTAAGGATTAAATGTCATAACAGAGAAGGTAAAGGTTCATTTAGATCTCAGGTAATTGATGACATAAATATTTCTAGAACCCTGTTTGGAGTAATCAGATAGGCATGTGATGGAATAGAATACTAAGATACTATTTATGGGCATTACACTAGGGAAAAAGTATTCATCCTATTTAAGAAGTCCATCATAATATTTCCACCCATTACATGGATGTAGCAAAATATATTTTATCCTCCATAAACAACATAAGAAATGTATTAATCACTTTCAACTGATTGATATTCACTATCAAGGATTATGAAACATGAGGTATTATTTGGTTCTATATATGAAACATAAAGATATCATTTACTTCATTATTAGTATAAATCTTATAAAACTATAGCTTCAGTAATTGTTTCATTTTTATAATATAGTTTATTTAGGAATTACATAACCATTTCATACACATGAATGATATTATAATTTAATTTCTACAAACTCTTCTGAGGGATATTGGGAAGATTACCTGTAACATATTGAACAACATCCCTAACAACTGTTTAGATAATACCATCTTCTATGTAAGGAGGTGGGGAACAATTAGTAGAAGTCACAATATATAATGACTCAATCATTTCTAACATGATAGCCATACTTGTATCAAATAAAGTATGCATTCCCCAATAACTAATCTCATATAATCATGATCAATGGAATGTTTAATTTTCTCAATCACTATTTCCTGAATGTGAGCATCATTTTATGGGGGATGTGGGGTATCACTAGCTAATCAATGTATCTGGAATCGTTCCCACTAATATTAGTACTCTGAGGTTCCTAATTTCTCAAATCCAAACAAAAATCAATGAGAAATATTTCATTGAAGGATGCCGGGTCATCACTAGAATCCCAAACTCTATGAAATGAGTGAATAATAGGTAATGGTATAGAAACTATTTCACAAGTATCCTCTACTTGAATAAATATGGTATGGATATCTAATGGTAAAATAATAATCTCCCCAACTACATCAATCTAATCCACCATTAATCCCATATATCCATCTCCTTTGGAAGTTGGGGTGAATGTCCAACAAAAATTTCTAGACTCCTCTCACCATTAGAGTTTGGGTATTCTCAGAATATCCCCACATATCCTGTACACTATTCTCATAGTTCATGTGCTGGATTTCCCAACATGATAGAAGGCAGAGAAATATGCTAAATAACTATAGTCCAAACAATATTTTTATCATATAAGATCCTTTATGATATTTTTTTAACAATGTTTTTTCTAAACAACATAATTATTTGTAAAATAATTATTTTGTTATTTAGGAAACTGACCCATATACATTGTAATGAAGATTTGTTGGACTCACGGTTTTCTAGAATGTTAGATATTTCTATTTCAGGATTTGGTATTATTAAAAATGTTTTATATAATAACATTGTGCAGTTATAAGATAGGATGTTTTCATTCGTTATAAAATAATTTATATAATTCTATCCCTATCATGGTGTTCTCACAAATCATGAAAACATTCATGAGAAAATCCTTATAAATTATGGTGGAGAGGTTAAAATAAATAAAAAATGAAAACTTAAATAATTCCATATTACTGGGAAATAATATTTAAAGGACAATTTCATCATAATGTGGATTCCATCATTATGAAGAAATCCATTGAAGGAAGAATTTTTAAAAAGATCAGATCCCGATATAATAATGATCCATACTAATTAATTTTAAATAATTTCAAAGACGTAGAATGAAGAATTAATTTATAATGAGTTGAGAAGGAACGTAAATCTATAATGATCTGGGAAGGAAGTTGAATACAAAATGATCATAGAAGAAAACATAAATAATAATTACCTAAGAAGGAAAACTAATTCATAATTAGATGGGAATGAAACAGAAATCATAATTATCTAAGAAACAAATAGAATTCAGAGTGACATGATAAGTAAATCAAAAAAATAATGAGATGATAAGTAAATATATTTGTAATGATATGAGAAGTTTACATTATTCCTAATGAGTTGAGAGGGAAATTTAAATCGTAATTATTATAGAATTAAGCCAAACTTGTAAATAGATTAGAGGGAAAATGATTTGTAAAGAGATGATAAGAAATATGATTGTAATGAAGTGATAAGGAAAGGAATGTCAAAATGAGATGATTATGTAGAAGGATAAAAAAAATATTACAAATTTTTATCAATATATTATGATGTCAAACAAAGAAATTCAATTTTTCAAAAATTTCTATAAATTTGTAGAGGTATGAAAAATAAAATGTTGAAGTTTTAATGTGAGTTATCATTAGAAATTTGGATATTTGTAGAAGTAGAGAGATGTTTCAAGATACCTTCTTTTGTTTTTGAGTGGCCTATAAATACATTCTCTAATCATTTGTCATTTTGGAAATTTTCCTAAAAATAGAAAATTTTGAGAACTAATGAAATCATGTGACTCTTATTTCTAGCTAGAGTTATCATGGGGAGGGTCAGACAGATGAATTTTTGTTTATAAGATTAAGGGATATTTAATTGAGAAAAACGTATTGATTCTATCAGATTGAGATAATTGGAATGAACACGATCATATTGAGCATTTGCTCAAAGTTTTTGTAATTCATATTGAGAATGAATTCATTAGACTATGTTCATCAGATCTAGCATTATTGTATTGAGTGAATCAGATCTAGTGTAATTGTATTGACTGAATCTAATCCAACATAATCATATTAAGAAAATATGATAGAACCAAATTGAACTATTGATTTTGGGTAGGAAATTGTGGAGTCATTTCAACAATGTGTTTGTTCTTTTATTAGATCAATTTTTTTTGTAAGAAAACATTGTAAAATAATCTGAGTTTTTATAGTTTTGCAATTGGTAAATATAAGGTAGGTAATGGTAATTGTTTAAATTTGTCATTACTTCTTACAAATAGTGAATTTCCATAGACCCAGGGGGGATGCAATAGCAAGGATGTATGATCTCACCCTGGGGCTGAAAAATGTAAATCTTGTATAACTTAATTTCCTTCCAATATTCCCATGCATGAGAATTTATAAAATTAATATAACTAAATTAATAATATTACATTTATATGTTATGTTTTGAAAATTATTCTAACTTATATGAAGTGATCAATAGATTCACCACCATCTCAATTTTTACTAGATCCATTGGAACATCAATTGGTATAAGAGGGAAGGATCCATTATTGAATCCTTTTCAATAATAATATCAATTCTATCAATATTGGAGTAATTCAATCATTTTATAGAAGGATATTATTATTGATGAAAAAAATAATATGGTTCATTATAATTTATATCATGGCCTAGATGTTATTGTTGATACTACTATTGGTTTTCCACATATTGAGAAAAAAAAATCTCCAATTACATTTTCTATTAAGAAAAATATTAATATTAATGGAAATGATACAAATAAAATCTTTATGTCCTTATCATACAGTGTTTATCATATTTTTATGGTTCACAATACTTCAAAAAATATGATGGACCATCTTAATTGTATTTTCAAAGGGAATAATAAAGTAATTTAAGGAATGCTACAAATCTGACATTGTAAGTATGAAGATATCAAAATGAGATATGAAAAGACAACTGATGAATAATCTATAAGATTAAATGATATTTTTGGTAACATTAGAGGATGATGAGATATCTTATGTGATTATCCAATTGTGAATAATCCTATGCAAGACATATTTGACTGGTTTTAATTCTAAAATAGGATTTTTAGAAGATAAGGATGATTTTTATCTTGCTAAATTGCATAACATTCTTGTTTCATATTAAATGTGTAAATATCACATGTTCGAAAAGATGATGGAAGATGAAATATCTTTTTATTTTTTGAAAAATAAAAAAATCCCATGATTTTGATGAAGCTGGACACTATGTGTAAAAGGGTAAGTAAGATAATGAATGGAATGATACAATTATGTCTCTAATATCTAAAATCTATAAAAGGGGATAAAGAAACTATGGAGGTAAAATTACTCAAAAAATTATTTTGTGCATTGGAATAATATTTTTTTCTATGAATTTACCCAATAAAAATTATGGAGAATATCTAGATGATTTTGATGAAAGCATTAAAGGAAGAAGTTGTACAAAAATGATAGACAATAAATATATTCCATAAATTAGATGAAATTTTTTACTTGAAACAAAATATGTAAGATGAGTATTAAAGTTGATTTGAACTCAATGACATATAATTATTATGAAGATGAATTCTTATGAAAATTTCGAAACGTCCCTTCCAACATTTAAAATTGAAAATATTCCATTGATAGTGAAGAAGGTGGGGGAAAATCATATAGAGAGTATCAACTCAGAACATAAATTTTTGTATGTATTGAGTAAAATAAAACTCTAAAGAATGAAATTATAGTTGAGAAAAAATATTATGAAAAATTTGTTGATGGGAGAAAAGATGTAATCAAGTATGAAGAATAATACATCAAGGAGATTTTATGTTACCAATAGAGAATTCTTGATTAAGGAAATATTAATGAGGATTAAAAAAATATATTGTAAGAAAAATAATAAGTAATTAAATAGGTTAATAAAATATATTTGAGTTTGATAGTACCTTGATGGAGATGAATGAAAACATAAATAAAGCTTCTGAAGTAAAATATGATACTTCTAATGATTTTGAGAAAGCATATTACAAGAATTAGGTGAAATGTTCTATTACAAAAAATAATGGTTAATCTGGTTATTTAACATTTTAGGTTCTGGAAAACTTATTTTGAAATCATGGGTAATGAAAGGATGTGATAAAATAATCAAATCTATAATAAGTAAAAAAAACTCACTCCAAATTAATGGTATTCCATTCCCTAAGTGTATTAGATCTATATGAAGTTACCATCCTAAAAAATGTTTCTATATTGAAATAACTCTCTTTAATAGAAAAATATGATTTTACAGGAATTAATGGATTTTTTAATATATTAGAACATAGAATATAAATTTTTTCACAACATTATTAATCATAGAAGATGTTTTAAGGAAAGAAGAATAAATTTTGTAAGTATAGTGTGTAAATTTTCTAACTTATAAAAAGTTGAAAAGTAAAATTGTGAAGATTCTAGAAAATTTCCAACAAAAATAAATTTTTATATTTGGAATATGCATTTTGAAGATGTGATCAAGATAATTATCATGCGAAAATATTTATGACACTCCTTTTCGAACAATTTACCAAGGATTGAAACTAAAATATAACTAAAAAGAATAAATGTGACGAATGGTCTTTTATTGTTAATATAACTTTGAAATAACATAAATTGAAAACAACATGGATGATTTATAATGGATTTTATTTACTTATTAAAGGTTGTATAAAAAAACATGAAACATATTCATAGTAATTATGGGGGATAATTTAACTTTGGTAATTATAGTTCCATAAAAATTAAAGGAATTAGATCGACTAATATTGTTGTTGATATTTTGAAATCTAAGGATGTTCTATTTGTTCATGGGATAAAAATTAACATACATAGTGTAGGTAAACATTGTGATTATAGAAAACATGTTTTTAGAAAATATTTTTGTTCCTTAAAAAGTGTGAAAGAATGAAAAGTTATTACAAAAAAAGAATTAATAAGAGGTAATCTTTATAAATTGGAGAATTCAAAAAATCTGGTTACATGAGGAATATGGATGAAAACCAATTGTGGCACTGAAGAATTTTCCACTATAGGATGAAAAAATGAAAAAACAATATAATGTTGATTTCATATATAATTGTTCTGAATTTAAAATAATATATTTAAATTTATGTAGTACATTCTAGAAAATAAATATTACTATGAAATTTCATAAATGATTTGCGATTAAATCTACCATAACACATGAGATTAATAATTCCAATTTTTGTACCCTGATTAGACATAGATAAATAAAAATAGATTTATATTTTCTCACATTTATCGATGATTTCACAAAAGTGGAAACACCATGATTAATAATCACTGGTCAGAGGGTATTGAAAAGTTGAAATTATCAAAAAAATATGTTGAGAATGAAATGCATGATTCCATAAAACTGATGACAATAGAAAATTGAAACAAATTCAAATTAAATAATTTTGAAACTTTTCTGATAATATGTGCTATCAAACATCAGTATAATGTTATCCATAATCCACAACAAAATGGATTATAATAATGAAATAATATAATTTAGGTGAAATTCAGAATAATTATGTTAGAAAAATTAAAATTTTCAAAATTTAATTTGAGTGAAGATATTATTATGATTTTACATGTTCAAAAAAGATTCTTATTGAGTCATGAAACTAACTTGACTCCTTATGAAATTTTGTATAATAGAATACAGTTATTGAATGACTTTATTGTGATTATAAGTCCATGTTTGGTCAAAATGAAAAATATAAATCTGTATGGTTTGATTAGAAATCATTGGAAGGAACATGATTAGATTATTCACCAAATTTAAGAGGTAAAAAATTTTGGGATAAACATTTAAAAATGTTGTTGGACTCATATTATATGAAACTAAATGAAAATTAAATTCCCAAACAAATTTTTTTGAGAGTGATAAGGAGGATAAACATGAGATTTCCAACAACTCATGTATGTCGATACATCCTTATCATGATTAAAAAAATTCATTTGATTATGAAAGTTCTATTAGGAAAGAAACCATGAAATTTCATACTTTAAAAAATGAAATTGAGTCTGAAAATAGAATTGGAAATCACAATGATCCAATTCATACAAGAAGAATTCTATGATTTGAATGTTCGATAATATATATTTCAAAAGTTGAACTATAATAAGATTCAAACACTAATGAATTCCAATAATGGATTGATACTATGAATGATGAGTTGGATTATTTTGGTATGAATGAAACAAGTGAAGTTTTTTCATGTCCATCAAGTAGAAATATTATTACAACCAAGTGGTATTATAGTTATAAGTTAAATAAACAAGGACATATTTCATGAATCAAATCCAGGCTTGATTATAAAGTATATGTCGAGGTGGAAGGTGTGTATTTTATAGAAACTTTTCCCCAAATACTAGATTATAAAAAATACGAATGATTATTTTATTGTCTGGACATTATAATTACATTATATATTATATGGTTGTAAAATATTTTTTCATAAATAATGATATTGAGGAAAATTTTACTTTAAATGGTATTTTAGGATTATAATTGATGAGGATGAAAACAAATATTTTAAATTGAAGAATGATTTGTATATGCTAAAACACTCTCTACGTGATTGGTATTCAGAAATTGAATGAATCTTGATAATTTTATGTTTATAAAAAATAAATGTTGATACAAAAATATATTTCAATGATGTTGAATCTGTAAATATAATTGTAAATGTTCATGTGGATGAAATTATTTTAGGGGGGGATATATAATATGGTTTCAAATCATTGGCATTATAAGTGAAGACTAATTTTTAAATTCCATTGTTGGGAAAATTAACTTTCTTCTATGGATTAAATTTTCATCAAAAATAAAAATACATATTATTATATCAAGAAATGTATACCCGGTAATTGTTAATGGTGTGTGGAATGATATAATCCAATGATTTTCCACTCATATTTCAGTGAGCATAATGTTGAGTAAAGATCAATATATAAAAATGTAACTTACAATAGTTTTTGAGAGCTAACTAGACATTTAATTTTTCTTATATCCATAAGGAATGATAATACATATGATGTGAACTTAGTTTCTTATTATCAAAAAAATATGAAATAATCAAATATGTTGGAATTAAAAAATGAATTTTGAGATATTACAATGAAACAATATCACATGGGTTGTTATAAAATAAAATATTAAGATGGTTTTTCAAGTTTTACTAATGCCAATTTGGATAGAGATTGTAATTATAGAAAAACATCCTTTAGAGAAATTTTTTTTGAGTCAATATTTCATGAGAAGGGATAGTGAGAAAAAAATAGTAGTATATTTATGAAAAAGTGAATCCAAATACTTAGAAGCTACTTAGAAATTTACTCAAATGTTATGGATGAATGTTCACCAGGAATATTTATATGTTACAGTTTTGAAAACATTGGAGATACTTTAAGATAATGAGTGTTGGGAAAAATCCTTGAAGGTAACATTGAAACATTTTTTTGATGGTTTGGTATGTTGCCAATGTCGGCTTCCATGATGATTTATAGGGTTCTAGAGTTGTTGGAAATTCATGTTGGCAATGATACATGATAATGGATTGAATGATCTGGAGGTGGTTGAAAAATAGAACATACAAGGTGGTTCCATTATACATTATTTTAAAAAAAATTATGATAAAAAATTTGATGTTTTCTGAGCATTTGAAATTTGGATTTCCTTGAATATTTTTTAAAAATATGTAAAAATCATGAGTTTCACGAAGATAGGATTCCTTATGAGGATTTCAGGAAGACATGAAGAATTTTGATGGTGTTCTTCATGATTATGATGAGATTCGCGAATCACAATGTTAAAAAGAATTGTGGTGTCAAAGGGCATTGCGAATGGATCTTTGAAGGGAAGGCACAAAGGAATTGATGAAATGCTCTATGATTACGATGAGATCCAGTGTCTGAAAATTGTTGTGGTGCTTCGTGATATAGAGAGAATTTTTATGGAAATTTTAAAGTGACGTGATTTGAGATGATGTGGCGCTGACTTCGCATGGAAGGTTCAACGGTAGGTGGAATCTCCTATAATTAGACATTGACCCCCTCGAAAGAAGTAGAGTGTTTTCCATGAAAAATATTTTTCTCTCGAATCGAAACGGTGGTTCTAGGAGGCACTTTGATTTGTGAATGATGGAGCTTTATGATGGCTAATCTAGATCCGCCAAAGTGGTGTGCTCCGGGTTGTCTCAGTGAGCTTCACGAAGTATGTTTCTTTGCGATGTCTTGAGCTCTGTGATGGCCTAAGCTCTGAGAAGGAAGGAGTATTGTAAAGGTATGATCTCTGTAATGTAGTGTACTCTGTGAGGAAGTGAGCTCTATGAAGGTGTTTTCTTCTCAAAGAGGTAGGGACTTTGCGAAGTTTTGATTGTGATTTGCGAAATTGGGAGCTTCGTGGTGTAAGGTGATTTGAGAAAGAATTTATAAAGTGTGTTTCCTAGTGATCAGCGACAAAGGGGTATTCATCAGTGGTTTAAATTTGAACATCAATATGTCATCTACATACAGTTGATGATGCATTAATAATTGATACTTAAATCACCTACATGTCTAAAAACCATTAGTGGATCTTTTGAAGAAGAAGTGATCTCACATTAGTTGAGAGAGAAGTGAGTTCTAAAATTGTGAGTGTTTGTAAACCAGTAGGGATAGTGAGTCCACTTCAAACATGTATACAATAGTGCCCTTATAGTTAATTTGGTACATTGTCACATCATTGGTGTATGCTCCTTTGACATAGCCCAATGAGGGTGAACATAGTAAAATTGATGTGTTATATGTGTGCTTTAAGAATCTCTTATATTCTACAGTGGGAAGGAGATAGAGATGAGGATTTTTTCTAACAACAAAACTCGATCAATTGGGGAGGTTGTTTTACTTTTCCATACACTGATTCACTCCCCTCTCAGGGTATATAGCGTAATGGACCTAACAGAGTGTGCAATTAATCATTATAAAAATCATTTACCACTTTCTTGATAAAAAACATTGATATAAACATTAACATTCTAAAATAGAAATTTGATTCTAGATATGTTTTTTATAATAAATTTCTACAATGTATCATATTGATGATATCTTTTAAAAAATTATATCAAAAGACATATTTTTGGAATTGATTATTAAAATTCATGATCGACCTTCTCTAATAACATCCAAAAAACACAATTAATTAGACCCCTCGATGCATTGGATTACATTAACAAGGGGGTGAGAATGTAACAACCTTATACTTTTAAATAAGCTTTTACATATTTTTCATTTATGAATATAATTTTGGGGTTATCATAAAATTTGTTAGTAAAAAGTAAAAGTGTGGGAGAGATTATCGTTATGTGGACAAAAACATGTCTTTCAATCGAAGGTTGGAATTACAAAAAATACATTAGTTTATATTGTATTGTTGTATCAAGACAGTCTCTATTGAGAAAGGATATATATTGATAAAATTAAAAAAACTGAGTTCTTTTAAAAAGTTTAGTTGTGAAAAAATTATGAGAGTTGAATATAAATTAACATGTGGTGTCAAGAAATGCGACTTTGGAGATTAATGAACCTTTGTGAAAAAAAAAATTAGAAAACTTTTTGTATTGTTTTACAGCTAACCTATTTTTAAAATAATGTTTTTATTCAATAATTGGACCTGTATCCATCATAGTGATGATTTATCAGACTCGTAGTTTTTTATAAAGGTATTTGTTAATGTTTGAAGATATGTAATTGTTACTAATGTGTTCTGAAAGAAGATTGTGTAGTCCGGAGTTAGAAAGTTTTAGTACCTTCTAAACAAAGGTAGTTGTCTATTTTTTTATCATAAATATATATCAAATCATGATAACATTATTTTTAAAATATTTTGAATTAATTTTGGAGTGTTTTGACGAAATTTAATATTACAGAGTGAGGAATGTTATGACTCGACCTTACCGGTCTCGAGCCGCAACTACCCCAAGCCTGCCTCCATAGGCCAGGGCCTCGTGATAAGAGCTGAAGGCGTAAAAATCTCTGAGAGTCATCTTCCTATGTAACTGTACACACACACAACCCACTCAATGTATAAGTGCAGAGTAAAAAAGAAAACTAAAGGACAAACAACATTAACCCAACCACATTCATGCATCAACCTCTAAATTGAAAAGGTAATTTGGTGAAAAGTACTGACATATACTGAATAGAAAATGGGGAAAAACACACGCCCAACCCAAAAGGTGCCACAACCCAGCTACAGGTAAACAAAAGTAAACATTTGGTGAGTCTCACACATGAAAGTCCTTCTACATCCACTGAACGCATCCCAAACTCATGTGTCATCTAGGCTCCTCCATAGTCTCGATCGACCTGTCCATCGTCTGCAAGGCACACCATGTTCGGGCAAAGACCAAGCAGGGGTGAGTATGAAGATATTCAGTAGGATTCTTTAAAATCTAGAGGGAGTAACAAAGGAGGTACCTAAATGGTGAGAAGTAGACATGACAAGAAACCATGAAAGGGTACAGTAAATAAAGTGCAGCTAAACCCAAAAAGTGAAAGGAAGGAGACTCGTCCGACCAAGAAGAGCTAGACACGGAAAGCACATGGCACACCCCATATGTCTTCTTTAATGCTAGTATGTGAGTACCTTAACCCAAGGAGTGGAAATGAAAATAGGGTTTATATATATATGCTCAACAAAAAACTTGAACGAGTTCATTAGGGGATCTCTATTTCAAAGATCATCCCAGGATAAGTTGCCAATAGTTATAAGTGTAGCTATCATAGATGCCCAAACGACCTGTAATTCAATGTTGTCTCATCACTGAATCACACAACCTAGGATCCCACCCTAGTAATAATGCAGAGAAGTCACTGGATATCCTCATAGAGTGGGCGGAATCTGAAAGATGTCATCAGGTAACCCACTACACTGCCCAACTTGAGGGTAAACCCTAAAGTAAATGGGTAACCCACTCCCCAGCCCCGCTGGAGGGTAAAACCTAAGGTCAACAGATAACCCACTGCCCAGCCCAACAAGAGTGTAAACCCTAAATGTTTATGGGCAACCCACTACCCAGCCTCACTGCAGCGTAAACCCTGATACGCTGGAGGGTAACCCACTGCCCATCCCCACTGGAGGATAAACCCGGAACTGGTCTGATAACTCCGCACTACCCATCCTATCACTTGGTGTCACTAACATTACGACCGTGCATTGTGTCAGAGAGCATCAAAGGAACCTCTGAAAAATTCCCTTTCATGTTTACACATTTAATGATATCCTTAAAGCGGTTCTACACACCCAAACGGATTACACCATTGTAATACTCATGGAAAAAAAGTGAGATAGACTACTTACTTTCTGGAAATGGACTCCTAATGAGAATGTTATTGAAAACCACTTTATGCCCACACGGCGCCTCGTGGGTCCCACATGTCAGTCAAGGAAGATGTCGGGCACACTGTACCACCATGATTCTCTCGGAAAAACACCTCAAAATGACTACTCATTCGCCCCGAATGGACGTTTGATGAAAAATCCTCAAAAACAGCTCACTACTTCAAAGACGGCCCATAGGGCCCATGCCTCATCTCCGAATTTAATGCCTGAAACCACCCTAGACCACTTTGTCTCGATTCCAGGGTAACAACGCCGTGGAAAACACAATAATTGGTCTCTGGGTGTGCTGGTGCCGTCCGATGAAAGAATTTCAGCGTAGTACGTAACGAGCATGTTGTGCCTCATAACCCCCGTCTCAGGAATTGAAAATTCCCAAAAACATGTCAATATCTTCGTCTTGAGCAGAGGATTGCACTGCCACAGACGACATGAAATACGGACACACATAGTGGAAGTTATGGGTATTCGAAGACAAGGGGACGAACCCCTTTGGCCTGGCTCGCAGTGCCAACCCGCGACTCAACCGCACGGCCCGACCACTGACTCGCGGTCCACCGCACTGCATGACCCTCAGGGCAAGTCACTGGTCAGTGCAAAGACCTGCCAAAGGTGGGTCTTGTTCTCCCTCCTGGGTCCGCACACCACGACCCCCAGTCTACCCTCGCCGACGACCTCCGCCCGCCGCTACATGGAGCCCGCCGTGCCGCATGAAGCCACCGCTGCCTAGAGCCTACAATTCTGCGCAAAGCTGTTGCCACCTGGGGGATTTGATGCTTCCGGCCGCTGTCCCAGACCACCTGGAACCCACCGGAAACCCTTGGAACTTCCAGAAAATGGGGAGATTGGCCGGAAAAACATCCCGGGGTCACCCCGGACACTCCAGGACTCGAAATTTCAATCCAGGAAGGGTATTGGAAAGCTCGAATAGACACCTAAACATCTATGGTCATCGATTGATGACAAAAAACATTTAAATGAAATGAATTTAAATCAAGGAAGATGCAGAAATCAAAAATGAAAATGCAACCTCCTACCTCGTTGGGCGTAGTCCGAAGCTTCGCCGATGATCCGCCGGAGCCGCTGTGCTTTAGAGAGATGGGGAGAGGATCTTGATTCTTCCTTATAGGTATCCTTGGGGGACAAAGAAAGGGGGTGGAGGAGGAGGAGAGGAGAAGTTATTAAATTTAAAAGCACTTAAACATCCACCGGTAGGCTCTATACCCGAACATTCGGTGGGGTTGTGGTTAAGCCGTCTCTAGGATAAAAACCTCACTCTAAACGCATTAGTGGTCTCGTAATTTTAACCAGATCCTCCATTTGGAAGTTGTAAATTCACGCCCATGGCTGCTAAATTACCAAAATGCCCCTGGTGGCGTTTTCCAATGAAGGGTCGTGCCAACGAAAGATAAACTCCTCTTAGGGTAAACGACGTGATTCGGACTCAACGGTTCCCTTGGTTTTCCCATCTACGAAAATGTTAAGGAGTTATTATATTTATTTGGAATGTATAGTATTAACACACATAAAATTTAATTCTGGTCACACTGGGACTCGGAATCACACATCGTCAGAATGCCCAACTCTGGAATACCATCATGAAAAATTTCCAAGTTTTACAGGCTCAATATTTGGGTTCATAAAGCATTACCTCCTTCATGTTTTTCATCCCTAAAAAACAAAACTACAAAAAAAACTACGGATACTGAGCCCTCATCTATCTCCCCTGTTCCTGGGTTCTCTTATGTACCCTTACATGCTGCCACAGTCCATGAACCAAAGGAATGGTATGTCCACGTAGTATCATCTCCTGTCGGTCCACAATCGCCACAGGGTGCTCCGAAAATGTGGCTCCATCCTCAATGCCCAGCACTCCCAATTCAATAACGTGTGAGGGGTTGTGTACGTATTTCCTCAGCTGCGACACATGGAAGACGTCATGCACCCTCTCCAACTGTGGGGGGTAAAGCATGATGATATGAAACCTCACTGACCCTGCGCATGAACTCAAAGGGCCCAATGAACCTCGGGTATAACTTTCCACCCCGGCCGAACATCCATGTTCCATGCCAATGAGAGACTCTCAAAAATACATGGTCCCCCTGCTCGAACTCCAAAATCAGATGATGACAATCTGCGTAGGACTTCTTTCTGCTCTGAGCCATCCTCATCACTCACAAATGACATGTACCTTCTCCGTCATCTCCTGCACCAACTCTCGGCCCATGGGGGAGGTCTCCCCAACCTCCTTCCAGCACAACGGTGACCTTTAGGGTCTCCCTTAGAGGGTCGCAAATGTTTTCATGTCGATATTATTTTGGTAACTGCTGTTGTACGTGAAATCCATCAAGGGAAGTTGATCCTCCCAGCTCAGGCCAAAGTCTAACATGCACGCTCTGAGTATATCCTCCAACACCTGGATAATGCACTATGTCTTCCCGTTGGTCTGGGGGTGAAAAGCTATACTCATCTATAGCCGAGTCCTGAATGCCTCTTCTAGGCCTATCTAAAAACGCGATGTAAACCGTGCATCGCGGTCAGAGACGATTGTCAAGGGTACTCAATGAAGGTGGATGATCTCCTGAACATACCCCTACCCTAGACTATCCAATGAGATATGCTCCCTGATGTCAAGGAAGTGGGACGACCTCCTGAGTCGGTCCACTATCACCCTAATGGAATTGTGGCCCTTCGCTGTGTGTAGGAGCCCTGTGAAGAATTCCATAGATATTCCATCCCACGTCCACTCTAAGATATCAAGGGGATGCAACAACCCTACTAGAACCTGATGCAATGCATTCACCTCCTAACAGGTAATACACTGAGAAATGAACTCATCTACATTATGCATCATGTCGGACCACCAAAATTTCCACTGAATTTCTCTTTACAATTTCCTCACATCGGGATGTACAACCAAGGGAGATGTGAGGAACTCCCGCATCACCTCGTCCCACATATCCTTCGGTACTACAGCTCACCCATGGAACATGATCTCATGATTCCTTCTTACAGAATACCCATCGAGTGTGTCGCCTGTGGATATCTGATCAGATTGTTCCTCACTGTTGACATCCCCAAGCTACGACTCTCTCACATGCTCTAGGAGTGAAGGAGTCAGCACCATCGACTACAGAAAATTCGTACCCTCCTGCTCCTCTAAGGTCATCCATAGGGATGTAAATAGATCTGATGCTTCTTGCACTAAACGTGCCCAGGACTTCCTACTAAGGGCATCTCTTACTACGTTTCCCTTCGCTGGAGTGAAGAAAATCTCGAAATCATAGTCCTGTAGAAACTCCAGCCAAATCCTCTATGTTAGATTCTAATCCCTCGGAGTGAAAATGTACTTGAGGCTCTGGTGGACAGAGTATACCACAAAATGCTCACCCAGAAGGTAGAGTCTCCATTGCCTAAAGGTGAACTCCAACACAGCCATCTCAAAATAGTGAGTCACAAAATTCAACTCATTGGGCCTCAACTGCCTCGACCCATATTCAATCACTTCCTGTTGTTGTATCAGCACGCACCTGAGACCAACTCCTGAAGCTTCACTGTACAACACAAACTCAATGCCCTCCTCTGGCAGCCACTACACTGGAAAATATTTAGACACTATCTCAACTCCTCGAAGGCCTTCAGGCACTGATCAGTCTGGGTAAATGGTCGTCCTTTAATTTTCAATGAGCTCAAAGTGGTAGAAATATAGGTGAATACTTCCACAAACCTCATGTAGTACCCTTCCAAACCAAGGAAGCTCCCAAATTCTGATGCCTTCTTCTGTGTCTCCCAAGAAAGAATTGCTTCTATCATTGTGGGATCTATGACCAATCCCTGTTCTGAAATGAAACGCCCTAGAAAGTGAACGTCATGAATCCATAATTGAAACTTCGAGAGCTTCCCATACAACTGGTGCTCCTAATGTAAGTCAAGGACCACCGTTAAATACTCTGCATGATCATCCTCCTTCACAGAGTAAATTGGTATGTCTTCAATAAAGACAACTACAAACTGGTCCAACTACAGCAGGAAGATCTGGTTTATCAAATCCATGAAACCGGAGGGGGCATTCGTCACACCAAAGGGCATCACCAGAAACTCATAATGCCCATATCGACAATGGAATGCCAACATCAGGATGTCAGCCTCACGAACATGCAACTAGTGGTAGCCAGATCGAATATCAAACTTGAAGAACCACTTCACACCTCTCAACTGGTTGAAGAGGTCATCGATCCTCAGCAAATGGTAGTTGTTATTTATCTTGGCCTGATTCAGGTGACCATAATCCACACAAAGCCGCAGACTCCCATCTTCCTTTTTCACAAAAAAAAGAGATGCCTAGGGGGACACACTAGGCCTGATGAATACCTTCTCACGAAGGGCGTCCAGCTTAGTCATACCTCTCGATGCTCTGTGGGTGCCATCCGAAAAACCAAACCTGATATCATGGAAGTCCCTGATTTCAAATCAATACAGAACTCCAACTCTCGCCTCAAAGGTAGTCCTAGGACATCCTTAGGAAATAAATCCTTGTATTCCTCTACAAGGGTGGGGATCCAAGTGTCGATAGCATCTACTGCTCCAATTACCATGCTCTCCAAATGATGAGAAAAAGTTCGTGTTCTCTTGCCCATAGTACCCGTCTTCTCTGCCCTAAGGTCTCATTCACAAAGGATGGTGATCCTCATCCCATCAGAAAACATGCCTCTGACTCATCTATACTGACAGTCAATTTGGGTGGGAACCATGGAAAGCCAATCCATGCCCAAGATGACATCATAAGGTTCAATCGTGTTGAAAAGTGGGTCCAATGTGAAACTCCCTTCTCCAAATGATAGTTCGCATTGTCTGTAGATAAAGGTCACCAACGAGGCACTTCCCGTAGGAACCTCGAGGCTGTGTGAAGGTGTCAGTGTGTCTACTGGATGCTCCAACTCCCATACCAAAAGTAGTAATATAAAGGAGTGGCTGGTGCCTATGTTTACTAGTACCGAAGCAAGTGTAGAGTAAACACAAAGCATACCTTGGACCATCTCGTGTTTTGTGGGGTCACAAACTGCCATAGCCTAAAGCTGCCCGTGGCCCTTACCGCCAAATCACTGAGCCTGACGTGGGACTCCCGGTGGTGGCAGTGGAAGGACCTCGAAATGCCATCCCCCAACTCCTTGTCCTGCCGCTCTAACTATGCCACCTCCTTGAGGACCACCCTGTCCTCGCCTGGGGGATCCCTGGTCATGGCGCTGCATCTGCTGTTGCGGTGCACCCCCTCACTAACATGGTTTCTTGGTATTCTTGGTCGGGTAGTCCCAGTCTAGGTGTCCCCGTCTATCACAGGCATAACACTATCTCTCTCCTTCCTGACCCAGTGCTCCATGGCGCCACTACGGTGTACGACCCTACCCCTGTGTCTGGTCACGGAAGGGCCTCCTTGACTGAATATCAGCTCTCTATGGCCTGCCTGTCAATGGAGACACTCCACTGAAGCGGTCACTACAAGGCCCTATCAGCTGGAATCCCTCATCCAAGAAGTCCTCTGTCATGAGCGACCACTCGAGCACCCCACCAAAATTAGTGTTGCACAGGGTTACTACACTACCGCAGATCTCCTTGCGAAGACCCTGCTCAAACTTCTGCTCCTGTAAGTAACTGTCGCAGATCATATCTTGTGAGTAGAATGTCAGATCGATAAACTGGGATGAGTATTACCCCACGGTCATCCCCCCTGCTTCAGATCCAGATGCTCTTGAATCCGAATGGAGTGTAAACAAGAGGGGGAGTAGTCCTCCTGGAAGAGCTGCTGGAAGCTATCCCATGTGAGAGATGACTCGTTGGGGGTCTGCATAACCAACCCCCACCAACGCTCGGCCATCCTGTGGAAAAGGCTGGTAGCTATAGCTACTATCTGGTCTGCTGGTGTCTCTACTAGCTAGAGAAGTTGGTCTACAGACTCTATCCAGTCTTCCGTTGCTTGGGGATTCGGGTCCCCGGAGAACTTTTGCAGTCACTGACTCTAAAATTCTAGTAGCACACTCAGCCTATGCTCCACCTCGGCATGTTATTCCTTTACTAACTATCTCTATCCAGGTTAATGGTCTACTACTAAAGCACTGGGCGGAAGGGGATCACGTGAGGGTCCCTAAACTGACGCCTCGTCACTCACCATGTCGTCATCACGAACAAGAGAGGGTAACGTGGAAGGATGCTGTCGTGGGGGCATCCAGAAAATTATTAAGGATTACGGCGATTAGATTAGCATATATATATAACAGTAATAACAAAAGGGAGATAACTCAAAAACGACAGTCGAAGACTCAATCCTACTGGACACATGTTGCAAAGTTCCCTGCAACATGTGTCCCAGTGTGCCGAGTCGACAAGCGGGTTATCAGGGACATGTTGAATGGATATGTCAGCCACCCATACCATCACTGAACTCCCTGTCTTGAGAGATGCTCTCGAGACACGTCGACAATATTTCCTTAAATCCCAACCAAATATTTTTAGGGACGTTCGAACAATTACCCAAGGAAAGAACCATCTCTGATACCACATTGTCATGTCCCAAAACTACTGGTCTCGAGTCATGACTACCCCAAGCCCGCTTCCATATGCCAGGGGCTGGAAACAAGTGTTGAAGGCGTACCAATCCCGGGGAGGCCTTTGCCTAAGTACCTATACACACACACACACACAACCCCCTCAATGCAGAATTGTAGAGTAAAAAGAAAAACAAAGGACAAAAAACTATAACCCAACCATAGTCATGCATCAACCTCTAAATAGAAAAGGTAATGTGCTGAAAAGTATTGACATATACTTAACAGAAAATGGGGAAACACTGGCGCCCAATCCGAAAGGTTCCACAACCGGGAAATAGGTAAACAAAAGTAAATAGCTGGTGATTCTCACACCTGAAAGTCATAATACGTCCACTGAACGCAGCCCAAGCTCATGTGTCCCCTATGCACCTCCGTAGTCTCGATTGACCAGTCTGTCATCTGTAAGGGCACAAAAAGTGTGGGAAAATTCCAAGAAGGGGTGAGTATAAAGATACTCAGTAATATGCCCCGAATGCTCGGGGGAGCAACAAAGGAGGTACCAAAATGGTGAGCAGTATACAGGACAAGGTACCCTGAAAGATTATAGTAAATAGAGTGTAGTTCAACCAAAAAATATAATGGAAGTAGACTCATCCGAACAAGAGAAGCTAGACACAGAAAGCACATGGCATAACCCGCTTGTCATCGCACCTCATAGAAGGATAGTAACTGAACCCAAGGAGTTGGAATGCAAATAGTGTGTATATATATATATGATCAACCAGAAACCTGAATGAGTGCATAAGGGGATCTACATTTCCAAGATCAGTGCTGGATAAGTCACCAACAGTTCTATGGGTAGCCATCACTAATGGCCAAACGTCCCGCACATCAAATCTATCTCATCTCTGAATCGCGCAACCCTGGATCCCGCTCTGCTAATCCCAGAGAGAGGTCACGAACTAACCTCATAAAAAGGGCTGAGTCTGAAAGAATTCATAACGTAACCCACTGTCCACCCATACTAGAGGGTATAGCCTAAAGTTTATGGGTAACCCACTGCCTAGACCCGCTGGAAGGGAAAACCCTAAGGTCAACGGGTAACCCACAACCCAACCACGCTAGAGGGTAAACCGTAAAAGTCTATGGGTAACCCACTACCCAGCCCCACTGGAGGGTAAACCCTGATATTCTATAGGGTAACCCACTGCCCATCCCCACTAGATGGTAAACCCGGAACAAGTACAATAACATCGCACTTCTCATGCCATCATTGGGTGTCACTAACATTGTGACCTAGCGTTGGGTCAGAGTGCGTCAATGGATCCTCCGACAAACGGCCTTTCATGTTTCCACATTTAATGAGATACCTATAGAGGCTCCACACTCCCAAATGTATTACACCATTGTAATCATCATGAAAAAACATTCAAGATAGACAACTTACATGCTGGAAACGCACTCCAAAAGAAACAATTATTTTACACCACATTATGCCGACACAGTGCCTCGTGGGGCCCACACCTCGGTCCTGAAAGAGCTCAGGTGCACTGCACCATCGCGATGCTCTTGGAAAAACACGTCAAGCCAACTAGTCATTCGTCCCAAACAGAAGTCTGATGAAAAAGACAAAAAACACTGCTCAGAGGTTAAATGACGACCCGTGGGGTCGATGCCTCAACTCCGGCTTCAATGCGTGAATCACCCTGTACAACTTCATATTGATTCTAGGGTAACAAAACCACTAACAGCACCTTAAACAGAATCCTGGTGTGCCCGCACCATCCGAAGGAAGAATCACGATGTAGTACATAACGAGCATGTCGTGCCACCAAACCCCCATCTCGGGAATTGGAAATTCCCATGATCATCTCAAAAACTTTTTCTTTAGCCATGTATTTCACTACCTTAGACTAAATGCAAAACAGAAACTCGTAGAGGAAGTTACGAGTGTTGGAAGTCAAGGGGATGAACCACTTTGGGTGGGACCCGCCCAGTCCGACCGGTCCACCCGGACTGGACCAGCCCATGCCGGCCTGCGGCTCAGCCGTGTGGCCCAGCCACAGACCCGCAGTACACCACGCTGACCGGCCCGCATGTTCAATCATAGGTCTACGCAGAGACCCGCCCAAGGCGGGCCTCGGTCTCCCTAATGGGGTCGCGGGCCGCGACCCCCGGTCCACCCTCGCCAACAACCTATGCCCGCCTTCACCTGGAGCTCGTAGTGCCGTGTGAATCCAAAACTACCAGGGAGCTGCGCTGCCACTGGCCGTCATCCCGGACCACCTGAAACCTACCAAAACCCCTTTGAACTGCCGGGAAACGTGGAGACTGGCCGGAAAAACATCCCATGGTCACCCTAGACACCCTGGGACTCAAAAATGCAATCTGAAAATGGTGTCGGAAAGCTCGGATAGATTCCTACACATCTATGGTCTTCTCTTGATGATTGTAAATCATTTCGACACAATGAATTTAATTCAAGTAAGGTATTGAATTCAAAAACAAAAATGTAACCTCCTACCTCGCTGGGCCTAGCCTGTAGCATCACCGACGATCCCCCGGAGACGCCGCGCCTTAGAGAGGTGGGGAGAGGCTCTTGACTTTTCATGACAGGGATCCTCTAGGGAGACACAGGTGGGAAGGAGGAGGGAGAGAGGAGAAGTGTTTAAAAAGAAAAACACTTAAACATCCACCGGTAGGCTCAGTACACGAACATTCGTTGGGGTTGGGGTTAAGCTGCCTCTAGTGTGAAAACATCATTATAAGCACAACGATGGTCTCAGAATTTTAATCTGAGCCTCCATTTGGATTTTATAAAGTTCACGCCTGAGGCCGCTAAATTACTAAAATTCCACTGGTGGCGTTATCCATAGAAGGGTCACGCCCGTGAATGTTACACCCCTCCTAGGGTAAATGGCATGTTCCAGACTCTACGGTGCCCTCATTTTTTCCATCCAAGAAACCATTTAAGAGTTATTCTGTTTATTTAGCATGTCTAGTGTGAATGAACATAAAATTTAATTCCAGCCACCTCGGGGCTCCGAATCACATGTCGTCTGAACGTCGTGATCTAGAATAACATCAAGAAAAATTTCAAAGTCTTACAGGCTCAAAACTCATGTTTTTAAAGAAATACCATTGTAATTGGAAATTCAATTATATTGATAATTTTATCATAATGGGAATTACATCATTATGAATATTTCCCTGGAAGGAATTTTGTGTATGAGGATTTGATCTATATGATATAATGTTTCAAGATGATGATGATTAGATAATTTCAATGTTATAATGTGAGGAATTAATTCATAATGAGCTGAGAAAGAAATATAATTAATAATGAGTTGATAAGGAAATAGAAATTATAATAAGATAAAAAAATATAAATCATAATGTAATTAGAAGTAAATATATTTCATAATATATTGATAAGGAAATAGAAATCATAATGAGCTGGTAAAGAAATAAAATTCGTAATGGTATTAGATGGAAATAGAAATCATAATTAGCTAAGAAGGAAACAAAATTTGTAATGAAATGAGAAGGAAATATAATTTGTAACGATATGTGAAGGAAATTCAATTCATAATGAGATTATAGGGAATTAAAATTTGTAATGATCTGAGAAGGAAAAAAATTTGTAATGAGATTATAACAAATAATGTTCATAATGAACTATGAAATAAAGGTAGATCATAAGGAGATTATTACAAAGAATACTCAAAAATAATATTCTTGATGTATTATGAAGATTAGAAGCAGTTAAATATTTAAATTAAATTCTGAAAAAATCATAGATATATCTATGGAGGTGTGATGAAGTCAATTCCAAAGATTAAATATATCTTATGATATTTGGAAATTTGTGGCATGAGGAATGTTTTCAATATTTTTTTAGTCTCTAATAAAAAAAATTCATACCATTAATTCATTTTTAGTTTTGGAAATTTGTTGAAAAGGATGATAACTAAAGAAATCCTTTAATGTAATTTCTGGGCAGATATCTCATGAGAAGGATTAGAAATGTGAATTTTTTTACCAAATTGTGCTAGATCATATTGAGGAGATCATATGTATTCTATCATATTGAGTCAATCAGACTGATGAAGATCTCATTGAGCATTTTAGCCTAGTTTGAGTAATGTATATTGAAAATGAATTCATCATATTATGTTCATTGGATCCATCATCATCATGTTGATTAAATCAGATCCACCGTCATTGTATTGAATGAATCAGATCCAAAATCATCAGATTACGAGAATCAAATGTAGCCATATTTGACAGAAGAATCAGATTGAGTAATTTTGGATATTTTTCGACAATTCCTTTAATCATTCTTTATTGATTAATTTATTTATAATAAATAGCTGTAAGATTATCGGATTAATTATAATCATTATTATTGATATATAGAAGGTGTCCAACATGAGTTCGAACAATTTTTATTCACTTCTTCTAAAAATTCAATTTCTATAGACACATGAGAGTGGATATAGTGAGTATGTAGGTTGTCATACTAATGCTAGGCCCAATAAATCATATGGGATTTACATGATTTCCTATAATTCCATGCATGATTATTTATAGAAATATTATAAGTAAATTAAACTAAATAGGTTATAGGGGTTATGTTTTGAATTTTTTTGATACAAATAAATGGTGAAAAAGAGAGTTAACCACCCTTCCCAGTTATCATTTGATCGTTTGGAACATCACTCATTCACTATTTTCATATCAACTACAAGCAAAAAAAATACCATGGGGGTGCTCAATTAGATCTCTATAAGCATGATCAACATGGGTAATAAAAATTAATTGGGATTCCTCCCCCTCATTTGATGATCCAGAAACATCTCTAGAATCTCTATAAACAACTACAACTAATGTTAATCTCACCTCATACTTATAAGGAATATAAAGTCATCAACATTTTTTTCCTAAGACATCACATCATAATAAAAAAAATCATGATCAGAATCATTTCCATCATCACTACCATTTCTATCACAATATACATTATCCTTATCATCATTATCTTCTTTAATATCATCCCTAATTTATTATCCTTTACTTTTTTATTCTTCTTTTCCATTTTCTTCTTCATTACTATATTTATCTTTAGTAATTCAATATTCACCATCATATATATTTAAATCATCCTTAGAGTATTTTGATGATGAAATTATATAATATATTTATCATTATTATTCTAGTTCCTTGTATTCAGTTATTTCAATAAAAGATTATCAATAATTTGATGAGATTTATGAGGAATATATGGCTCAAAATTGGTAGTATGAGGGATCGTAAGAAATTCATGATCACTACCCTAATAATAAAAAAATTATTCCTCATTATTATAAGATGATGAAACCTCCACTTCTTCATGTTACTTTTGTGAACACTCTACCACTTCATCTAGCTCCATGCTGGGATTTAATAGATTCATATTGCTATAAGGATGATCATCAAGACTAATATCAACTTAGTCTTTTCCTATATCACCAATCCATTACAACTTCCATGGGTTCCAATTAATCATCATCTACTTAGAAATGACCCAAGTGAGGCCAAAAAACTCGATAGTTCACCTCAATTTCTTCTTCCTCCTCAAAATAACCATTGTCCTCCATCGTGGAATTCATAAACATGGGATACCATAGAGATTTCGACCAAACATATGTCTTTAAGAACTCCAATATATGAACCATAAAATTTCATAATCTGTTGATTTTTTCTCCCTTTTTCATAATCTATAAATAATATAAATATAAGAACCACGTTGTACTGAAATATCATTTCTACATGCACAACATGTGCTATATGAACACGAAAAGAAAAAAATTGTCACCATATACCTCAATTGTTCCTAGCCCTATAAATTTCATATCTAAATTCAACAAAGATAAGACATCCTCTTATTTAATAGAATCTGTATCACTTTTAATCAATCACATAAAATAATTTTAAAATCATTAATGAGGAACAATACGACATATTACCCACTAACATGAAGATATAATGAGCTTATTCCCATTAATTATGATTCATATCCAGTATTTATCTTCTTGAATACTAAACTCATCATTATGATAAAACTAATTCAGTAAAATAGGTTATAATTGCCTCCTGTTATTTTTTAATCACTCTATCCATCCATGGTCTTTGATTTCATTTAGCACCATCTTTCATCTGACAATAGTAACTAAAAATTCACTTCATTCATAGGAACTATTGTAAGCTTCACATGATGTGAGATATTTTGATCTATAGCTATTCTAGTCAAATTTCCTCTAAGTTTCCATTATGGATGTTACTTAGTGGGAGAACACAATTCATCTCTCTTCAGTAGAACCATTATGGATGAGGTGGATTATTCATCCATGGATGTGGGAGGGAGAATGGTCAGGAGAGGAAATAAAAGCATAATGTTCAAAGGTATCACCTAGGGGAGATAACATCAAATATTGACAATGATTTAATTATATATTAATATGGAATTACAATGATTGAATTCAAAAAATAAATTTATAAATTACAATGAAATAAAAAATAAATTTAAACTGATATGAAAAATTATTAACAGTAGATCAAAAACAATAGTGGTTCTTCCTCAATTGTGGGTTATTCCATTGGTTGCTAAAAACCAATGATGGGTAAAGAAAAATGTTACATACAAATGGTGGGTATACTCCAATGATGGGTAAACACCCTTGGTGGGTAAACAAATATAATGGTCTACATAAAATTTGGATTATCAAAAATGAATCATTCATTTTTTAATTTTGGATGTAATTAATTCTCTCAGAATTTATGTCTTATTAAATATATCGACATTATGATGTTAAATTCCGATTCATTTTACAGTTATATAACCCTTTTGAATAGTGTCTCTTTTAAATTGATTTCTTAAACAAATTTGTATATTTCTATAGAGATAAATAGGATATGTGAAGATATTTATTACACTTATTGTGTTGTCGTTTATAAGCACATGTTATAATAGATTTCCATAGTATATTATTATTTTTTTTATCCATAAAATTTGACCATACATACTACCTACATATATGTATTAAAATCATCATTAGACAAAGAAAAATTTATTATTATTATTACACCATGATAATAAATAGATTCTAAAAATATGACATGTTCTATAGGATATTTTCTAACAAGCACGAACCACAAAAATATGCATATGAATAACTAGATATATCAAATTATTTTCCTCTATTTTAGAACAATCCAAAATTGGTATATTGAATGATAAATTGAAAAATAATTTTGAAAAACATTAGGGAGACACTATTGGGATTTCTTAAATGAGAGCACATATACAAACACTAAACATAATTATAGGTCATCTAGTAGTTAAGTATATAATACATCCAATCATACATATGTATGCAGTTCAATCTAATAATTTTAAATCATAAAAAATATTAAATATTCATGTTTTTCTGATTTTGATATGTCTCAAAACACAAATTGTATAGAATCATTCATTGTATTGGTATTTTTTTTAAGAAAACTCCACAGGATTTACTAGAAGTTGAATAACCAAGGAAAATTAATTCACCGCTTTTAGAGTAAGACATATCATGATAATCATGTATTTTAAAAATAAAGAATTTACATTAAAAAATGTAGTTTAATTAACCATAGGCATTCTATTTTTCCAATGTTCATAAGGTATTATCATTAAGATTGGCCTAACTAATATATATTAATTTTATTGGAGGTTGTATCCATACCCTCTACCCAAAAGTAGACATCTAAGTCATATTCATTAGTCATGGTGTGGGAAATATCTTGGAGTGTTATTTATCTTCTTTCTATAACTATATTCTCTCAGGAATTCCTTAGAGCATAAATGTTATTCTTATAGACATTTTGAGATGAAAATGATTCGACAAATTGATTTTAAGGATTTTTTTCATGGTCACATATTATGAAATTAATTCTATGTACTCTTATGTTTTCTATTTATTTTTCAAAATTGGTAATATAAGTATGGGGTTCAGTTTTGTGAGATAGAAAGAATACCCAATTATAAAAAAAATTCTTCTATAATGATATAGAAATAGTGGTTCCCTTCAGACTAGATAGTCTTAGTTATCCAACCAATTCCATTGGAACCAATTTTAGAGGTTGAGAAATTGAAAAATCTTTTTTTATTTGAATAATAATTTACCTTTTCTAGAATTTTAAAATGGGATAAAAATTATAATTCAGGAATTCAAGTTTAGGTAGAACCCCAATTAACACTTCCCTTGTAATATTTATATGTGAATGAATTTTAATGTGTCCTAGTCTCATATGAAAAATCAATAATTTTCTAGGAATGGAAATTAAATAATTTTTTTTTGGGAAATTAATGAATAAGATTTAATGCATTCCAATTTTAATATCAAAAGTTAGTAAAAAATAAAAAAATTAGTATAAACATAATTTGACTGATTATTTTTAAATTTCAAATAAAAACCAACATCTCATAAATGTGAGATTATAAGAAGATTCTACGTTAGACCGTAAAAAAATTGTACATTATAAATTAAAATTAAAAATATGTACCATTTTGCCAAAGGAAAATTAGTTTATCATTATAATTTCCACTAATGGTGACATGACCACCATCATCCATTCTTGGGTTTTTGATTATTATATAATCTATTATAATATATCATTAACAGCTACACTGCCGGTACCATATATTTTTATTGGAGTTCTTCAATAATGTTTATTAAAAAACAAGATTTATAACCAATATATTTTTGGTACACTAGTTTTCTTCGTTGCATAAATGATAGAAATTAGAAATTTAGAAAACCATATTTGTTTGATGGGTTTACTATAAGTTAATTGTAAACTCATGGAAGTAAAAATATTATTACGTCTAATTAAAATATATCAAGAATTATATTTTTCATAATTATATATTTTAATAAAATTTTCATTCGAAATTTTTCAGTGTCCTAAATGGTAACCTAGACCATCTTTATACATAGGTGCATATTTTTGTCTTAGTATTTGATTGATAAAATCTTTTACTTTAGTGAATATGCCTAATTAATTCATTAATTGATCATTTTATAGTATTATTTATGTATTTTATTTCGAGAATTCTAAATTATTTTGTATTTCAACATCTATATAAATTTTTACAATAATAAATAAATCAAGATATTTATTCATGATTTTAAATTTATATTTTAGCTAATTTTATTTATCTACCATAATATTATAGTATTCAATAATTTCTTTAATATTTATGTTTTATTCATTATGTTCTTCTCTATAATTATCAGATTTTTGTTCATGAGTGGTAGTAGTTTCCTCCAATATGTTTTTCAGGAAGCACATATTTTCTCAATTAGGATTTTCTTCATGAGTTGATTATAAGTCATTCGAGCTTTCCTTGGATAACCTAGAGCTGTCATCGGATAACCTCTAGGTGGATTTCATGGATTTTAATATTCTCTTTCCTTATCATGATAATTATTTTTCATTTTAACTTGGTAATGTGAACATTGACCTGTCCTTTTCATTTTAACTCAAAATAAGAAATCTAATTGTACTTGTCATCTATTTTCCAGTGTTTATTCCAATTCCTTAAATTATAATATGTTCCTATGTAGCTTAACTTTAAGTGAAATTTATTTTTATAATTTAATACTTTAATCCATCTAGTATGGGGGTCCATGTCCTCATAACTTTTAGTTGGTGAGTCCTCATCATGGGAGATTTAATCTTGTACCATTAAATTTTATTTTGTGTTTCTCTTAGTGGTCTTGTATGAAATAGATTTTCTTCATAGGTTTCTGTTCACATTCATGATAAAATTTATTCCCCACCCCACACACCATCAACATTCTGATATAACTCAATAATAGTTAGAATACCAATTTCCCTTGATTCTCATATTGAAACTAATGTTCCCATCAATCTCTCAATAATTCATCCCAGTTTCCAAATGAATTAATATTTTTCTAAAACATAATTTACCAAGTAGATCATAGTATTAAAAATATCCTTATTCTTAAGAAATATTTTATTACAAATCTCAACAGGCTTCAGCATGAATGTATAATAATTAATTTTGTAAATATTTATTCTCATTAATTTACCATTATTTGTTCTTTTATGGGAAAATTATGATGTCTCTGAAATATCATACAAATTTTTTAAATTAGATATCCAATTAAACTCATTATCACCTAATTTTTTTTTTGAGAATTAATTTCCATGTAATTATTATTGTATTTATTTTTTGTAGCATCATAAAATACATCTCTAGAAATTGCATATAATTCATATTTATCTTCTATAGTATTCCATTTATCAAAACATATTCATAAAATGATCATTTTTATTTTTATTTTATATTGAACATAATTATTTACATTAAATAAGGGTGTTATGTTAGCAACAAAACTTCATATATGATATCCATTTAACAAAAAAAATTAATTAACCTAACTGTAAGATCATTAAAAACAAATGAACTCAAATTTCAAAAGACATTGAAAATCATTTGATACCAACTGATGGTTAGAGTGAGTAACCATAGAGGGGATATTTGTTTTTCAAATATAAATTTATGTTGAAAAAATTTAAAAATAATCCATCAATTAATTCAAATTTCATAGATAACCAAAATAGAATATTAATATAACGTCTTATCTTTTATAATTTTTCTCGGATGGTGATTATTTCTTAGTTAAAAAATATATAATAATGAAATAATATTCCCTAATCGATTTACTCCATAAAATTATTATATAAACAGTAGTTAAGAGTTACTAATAAAGTAGTGGATTTTTATAGTTTAAAACAAATTTAATTTCATGATTAAAAATGAAAAAAAACAAGACACACAGAGGAATAAAAACATGAGGTTTAGTCTCATGTAGACACTTAATCCCCTTCACAAGGAAATCACATATTTCAATGAATATTATATAAATAATCTTGATTTAAATCCTTGATCATGTAATCATATAATATATAACAAACTATCCCTTCCATTCATGGTCCTCTAGCACACTAAATATTGGAGGAAAAAATCACAGGCCACTCTAGGACCTCTTCCACAAATTTTGGTTATATAGATATAATGGTAGAGAATAATATATCTTTTATCTTTTATTTATAATATAGAAGATATTGTGTGTTTAATGAAAAGAATAGACCACATAGTCCTTGAATGTAAATTTTAAAAATGTAAATATAATTTATAATATTGTATAAAAGATAGAGTTGTGATGTTGGATGTGATATGATTCTTTAGAATCCTCGTATATTTCTTGGAGTGGATCTTGAGTTATATTTTTAAAAATAATAGAAAAACAATCATTTTTAATCTATTATTGATCTATTTGTATGGATTGTTTAAAAATAAATTCTTGAGATCATCATATATTATATCCACTATAATATCATAAAAAACAAATACTTTGTTCTAATAAAATAATTTTGTATTAATAATATATTAATTTCTTGTATGTGTAAAAAAATATTTTATACATATGTATTAGAGGAAATAAATGGTGAGAAACTCACCACTATATTATGAGTCAAATTGAGTATCCTTAGGGTTATTTTTCCTATAAAAAATAACAAATTAATTTTATCCTAAACCTTTAGGAATTAAAGCTACACTAACTACCATTAATGGAAAATGGATATGGATTATTTTCCAATGATTGTTTAATTTATGTTTTAGAGGTATGTAAGTATAATATCAGCATAATATTTCGATAATTGGTGATTATAGAAGGTATTTATTAAGGGGAAAAAGAATATAGTGTTGACAAAAACTATTAGGAATATGAAAATTCATGGAAAATGAGAAAAGAATTAAAATTAAATAGGGTTGAAATTATAAAAATAGAATTTTAAAAAATCTAATAGACTTCTCATTTTGATGATTAAAGTTGGTGTAAACCTCTCTAGAATAATTATTTTGTTAATTGAAATATAAAAAAAATATGAATAAATGGGTGGGAAATACATATAGTATTTCTTAGAGAAAAGATAAAATAATTGTGTTATGAAAACTATACCATAGTGGAATGTTCTGAAGTATTATACACCCCGTATAATATCATACTATTATGAGTTAAAATTAGATATCATTTATGTTTTTAAATAGGCCATCAATGTATGTGATAAAAGGATATAACTGGATAAATAGAAGATAATCAATATAAAAGTGAAATTAATGAAATTCATCGGTTGAAGTCATTTTTGATGAAGAATATGAATATCAATGTTCAAATATTATTTAGAATATATTTGTATGGTAAAATTATTTTGAACAAATATTCCAAAAATCAATTACATGGATTCTTGAATAGAAAGATGTAATAATAATATACAAATACAATATCATTGAACCTATGCACCAAGAATGTGGTGGTGAAAAAAGTGACATCACAACAAAGTAAAGATTTAAAATTTTCTAAAATGAGTATAATCATATGGAAATTTTTACAATGAGAGGATTATATGATATACAAAAGAACCATGATATGAAATTTCTATTATAAGTAATGAAAAAAACATATTCAACCTAAAAATATTGATGAAAATGTAATATGAAAAAGAATTAAATGAATTCAAATGTTAATACAGATAAAAAATTGAGGGAACAAAGGTTTATAAAAAATTAGAAGTATAATTGAAATGTGTTTTTTGTTTGAGTGTTAAATCTCATCCCTGTTCTCATTGAGATTCAAAGGGACATCACCATCATTATTATATCTATTTTTTGTGTCTATATGGGTAATTTAAGGTGATACTTCTAGGGAGAGAACTAGAATATTTTTAAAGTATTAATGCGTGATTTATTTTTCATGAAGGATTTATTTAACAAGTATCATGAAGTGACCCGGAAGTACATCATATTGTATCAAAGGATTATTATAGTTCATTTTAAATAGAATTCTCCATTATTAACATTTTTAGGTTTCTATGGATTATGGGGTGGATAATGTGAGTAAACATCCGTAATATATTCATTCATATAAATCTGTAAATAATGAATTTTCAGAATGGTAACTCATGATAAGGTATGAATACAACATTATCATTTTTATATTAATTTAATCATAATTTATAAGTACGATTTATATTTGTTTTAAGATAAAAATAAATGGGTGATATTTATGCACTTCATTATTTATTTTAGGTTTGTCATGCTTTTTAATGTTATAAAATTGATAGTTTACATGAATATCCCATTGAATGAGAATAGATGTTGTAATAAAATGTTGAAAATTTTAATTGGAATCATTTTTTTAATATTTAAACACATTTTTTATATGTTGATCAAACTAATTTTTACATAGAGTTTATTAATTATTGGATCAATTATTGATGAAAACATAAAAATTACTAATTTTACGTGAATCAATATTTAATTTCAAGTACAAAAAATTAAATATTTTAATCATGATATAATCATCATATGAGAGGAATTTCCCTCACCATAAAACCTTTTCGTATATAATTATAATGTTAGGGAATGAAATTTAATTTATAAATTAAATGGGTACTAAAATACAATCAATATGGATAGATTAATGTTACCCAATGGAATGAATTCAAGAGTTGTATTTTGTGTAAGTATGTAAATTAAAGTGGCGGTTTGGGTGATGATGAAAAAACAAATGAATTATGGGTTTTAAGAATCCCAGTCTTAAGTAACAATATCATATAAAGGGAAATATCTCAGAGTTAATTTGAGGAAGATGACGCTTATATTTCATATGATAATTTAAGGTTGTTCCTTAAATTCAACATTTTATTAATAATATAGTAATAAGTGAGAATTGAATATTGAGATATTGCTTCTTTGTTTTGGAATCAGTCATAATATATAAATAATGAGTGTAGTGAGTAACATTTCTTAGTTACTTGATAAGTTTTTAAACGATTATTTATTTAATTTAATTCATTTATACACACATTTTATGATTTAAGGAAGTTTATTCTATCCAAAATTATGAGTTCGTTTTGAGGAAACTATAGAGGGAAAAATTATTGATGTTTAAAAAATATGATATCTTACAATAGTGGTATAATTCCCCTTCATTATAGGTTACATATTCTATTTTTTTCAACCTAAAATTCATATTAGGGGATATTTTATCTTAAAATTTTAGAGAATTAGGTAAAAAAACATGTTACATAATAAAATTGTAGATTAGAATTGGATACATATACTCAGTATCTATTATTCACCAAATGAAATACTTTTAAAATATTACATGATTTATTTTCACAATACATATTCAATAATTTTATCAGGGAATCCATTTTGTCCTAACCAATAATAAGTCATCTAAAAACTATTAATATAATGGGATGAGAAAAAAAGCTCAATAAGAGATGTAATGAAAGTAAATCGTTAGTCTATTGAAATCATGAATACCCATTTAATTTTTTTCCCTAAAAATTCATTATCTAGGAAAAGAATATCACATAGTTTCCTTGGGAAATCATTAGTATATTACTCAAAATATATCTCTTACAAATGGAATAACCATATGGTCGACTTCGTTCTCCAGAATACCCAATACATTGGACAGATATAAAGGGGATCACCCATATTATAACCTATATTGAGCACACAAATTTTTCATGATCTATAATTGGGCACAAACAATTGAATAATATGTATTAGGATATCCTATTTACTTTCCTTGTACCATCACATAAATTCAAAAAAAATAAATGTGTAACTCATAAAATATTTTTTTCATTAAAATATTACAAATCCATTTTCTAAAAACTATTGAAAACATTTTTTAAATTTATGTTCGAATTGAGGTGTTCCCTAACACATTGAAAATTTTAAAATAAATTAGAGAATCAACATATTAAAACATTTTGGTCCTTAATTTTTGAAGAAAATTAACTAATGAGAAATAAATCAAATTATAAATCGTTAAAACACATTAATTGATATTTTAGTTAGAGAGTTTCTTTCCATGTGAGATACAATTGAATAAGAATTATTAAATAAAAACATTAAAAAAGAGATAAATATCTTGAAAATATATTAATTACTAATGTAAAATATAAAAAGGGCTATAAATAAACATTATAGGATAATAAATGTTGATAATATCGACACATAACTCAATGAAAGGATATTGAGATGAAAAACACTAACTTAAGCCGAAATCATCGCATATAATATTCAACTTCCATAAAAATAATCATAGGGTAATTTTATAATTTCATAAAAACCTTTTTAATGTTTACTATTTGTATATGAGTATTATCTTGTCATAACAATTACTTAATTATTTATGTTCACAATAGGTATTTTTTTGATATTTAATACTTGAGTTGAAATTTAATATGGTTGGACGTAATAGTATATGAGGACATAAATGAATAATATTCAGAATAATATTTATGACATAATAATAAATTTTTTACATCAATTATAATTTTAAATCCATTCATTAAATAGGGATATGATAAATGAACAAAGGTATAATAATGTTGATGGTAAGTCGTATGTATGCATGGGTGATGTCTTCTTATTTCATTGATCATTATAGAAATAAGATAATCACTATTTTACCTTTCCAAAATTATAATAACATCATCAATATAATATTAGTAATTTAATTACACTTAAACATATCATACAATGGATTTAGTAAATAAAAACGAATCATATCTCTTCATGGAGGTAAAAGTACACACATACACACCACCGACATTATCAATTTTATGTTTCATGGGTTATAATATCATAATTTATATATTATTCCCTCATAATGATTAATATAACATTTCCGCAATCCATTTTTTATTTTAAGAAAAAACCACTTTTAAGGGTGAGTGGTAACCAACAAAAACATCCTTCATCATCACATCACACCCTTACCCTTACAAAATAATCATTAAAAAATCCCTATTCCAAAAAACCATTCGCCATGCCAAGACCGTAGCATGATACCTATTTTAAAATTCAAAATAAAAAAATCGCCAGAAATCCCATGAGTCAAACCAAGATCACCAGCTTAAATGAGTACTGTACATCATTTCTAGCATATGTATCACCTTGCTGTCATCTAGACACCAGCGTCCACCACTACAAGATGAAACAAACACTACCTAGGCATCGTTGAATCCTACATCATCATCATTTATGACGAAACACCACCGCATCAGAAATCCGGAGACAACGGAATGCCAAAAACCATAACCACCACAATGAGAAACCAAAAAACAGAACACCAAAGCAACAACAAAATAAAACCGAAACCACGAATGACTAATCTCACAACACCTTGAATCCTTTTGAACCTTGAACGACAATCCCAAAACCATGTAGTTACCATTGCACCAGATCCGACTAGGAGAGGCGTTCAAGAACATGGATTCAGAGTAGGTTGAATGAGAAATGATATCTTCATCACATAACCATCGTTGGGTCCAAGAGGCCATTTGGAATATCACACAAAACCTTCTCCATGCTCAGAATCTTAACCAAGAATGGGACGAGAAGCTCATCGACAAAAAACCTATTTGAAAACTGCAACCACAACCTTCCAAATTGGGACATAGAACATAACATCCGAGAGAGGAATCAACCACATGACTAGGAAAATCACCATGAAGAACCCGATAAAGGGGAAACTATGGATGAAACCCTAAGAGGAACAGATGCGAAGGGAAAGAGGCAAAGATGATGTAAGTGGAAATGAGGCTAAAACCCTAATAATTATCCACTGAATAGAAAGGCCGACATTGCCTTTAATGCTACCGCTAAAATCCCAACCACACCAGAAAATCCAACACACCAAACTAGTATGGGGTCGTTTATGTCAGACTAGGCCAGTAGAGCAGGGTATCGAAAAAGTGGGTGACCCGAGAGAAGAAAATGGGAGTAGAGTTAACCATGATAATGAAGCCGAAGAAGCCAAAAGTGGTAGAGATATCTGAAGATGCTTGTATCTCTCAAACCCTAGGCGAGGGAAAAGCCTGGAGTGCAGCCGGGAGCATTGGCTAGGAAAATGGGGTGCCATCGCTCCCTAGGTTTGCCAAACTATATAATGATCAATATATCAGGAATATTACATATGGCCCTTCATTGGATATGTATTACCATTTTCTAATAATGGGGATGAAAAATGAACTATATTTTTTTGTGGGGTGATAGTCTGCCATACACTTGAACTAAAATTTTATTTTTCATTTGATTAAATTGGAGATGAATTTATGTGATTATTAAAAAATTAAAAAATAATAAATATATTTATTATATTGTATTTATTATTTAACCATGATTGGGAGTGATTTTATTGAATTGGAAGATGAAATAAAATAGAAATAATTTAAAAAACGATATATCTTTTTCAGTTGTTCGCCATTTAAGAACACCTTAAGACCTCATATAAGGGTTTTCTTCCTAAAATAAAGCCTCAAAATGTGGGAAGTTATTATAATAAGGGTTCCGGGTTATTATATTAAGAAACATTGATTTGTAAATTTGATTAATAGAGTGGAATGAGTTTCTTTTTATAGGAGAGGGGAGGGGCACCGTCGAAATTTTTAAAAGTATTAAATAAATATAAAATCCATTTTGATTCAAAATGGTCCCCAAATGTCTTATATCAAATATAGAATTAATTTTTTTTGAATAATTATCACCCAATTAAAATTATAAATGTTTTAAATATTTTCTAATATTTATGTGTTTGTTTTAGAAACATTTTACTCTTATATATTTGTCATGTAATTTTCACATTGATAGATAAAATAATTACCAAATCATGATAAACGTCCAATAAATGAGTATTAAATAAATTTTTTAGAATTATCTCATCATTATTTTGCAATAATAGATTTTTTTGAAATATTATATCATTAAATTAAATATTATATATTATGAAATTAAATTATGTAAAATTTAACAGCATTCAAACATGACTTTTTTAAAAATTCATAACAACGTGATTACATTTAAAAAAAATACATTAAATAATTTATAACACATCTTAATCATACATAAAATTAGTGTATGGTATAAAATATATCGAATTATATTTATATTAATGTTATTAATATAATTAATTTGATTATTTCTTTAATAAATCTATTATTACATCATCTTTGTGCCAGAATTATATTTAATTATTTATTTTTAAAAATTATATATAAATTACCATTATTTAGTTAATATATTTATAATTGTCAATATTATTTATAGTATAAGATACCCCATGTATACTTCCATATGAAATTACAATTCATTTTTAAAATGAAACGTGGAACAAAAAGACTATTTATAGAATATAATAGTATAATTGCATTGAAGTCGTCAATGTGGAACCATGCAGTCCTAAAAACGACCTAAGAATGATCATGGTCAAGATACACTCATAATAGTAAATTAATAAAACTCGTAGAGTAGTTTTAGGTTGTTATAATATTATTTTATCCTTTTATTCCACGGTTTGCCTTCAATAGTACTAATCAAATGTATTAATAATGTTTTTATTTATAATGTTTAAAAATAAAAGGGACCTATTTACATAAGTTGGAACATATTATTATAAATATAGAATCATTTATTTCAAATCTGAAACACATAAATGGCAGGAATTAGTTAATAATTAATCACATTGAAGGATTAAGAAAGTATATTTTTACTTAAAATGTTTAAATGTTCATATAGTTTTTATATCTAATTTCAAGGTGAAATTGATTAAAGTAACCAAAATTGGATTAAAAAATAAGAAAATAATTTAAATATATTTTACATCCAATCAAAATTTCAATATAACTATATAAACAACATTGATGGAAATGATGTATTGCATTAAAATGCAGTATTCATCATTATACATTAAGAAATGAATATTATCATGAAAATAAAAAAAACCTTATCCAAAGTATAATTTTATTTCCATAATCCAAAGAAGATGTTTATTTCTCAAAATAGAACTAATAAAATTGTCAAAAAATATATTTAAAAGGGGTTCCCTATCAAAACACAGTAAATATGCATTTTTTTGAAAAAAAGTTTCTTTTATTTAAAAGAATGAATTTGTTTTTAAATCATATTTAGAAAACATATAATATGGATTTTATGAATTAAATTGAATATATTACATATATATGTCATTAATAAATTCTATCCAGATATTTTTTATTATATTATAAAATCACTTATTTTCAATTAAATTGTATTCCCTAATAACATTTTCTTTTATTTTAAAAGGATTTTAGTTTCATTTATAAATATTTTTTCATAAAAGAACAAATTATATACATTACTAAACAATATTTTCATAAATCAAAAAATAATATACATTCATCCCATGTTAAAATGTAGTTTATAAGGTTAATTAATAATATTTACTAGTCCACATATGTTTGGTGTGACGTATTATGTATTTTATCGAACAAATTATCTGTTTTTTTAAAACACAATATGAAATATTCTATACCTTTTTGGAAATTTCATTCAAAAAATTTGAATTTTGGTTTTGTAACTAAAGAATGAATTTTGAAAATATCACTCTTAAAATCCAAAATTGGAAAATAGATTACCAAAGCATGACTTCAAACTAATGAAACTACAGTACAAATGTAACATGAGATAACACATACTATGATTCTAGGTAGGTGAACTTGTATATGGAAGGAAAACTAGCCAACATGATATAATGGAGAGTGATAAAAAACATGTTTATATGAAAGTTAATAATCATAAAACTATAAATTATTGAATGGTTTATAGGTCATTGATTTCTATATAGAAAAAGTAAATGGAAACCATTTATATTTTACGATATATTTCATAATTTTTTCCTTCTTCATAGAATAATAACATTAGTTATTCAAATTAATAGAAATGTATTGTTTTAATCCATTAATTATATTCCCCCACTGCCTCATGTTTTTCACCAAAATATAAGTATTCAGGATAAATCAACTTAATAATCCACAAAAGATTAACTATCTATTTCTCCTATCATGAAAAATTAACCAAATCCAATATGGTTAGGATAAGATAATTATCCAAAAGGAATAAACCATTTTGTAAAGAAATGATACATTTAATTTAGAAAATTCATTTGAAATATCAAAAGTTCAAAAGAGACCATTTAATAAAGACCAATCGTTAAAATTCCTCAAAAATATTATATCCATGAATAAATCCCTAAAGTAAGAATGATTTAATAAAATAATATTCCATGATATGTTCTATCATTTATGTCCACATAACAAAATTCAATCTTAGTATTTCATTCCAAAATTTCATTTCCAAATAATATATTATTCAGTGATAGTTTAATCATTTCCATAGATAACCTAATTCCCATAACTTTTCATTTAAATCATAGATTCTTCTAAAAAAATTAAAAAATTATTGCTCTAATAAAAAGACATAGTATTATATATATCTTATTCATATAAAGTTCTCTAAATAGTGAAAATCATTAAAAAACATTTTCCACATAATCACCATATAATTATCCAATACCATGGATATCTATTATATAATACATACATTCCCAGAATGATCCTACTAAATTGTTTAACAAAAAATAATGAAGTCATACTAACCAAGTACTTCACATAGACACGTGGTAGGATATAAAACCATGTCGCACATTAGTTTTGTGGTTTATTCCCACATCTGTGTCCAATTTGATGTTTTTTCACATGGTCTTCATATTTTTATTTATAAAAATCAATATAATTTTAAAAAATTCAAAAAATTGAGATAAAATTATCAAAAATAACCATAACTTGTTTTAACCACACATTTTATCTCACACCATTCAATTTTCTTCTAAAATATAATATCCCATTATTATCTCAAAAATAAATGTCTCTAAAAATACCATTAATTGCTATTAAATTTGGGAATATAAAGCTTCAATAAATATTTCTAAGACATTGGGATTCTGATCAACCTGAAAATTATAATCTCATATTATATATCTATTTATTAAGTAGACTTCCTCATCTCTAATGTTTTTTAAACAATCCTTTTATAGAAAATATAAGGCCAAAACCATAAATATTACATATTCTAGTGTTTTTTAACATGAATTAACATTAGAGGGTATTTTTAGTTTATATTTTTAGATAATTAAGAGAAAATCTTACATATTAAATGTCATGACCCGCCTTCACCCATATGAAGGATGGGACAACAAGCTACCCGACCCTTTCTTCCTCATTTTGAAGGAGAGATAGGACCCCCGAAATCCCACCTTCAATAATCCCCGACGTGGAGAATATAACCAAGAGTACAGAATAACACCTCAAATTGAAGGCATTGACCTTTTTATATAGTAGGATCTGGAGACATGATGGTAAAAACACAAACTACTATAAATCTAATGGTAAAAAAATACATAACCCAATACTATATGCATGTTAAAAGGTATCGCATACAATGTAGAACAAAAATCCAAGGGAATATAAGAAAAGAAATTAAACTGGCAACAATAATTTTCCCTATGTCTGAGATAGTACAACCTCGCACGGTCCCTCATGTCCTCCAATAAACATGGAAGATGTTTTTATACATGTTTGGTATGTAAACAGGTATACTCAGTAGGGAAAAACAAAAAGTTCTCATGCACAAGAGGGATGGAATTATAATGCCCCCTGAGAATTTAGAGGTATCCAAGACACTTATCAAGGAAACTATCCACCCATCCACACCAAGGAAAACTCTCCAAAAAACACCAGTCAAGTAAGGTAATAATAATAGAACATCGTTATTTGGGTACCTCACACGGCTTTCCCACTAGTTATTGAAGACATACTATGCATCAGACCTACCCTGCAATATTCACTAAAATCCCACAACTTCCACCAAAAAAACAATATCGGGCACCTCAACCAGGTTTCCCACCCACAAACGCATGGGCCACCATAAACATACGTAACCACGTCCGCAGACACTTGGTCCAGAACAACTTCCACCATAACTGAAGAAACCTAGGACTCATCCCAAAGTCACCTAGGAAACCATCCATCCCACACACTCCTGGGCCAACCACCACAACAAATTCTACCATGAAGAGTCTTAGTCTATAATGGACCTCAAGTCGTCCCAACATGCTTGAAGAGTCTTTGGCTACTCGGGAGAGGGGGTAGAAAGGAGCTAATTACAATATACCAAATAGTATTTTTGAGAAAACACCCTACTCCATGATATGGGGGTGTTCATCATTAAGATCACAACTTAGGTTGGGTGAAAATAAGAAAAAAATAAATTTATATGTATAGGGAAAAATTCACTCATCCCAACCTAAGGATTCCAAAACCAACCCATACACAAAAACACTCATTACTATTCATTCACGCACAAATTCCTAACAACCTCAACTAGATAACCACTCATTCTTGTTAACATGTTCAAGTTATTCAATTCTAGAATTCCTCAACTACCTATAAACTAATAGACATAGCCAAAAGACAAAAGAACAAGTAGACTATAGAAAAAAAATCTAAACAACAATTTAATCCTTCACACCCAGTTCTCCTGTATTTTCACAACCACAAAAGGGATCCAGGAGATCCCATGAAGTACTGAAAAAAAAACAAAGCCACTACATACGGCCCTATATGGCCTCGTATCCTAAAACTAACAACCTCACAATAGGGGATCCCATCCCCATTCACATCACCCCACAAAAATCTAACAAAACATCAGTACTTATCAGCCGAACCAAACAAGGGAGTTTTCAAACTTAACAACGCCATTTATCAAAAGTCATTCCTTTAATTTGGTTAAATGGGGTAATCACACAAGGAATCATTTTCATTGGAAATCCATTTAAATAATTTATTTTAAATGAATAATTAGCTTCCATGTTATGTTAATTCAATTACAGGTTTATTGAGAGAAAAATATGTTTATTTGTGTGCCAAAAAGGAAATCCAACAACCATGATTTTACGTGGGCCTCAACCCATACAATTCACAACATATGAATGGAAAAAAGAGTACAAAAACATCATTATCAATCATACCCATTCATTTTTTTGAAACCAGTTAATATATTTGTTATGGTTCAGTTGAATCCACGCATTGAGGAAACATTATCTTACACAAATATCATGATACATAGTAAGTAGAGACCAAGGAATTCCATACCTAGATGATCAATGACCAATGTTTTCTCTTCTCCATCCAAGAACATGAGATGAATGAATTTCAGAAGAAGATATCCAAGGACTCTAATGGTGTGATGGAAATCCCCCTACACTAGAACGTGATTCATCTCCAGAAGAAGGACTCCAAACTCACCAGAGATAGTGAAAGGAAATGAATAGATGATCTCTACTTAATAAAATTCTAGATCATAAAAATAGGGACACAATTTTGTTGTACATTGTTGTCAGATTATGGCTCGGCCACTTGGTTGAGTAGTTTCAAAGGTTGGGATTGATTTTTGTTTAATAATATTCCCCAAAGAGGTGGTGATAATTACTGTGAGTTAATAAATATATTTTAAACTGAGAAACAAATGTGTAATGAGATGAAACTATAAACATCCAAAAAGAGTGACACCAAGGAAAAAGGACACGTGTTTTGGTTACACAATGCTCGCAAAACAATTTGGGATTAAAAACATCTTATACTTCTTTTAAATGGATTTTGGAAAGGGTATTAAAACTATTTTATGTCTAAAATACATTACTGTGGTGAAACCGGATGGTCTAGGAATAATAGGGAAGGAATCACTGTTAGGTTATTCACAATCACCCTCGAATCATATCCCTGGCACTATCGCCATGGAACCGTCGCCTTGGTACCAATGATGATCGGTGCAATGGAAAACACATCAGTGCCACCGACCCTATGGTTCCACCAAACCATTGGTGCCACTGATGCCGATAGGTTCCAATGATTCCCATTAGCACCATTGATTCCCAATAGTTCCACCGACGACCCTTGGTGCCACTAACACCCCTCGGTGCCACCGAAACCCCTTGGAGCTAGAAGCACTCATCAGTTCCATCGATGTAGATTGGTGCAACCAAATCCCACCATTTCCATTTATTTCCATTGATTCCATCGATGCCCATCGGTTGAACCGATGCTCAAAAATAATATTTGTAAACTTCGTAATGAGTCACCAATGGTTCTCAAGACACTCCAAACACAAAAATTTGACAATGTAAAGGACCCGGAGGGTCTAGTCCATTACAATAGATAACTCTCAAACAATTCTCGTACCAAAACATTTATGATAAACCAGATGAAAGTAGGTGGTATGATCAACCACCTCGTATGATACCTCTCTAAGACAAACCACCCTAGAGTTATTCAAAAGCAGGAACATCCCCAATATCTAAGAACATATCTCTCTTTTCTATCTCCTAGACAACCATAGATACACTAATCCTCTACTACCGCAGCCAACCACACAACTTAAAATGAATCAATCCCTAGACATATGGATCAGAGAGTTCATTCTCCCATGTAAAGATATTATCCATTCTGGGCGGAACTAACTTTAACGCATGGGTTTAATTGAAACATATTTAATTATTCTTAAGTAGGGATCAAGTCCTCCCCTCCCGAGAGTTAGGACTCTCTTTATTCACATTTAGAGAACTAGGGAAACATCAAAGCCCATGTTTAACAAAGTTATGCATTACATCACAATCAAGTAGAAAAATAAGACAAAACACAAAATAACTATAGGTATTAGGGATGCATTTGGGCCTCATGTTCCTAGGTACTATCCTCGAGTCCACCGTGACTTCATTGTACACGAACCAAGGTAATGGTTCACTAATGAAGCACCTTCTCCCGACGATCTTTGATTCCCACCATTCACTGCAAAAACGTTGCATCACCCTCGATATCAATATGTCCTTAGTTGAGGAACTCAAATCCTCATGTATATACCGATGGAGCATAGGGACATTAAATACATCATGCACACTTTTTATGGAATGTGGTAGTACTAGCTGATAATCTACTTTGTCAACCCCTCGCAACTCCTCGAAGTGTCTGATGAACTTAGGAGAATGCTTACTCACCCCTACCAAACCACCATTTCCAATACTAAGGTAAAACCTTTAATAACACATAGTCCATAACCGCAAACTAAATTTTCCCCTCCTATAGTCGGCATACGACTTCTGCCAGTCTGAAGTTGCCTTCATCCTCTCAGACACAAGCTGAACCTTTTCCATCCTTCCCTGGACCACCTCTGGGAAAAGAATGCTAGAATCACAAAACTTTGTCTAGAACATAGGTGAACAAAATTTTATTGCATTAAAGTATTCGAATGGAGACATTCCAATGGTATACTAATAGTTATTTTTGTTGAAAAACTATATTAGAGGAAAGTGTCACACCCATAATCCACTAATGTCTTGAACACATTCCCTCATCATGTCCTCCAATGTCTTTATGGTCCTCTCGGTCTGCCCTTCCATTTGAGGGTAGAAAGTTGGCCTGAGGAATTTCTGGGCACCAAAAGAATGTTGAAATCATTTACAGACATGTGAGGTAAACCATGTATCTCGATTTGAGACTATGGACCTCAGAACTCCATGAAATCGCACTACCTCACCCACGTACCTCTGGTCTAAGGCTTCCACAAAACCTGACTCATTGATTTCCATGAAGTGAGATGATTTCTTCATCCGGTCTACCATCACCAAGATAACATCACAACCTCCATGAACCCTGGTTAGTCATATGACAAAAACAATCGATATGTCAACCCAATTCTAATTAGGGACGTCTAAAGGATGCAACAGACCACTCGAAACACGGTTCTCATCCTCCACATACTAACACATGATGTACTTTTCAATGAACCCCACAACTACACATTTCCCCCTAGGCCACAAAAACATTTCTCTCATTCGTCAGTATAGATTGGAAACTTTTAGGTGTAACACTAGGGGTTAGTTTTGGAACTCACAGAGAAATCCCTCATGCATCGTCTCGGGGAAAAACAACTTCACAAAAGGAATTCATCTGTTTTGGATAGTCTTCCTTCCATCCTTCCAGGGTATTTCAATGGATAACATGACCATGAATCACCTCATCCTCTACGTCCCTCTATGGGACTCCTCCACTTTTTGATCCTAGGAAGACAGCACCGTCATATGGAACAGGAATCCCCTATCATCCTCCACCCTTCTATTCAGGTGCATGGTAGCTAAATCCCCCATTGCCTTCCATGAATATTCATATTCTCGAACCACATCCTTCTACTACTTCCTTATCATGTCATCTTCCACCATGTTCCCCTTCCTTGGGGTATAGGAAATCTCAATGTCATATTCCTAAATGATCTTCATCCTCCACTGTTATTGCAAGTTCATGTCCCGATGGGAGAAGATATACCTCAATCTGTTGTGATCCTTGAAGACCACAAAGAGCTCCATGATGATGTAATGCCACCACAACATTAGCACTAACAATACTTCTGCAAGATCTAGGTCATGGGTGGAATAGTTACCATTGTGAAGATGTATATTTATAGACCCATAAGAGAACAATCCAGAAAACTGCATCAACTCACACCCCCAGCCTAGGCTATAAGTATCCCATAAGACTTCAAACGATTACCCTTCTTCTGTAAACAACATCACTGGGGCACTATCCAACTTCTCTTTAAGATAGATAAAGGCTAGAGGGAATTTTTCACTCTATAAGAATACCTGGTCTTTCATGGTCAAGGCTGCCAAAGGTGCTCCAGCTCGAGAGAATTTGGGCGTGAACCTCCTATAGTAAAATGTTTGATTGAGGAAACTACGAACCCCAACTACACTATTGGGTTTTGTCTATGAAAAAACTACCTCAACCATCGATGGGTCCCCTAATATTCCCTACTGGGACACAACTTCTCCAAGGATGTCCATTTTTTATTTCAATAACAGGAACTTGGAATCATCCAGTACAACCGGTGCCCTTAAAGGACCTCAAAAACCATCCTCAGATGATTGTCCAGATCCTCCTCTAATCTTGAGTAGATTAGAATATTGTTGAAAAACACTACTACAAACTGATCATGACATTTGTGGAAAACTAAGTTTATGATCCCCATGTACATGGATGGTGTATTTTTAATGCCGAAAAACATGACCTCAAACTAAAAGTTCCTATATCTACACCTAAAAGAAGTTATTAAGATGTCATCATCCTTGACCATCAACTGGTGACATCCAGATTTAAGGCCAATCTTAGAGGACCCACCTGCACCCTTCAACTGGTCAAAATGGTTGTTGATCCTTGGGAGGGGGTAATGGTTCTTGAAAATCACTTGATTCAGCCTTACGAAGTCTATACCCAGCCTGAGGCCACTATATTCTTTCCTTCTGAACATGAATAGAAATTCCTATAGTGACACGATAGGTTAGATAAAACCATTCATCATCAGATTGTCAATATGAATCTATAACTCCCACAAATCGGAAGGCATCATTCGATAGGGATCCATAGAAATTGGATGGGCACTGAGTTGCATTTCTCTACTTAACAAATCATCATGTCGAAGGGGAAGAGTCACCACCTCCTTATGGAAGATGTCTAAGAACTCAATGATGACCCATGTCACTTACACCATCTCTACAACTGCCGAATCCACTAATAGCACTGTTAACAAGGAAAGAAGGGGCTCCACACGCTGACTACACTCATGGTAATGCCGCTCATCTACTAAAGTCACACATTGGCCTCCCATATCTTAAAAAATTACCCATATCCATAATAAATTGATAACATCACACTAGGTAATAACTTGTCGATGCCTAAGATGAAATAACATGGCTACAACTATAGCAATAGAAGGTACCAACTGGACCGATGTGGCCCTACCATCAGTCTGTATCCTCGACAAACATAAGAAAAGATGGCCTATCCTCCAATTTTCATACTCAATTCCTGGGGCATGGGACGACTCACTACATCTATTCTGATAGAAAGGGCTAAACTAGGTTCAACAAAGGAGTGTGAACCATAGAAACCAAACAAGGCACATTAATGATTACAAAACAAGATGATTGTACATCGAATGACCTCTAGCATGGATAGAACTATTTTGTCTAAAGTATCCAACATCCAACACCCATATCCTTTACCCTTCAACTATCGGCTGCCAACCAGACCATTCCCTGGTCGAGGTCCCAGAGGAGTACCCTGAGGTTGGCCTCCTCCTACAACAACATCTCTAGTAAGATCAGGAGATTTCACTCCCTATTGCGGCTGCTAAAAAGGATTGGATGGGAACTGATGCTACTATTTGGGGTGATGTACCTTCCCACCTCCACTATACAACACTCGGTTCGAACACTATTTTTAAAGTTGGACATGAGTTCCACATATGAAGAACACATGTTCTATTCTCGTAGATAAAGGGAGTGTACTAGGAGATTGAATGTGGAACTACTGAGGCATGCTCCCCGCTGACTAAAACATGGATGGCGCGGAGGCTATAGGCCTACTAATGACGACCTTCCCTTTTTATGGGCTCCACTAGATCCCCACATGTGGCACACCTCTCAGCGTGTGCATCCTATCCACCACTTTAGTCTATTTCTAGACCTCCATGTATTTTAGTAGTTTGAATGGAGTCACAGTATACTATATAGAAGGTTAGAGCGCTTCCTTTAAACGTCTCACCCAAGACTCTTCATCCGGAAAAAGGTTTGGAGAAAAGTGAATAATATCCTCGACCATGATCTAAAACTCCCTCACTGACATACTCTCCTACTGGAAAGAGAGTAAACAGGGACTATTCTCATAATTCATCATTTAACAAAGGAATTATTCCATGAACTCCTTCTCAAAGTCATTCCACAAAATCTCACTCTAAATCCTCCCTCCGAGGTAGAGTGTCCATCACTAACTTGCTAATCCCATCATATGACTGACGTCCAACAGAACCCAATACTCTATCGGACCTCGGATCAAGCTAAAAGATATCATTATGTCCATTATCCATATTTTAGTCTCCATGTCTGAGATGTTTCCCTCGTACTTCCCGATGGTCTTTCGCTAAAAGGTAAAATTAATATTCTTCCATTAGTTGTCCTCCACCTTTTGATCAGCCATTCACTGATCATCTAGTTCATCCTCATTGACCATGATCATCCTCACTACTCGTGGTTGTCATTTAGGTTCCATAGACGAATGGTAAACAATAAATTCCTAAGCCTGAGTAGTGTAGATGATTTCTTATAAATTTTTCTTAAACATGTTATTTTTTGAAATTCCTTGACGTCCAAAAACTCACAAGAACACATGTCATTATGATTCATTCACCTTTCCAAGGGTCCCTAACCTAAAATTAGTGTAGCCTCACATGGTCGATCGATAGTTCTAGAGTCCGTGCCTCAGATCGTGGGGGGCCCTAATGTTTTTCGTCCTTCCCGGTCTTCCCTAGCCTATTTCTCGCACCAATATTACTTAACACTATTTCCCTACCATACCTTGAAATTATTACTATGCCTAACCCTAAGATCCATCCAATATCTCATAATGTATCCTCTAATACCATTATGTCTTGACCCTCCATCACCAAGATGAGGTAAGGGACAAAAAACTACTAGACCCTTCCTTCCTCATGTTGAAGGAGAGATAATGACCCACCATGTATCGCCATCAGTTGTCCCCAGAGTGGCGACTAACATTATGGTTTTAGAATCACATGTAATTTGGAAGGAATTCCCATTTTTATTTTGTATGGTTGGGTTATTCTATGGTAAAAACCCAATAAAATTCAAAAACTAAAGTTAAAGTAAAGCCAAAACCATTTCTCATATGCATGTTCAAAGGTAAACCCATACAAAGTAAAAGAAATATCAAATGGAAAGTACCCAAAGAATGAAATAGGAAAAAAAAATATCCCTAGTTCTGAGCTTTTATGCCCCCACTTGATCATCTAAGTCCTCCTAGAAACCTAAAATCATTTTTATACATGTATGGTATGTATATTGGTATACTCAGTAGGGAAATACAAAAACCATCAGGTACAATTAGGGAGGCATTATAATGCCCAGTGACAAAGTAGAGGTAACCAAAACACCATGAAAGGAATATGTCCAACCAGCATCACTAAGACACACTCCCCATATAATGCATGTTAGGTAATGTAACAATAATAGAATATCGATATTTGGGTACCCCACACCACTATCCCAATGGTTACTCAAGACATCTACGACGTCATATCTCCCTCACCATTTTCATGGATGTCCTACTACCACCCCAAAAACAATATTTTGGGCCTCCTCAACCATGTATCCTTCCCATAAATATCCGGGCCATGATAACCATACAAATCCACGCCTGTTAACACCTAGGATAGAACAACTACCGCAACGCCCGAATCCACCTAGGTCTCATCACGAAGACACCTGGGAAACATACATGCCTTTATACACATGGGCCAACAAACACAATATACCCTACCCAAAGAGACATGGGCTATAATAGACCACATGCCATAATTACATGCCTGAAGAGTTATTGACTAGTTGGGTGAGGGAGTATTAATGATCTATTAATTGTCCACCCAATAGGAAGTTGGAAAAAACACCCTCCTCCAAGAAATGGGGGTGTTCGGCACGAAGTGATCAACATGATAGTGGTACGAATAAGAAACAAAAAAACTAAACTTATATTTATAGGAAAACAAGCACTCATCCCAACCCACGGGTTCCAAATCCATCCCCTACACAATCACCCTCTTTTCTATTCATTCACACAAAAAATGACAACATCCACAACTAGTAAACCACCCATTCTTGTTATCATGACCAAGTGATTTCATTCAAGATTTCCTTCACTACTAGTAATCTAACAGTAATATACACAACCCAAAACAACAACTAGAATGGAGAAGAAAATAGACTAACATATATTTAAGCATCCCCACCTAATTTCCTTGTAAAACCAAAACAAAAAAGGGATCTGTGAGATCCCTTGAAGTAATTGAACCAGAAAAATCGCCAGCATACATAACCACATGGCCTCATATCCCCAAACCAACAACTGAACAACAGGGGATCCCACCAAAATTCACATCACCTCACAAGAATCAAGAAGAACATCTGTTCTTATTAGAAGAACAAAAAATTAGTGTTTTCATATTTAACCACACCATTTATCATGTTCATTATTTTTTGTTCAACTGGGGTGATAACACAATGATTCTTCTTCATTGGGAATCCATTAAATCAACCAAGTATACATGATTAGTCATTTTCCATGTTACACCCATTCAATCACATGTTTATATAGAGAAACAAAGGTACGCTAGTATAAAAGAAAGGACCACCAATGGCCATGATATTAATTGGGAATTGGCCCTAAAAATTCACAACTTATGAATGGAAAAATGTACAACAACAACATCATCAAACCAACCCCTTAATTCTTTAGAAATCATTTATTATCTTCGTTAATGATTGGTTTCATCCATGCCCCATGGAAACATTATCATACCAACCCCACATGATACACTATAATGAGATATTATGTTTGACCCTACCTGGATGATCAACGATCCGTGTTTTATCTTGTCATGCCAAGAACTAGATATACACGACTTGCACAAGTTGATCTCCAAGGACTCGAAGGGTGATCAGGAAAAGATCCAGCACTAGTGCATAATACGTCTTTGGAAGAAGGACTCCAAATGCACCATCAGAGAGATAGTGGAATAGAAGAGATGATATGAGCTAATGAAAAGGGAAGATCCTAAAAATAGGGTGATTATTACTAATTATTTATATGTGAGATCATGGCTCAACCACATAGTTGGGATGTTTCACATGTTGGTATTAATTTGTATATAATAATATTCATCGATAAGGAGTGATAATGGCTGTTGGTTAATAGATATATTTTAAACTAAGAATGAAACATCTAATAGGGAGATACTATAAAACACAACATGGTGTGACACCAAAGAAAAATTCAACATGTTTTTATAGCTCAAGGGTCTCCAAACCATTAGGGTTTTATATATCGTTACTGCCATTAAATGGATTTGAAAAGGTTATTAAAACACTTTTTACTACAAAATATACATTACCAGGGAGAAACTATAAGGTCTTGGAAAAACAGGGAATGAATCACAGTTAGGTGAGTCACCTTCACATTGGCACCATCACCCATGCACTATCACCCTGGAACCATCTACCAAACACCATAACCTTCCAATCATCCCCCAGCTACCATCGCACTGGTACTGTCGCCCTTGCACTATTGGCCTGGCATCATCACCCTCGCATTATCACCCTAGCATCGTCGCCTTGGCACTGTCACCTGATGCTGATTGATGCTATGGATGACCTATCGGTTCCACCGACCCATCGTTTCCACCGAAGCTCATCAGTTCCACCGATGCTCCTTAGTGCCACATATTCTGATCGGAACCACTGATGCCCATCAACGCCACCGATTTCCATGGGTGCCACCAATGCCCATCAGTTCCTCAAATTCACATCGGTGCCACCGACGCACAATCCAAAAATTTAAAAAACACTTTAAAGAGTCACTAATGGTCCCCATAACACTCCAAAAATTAGAATTTGGCAATGTAATGGACTAAGATGGTCTGGGAAATTACATAAATCCATACATTATAGTGGATACTTATACTCAGTGTCAATTTTTTTACTAGATGAAACCCTTTTAAAATTAAACATTATTTATTTTCATGGAACATTTTCGATACATTCATCAAGGATTATTCATTCTCCCTAACATTATGAAGACCTCTAAAAACATTTTAAAGCATGGGATGAGCACCAAAACTCACCAAGGGACATAAATAATGAAAATTTTTATTTTAAGGAAAACATGAAATTCCATTAATTGTTTTTATTACATACTCTATAGGAAACATAGAAAAATAACATAGGAGCCTTGGAAAATCATCCCTATATAACTCTTACATTCAACGTCACTAAAGTAATGACCATATGATTGAATTCCATTTCTTGAATACTAATTGCATTGGAGAGCATTAATGGTGCTTACCCATCGTATAAGAATTATTTGGCTCACATATTTTTCTTGAGCTAAAAAGGGATCACCACTTCATATAATTTATTTTGGGAGCACCCAAGAAAAATAATGAGGCTCAACAAATCATATAATATAAATCTATCTCACCCATTTAATTTCAATGTACCAACTGATAAAATATTACAATTTTATGAATTCACTCATAAATATTTTTTTCATTCATTATATAGATAATAAATTTTCTTAATCCAATTTAATGAACTTATAAAATAAATTTTTGAATCAAAGCATCTAATAACATTTTGAAACCTTATAAAGAAGTTATATAATTAAAATTTTAAATAAATAATGACCATATTTTTTTTAAAACATTGACATGAATGAGTCAGAATTTGATGAATAAGTATTTAAAACACTTAAAGTGATGTTTCAGTTAAGGAGTATCATACCAATTCCGAAACAATTGAATAATAATTATTAATGAATAACATTAAAAAATTATTAATTTGATTATAATATATTAATTCATGATATAAAATGTCATAATGGTTATATAGACAACTAATTGAATTCTAACAGTGAATTATATCAAGAAATGCCTCGATGAAAGAAGATTGATATGAAATCCGTTTCATTAAGTATGATTCATCACGTTAAATATTTATATTCCTAAATAATAAACATAGTCCGATTATTTATATTCTTAAGAGAATTTATAAGGATTATTATTTTTATATGACTATCATCTTATCTTAATAATTACTTATTTATTTATGTTCACATCTTGTGTTATTTTGATATTCTGTATTTCAGTAAAATATGAACATGGTAGGATGTAAATAATTTTTAACGTCATAAGTACCTCATATCTAGAATAATATTAGTGGAATAAAAATAAATTTCTATATTAATTATACTTTTAAATCCATTGATTAAATTAGGATATGAAAAATTAACAACGTTACAATCATGGAGATGGTAATCCATACATTCACATGATTAACTTAATCATTTTACATTGACCATTACAGAAAGAAGGTATGTTCTGTTTAAATACTTATATATATCATTCATGTGATATTGTGAATAAAAAAATCACATCTCATCTGAGAGGTGATAGTTCACATGTACACACAATCGACATTATCATTTTTATGTGAATGGAAGAAGAGATAATAATTTATATATTATGATCTTATAAATTTTAATATTTCATGAATATCACATGGGAAGACTAATTATATCAGTAAACCTTGCCACTAATGATGATGATTAAATACAAAAACAAATTGTACATGAGGCGGTAGTCTGTCGTGCTCACGAACGAAATGTTCATTTCCCATTTGATTAAATTATTGATGGATTCAGGTGTAGATATTATGAAAATAACTTATCAGTATATTAAGAATATTTTATTTATCATTTCACCATCTTTTTAGGAGATTTGATGGTATTTGAAGAGGAAATAAAATATAAATATTTAAACAAAATGATACCTCTTCTTCGATTGATCGATTTTGAAGAAAACCATAACTCCAATAAGAATGGTGTTCTTCCCAAAAATGTCCTTGAAAATTCATCTAGGGATTCTAGTAAGTGTTTTTGGTAGTTATTGGATAAACCGTTTTTTTTTTGAAGTTTGATTAATAGATAGAAATGGTTTCCTTTTGATAAGAGAGTGGAGGCACGTCCATGAAATTATTAAAAGTATTAAATTCATAAAAAATTAATTTCAATTCCAAATGGCTCCAAATTGATTTATTTATAATATAATATAATTTTAGTTCTAATAATATTTATAAAATTTTAAGTATTCAGGTTTTTACTCTTTTTTAATACTTATCTTTTCGTTTAAAACACTTTGAAATATTACCGATTTATCATGTAATTTTTACTTTGAGAGTTTAAATAATTTCAAAATCATAGAAAATGAAAAATTAATGAGTCAATACTGATATTTTTAGAATTATCTAATTTTTTTGGGTGAATATTATTTTTGTATAAATTTTATATCATTTAATCAAATATTTTATGTTTTAAAACATGAATGATGTCAATTTTGAAACTATTTATACATGACTTTTTAAAAAATACATGACAACTAGATTCATTTGAAACAATACAGTAACACAATACTAACTTGTCAAAGTCATAAATAAAATTCGTTTATAGCAACAAATATATAAAATTATATTTATTTTAATATTGTTAATATCATTTATTTGATTCATTCTTTAATAAATCTATTAAAACACCCACTTTATGTCACAATTATATTTTATTATTTAATTCCTAAAAATGATTAATAAATTTAAATAATATTGGGCATATTTTTTTATATTTGAAGAGAAGTTATAATCCATGATTCCCCCATTATAACTGCATGTTAAAATACTTTTCTTTTTAAAAGAAAAACTGTAACAAAAATTACTATTCAGTTAATATAATTTATAAAATGAAATAAAGTTATAATAGTGACTCCAATTAGTCCACAAAATTATCCAAGGATTCTCATGGCTGTGATAAACTCATAAAATTAAATTCGGACAAGTATTAGAGTAATTTTATATTATTATAATATTATTTTTTCCTGTAATTACCCAATTGACCTTTAATAGTTGTATCAAAATATATTACTAAACTTTCTATTCTTATTGTACAAAATTAAATATGACCTATTAAAATAATTTGGAACATACAATTACAAATATTGAATTCATTTTTGGAATAAACAAATCTGAACTGGCATGGATTATTTAAAAACTAATATTGTCAATGGAATAAAAAGATGGGCTTTTATGTAAAATGTTCAAAAGTTCCCATTGTTTATATATCATTTTTCAATGTGAAATTGATTAAAATTACAAAAAATTAATTTATTGACAAAAAAATTATTTAAATATATTTTAAAACAAACATGGAAGAACAATCTTTCAATACAAATAACTTTGATGAAAAACGTTTTAAATTAAAATGTATTATTTTTCACTAACCATTAAAAATGAATACTATCAGAAAATAAAATAAATTAATCCAATGGAGAATTATATTCCCCACATCCAATGAATAAATTTATTTTGTCATATGGGACTTATAATAGTGTCAAAAACTATATTCTAAATTGGGCTTCCACAATAAGGTAGTAAAAATGTATTTTTAACTATATCCTTTATCTATTGAAAATGAATATTTTTTTATATCTTGTCTAGAAAAATATAAGATCAATTTGTAAAATTAAATTGAATATATTAATGATATATTTCCGTAATAAAATAAGTCATGTGTGATTACTTTATTTTCTGAAAACACATATTTTCAGATAAATAGTATTTCAAAAAAACATTTCCTTTTATTAAAAAAGGTTTTATTTTTATTAATAAATAAATGTTCACAAAAGAATTAATTATGTACATGTGTAAATAATGTTTTCCCCAATAAATTAATATTATTAATTACTTTTATTTAACATCTAGGTTATAGAGAAAAATAATAATATTTAGTACTTCTCTTATGTTTGATGCGGCATATTATGTATGCTATTGAATATAATGTGTCTTTTAAAAAACAATTGGGATGTTACACATGGAGTAATGATAAATGTGGATCAGTATAATGTGATATTAGATGAAGATATAAAATTATGAAATAGTTTTTTGATGTGGCTATAGTGAAGATTATGTCGGTGAAGAGTCAAGAAAATATTTTGAGTGAGTAACGGTTAATTTTTTATTAATAATAATGGTCTATGTATATATTTACAAACAAAAATATGTGTTTATTGGAAATATAAGGGTTTTAATTCATAATTTTAATGTATTTATGATTTATATTATTAAATAAAGGTGAATATTAATATAAATTATGGATTTGGAAAAGATGTTTCAGATCCTTGATGTTTTTTTATAATTTCAAAAATCCTTTTATGTCATTTTTAGATAAACTATAATTGTTTATGTTTACATAAGTAGTTTTTAAGAGGCTATGAGGTAATTTTTGAAGGATTCATTTCATATTTAATCTATATATTCATTCCTTATAAGATAAGAACTAGAAAATTATTTTTAATCCACTATAATAAAATAGGTTATTTAGATGATATATATGAGGTGCTCCGAGATGAAGATCATAAAATATCAAAAGTTTGATGGATTTTATATTGGATACATAACATATTATTTATCATACATAAGATGTTTTGATGATTCAAAACACAGACCTTTGTATACAGATGTTATTGTTTAAATCTCATTTTAAAAGAATATATTTGAAAAATTATATGGTTAACCGTATGATATTTTTGAATATGGAATATGAAACCCGATTATCAATTGAAAATTTGTATAATTAAAGATCTTATGTTGAAACATATAATATTTGAGAATAATTATAATATATATTAAATGGAGCGATAAAATATGGTAATGGAAAAAACTACACTAATGTCCATATGATATATATATAGGATACAAATGAAACACCAATGATACATATGGAATTAAATTGCGTTGATGCAAACATATGTAAATTGAATATGCCATATATAAATATATAAAAATTTGGATGATATGTAGGATATACTAGTGATACCAAGTATATTTACAAGAGTATGTATTAAACTATTAAAAAGAGTAAAACTTTAAATTGATACATAATATATTTTGATAGTATATAATAAATCATCTACTGATAATAAGATATTACCAAGGGGAAAAGGAATACTGTATCAAACCCATAGTGATATGTAATATATTCTGGATATTATGGAAAACCTGAAATTTAATTCATATGATATTTTAGAGAGTTGTTTTGATTATAATTGGAATACGTGTGATATCGGGGACATTACATAACATATTGGATCTCAATACAATGATATATATTATATTCTAATTCTTATGTGAGAGTAAATAATATAGAAGAATATGAGATTTCATAAGATTAAAAATTAGTGGATATAAAAATATTCATCTTGGAATAAAAACAGAATTATAGTGGTTGAGTCAAGATTTAAGCCTATATGTAATAAAGAATGTTTGAGAGGATCATCGGCTAGTGATTATAGGATTTGAGAATAATTATTGTACTATTTAGAATATCACGGTGCCAAAATCATAAAATATTTATTTTAAAAATATAAATTTAATAGTCAACCAATTATATAAATATAATTGAAAATAACATGAAGACCATATTAGATATGGGAAATGAAATGGTTATTTTTTTATAAAGAATATGTTATATAAAAAAGATGAAGAAGATAATGTGATGTGTGAATGGGTTATACTACAATATACCATGTTATCATTAAAGTTAGAAGATATGGAAGAATAAAATGACTAGTAAAGTAGAATCATGTTCATAGATCTATCATTTAATATCACTATATTATATAATATTATTATGTTTCTTGAGGGAGACAAAAAGAAACATTATTTTTTTCATCACTTTTTTTATAAATAATGGAGGTGTTCTTCTATATATTGTATTACATATAGAATATTTCATACATGAACAAGAAATATTCCAAAAATAGTAAATAGATAAATATATTTTGTTTTTATAAACTAATGTGGATGAATAGGATGTTATACAGTGTTTCCATGATATCCCTGACAAAACGGAATAGAACATTAATTTATGAGAACAATGGGATACATTTTAAACATATGTAAGGAATTATAAATAAAAAAAATAAGAGACTACACATCATTTGGGAGATAGCTATTTATTTTTAATAGATATAATGTTGTATTGAATTAATTATTTTATAGTTTATATATTTATTTTGAATTTCTAGGAACTATACAAGGGTTAGATACCCACATTGGGATATAAACAAGTAAAAATACATTTTTATACACTTTTATCACTTATTTATATCACTCCTTTTGCAAGGGTAATTTATATGTAGATAAATACATTATAAAAATGATAAATTAATTAATATTTGATAGAAATTATAATTATAATTTATTTTTTAAAATGTTACACAATCATACACCGCCCGGAATGTATTCACCAAAACTATTATGACACAACTGTTTCTCAAAATATATTTAGTCAATATACATATCTTGGTTTAATAAAATTCATTGATATGAAGTACTTCTATTTTTCTGCAAATAACATGATTTGAGATACTCATCTCAATATCCAAAAATAATATGAAAAAAAATATTCATATTGTTTTCCTAAATTTTATTATGTAGATATATTCCCCTTAGTTTATTAAAATTACATAATTTTGTATACACACTATGGTTTCAAATAATACCTCTAATTGATATCCACCTCTTTTTTATATAATAAATTTTTTCAACATCCAGACAAGGCTTTCCAAAATTTCATTGAGTCAAAATCATTAAATTAGTTCCCAAAATTTTATAAATTGAGATCACTTTCTCATTTCCCAATTTTAGATTATTATGAATCAATTTTAGGTTAGTTAAAATTGGTTTGCCCATGTATTGTTCCAAAAATAAAACTTTTTCTTTTTCATAAATCCTAGTATACCACTACATATGATTTTTAACGTCTTGGAGTTGTTCATGGAGAGATAAGCATATTATTAATTACTGTGTTCCCTGTAAAATTATCATAATAGGATTAACCTATGATTCCATATGGTGTGACCATTATGGTCTTTGATTCTATTCAAAAAGATATGTATGAATCCCCTATATATTTCCCTTGCCTCCAACAAAACACCTCTACCTCTAAGGATGGATTGAAATCACATTATGCCTTTATATATGGTTTCCATCTATATATAATAAAAAATTATAATTTATTTTATGATAGTAAAATTACCATATATATTGGTCCTATAAATTAATTAACATTGATAATTAACTTTTTTGGTCACCTAATCATTTCATACCAATATATTACAACATTTCTTATGACTATTCAATTAATATCACAATTAATGTCACCGAAGAAAGTATAGGATTATTGTATTTTTAAATTATATATATAAGAAACATATTTTCAACATATTAAATGTATCCCACCAATATTATTCTTTTTTGATACATGTTATACATATCACATATATTATCCTTCTTCATAACATGGGTACTAAAACATAGCAATGAGTTGTATTATATTCCCAATGAGTGGAAAATAAGAGATATAATTCAAATATCATGAGTGAACATAATACGAGAATATGGGAATGACATTTTAATAATGGTTCAGATAAATAAAATAATAAAATCAAAAACCTATACAACATAGATAAAAAAACATGAGGCAACGAATCATACATTTCATATTATAGAAGACATAAGATATAGGGGAATGGAAATATGATACCATAATCATAATCAATGAGAACATAAAATCTAAATATTTTATAACATAATAATTTGGCTAAAAAATCATTATAAAAATATTTACATATGTCTTGATTAACCAGAAAAAACTTCATATCAAAATGGAACTAGCTAATCACCTACCTATAACATAGTTGAATTTAGTGAACAACTCTCATCCCTTACAATTAGGTACAAGTGAAAAAAAACCATATTAAGTAGTAATAACCTAATATTGAAAAATTAACCACCAAAATTTAGTGATATAATAAAATCAAATTAAAAATTGATAAACCAGACATCTATGTGTGTCATGATAATGAAAATCTTCGAAATCCAATCACAGATTAATTAACACATGACAAGTAAATGGGTATATTTAAAATATAAACATAACATAATATGAATCCTTCTATCGAGATACATATTGTTGTATCATTATTGAATATACTTATTTTTTGAACAAGAATCATTAATGATTGTTAATCTAGAAGAAGGATCTATTATAAAAACGTTATATTTGTTTTTTCAAATTGAAAAAGTGATAAAATTTTCCTCTATTAATTATTATAAAAAAAATAAAAAAATTAGAATTAGTGATTATTTAAAATACATGAAAACATTTTGAGAAATATATTATATAATAAATGGTTATACATTTTTAAAAATTCATTATTGTGAATCATGCTATAAATGATGTTTATTTTCATTTTCATAATGTTGGAAAATGTTAAAAAAATCAACCATACCAAAAATGTTGTAATAATATAATTTTTTTAAATAAATTCATTTAATAATGAATATAAATTTAATAAATTAATAGAATAAATTTTAATCAAATAAATAAAAAAAATGTGCCAAATGTACATAGAAGAGAAATAATACTAACAAAAAGTACATATAAGGTTATATCTACATGGAAATTTCCATACCTTTAATTAATGAACCAAAATGATGATAAATTTCATGAGAACAAGTAAAAACATTAATATATATATTATAAAAAATATATTGGTTTCAAAGATATGAAAAGATTATTCCTCATATGGATGCTTGAACATAAAAATTCACAATTTTAAAAGATATTGGTAATGGAACCCTTACATCTTCTTTATATTTGGAGTTAGATGATCTAAAAAGGTCCAAGATTATATATATTATTTAATTGTATAATCTTATTTAAAATTATGATAAATTATTTCATTGGCAATTATATACACCACACAAAAGTAGAAGAGTTGTGAGTATTTCCCAAATATCATTTAATATAATATTTAGATAAGAAATGATTTCCTTTTACTCATGAAATCAACAAAAGTTAATAATACTCTTATATAATTAACCTAAACATTATAATAATTCATTTCAAAACCTTATTCATATATATTTTCTTTTATATTATTAAATTATAATAATCAAATACAAATATAATTTTGTACATAATTTTTTTATTCTTCATTAGATGTTATTTACTTTGATTGTTTCATATGAGCTTCTTAAGAGAGATGTGAGTACACATTATATGATGAAAAGATAATAATTCCCATATTAATAAATTTAGTGGAATAATTTTTCAACATTAACTTATGTTTCCCTTGTTAATTGGTGGAATTTTTTTATAAAATTTGTGATAATAGATTCCATGAATAAAATTGTCAGAGTAATTTACTAATAACCATAAGATACATTATAATAATCATTTATTTTTTCAAAATTCTTCTATAAAAATATTCATGAAATATATAACTCCTTAATATCATATATTATTATTATTAATCTGTTGATACTTATTCCTGTTGTAAATTGTGTGGTTGATATAGAATCAATTATATAGGCAGTTGAATAGACCAAAAAAAGAACATGTTATACTAGTGAATGAGTAATAGTTAATATTTACATAATAGTGCTAACCTTTTATCATAAATATAATTTTGTAAAAACAAAATCATTAATATAGGGGATTATATTTATAATTATTGGATTTTATAAGTTAATTTAAAATAATAAGGGGAACACCTTATATACTTGGTGAATTCCATCTATCTCTATATAGGTTAATTTTTAAATGAGGGATTTTTTCTTCCACCATGTAACAAAAATATACCCATGATCATATAAGTATTAAGAAATGATATTGGAACATATTCTAGAGATATTGGATTTGTTGGATTTCTTTTGAAGTGGTTTAGGTAGTGTCCTTTTATATGTGATTTGGTGTAACATTTATAGGAAAATTATTTTTCTAAAGAGTAAGTTGGACATTTAAAAAATAAATTTGAAAAAAGATTAAAATAATAATGATTTGATATGGATTATTTTTTACATCCCTCAAAAAATCGTTATATATTATAATTTATAATATTTTATGCATGAACCACATTGGCAAACCCATTTTTACCTCAATTTACATTTACTATGGTAAATCAAATTTTAACATGAAATATATTTTTATTCATAATAATAATGATTACATACTTAATAATTTCATACATGATTATTTTAAATTTTTATTAAATTTAATATAATTCAATTTCTAAATATTAATTGTTTAAATATTGAATTAAAACATAAAATAATAGAAACTATTATTATGAAAAACTTAATTTTAAACCTTATTTTTTGTTATTAATGTTACATATAAAATTAAAATTAATTTATAGTTTAACAAATTTTTTCAAAAAATGTAATCATTATATTTTATTAATCAATAAAAATTTATCATATTTATTTGTTAGTGGAAAACTCCCAAATCATTAAGTATATTTTCTCAGAAAATATCATTGAAATTTTTTATCAAAATAATATTAAATTTAATTACCCATATTGTAAAAATATAATTTTCTAAGTCCGTTTTATTAAAATATTTCATTCAATTTCAAGAATTGATAAATTAATTATATAATAATAATAATATTTAAAAAATAAGTTTATTTTATAAAAATCTCTAATAAACTATTCTCATTATAATTCATTCTAAAATTATATATTTTCAATTTTTAACTAAAAAATTTTCAACATCAATATACATATCATATACATTCATAATAAACAACCATATACCCAAAAAGTTTATTTTTAATATCCATATTTATAATGCTTGTATTTCAATCATATATAGAGACTTATATTAATTCAGTATAATAATTTATCGAATTAATTAAATTGATATCAATAATACCATTATATGTACAATTATAAACCTAACTTCTAAAGTTTTAATTGAGTTAATGATCCTCGAAATAAATTGTGAGGATAATTATTAAATGTTTGTGGACTGGTTATTAACATGTTCTTTTATTCACCTTTAAAATTTTAAATTATGTTTCATATTTCATTCTCATAAGGAATTAATATTTCTTTTAAATTATTCTATTTTCTCTTAATTTAATGTTTTTTTGGGTTTTTTATTTCAGTATTAGGTTTTAAACAATCAATAAATTATAATATTTATTTACTTGAAAAATAATTTGTCACATTGTTGGTTTATATAATATTCAACCCTTAAAAAAGAATTTATCCTCTAAAATTTCATTAGTATGATGAGAAAGTTAGGGTTCTTCTACGTCTTTACATCTATGGGTTCCATCCTTACATATTCAAAAATATATTTCCTCTACAGATCATTAACCATGTGGGTGGCCCTATTTTTTGGTAATTTTTCTCCACAATGCATGTCTTCTACATGTTGTTCCCCATAAGAGAGGTTGTGTTAGGATTTTTCTACATATAAGTTAAGTACCTGTTAATGATCAAGTACTTACATCCTCAATAATGATACATGGAACACATCATGTGCTTGGGAGAGTTTTGGTTGAATAATGTGATGATAGGATATTATTATCAAATGATAATATACATTGAGGGGTCCAACATATTTTCAGATGAACATTCCTTCTGACCCAAATCTCCTAACCCACTTTCTTGTTGATATTCGATTTAATTCCTAGCCTATGACTTCAATCTCTAGTCTAATCGATTATTATCACCATATCTCTTCAATTGACAGTTGAAAGTATCAATATTCCATTGAATGGTTTGAATATTCTCTTCCATTACATGAGATAAATCTAGTCCCACCTTATTATTTGTTCTCGCTTCATACCAATGTAATATAGTTCTACACATCTTCCCATAAAATACCTCATATGGTTCAATTAGAATTATAGGTTGAATTTTTTTAATATAAAAACAATAATAAGAAATTTTGTTGATTCTAAAATCCTTTGAAATTAACTACATTGTATCTCATCATGTCATTATATCATATAATGTTTTAATGGTCATTTGATTTTGAATGTATCTTTTAGAATGAAATGTTGTGTTGATGTTCAACAATATATATAGTGCATGTGGAAGATTTTTCACAATAATTGAAGTAATTCTAACCTATTTATCATTTATAATTGAGTGTGATACTATATAATGTCTTATATAAATATTTTTTTATTCCATAACAAGACGATAAATTAATAAATCATCTTCAATAGAAATGAAATTTGTTTCCCACAAAAGGTTTCCAACTACAAACATAATTTCATTATGGAATTTATATGTCTTTGGAAGACCTTTCTTGAAATAAATAGTGATGTCCTCTAATTTATTTATATATATAGGAAAACATTTCATCTTTAAATTATTCATATATCATTATTATATAACATCTTTCCATAACAAGCCTCATGAAATATACATTAAAATCATCTTATTTATGTTATCCCACCAAATATGCTTCCCAGGAACATTATACATCTTTTTTATTTTATAATGGATAGAGAGTGATTATATTATAACCTCAACCATTATATATATCTTCAATTATACAGTTTATAGAAAAATATTCATTTTAATAATCATATATTTCCATCTATATCGAATTTGAGCTTTGGGATATTATTTACCATCTTTTATAAATCCACATCGGAATAATATGCCTCCTTGATCATTACATAAATTGATTGTTCATCATCCATTTAAAAAAAATGTTCAATACAAATATGTAATGCTTTTATGGTCAATCCCTTGAAAATCCATGCTCATTGGATATCATTCGGTTATCTTCACTAATAAGTAGTTATGAACACTCATTCTCATAGAATCAGTATCCTTGTTTACCTTCCTATTGTGGGAATCAATTGAGAAGTTAATATATTCCGTCACTCTGACCATATTGTTCTAAGTGTGTTCAAATCACTCTATGTTAACATATATGTTAAACTTTATTTGATTGTATTTTTTTCAGTATTTCAATTATGCATATGTATACTTAATTAAATGTTTCCCACCACTATATCTAAATCTACTGTCAATTAATCTTACTCACAAATCCTTAAATTATTTTACTCATCATAGACCAAAACCACATTCTACATGAGTTAATATCTAAATCCATTCCTTAATGTATTATTTTATTTTAAAAAACCGCCCATTATTGTATATGTTGAGAAAAGGTTTTATAAACACCCCTATATTGTTATTCATCACATATTCATCACAATTCATCATTCTATAGGGACCCAGATCCCTTCAAGGTTTTATCTGATAGTTGATTTTACATTGATGAGAAATTTTACAAAAATATCCTATAATATCCATCCAATGTGAGAAAACTAAGGATCCCATATACAGTGTTTTGTATGGTCCATCTATTATTATATTTAAAATTGATGAATATATATAAATATCATCATATATTATTGAAACACACAATAATTAAGACATAGAAAAGAAAAAAATCGCTGATGTTATATTTTGAATATAATTTATCATTTCTCATGGTGTTTGTATAAATCATTAGATAATCATTATGTTCATACATTATAATAATATATTAGAGAATATAATCTATTATGACTACTCTGAGGTGATATATATAATATCAAAATATTTTATTCATTAATTTAATGATGATAAAAAGTCCATTAGGATCCTGAATTTCCACACAATGAATTCATATTAACCATTTATTATATTACATGCTATATTGGGTAAATATACTATCTTCCCCCTTAATTGGTGATTTTTATTTCAAATATCAATACATAAAATGTATTAACCCATGTTTGGTTTGTAAAAAAGACATCAACATTGGTTATATGATATATTTTCTGGATCATGATATATATAATTTTTGAAAAATGAATAATGAGGCATGTGGATCCATATTTCTTAATAAAAAAGGGGATATTTGAACACCATGTTGATGCACATTGATCTGTATTACCCTTATCCATATGGTCAATGATATTTATCATTAATTTCAATAATTGAACTATGGTCATTATATATGGAGTCATTGATATTGTTGTAGTACCAGGTATTAGTTCAAATAAAAAATAACATTACTTTGTTGTAGTCAATGAATATTTTTTGGATGAAAATAAAACATTCCATACACCACTATATTAACTTCAATATCATGATTTTTCCTATAACTTTTTAGGTAATTACTCCTCATCAATTTTTATTAATACCCATATAGCGGAAGACATTTACAACATGAGTATGTGGTCATATTTTCACATAGGGATGAACATAAAATGATTTAATATATGAAATGTGAATTGTATATCATGGAAATTGATATAGAATTCATATTGAGAAACACTATCCATAAGAAAAAATGAGATCAAATTTTACCAAATTGAGAATATTAATATTTTTTAGAAGTCATTCCCTTAAAAATAGTTTTTTTTTAACATTTACTTTTGTGATGACCATCAATGTTCTGGTAAATTTCCTCGATAATTCAATAATTGGTCAGTTGGATTTTTATTTTATTCCCTTAATAGTTTATCTATATATATAAATGATTTTGTATACCAAGAATGAAAAAATAAATTTTATGTTATTTTCAATAATGAAATTTGTTTGTTTCCTGAAGTCATTCTCATGAAACACATAAAGAGTTCTAATTCCATTATATTTCCAAGGGTTTTATTATATTTAAGGAGTTTTAACATCAATTATCATTATTTAGCATGTTTTTGGCGTATATTTAGAATAATTACCATATCTCATAAAATTTAATCATTGGAGTGTTGATGGTGAATGTGATTGATCGACATGTCAGTATAATCCATTAGTTTGACACCTAAAATTAATTTTAAATTATTGTTATTAATGTCGTTATCATATACACTTGTTGAAATTTATTATTTGATATTAATTATTACCTCAATGATTTCTCCCACATTTTCATCCTGTAATCAGAATGGTTTTAATTAAATCATGATTCATATAATATGTGTTACCTAAGAAATTATATTTTTCTATTATTGTCCCCAAATAAATGAGAACGATTTATGTCTCCAATATTATCATTTAACCTGATACGAAATTTTGGGATTTATTCTTCTAAAAACAGATTTCTCATAGAAAATTGTATTTAAATAAATATTTTTAAGCCATTATATATATGATATATGTTTATTATAGTGTAAATAAAAAATTGAGACTCATACCACATGTGTCATTGTAATTTTCCCCTATAGTTACAAATTTATTCATAACACATTAATATAAACTACAAGATTTTAGTCACAATTGTTGAATAACTAGATCTAGGAATAGATCTTGTGAAGAATATTTTCAAAAATTCCTCAAATTACATAGAAAAATCATCATAGAGAACAAGAGAAGAATTGATCATTCCTTGTATAATTAGGAAGTTCAGTATGATTCTCATTGTTTTTTCATATCATGATGTTTTTTAGAGAGATATGATATAATATTTTTTAGTCCAACTCACATTTACATTCATTTGTTATTTGTAAAATCTTTTATAAATCCATCACACCAATTATTAAATAGATTCCTCATTATTCTAATAATCAACTAACATTTAAAAGGTTATAATGCTTATTAAGAAACATTAATCATATTAATAAAATATATGATAAATAAAATTTATTATAGTATTTGTTAAATTATGAAACATCAATTTCAACCTATGATATTTTAGGTTTATCTTATAAAAAGTTTTGTTCATCATATTATGTTTTAGATTTTATCATATCATTTCACCTAAAAAAAACTAAACAAAATTTTTATTCCAACCAAATATTCCCAAAAATATTATACTTATATATTATATCATTTCATAGGATTATTCATCTTGTATCATAATAAAGAACACCATAGAACCTATAAGTTTAGCATGAATGGAGATAATATAAAAAACATATTTTAAAAAAATCTCCAAAAATACCCCAAAATGTATTTTAAAATGATACCCTTTATTCATATCATAAAAAATATATTCTGCATAACATGTGGCATGGAAAAATATAAAATGGTAACCAAATGTTATTGGTTAGGTTAAACATTAGATATATAAAAAAGTTAAAAGTGAGGATACAATTATAATATGAATATTAGAACATATTATAGGTTCATAGACAAGAAAATAGAGATTAATTCCCAAAATATAAATAAAAAACATGATTAGAAGAGTAAGGGTTTTAAAAAATCTTATGACAATAATAGTAATAATGTCGAGACATGATTTAATATCATGATCTATGAGAACAAACCATAGGGTCATTTAGGAGAAAAAAAAATAAAAAAAATAAATAATAATTTAAATAATAAAATAAATCAATGATTAACAGAAATAGATCTATATAATAATTTTCAAGGGTGATCACATTCCCAAAACAAAAGGGATGTTATGGATCCACTTATATCAATTAACATAGTGTACAAGGGTTCCCACCTAAATCTCATATACATATGAGGAGTCATAAAACCTTACACAATGAATTAGTGGTCAATAAAAACACATATATTTCATAATGATAAACTATATATATGTGGTTTAAATTATCCTAAAAACATTCATAATTCTATCATAATTTAACAAATACAATAAAAATAAATGAGTATCATAAAAATTTGAACATAATGCAAAAATAAATCATCCAATGAATGAAGGAGGGTAGTATCATTAGAGATTCTTGTGAATGAATAATAATAAAAATTAAAGAATATTTTAAAAAATAAAAATCCTTTCTTATGATCATTTAATTTTTTTTTTACAAATTATAAAATATATCCTTTAATTTTGTTTAAAAATTTAATTGGGGAATTCAAAAAAATTAGAATAAATTTTTATATGTAGAACCATGAAATAATTGAAATGATGATTAATAATAAAGAATAGTAACAAAGGTGGTATTTGTAATCCATGATTAATTGTTTAAAAAGGAATATTAATTTCAATATTTTTAAATTTTAGTCAAACATGGTTAAAAATAACATTAAAAAATAAAAAAAATCCATTTAAATAAAAAATTCAATTATAATTATAATGTCATAAAAAATATAATTACTATATATAAGAACATACATAAATAAAATTAATGTATATTTATAGTGTAGAAAATGATTCATGGAAAAAAAGAAGATATAAGATCAAATTTACGTATAATTATCATTTCAATAGAATTAATAATTAATTAGAGATGAAATAGTAAGAAGAAAAGTAAAAAACCTAAATTAATGGATTTGAAGAAAAATAATGTGTTAAATATAGAAATATTTATAATTCCATATATTTTTGTTCAAAAATGAACAATCGATATTTTAAATTTAGAATGGTAATGAATCCCTTAACACATTTGGTAGATTTTGAATTAAATTCCCTTAAAAAAGAGAACCATAGATGTATATTAATATATATTGAATTAAATGTAATGTATGATATAACATATCAATGTGTAGAACATATAATAAATAAAAAATTAATAGTTGGTAAAATTGAACAAACCTCAATGAATGGAAGAGTTGTTTTTAAAACCATTATGTTTTACTACTTACATACACAATAGGATTTCAACTTCCTGTATAATAATAAAATACATTTTAATCACTTATTAATGAAAAGTATTAATATATTTTAAATTTTATATTATTTAATTAAAATCATTAAGTACACATATATTATTTAATATTTATTTTCATAATTAAAGGTTAGTAATGTTGATTGTTTTCTAAGTGTTTCATAATGGTTATTTAGACACAATTCATTGATTTGTTGTTAATGTTTCCTATATAACTCAAGTTTTTCAATATTTTATTTCACTTTATTTATATATTATTATACCTTCATGGAATGAATTGGGGGTATGGTTATTTGGAATGGAAATCATTGTGAATAGTTATCAGGTAATTTACAGATAACCACACCATAATTTATAATGACACTTTAATTTTATGTAATAAATAAGAACCATTATAATGAAATATAAATGTTCTTAATATCATATATTACTAGAATAAATTTATTGATGCTTACTCATGATTAAAATTCATATTTTCATTTATAATCATCCATGATTGTGGTTGAACCAACCCAAACCAAAACATGTTTATCAATTGAAAGAGCAAGAGAATATAATTATTTATTAGTAGTATCATTTGTTAAAAAATGAAGTGTATTTAACAAGTATTCTATAATTTAATAAATTTTTATAGTGTGAATATGAAAATTGGTTAAACAAAATTAACATAACAACTTATATATTTGATGAATTTTGGCCTCCTCAACATAGATTCCACAAAAAATGTACATGTTTGGATTTCTTCAAGAATCAAAATTATACAGGGAAATTTATAAGTATTTGATGGATTTTGAAATTAATGGTATTTAAAATAAAAAGAATAATAATTTTAGTGTTGTGAAAGTTTTAGTGGAGGATTCCTTTTGTAGGTGAGTTTTTAGTTTCACTTCCATTAATATTTATTTACTATGCTGTAAATTTGTCATTTTTAAAGGAATGTGGATAAAATAAGAACAATAATAGAGATGAGATAATTTTTTGATGATATATCCCTCATAGATACATTTACTGAATGGTAATAATGATATTTTATTCGTTTAAAACATAGTTTAAACGCAATATATGTTATTTTGACTTTAATTAGGTAACACAATTTTTTCCTATGTAATGTATTTATATAATTTGAATAGAATTGACATTCATAAATATTTACAATTGGTTGAATAAAAATTTATAATTATTTTTATCCAATTTAGTGTCTAAATATGTTAAGTTTAACTGTCAAATGAGAATATCCAATATATACAAAAATATAGGCTTTTTGTAGAAAAATAACGTATTAAATTAATCATATTCTTATTTATTTTTCAAATTAATTGAAAAAAAATTATTATTAATATATATGTTTAATCATGGAATCATTACATTTGATCTATCAATAAAAATAGATCAATTTAATTTATCAATATAAAAATATGTAGTACGTTAAATTATATTTATTGAAAAATATAATTATATATTTTTAACCAAATATAAATATAATTAATTAGTCATCTTAAAATTTTTATTTTAAAAATTGGATTATTTTTAAGACCTTTATATTAATTCTATAAATACATCATGAAATTCTTTAGTAACAATTATATTATCAATTATCATATTATGTGAATTATAAATTTATATTTTTATATCAAAATATTTTAATATAATGTAATCATTTTACATTAGTCATGAATTATATTATTTCCAATTTATCACAATAATTGTAAATCAATTAGAATACTTACTTAACACAAACAATACCAATGATAATATTTATTATAATCATATTTTATTCTTATATATACCATTGAATACAGTCCTTAGAATCATTATTCCCATTCATTTACAAATTTCTCAACATTTATTTTGTATTTATAACTCTTAGAGTTATTTATATAGTTGCAATCAGGGTGATGATATTTGATAAAATCATTGAGAACAATGATTACATTATAACTATATTTCTCATTAATTTTATTTTCATTATTCCTCTAAATATCCCAATTTTCATTGATGTTACATTATTATAATTAATAAATATTTATAATCTATTATAATTATTTATTTAAAACATTTTTATCATATTTATTTTTAGGATGGGGTTTTCTATGGAAATATTTATTATGAGCTTTATCTACATAAAAGATAAATTAATTGTAAAATAATTGTGCGTTATAAATTTCAAAAAAAAAATCAAAGATATTTTTATCAAGAATAATTTAATGAATATATATTTAATTAGTATGAGTTTCATGAACTGGGAAACAATATCCCTAGTTTTATGATTAAAGCTGTGATCATATCTTCTTATTGATGTTTCCATCATCACCACACAAGTTTATCAGGGGACATCTAATTTTGGATGTAAATAACAAGGGAAAAGGAATTAAACACTAAACACACTTGATATAAAAAATAAAAAAATCCTAGTAGTTAATAAAATTATATTTGTAAATTATTTTATCTTTCCCTTAGTAATTTTAATTAGATTAGTTTTTGTATTTTTTATTTATTTTTTATTCAGTTATTAGTTTGATTTTTTATATGAATTGTTTTATGATTTCTAATATACATATCCAAAAAAACCATAGAATAAAAGTAAAAGACAATGTTCCATGTCTAATTGTTCCATAAGATCAATATGAGTAAAGGTATATGGAAAATATAATTCCCTTTGTAACATAGTTTTTTCCTATGATATATATATAAAATTTAATGATTATTTCTTGATACATTTGTTTTAGATTCTTAAACAGGTAATTATGATCTTTATCTAATAATACTAATATCATTAATATTGAAAAATAATAAAATTATATTTAATGTGTTATTTTCACCTATAAATATTTTAAAATCATCCAAAATGCATAGGTGAATATATGACACCTTTATTTGTTTCTATAGTATAAACCAAAAAATGTGTGAATTTTTTTTAATAGTGTTAAAATCAACAAGAAAGGTGATCAATATTATATATTTATAAATAAATTATAATACAGTTATAAAAAATTATATTCCCATTAATTATTAATTATGTTATTGAAATTATTTGTAATAGTATTAAATTTCAGTAAATAATGACTTTTCTTGTACATTTAATTTAATACATATTTTATATTCAATGATTATAATGGAATTCATTTTAATTTACATATGTAATTTCAATTCATTAGTTGAACATCACTAATTTTTTTGGAATAAATATTTTATTTTAATTCAGTATGTGTATAATAATAAATTAAGCATTATAGAAATATCAAATTGGAAAATGATATTCTCTAATTGGTCCAGTATATGTCATTTATCATAAGATGTCATTTTTCTAATTTATTTATGACATTATATATTTACAAAAAAGTTTTTGGAATTGAAAAAAAATAAATAATATTTTAAATATATTTCCAATATATATTAAACATTATATGGATTTTTTTAACTCTAACATATTTCCTTTTACATTTACTATATATTATCCTCCATATAGAACCACTAGAGATGAGGTATGTTAACATTAAAGATGAATTCACCTATATTACTATCCAACATAAAAAAATAGTTCTTCAGATTTGACACTATACCCATCATTATATAAATAAAATATGAAAATTATTTTTGAATTTATATGTTCTCCAACTTAAATTCAGTCAGATTTTATAATAGATTATCAACAGATCAACTCAATGATATGAATTAATTTTTCTAAGAATTTACATCTTCTAACTAATTTTAAAAAAATAACATGATTGTATCTTCCTCAATTTTTTATTTTCTCATATGATTCTAATTTTAAATTTGAATCCATTTGTATCATGTTACCTAATACATAACAAGATTACTGTGTTTATGAAACTAACACAATGATATATGGATTCTATTGTTCATTATTATGAATCATTTTATATATATAATAAAATTTTATAAATAAAAAATATTAAACATGACTTAAATTAATATTATTATTATTATAGGTTTCATGAAATAGATAAATTTATAGTTATAATCCATAAAAATATATACATGAAATTTGATAAAAATATGGGCTTGTAAATTTCTTATTTTCATATTTATTTATTTAATGAAATTAAATAAATAAATAAATAAATAAATACATGTGTAATTTTGTTATGTAAAATTTCATTAAATTAAATTATACAAATAATTGAAACAATTACTATAAAAATTAATCAACAATAAAAATTACTAATATTATGATTATAATAATAACAATACACATATTTCCTTATGAATATAATAATTATTATCCATAAAAACATATTCCATTAAAAATATTTTCCCATGAAGTCATATATTCATTCTAACTATCTAAAATTAGAATAAAAAGTAAAAAATTTGATGTAAATTAGTGATAAGTAATTTTGTACTATTGAACATAACCATGGATTTTCATGTAGTATTTTATAATCATTCTCAAATTAAATGTAAAATTATCAAATTGTGAAAATTATGGGAGAACAAATTGTCTCTATATTTATTTCATCCTATAGGTAATATATAATAAAATGATGTTTTGATTTAGTTTAAAAAGTTAAGATAATCAATTTAGATATTTATATTGAAACTTGTATAACATTTTTATTATTAAAATTATAAAAATATTAATAAATTTATTATATTATAATTTTTTTGAAAAATACTTCCAAAAAATTATTATAATTGATAATTGTTTATAACTACATAGAATGTTATTTATAATTACTAATAATGTTACATTATTATCTGAAAATTTTGAAACATAATGAGACATATAAGTGTTTTAAATAAGTATATTTGGTTAATTATGGGAAATGAATAATTACTCAAAAAGATATTCAATAAATATAAAATTTCTATATTAATGATTTATTCAAATAGATTATATATAGTAAATGAATAGATAATAAAACTTAATGATATATCATAGTGGAATTTTTAATACATTAAATGATATTTTAATAAAATTTATAATAAATAAAATTTAAATGATTTTTAAAAAATAGTATAATTTGGAAAAAGATGGATCGAAAAAAAGGAATTCTATTTATGACTAAAATCATGAAAACTAATTATCATCAAGATTTTGATAATTTTAATCAGTGATTGAATTGTGAAATACATTTATGTAATTGAAAATTAAATTCCAAATAAATGTCTGGTCAACTATGAAACTCAATACTGCTAAATAAAAAATGAAAACACACACAGACACATATAAATATATGTCATGGATATAAATTAAATAATCAAATAAAGAATAATGAAAGTGTTAATTACTAATATATATTCAGAATGACTAGTTTTTCAACCCATTAGAGGTAATGAGATAAATATTTTACCAATGATAAAAGAATATCCTCTTGATGATGAAATACCATCTAGTTTAGTTATTTATTTATAAGTACATGACTTATAATTAATGTAAATATCATAAATAATGATAATTTTAAAACTATTAATTATAATTGTATGTGAATTTAAAAAATATTTAGATGTGTTATTAAAATGGTATGGAATTTGGTGTTTGATTTGGATCACAATACGGAAATGAATGTAACATATAATGTGGAATTTGATATCATTATAGTCGTGATATAGTAAACTAAATAATTAAAAAACTATTATTTTTATATTATTGAAGTATTAATTTTAGAAATCAATAATCTTTTAATGTTGGGATATATGGGGGATGATATAGTAGCTCTTGATTATACAATAGGGAAAATATTGTGATATATCATAGGGTTTTTCATTAATATATGTAATGTATTGGTGTACATAAGTACTTTTTTGTGTAATATAGTCTAGTGAATGGTGAGTATTTATGATAATTGGAAACTACTATATCTTTTTTCCTTCCACTCATTACATAAATTATGTGTTCTATAATGATGAACCTTTCCCTTCTCACACCTAAATGATGGCATAAACATAGGATGAACTATATATATATTTTCCCTTATCATCTATAGTTTTATGATGAGTGCTCCATAATATTGTTAAGAAAATACATCACTTATGACTTTTGCATTTATTTTTTTTTGAAATTCACAAACCCTTTTTTCATAAATATTATATTTATATTTTTATGGAAATTTAAAAGATTAACTATTATCATGCTTTTACAAGTTTTTCTTAATGTTCCATTTCCGATATTAATATTATTATTTAATACCAAATTCCATTTAGAATAATTTAATTCTAATCTAATCCTTTGAAACATACATCTCATTAGATAACAAGTCTTAGTATTTTTCGTCTCTCATTCCATCTGATTTCATACTCTATTTCATCCTGAATTTTGACTCTAAGTTACAAAAAAAATCAGATTCTTATTTCTCAGAAAATCAATCTCTGAGTTTCAATTAAATCAAATTCTGAATTCATTGAAAATCGGACTCTGAGTTATGAGATTTTTTTATTCAGATATATTAGAATATCTGACTCTTAGTTCTCATAATTTCTGACTCCAAAATCATAGAATTGTAGACTCTATTATCTCAAAAATATGAACTCTGTCTTCTCATAAATTTACACGCTATTTTTATACAATACCAGAATCTGAATTCGAATATTTCTAGAATCTATTTATATACATATTCAGACATTGTTTCACAAAATTTTTCGAATCTGATTAATTATACTTTTTAATGTTACCTATTTTCATTAAGATATAGTTCCAACATGATCTGATCCTAGTTTACATATGATACGTAAAAGTAATAGTGTTTTTCATACATGTAATTGTTTCTTACAGATGATTATGTTACAATGTAATTATTTCATACAATCATTTTTAAACTAACCATTGTCTGAGTGAAACCTCTCCAAGTCCCAATAAAACATAGGAATAAATATTACCATTGGATGAGGAGATGACCCTTGTGAATTTAACGTATAAATACCCAAAGAATTGAATGATTGAAAAGATAGAGTTTTTAGTGAGTGTTTTTTATATGATATGTGAATCAAGAGTTGATATCTTGTAGCTCTCTTTTGAAGTTGCGATTTCACATCTTAACATACATTGTGCGAATGATGTGATCAACTTGTTCATGTTGTGAAAATCGTGTTCATCCTTCTTGATGTGATTTTGGTTGATGCTGAACAATTGCGGAAATCTAGGGATATGAAGACTGAGGTACTAATCATCATAGAGATTGAGGGATTATAGGGGTAACATGGACGATTCAGATCATTGTATCGATGGATTACCCTGATGTGGGTAACACAAAAATTCATGAATATATAAATCAAGGTACCTTTATCCAAGTGTTTTGGATTCCTTTCCTTTGAGTTTATAGATTTATTACTTTTTATATTTTGTTTCAGGTCTTATTTTTTTCACTTTGTTAATTAATGAATTTTTAACAATATTATACATTCTTAATCTTGTATGCTATAATATAAATGAGATTCTATATGTTTTTGGGTATAATTTTTCCTTATGTAATCTATTTAAGTTTCCATCCCAGGTCAACATTATTGGATCCTAAGAATGTTTGTATCTTTGTTAAGAACAAATGGTGGTTTAGGAATTCATCCTGTTTAATAATGTTAAACGTATATTTTCTTTATTTTAAAAATTAATATTTTTAATCCTACAATTCACCCCAACTGTAATTGAGTATCTCATATCTACATTTCAACCCTAAAATTGTTATCATAACAAGTATCTGAAATACATATACTTATATATAAGAATTCAAGATCAAATTTCCTTACTTGTCATTACATACAAAAGTTTTTTCTTAATTTTTTTATTTGTTTTTAAAATTTTATTTCTATTTAATTTAAGGGAATTATTTTTTTAATAATATTCTATGAATGAACATTGGATCAATTGACAATAAAAATCCTACCAAACCTCCAATAAGTTTTGGAACTAACTATAAATATTCAAGAGATTGAATAAAGACCATTGTTATTAACAGTAGATTGGAAAAATAATTATTTATCAGAGGAGATTGAAAGAAACTAGTAATGGAATTTATAAGAGTCAAAATTCTAGAGAAAAAATTATAACAACATATTTACAATGTACCCAATATATTATTATGTTCAATGACTAGGAATATTTATATCCATATTTCATCATGTGAAGCTTCTAAAAGTATTAGGAAGATACATGATGTTACACATTTTGGAACATGTAATCTGATTGAAACTAGAAGATATATTCTTAGAGATAAATATCTTATTCTCTATCGTGGATAATCTATATGAAATGTTCATAAAATATTTATGTCCATTTTAAATATGCTTCATTTTATGGGTGAGAAAGGACATAATGATGAAATTATTATGGATATGATATTTGATATAGTTCCCGACGAGTGGGAATCTAAATGAAAAACTATTGATGAGAATTGGAATGTTTCAAACATCACTCATGATGAGTTATTTAGGACACATCTTCTCCATGAGACTATAATGAAGAGAGATAATGAAATAAATATGAAAAAGTATCATAATGGGAGTATTTATTTCATTAATACATAAAATCATATGAAATCCAAGACTCTTGAATGAGTTACTAGATCAATTCCCAATATAGTTACTTTATATCTAAAAAAAGTGATAATGATCATTCTGAGAATGAACATTTCAATTTTTCTCAAAGAATGAACAAGATTGTGGGAAAGAAATATTTTCCAATATAGATTTCAAATGAAATATAAAATGGATAAGAAATATTCAAAAGCTACATGTTATGAATGTAAGAGTCCAGGTCGTATCTGATCATACTATCTTATTCTCTAAAGGATAAACCAAAACACATAGGCATTCAGAGAGAAACCAGAATAAGTACTAAAAGTCAATGCCTATGAAAGTACATAAAGCTAAAAACCCATATATTACTAGTGGGGGTGATTCTTCTAATGAATATTCATATAGTGGGTCCTCTGGATAGAAAAATATTGCTCTTATAGCCAGAATTCTCATTGAAAATCATAACCTTATAGCTAAGGTGAATACCACGGAATCCTTACTCAATATTTAATTAAATGAAAATTTTACTAATGATAAATATTATGAATCTTCAGACTAAGAATCTTCCTCATCAGAAGATAATAAATTACAATATTTTTAATAAGTATCTATATTTTCCATGTTTTGTGAAAATGAAAAATGTACGATAAACAAGAAACTTGTTAAGGAAAATTATAGAATTTCCATTTTAAAAAAAGAAGAATGAGATCCTTCAAATGATCTTGATGAGGAAATTATTTATTTTGAATATATTTAAAAAACCTTAAGGATACTAAATATGAGAAGGATAATCTTTCTAAGGATAATAAAAATTATAAGAAATATGTTTTAGAGACAAACTCAAATTCTAAAACTAATGCCTATGAGGATAATAATTTATTTATAAGACTAAAATATGAAATTTTTTACCTTAAAGAAACTTATATCAAATTTAACTTTTCTAAGGAATAACTTTGATAAAATGTATTCACAATTTGTACTACTTAGCAATATTTTTGGATTTGGTTATTCTCACACCAAATCATTTTTTAGTCATGACTATTTTCTTTCCAATGTCATCTTTTTTTCACTAAGTGTCAATGTGGTGGACATTTGGAGATAATTTTTTTAAATAAAATCCAATCCATAGGTTTTCATAAATATTATATTTCTTTGAAAATGCGGATACCTAATATTTTACATTCTAGAATTTCTTTATCCATGAATGATTAGATTCATAAAATATACCTTTTTTATTTTATATCAAAAAAGAATACACCAACAAAAATATAAGGTACATGGATAGTGGATGTTCACAACACATGACTGGGTATAAAAACATCTTTCAATATATATTCACGATGAATGGTGGAAAAGTACCTTTCTAAGATAATGATCATGGATAAATTTATGGTATATGTAATATTTTTATTCTTAGAGAATATTTAATTTCAAATTTTATATTTGATAATGGTATTAATAAAAAAATTTTAAGCATATGAAAATTATGTGATGAAGGTTATCTGGTAAATTTTGAGAATAATAAATGTCTAGTACATAATTCCAAGGATGAATTTATTCTCTCTTCCCATGGGCATGATGATTTTTACCCACATAACATAGAATACCTAACGATCCAAGAACTACCATACCTTATTGAGTTGGATGATCAATATTGGATATGCAATAGAGAATATGACACTGTAACCTTAGGAACATATGCAAACTCTCAAAGAAAATAATTATTAACGATCTACCAAAAATTATATTTGATTATTCAAAAGTGTATAATCTGTGTCAATATGGCCACAATCATATGTCAAGAAGTAATTCAATTATTGAATTCTAAACTTTTGTTTCATTATATATAGTGAATATGGATCTTTTTTGTCCAACAGAAACTGGACGTTTGGGAGGCAAATAATATTTATTTGTTTTAGTTAATGATTTTACTAGATTTACATGGGTATATTTTCTATTAAAGAAATATATATAATTTTTTTTAAATCATTTTCAGGCAATTTTATTAGTTACTAAATGAAATAATCAGTAATAATGAATATAATATTATGAAACATACGCTCTAGTATCTGGAATTGATTCTATTTATATTCTACTATCTCTTGCATCATTCTTCAATTTCAGACTTTTTCAAATGGATGTGAAGAACTATTTTATTAATGGAAATGTTCATGATGATGTTTATGTTGAACGAACTCCAGGTTTGAAGAAAAAAAATTTCCCAACCATGTTTAAAAACATACCAAATATTTATATGGACTAAAATAATCCCGTAGAACCTGGTATGATAGACATACATGATTTCTATTACAAAAAAAACTATGTTAAGTGAAATACTGATCCAAATATTTTTATAAATAATGATAAACAAAATGTTTACATTTTTCAAAATTATGTGGGTGAAATAATATTTGTATAAAGTCCACAATCCTTAATGTATTTCCTAGTAAATCTTATGAAATATGAGTTTGAAATGATTATTATGGGTTTGATAACGTTTTTTCTTGGTATTAAAATTTCTCTAAAACTGGAAGGAACTAATATATGTCAACATGTGTATTTTAAATATCTTCTTAAAATGCTTTGAAATGAAAAAATAAAAATATAAGTACTCCCATCAGTTTCTCAAACATTATTGAACATGATGAAGCTGGAAAAACAGTGGATCCAACATCTTTTGGAGGTTTGTTATGAAGTTTATTATACTTAACATCTAGCCATCCAGAAAAAATGATTTCTATATGCTTACTCTCAAGGTGTCAATATAATGGATAAGAATCCCATTTAAATTTAATGAAAAGTATTTCTCACTATTTAAAGGTAACCATTGGATTATGACTTTTCTATTCATCTAGAAATTATTTTTTTTAAAATAATTTTAGATGATGAAATTAGGGGAGGTTGAATAGATATGGAATGTACATATGGAAATTTTCATTCCATAGGAGATTAGTTAGTTTCATGGTCATGAAACAAACAAAACAATGTAGAACTCTCCATTAATAAAACTAAATATGATGTAGTTGGAAGATGTAGTGCTCATGTGTTGTGGAAGCAACACACACTCACAAACTAAGGAATGAGTTTTACCAAAAACACTGATAATTTATTATAATAATAGTGTCATTTACCAAATAAAAAACCCTACACATCACTCCCATGAAAGTCAAATAGATATTAGGCATCACCATACTATGTATCACACACATAAAAGATACATGATTATTCAATTTATTTGAATATGAGATCAATATGCTGAAATATTTACAAAATCCTTACCATAATATAGATTTGATTACATTTAAAAAATGTTATGAATGGTAAACATAAGGTAATGTTCCATATAAAGTTTTTTAAACCACTTACTTATATTAATATCATCTATTTTATAGGCGGAATACATATGTTTACTCTTATAAATCCTTGTAAAAAATAAATTGAAACAAAAAAATTTGGGAAAAAAAATTTAAAAACTTCAGAAGAAGAAATTTTAAAATTTGAGAATCCGAAATTTTAACATTTAGGAAGCCGATATTTTTAAATTTCATAACCAGTTTTTTTTTGGTATCTAAAATTTTCTTATTTTGCAACTGAAAATTTTAAATTTCTTTTTAAAACTAAGAGGAACGTTATCAATACTGACCAATATTTTTGAGTAATCTAGAATGAACAATTTCTTTTTTATTTTATTATAATTTAAATTGATTGTTTGTTGGTATTTTTTTTAGAAATGTTATCATATCCACTATCATTAATTCTGATTTTTTACATAAAACACAACAGATAAGAACCCAAAAAACATTCTTTGGAATTCATTTGAACCATCATATCAGTTTACGCTAATTTCAGCTATTAGACTCATTCAAGAATCTGAAACATTTCCACGAAACATGTTAAAGGGACCTCGTTTTTAAACAACACATCGGCTCTCCTAGATTTTGGCATCAAGGATCTTCCCTTATTTAAGTGTGTCGTACCGGTTTTGAAGTTTCATCACATTTCAAATGTTTCTTGAAGCTCTCCTCAGACTCCATTGTAGTCTGAGTCCAGTAAAAAACCAAAGGATTGGTTAATGCTCCAAGAATGGTTAGTGTATAGAAATTTCATTGCAATGTATAATTATTTGATTTCAAATATTATCAAGGTGAATGGATGAAAAATAATTTGTTTTTCTAAGAAAAATAATCAAGATCCGGTCTACATGGACCATGTAATGTAAGTTGATGATTCAGTGTTGTTCGATAAACAGGGTGAAAGGGATATGTTCGTGTTTATCGCCATTAGGAAGTCATATTAATTGTCTTCCAAGAAGGCCTCTAGTATCCTTGACATTATGTTCGAAGGTGAGGCAATCCTCTCCATACACAGTTTTCCTGATAAGGAAGATACATTTGAGAAAGGGAAGGATATAGAGTGCCTTGAGCTGAAAAATTTCAATAAAACCATGATTTCACATCTTTCATCAACCCTTAGGATGGTGGAACTATGGATGTAAGGATTCCTTATCCCATGGAAGGGCGATAAGTATTCACTCATGATTTGTGGTATCATTCTCTTGGATATCCTGTGGAACCAAAGGAAGTAAAATCTGGTGAAGTACAGCCATCTGAGAATCAGTGAAATTAAATATGGAAACATAAATTCATAGATATTAATGTATCTAAAGATTATATAGGTAATTATAGTATATTGTTTAGAATCTTTCATGATCCCCAACACCATAAAGGATATGAATTTCAGGATTATGTTACTGAGTGACGATATTATCAGAATAAGGAAAATAGTGTTTAGTGTTAAGACTGGATAGTTTTATGACCTTCATGAAAATGATGATCAGCTTAAAGAAAATAATATTGATGTTTCTTAACCTTCTAAGAAAAGAAAATCTATCGATCTAGAATCACTTCCAACCATACCCATTTCAGAAACCATATCAACACCCCTAATCCAATGAATAAAAATAATTATGATGATGAAGTTGTTTCCAAATGGAGGTAACATATAATGAATAGAATGGAAGGTGATATTATCTTGGGGATTGACCCTTTGCAGGCTAAGACCTTAAAGATTGTTGATGCTGAAAATTTTGGAAGAGAATAAAAGGGGAAAATTAATAAAGATAAAGAATCAACGACATAGTTTGTTTAGTAATTATTAAAAGCTGTTGGCAAAGGATCATAATAGATTCATATACCAGATGAATTTTTAATGGATGATTAACATCCAGAACATATTGTTGAAGAAGAATAAATTCATAAACAATAAGAAGAAGAAGATGACTAATAAAGTGGTAAAGAGAACAGAATAGTGGAAGAGTATCATGAGAAGAAGATTTCTTCCAATAAACATTCATTATGAACATCCCATGAATGAACCACCAAAATAAATTTAAAAAAGAAAATAAAAAATTCTAATGAATAGGAAGTTAACAAAATACATTCTAGTTAGGAAAGAGATGATAATGAGGTTATTTTTCAATAAAATGAAGATGAAGATAATGTTGGACAAGAAGAACTTGAGGTGGACAGTGTTATTGAAAACGTTTTTTCTAAGGTAATATTAATAATTCTTGGTACACCTCTGAAAGATGTAGCTAGAATATATATGTCAAAGAATGGTAAAGAAGATAATGATACTCTTCCATAGAATGATTCTTTATACTCTCAATCATTCTCCTCAATGGGAAATTATTTTGTTGGACAATCATTGAAAAATCTTATAGATGTAATTTTTTTCTTCCCAAACATTGAATCACGATGCCAACAGATTCAACACTCTATTAATTAAAAAATATAATGTATAGATTATGGATCCCACTAGAATTCTAGAAGAAGATAAAAAACTATATGATGTCAGTTATTAATGATCTTAAAATATTTGATGATAACATAGATTTAGTTAATTATTCTTTTAAAAATTCAGATAAAGGTTTCATGAATTTTTCAATGAAATTGAATCAAAATCAAGCTTTCCGGATCAAAGAAAGCAGATATCATAATAGAAAACTTAATTTCATTGATATTAGTCTAAATATAAAAAAAATATTTGGAAAAGATGGATGGAGAAGTAAATTCCTAATAATATTTGATCAAGACACAAAAAGAGAGGATTAATACTCAAGAAAAGAAGGCGTTGCATCAAGAAGACTTACTCAAGAAAAACCAAGATGATCATAAATAGATAACGAAGTTGAATCCCATTATCATGAAAAGGATTCTATGGAAGAATGAGTAAGAATTATTTTCATAGAAATAATCTTTTTTCTGTGAAAAACATTTTATTCATATTTAATGAAATTTACATACATCAGTTTATAAAGTACTCATATTTTCTAAACCTATAGATATGAACAAATATCTCCATTCCTTTTTGAAAATAAAAAAAGGGGGAAAGGATTATTTCAAAGAATATCATTTTAAGGGGAGAGATTATCAAATGAAGAATTTTATTATGAAAAGGATAGCTTAACATAAATAAATAATTCTTAAAAAATTAATCTATTAAAAGACATCTAATTAAGAAAACAAAATATGAACCAAAAGGGGGAATAACCTAAAGGGGAGTTAATTGTATTATCTATAATCCAAATATAGGGGAGAGAAGTAATTATTTCTATTATTTCCCTACACATTATTCATTTTTGAAAAATTGTTTGTGCATTCCAAAATGGGGGAGATTGTTATGAAAATAATCTCCTTATAACTTTTCCATTCCATTTATTTTGAAATTAAAAAACGCTCTTACTACAAATATTATTATTTTTTGTCTAAGGAAATTTAATTTTTAACAATTGTCATTCTTTTTCATGTTACTCATAAATTACCTTATCCTAGAATTATTATATTTCCATTTGAAAAAATTCCAATATGTGAAATAAAATTCCAATATAATCATCATAAACATACAGTTTCATAGATACTGAGTATCACTGTTTTTAGAATCTAATTATATTTGATTTCAGACTCCATTTCATCCTAAATTTTGACTTCAAGATTCACAGAAATCAGATTTGGATTTCTTAGAAAATCAAACTCTGAGTTAAATTGAAATAAAATTCTGAATTCCTAGAAAATCTGATTCTGATTTCTCATATTTTTTTAATATGATATCTCAGAAAACATGATTCTATGTTCTTAGATTTTCTAACTCCGAATTCATATAATTTTAGAAATTGGTATATAAGAAATTTAACAATTTTTCCCCAAAAATTCAGATTCAGCTTTTATACAAAACTAAACATCATATTCATATTTTTTCAGAAACTCGTTGAAAACATATTCAGACACTCATTCCCACTATAATTAGAATATGATTATTCATAATTTTTAATTGTATATATTTTCCTTAAGATATTGTCCCAACTTTATCCGGTCCTTGTTTAAAATACATTATTTCACATAATAATGACTTTCTTACTTGTAATGTTTTCTTACACAAAATTATGATACAATGAAATGATGTCAAACAATCTATTTTTAACTAACCATTAGATAAGTGACACATGTTTATCTCATTCAGAAATTCCAGAAAAAATATGGCTGATGGATGATGAGAAGATCATTGGGACATTACTTATAAATACCTAACGATATCAACAATTTATAAGATATAGTTTTCAGAATGATTTTTTTCCATTGAGCTGTGAATCATGTTGTGATATACAAAAGCTCTTTTTTGAAGCTGTGATTTCTAAGCATAACCTGCCTTGGGTGAATAATATAACCAAATTGTTTAAGCTATGAACAACTTGTTTAGCCTCCATACAATGATTATGATTATTGGTGACCAACCAAGGGTTTATGGGGGTTGGATGAAAGATGTACCAATTACCTTTGAGATCGAGGGTATTCAGCAATAGCCAGATTGATTCTGACCTTCATATCAATGGCTTACCAATGTTTGGGTAAGATATAATTTCATGACAGTATAAATCAAGTGACCTTTATATAAATTTGTTGGATACTTTTCTCTTTCGGTTTAAAATTTTTACTATTCCTCTTTTGTTACTTTTTTTTACTGCTGTTTTTTTTAATGAAATAATTTATAACATTCTTTTACATTCTTAATCTTATATACTCTTAAATTAATAAGATTCTATTTGATTTAAAGTATAATCTTTCCCTAAGTAATCATATCATTATTTTCCTTATCAGATCGATATTATTGAATCATGAGAAAGTTAGTATCATTGTTATGAACAAGAGAGGGTTTGTGAATTCTTCTTATTTAACATTTTAAATCATTGATCTTATTTAGGTTAAAAATGGACATTTTTATACCTAAAATTCACCCCTTCCCCTCATGTAATTTATAATATAATATCTAAATATTGATCCTAAAAATACTAATTAAAATATAGATTGAGATGTGAAATTCATTCACTTTAATTTTATGGTATATTTTTATTTCTGAACTCCATCTTATTTCACAGATATAATAATGTTATGGTTGTTAATTTTCCAATTATTTCATGTCCTTTCTCTCCCAATGTTATTTGATTGAGGTGGAAGATATTGGGAAATATATTTCCTAATCTCTTAATCACATCACATGGTTTTGTGGAATAAGATATATAATTTATCCCTAAAGATAATTAATTCCACCAAAAATTATATATTTAAATAGTTATTTATCTAGAGATGTATATTTCCATTAGAATATTAGAGATGTAAAGATATTTTAATTTTCACTAAAATCTAATGATTACTAAATCTAGAATGAATTATAATATTTATAAACCATCAAGGGTTGTATGAAAAATTATTATTTTTGAATGTTATTTATAATTTTATGACTACTAACCATATTAGGGAGTATGAGGAGTAACATCCATGATATAGAAGGAATATATGGATATGGACTTACCTATGGTCTCCTCCCTAAAAAGATGGATATATAATTGGGATATGAGATCCTAGATATTCAATAGTATTGCATGGACTATTTGATAACATTTTTATTTATTTATAGGGTAAAATGAATATATTACAAAAATAAATCTTGTTTAGGGTGATCCTGATGAATGTGAACTCAGCATTTCTAAATAAAATTTGATCATTAATATTTTTATGATTGATGATAATGTATAATTTTTTAATTTGTCTACAATTTAGTAATTAATGTTATTCAAATTGACTTAGTGTTCTTGGGGATAACTCACTTATTGTGATGAATGTATTGAGTACTATTTCTTACCATATTTGTTTCACGTTTGCATTGTATGGATATATCTCAGGGAGACTGAGAACTATTCAACCAGATCTAATAGTATATATATATTCAATATAATTGATACTAATATAATGGAAATAATTTCATTATAGTGTATTTTGATATCAATATCCAATATTGAGTCACTTACATATCCAAGAATAATTAGTGTAGTGTTTTAGATAATTAGGACAAAAAATTATGTAACAAAACAAATGTTTGTTCGTTAAAGGTTTATTTTCCATACTATACCAAAATTGTGTTATTCCATACTAATAGTAAATACGTTATAAGAAACGATCTCCAAACATGACACCCTTTTTGATATAGGTTATATAAAATCGTTCTTCCGAACCCTTTCAATTGGAATAATATTAATGGGCTAGCTTAAATGGTTAGTAAGGGAAAACATAGAAGCTATCAGTCAGTGATCATATATATGTAGAAGATTAGCATAATGATGTGATAATTCGATCAAGAAATTTAAAATTGAAACACAATCAGTCATGGATCAGTAATCAATCGTAATGGTATAATGTGTTGTTAGAAGAAAATATGTGTGGGTAATCATGAATCTAAAATCATGATCCATAGAGAAAAACAATATAACATATAACAAAAATGTGGAATAAAAATAAACATAGAAATAATAGAATATTTAAATCGTATAAAAAATAGATAAAATCATCTTATTAATCAAATTTAATTAGGTCCCTTTATAAATTTATGGATGTGGAACCATGTCAATGCACAAAATTATTTTCATTTCAAATTATAAATTGTTCAATACTTCATATTGTGAACATGAAATTGGTTTCCTACATGACAATGTTATATCATGGGATATAAAGAATTATCTAATTCATTGGATGCACATATAATAATACTATTACCAAACACATAATGATAACCATCCATATGGTTTACATAATATAATAAAAACAATAATCATTTTACCATATAACAATTAGTGCAAATGAAATGGTTTTAATAAAGACTAAATCATTACAAAATTAACACATTAAAATGATATTAGTTTCTTTTAATCAGCCTTCAAACATCATCATTGAATTTTTTTTCTATGAAAACATATGTATAATAAAATTATCATACCCCAGGTAAATTATAACAATTCATAATGTATGTTTACACATATAGAAAAAAACTTTAATAATCATTTGAAAATTGCATATAAAATTTTCAAAACAACCTTTTCTTTTGATAAATTTTATAAAATAATAGAAAATTTTACTGATAAAAATATTTTATGTTTAAATAAAAAATAAATTATATAAATAAATTATGAAATAAAATTATTTTCATGATGGTGGGACAATCCAATCACTTTTTCTATGTAAAAATATAACATTTTTTTAACAATTTTGTAAATTTGAAAAAAGTGAGGTGTATATGAAACATTTGAAGATATTGCATTAAATGATTTGTAATGAAATTAAATTGATGATAAAATAATTTTCATAATGTAATTATTTAATTATAAAACATTCCATAAAATGTATTCATGCACATGGTTATTAAAATTTATTTTATAAACTGAATTTAAAATCTTTCCGGTTTTTCATGAAATAATTTTCATGAACAAATTATGAACAAATTTGAAAATTGTAGACATTAATGAAAATTATAGTAATTATAAAAATATTAGAGATATATTTATATTTACAGTTGATAAAAATTTATTTTCCATCATATGATATTGTACATATACCAACACAAAATGAAATTAAATTGTAACCTAAATCATTACTACTTTGGAAAATTTTGAATAAAAATACCACAAAATAATTAACAAAAAAGTAAATGTAAAACATTATGAATAAAAATATATTCATGATATAACATGTCAATGTAGAATTATATACCCCATTTAAATACAAATTGGTTAATTAAAAAGAAACAAGTATCTATAAAACAAAACATTGATAAAGAAAATGTATAGTTATAATAATCATTGAATAAAAAATCTCCAAGAATATAGAACAGTAGATATATTTTTTGTTACCAAAATTATAATTTGAATTAAAATTAATTAAATTCGTGGGTAGTATTTACACACTATAATTTAAAAAAACTGTGAATTTGGATGTGATGACCCAGACTCTCTTGGTCCTTCCGTTTGGCAAAATTCGGGTCCTAAAAGAGTGGCGTCTCGGTGAGACCGATCAGCACGATCGATCGGTGAGACCGCTCTGTGAGATCGATCTGTGAGAGCGACCAGCACGACCAATCGATGAGACTGAACGGCATCGCCCGGTCTTGTCGAGTTGTTTCCAGTAGCGCTCCTTTTGCGAAAATAGGGTTTTAATCCCTATTCTGACTCGTTTAAGCATGTTTTAAAGACCCATAATGCGCATAAGAGTTTTAATTAAATACTTAATCAATTCATGAGTCGGATTAAACCACCAAACCCCTTTTTTTGATGAGTGGAGTCGTGTGGTCAACCCACGACCCCCGCGCCTTACGCGATTTCACTTTTTCACCTCAACCGTCCCCGACTCTTATACACTAAGGGTTAGCCGTGGTTTCTCTTTCCTCGATCGTGGATTTTCACACACAGCTTCTTGTGCATCGGGCACATCGTTATCCGTAATGTTCTGCGCCCAACCTAGGCGTCGATCACCTATCAACATGTAGGTAATTTCTCCTTTCCCTCTCTCATTTGTGTATCATACAGGGTGGGCGTGCTTTTGATTCTTTAGGATTGGATAAACCAGACCTAATTGAAGATAATGAACGAATTCTATAAAGAAAGAGGGGGGGGGGCTATGATTGTTGATGTTGTCTTTTATTTTGTTGTTTTTTCTTCTATGACCATCATGTTGAGTTGTACTGGCTTGTTCCTCCTGAAAATTGAGGCTATTGGTGGTCGTTGTTGGTGCACTAATGAACCCCTGCCGATGTTATAAATGGCTTGTTGTGGTTGTAAACTCATGCTGTAAAATATAATTGGTTAATCACATATATCCGGCTGAATAAATTGAAAGCACCAGGATCAATCCCTTCTGTGCTAACCCCGGTCGAAATAGAATTGAAATCATGGAACATGTAAAAACTTTTAAATATGAAAATACAGGTTTGGCCTTACTTAGTGTTGGTGGCAGTGTTTTAGTGATTTTCTCTTATGAGTCGATTGGTGGAGATGTGTGAGGGGATGGGATCCCCTGTTCTTTTATGCTTTCGGTGGTTATAAAACTGGGGATGGGATCCCCTGTTGGTGTGGCTTTGGTGTTTATGAGTTTTTAAGACCCGGTGGTTACTTGTTTATATCACGAATTGGGGTGGAATTCTCTATTGTTGAGAACTAGGTGTGGAAATTTTGGTTGATGTTTGACTGTTTACTTTCCTGGACTTATGCCTATGCCTACTAGTTTCCCAATAGTGCTTAATTAAACATTATCACTGAACTTGAAACAAGAACAGGACAACTGGGTTTTTTTGGTGAAAGTTGTGACTTGGGACTTGGATGTAGTGTTGTTGTGCTTTGTAGGCTTGTTAGAAAATCCTAGACTTTGGGTGAGTGCTTGTTACCTATATCTATACTTGTAGTTTTGTGTTTCTTATTTTCACCCCACCCAAGTTGAGCACTTAGTGCCGAACACCCACATTTCATGGGGGAGGCTGTTTTTCCCAACACTATTCTTGGTGGCTGGTAATTACCTCCTTTTCTGCACCCTTTCCCAGATAGCCCAAGTATCTTCGGGCAGGCTGTGATGGCCTGAGGTCCATTATTATCCCAAGATCCTTCAGGCGGGGTGGTGTGGTGGTTGGCCAGGTGTGTTCGGCCGGTGGTTTCCCAAGTGTCTTCAGGACGAGGCCCAGGTGTCTTTGGGCGTGGCAGTGTATTTTCTAGACCAGGTGTCTTTGGGTGTGGTGGTGGTTGTTCTGGCCTAGGTGTTTGCAGGCGTGGTTATGTGTGAATGTTGTGGCCCGGGTGTGTGCGGGTGGGATTCAGCTGTGGGACTGCGTGCGGTTGAGGCCCAAGTGTGTGAGGGCGGGATTTCGGCAGTGGGACTGCGTGTGGTTGTGGCCCAGGTGTGTGCGGGCAGGTGTGACAGTGGGACTGCGGTGAGAATGGCGGGATTGGTCTGATGCGTAGGATGTCACAATAACTAGTGGGAAAGTGGCGCGGGGTACCCAAACATCGATGTGCTCTGATTATATATTTTACTTGACTTGCGTTATTTGAGGAGTGTTCCTTGGTGAGGACTGGGGTGGATAGTTTACATTGATAGGTGTTTGTTTTACTCTTTTCTCACGGTACTTTAGTACGTTTCCCCACTTGTGCATGAGAGTCTTTGGTTTTCCCTACTGAGCATACTTATGTGCTCACCCTACGTATATGAAAATGATTTCAGGTTTCCAGGAGGAATTCGTGGATCACGCATGACCTTACTAGCTCGGACCTTTGGAGCAGTTGCAGTTGTTGTTTTTCTTTACCTCTTTGGTACTTATCGTTGTAGTCACCTTTTGTACCTTGTGGCTTTACTTTTGGAACATGCATGTGGGAATGGTTTATTTTTTTCCTTACTTTTCTTTTACCTGGGTGTTGTTGAGTTTCATCATCCCATCTCTCGATCTTATAAAACAAAAAGGGGTAACGCCTTCCATTTGTGAGAAATTTCAATACAATCAGTGTTAGTCGCCACTCCGGGACCTATTGAAGGCGGGTATTGGAGGTCATTATATCTCCTTCAACATAAAAAAGGAAGGGCCTAGCAATCTGCTGACCCTTCTCTCCTTTTGGTGAAGGTGGGTCATGACAGAATGGTATCAAAGGAGATGGTTGAGAGATATGATGGAGTCTGGAGTTAGGCATAGTGAGGATTTCATGGGATGGTAAGGCAACAGTGTTGGGTGACCTTGGTGCGTGAATTAGGGCAGGGAAGACCGGCTAGGACATGGGATTTTAGGGCACCCGTGATCTGATGCAAGGACTCTAGACCTATCGAACAGCCAAGTGAGACCACACTAATTGTAGGGTAGAGACCCTTGGAAAGGTTCATGCATCATAATGACTTGTGTTCTTGTGTTTTTGGGATGTCTTGGGAATTAAGAATAAATCAAATTTTAATAAGTTTTGAAGAAGATATTCTGCACTAATTGGGCTTAGGCATTCCTTATTTACCTTGAAGCTATGGAACCTGGAAGGCGACATCGTGTGGTATAGGCGATCGAGGCCCCAGATACTACATTGGCAGATCGGTAGAGAGCTGATCGAGAGGAAGAGGACAACCAGTGGAAGAAGACTATTTGAGCCTTCCAGCGAGAGGCCCTTGAGAAGTATGAGGGTTGTACCTCCGATATCAAGACAGAAGGCTGGCTAGAGGATCTAGTTATAGCCTTCGGCCTTATTCAGGCCCAAAACGAGTACTGGGTTCCATTGGCTATTAGCTAGATGCGGGGAGTGGCGCGTTAGTGGTGGATGCTTTACCTGGGAGAGAGGAGAGAGTCTGAGGTGGCTTGGGCATTTCTCGAGAGGGAGTTCTGGGCGGAATTCCTCTCCTCGACGATGAAGGAAGAAAAGAGGCAGGAACTACTCTCCCTCCAGTAGGGGAGTATGTCTATGAGGGAGCTAGGGATCAAGTTCAAGGACCTCCTACGTTTTGCTCCGGACCACTTTCCCGACGAGGAGTCTCGGGCAAGACGTTTGGAGGAGGCGCTCCGACCCTCCCTCTAGTATTATGTTACCCCCTTTACCCTTCCGACATACATGGAGGTCCAGAAGAAGGCCAAAGTGGTGGAGAGGATGAATTCTCTCGGAGGAGTGTCACGGGAGGAGATCCAGCTGGGACCATCGAAGGGGAAGGTCGTCAGCACCAGGCATCCAGCATCAGGACCCTCTACGTTCCGACCCACAGGGAGCAGGCCGCAGCAGTTTCAGTTTCGATCCCCCGGCCCTCGCCCTTTTTCCTTGGGCCCGAGACCACGGTGCTTCATCTATGGGAGCCCTGGGCATCTCTGGAGTCATTTCACCGACTAGGTGTAGTACAGTAGTGGCAGTCATCCCCAGCACCTGCCCCAGCAGCAGCTTCCAGCCAGACCTTTCCAGCAGCAGCAGCAGGGACAGCGAGCTCCCGCTCCTCTGAGGATAGACATAGGAGGAGGAGGCCGACCTCAGGGAACTCCACCGGGACCCTGACCAGGGCGTGGTCGGGGAGGTGGCTAATAGTTGAGGGGCAGGGGAGATGGGTGTGGACAGTTACATGCCGCAGAAGTAGCAGTTCCAGCAGGTCCAGAGGTTTTTCGAGTTACGATCAGTCTGTTTAGAACTCTTGCTTATGCTTTGTTCGATACCGGAGCTTCGCACTCCTTTTTTGCACCCAGTCAAGCCCGTGACTTGGGTCTAGATGTCGAGAGACTTCCAGTTCCCCTGGTGTTGAGCACAGTAGTCGGAGGTCAGACCAACTTGTTTCCCGTTTGTCGGCGATGTAGACTGATGTTAGGGCCACATCAGTCGGTTAGGGATCTTCTTCTGCTATAGATTCAACCATAAGATGTCATCCTAGGAATCAACTAGCTATTTTCTGTGTGCGCCGTCATCAACTATTTTTGAAGATGGGTGGTGCTCTCAGACTTGGACAGCCGGCGTGTTACCTTCACCAGCGAGCGGAGCAGTCCGAAGGGAAACAGAAGAGAAAAACCTCTCCTCTCCTTCTTGACTGAGCTGATAGTAGAATCAGTAGATGCAAAAATGGTGGAAGTTCCAGAGATCTTCTGTGAGTTTATGGACATCATTCATGAGGAGGTGACGACTCTACCCCCTCGACGTGATATCAAGTTCGGGATAGACCTGCAGCCCAGCACTCATCCGATCTCGATGGCTCCTTACCGGATGGCACCTTCGGAGCTACGGGGAGTTGCGGATACAGATTGACGATCTGATGAAGAGGGGTTATGTTCGACCGAGTGCATCACCGTGGGGTGCTCCAGTCTTATTTTCAAAGAAGGTAGATAGTGGCCTTTGGTTGTGCATATACTACAGGAGGCTGAATCAGGTAACGATCAAGAATCGCTACCCTCTTCCGAGAATAGATGATCTTTTCTACCAACTGAAGGGGGTAGGATGGTTCTCGAAGATCGACCTACGGTCTGGGTACCACCAGCTGAGGTTGAAAGAGAGATACATCCCTAAGACAGCATTCAGGTGCAGGTATTGACACTTTGAGTTCGTAGTCATGCCCTTCGGTGTTACAAACACCCCGGCTATGTTTATGGGGCTTATGAACTCCATCTTCTGGGAGTACCTGGATCGGTTCGTATTTGTGTTCATCAACGACATCCTGGTCTACTCTAGATCAGAGGAGGACCATGAAGAGCACCTGAGGACAGTTTTGGAGGTCCTCCGACAGCACCATCTCTATGGGAAGTTGTCAAAATGCAAGTTCTGGACATGAGAAGTGCACTTCCTCGGGCACGTAGTGTCTGAGCAGGGGGTAGCGGTCGACCCATCAATGGTTGAGGCAGGTGTTTCATGGGCATCACCCAATAATATTGCGGATGTCCGAAGTTTCCTCGAGCTGGCAATTTACTACCGGAGATTCGTACCCAACTTCTCCCGAGTAGCAGCCCCTTTGACGGCTCTAACCAAGAAGGACCAGGCCTTCGTATGGAGTGAGCAGTGCCAGTCAGCCTTCAGCTATCTGAAGGAGAAGTTGGTCATTGCCCCAGTGCTGAGATTAATAGAAGAAGGGGTAGCTTATGAGGTGTTCTATGATGCTTCATGATAGGGTCTGGGATGCATGCTGATGCAGCGACAAGGGGTGATCTCTTATGGGTCCAGGAAGCTATGTTCCAATGAGTGTAATTACGCCACCCAAGACCTGGATCTTGCAACGGTCGTTTTTGTGCTAAGGTTGTGGCAGCACTACCTCATTGGGGAACGCTTTGTGGTCTTCACGGATCTCAAAAGATTGAGGTATATCTTCTCCCAGTGGGACTTAAACTTGCGACAACATAGATGGGTGGACTTACTCCAGGATTATGACTTTGAGATCTCTTATACTGAGGGAAAGGGAAATGTGGTGGCCGATGCCTTGAGCAGGAGGACGTAGAAGGATGTGGTCCGAGAGTCAGCGGACGCCTGGAAGGCGATGGAGGAGTTGTCTACCTTACACCGGGACGCGAAGATGGATAGAGGCAGAGGCTGCCTATATCAGATGACAGTGCAGTCATCCCTGTTTCATAAAGTGGAGGAGTCTCAGTGGGTAGACCTAGAGTGAGAAGTGATGTGTGACCAAGTTGACCAGGGCAATGCTCCGGAAGGATGGACAGAGGATGGTCAGAACCAGATTCTTTTCTAGAAAATGTTGTTTGTCCCAGAGGCGATGCGCGACAAGATTCTCATTGAGTTCCAAAACTCACCCCTGGCGATACACCCATGAGTTTCCAAGATGTACCAGGGTTTGAAGAGGTAGTTTTTGTGGCCTGGTGTTAAGTGAGTGGTGGAAGAGTTTGTGGCCAAGTGCTTAGTGTGTTTAGCAAGTGAAGGCTGAACACCGAGTTCCAGGCAGCCTATTGCGGCCTCTAGATGTTCCCGAGTGGAAGTGGGATGACATCTCGATGGATTTCGTCATGATACTCCCCAATGTCCAAGGAGGGTATGATGCCATCTAGGTGTTAGTGGACAGGTTAACGAAACCGGCTCACTTTCTGACGATCAGGGAGACGAGTGCTTTGGATGCTTTGGCACGAAAGTACGTGGATGAGCTGGTGCGGTTGCATGGAGTTCTGAGGTCTATAGTCTCGGATAGGGATGCATGGTTTACCTTGCGAGTCTGGAGGGGATTGCATCACACATTTGGCACCCAGTTACGCCTTAGGACTACTTTCCATCCCCAGAGAGATGGAAAAACAGAGCGCGCCATCCAGACCTTGGAGGATATGCTACGGGCATGTGTTCTGGACTTGGGAGGATCATGGGTGCGATACTTGCCTCTGGTAGAGTTTTCCTACAATAATATCTACCACTCTACCATCAGTATGGCCCAGTTTGAATCTTTGTACGGGAGGCCACGTCGTTCGCCTGTGAGTTGGACCGAAGTGGGAGATTCAGGCATCCTTGGCCTGAAGGTGGTGCAGAACACGACAGAGAAGGTTCAGCTCATACGGGAAAGGATGAAGGCGGCCAAGGACTGATATAAGTCGTATACGGATACCAGGAGGAGGCCCTTGGTGTTTGTGGTTGGGGACCACGTGTTCTTGAAGGTCTCCCCTCTGCGTGGGCAGCGGAGGTTCGGCAAAGAATGTAAGCTTTCTCCCGGATTCATCGAACCCTTCTATGTGTTGTGGTGGGTCGTTGGAGTGGCTTACCAGCTAGCGATGCCACCGCCGCTACTAAGGATACAAGATGTCTTTCATGTGTCGCAGATCCATCGGTATCTGCACGACGATTCACACGTCCTTGATTGGGGTGAGCTGGGCATTGAGGACGACGTGACCTTTATGGAGAGACCAGTGGTGATTGAGGATCGCAAGGAGAAGGTGTTTCACTGGTCAACCATCCCCTTGGTTCGTGTGTTGTGGAGACATGGTGGGATTGAGGAGAGTACGTGGGAGATGGAAGTAGAGATGCGTACCCAGTACCCGGAGTTGTTTTGAGTTTTGTTCCTTGTTGTACCTGTTGTGGTAGAACATTTTGTCTTTTGGCTATGAAATGTACTGGTTTTCTTTCCTCTGCTTGTGTGTGAAAAGCCCCGGCTATGGGGAAGGAGAGAACCCAACCCCTAATCAAGACGCATTAATGTGGATGCAATTAAACCCGTTCAGGCGAGTCAGTGCTGCCCAAAGAGGATAATATCTTGACATGGGGGAGGAGACACCCCAAACCACATGCCTGGGCATTTTGGCATGGTATGTTGCTTGGTTCGTGACCGGAATGTGTTCTTAGATAACGATGTGGTTCACTCTTGAGAGGTATCTTTCGGGGTGGTTATTCGGACCCACCCTTTCCTTCTGGGTTGTTTGAATTCTCGAGGATGAGAATAGTATGAGTGGTATCTGATATGATGACCCAGACTCTCTTGGTCCTTCCTTTTGCCAAAATATGGGTCCTAAAGGAGTGGCATCTCGGTGAGAATGATTGGTGCGACTGATCGGTGAGACTGATCGACACGACCGATCGGTGCGACCATTCGGTGAGACCGATCGGTGAGACCGATTGGTGTCGCCCGACCTTGTCGAGTTTTTTCCAGTAGCGATCTTTTTGCGCAAATAGGGTTTTAAACCCTATTTTGACTCATTTAAGCAACTTTTAAAGACCTGTAACACGCATAAGAGTTTTAATTAAATACTAAATCAATTCATGAGTTGGCTTAAACCACCTGACCCCTTTTTGTGATGGGTAGAGCCACGTGGTCAACCCATGACCCCCAAGCCTTACGCGGTTTCACGTTTTCACCTAAATCGTCCCCGACTCTTATAAACTAAGGTTTAGCTATGGTTTCTCTTTCCTCGATCGTGGCTTATCACAAACATCTTCTGGTGCATCGGGCACATCGTTATCTGTAACGTTCCGCGCCCGGCCTAGACACTGATCACCTATCAAAAAGTAGGGAATTTCTCCTTTGCCTCTCTATTTTGTGTATCATGCGGGGTGGGCGTGCTTTTGATTCTGTAGGATTGGATAAACGAGACCCAATTAAAGATAATGAACGAATTCTATAATGAAATGGGGGGGGGCTGTGATCGTTGAAGATGTCTTATATTTTGATGTTGTTTCTTTTATGACCTTCTTGTTGACTTTGCTGGATTATGCCTCCAGAAAATCGAGGCCGTTGGTGGTCGTTGTTGGTGCACTAATGAACACCTGACGATGTTTTAAATGGCTTGTGGTGGTTGTAAACTAATGCTGTGAAATGTAATTGGTTAATCATGTATATCCGGCTGAATAAATTGAAAGCACAAGGATCAATCCCTTCTGTGCTAACTCCGGTCGAAATAGAATTGAAATCATGGAATGTGTAAAAAATTTTAAATCTAAAAATATAGGTTTGGCCTTGCATAGTGTTGGTTGCAGTGTTTTGGTGGTCTTCTCTTACGAGTTGATTGCTGGAGATGTGGGAGGGGATGGGATCCCCTGTTCTTTTATGCTTTCAGTGGTTATAAAACTGGGGATGGGATCCTCTGTGGGTGTGGCTTCGGTGTTTATGAGTTTCTAAGACCCGATGGTTACTTGTTTATATCACTAATTGGGGTGTAATCCTCTGTTATTGAAAACCAGGTGTGGACGTTTTGGTTGATGTTTGACTGTTTACTTTCCTAGACTTATTCCTATGACTACTAGTTGCCCATTACTTCTTAATTAAACATTATCACTGAACTTGAAACAAGAATGGGACAAATGGGTTTTGTTGGCGAAAGTCGTGACTTGGGACTTGTATGTAGTGGTGTTGTGCTCTATAGGTCGGTTCGAAAATCCTAGACTTTTGGTGGGTGATTGTTACCTATATCTGTACTTTTAGTTTTGTGTTTCTTATTCGCACCCCACCCAAGTTGATCACTTAGTGCCGAACACCCACATTTCATGGGGGAGGGTGTTTTCCCTACACTATTCTTGGTGTCTGGTTATTAGTTCCTTTTCTGCTCCATTTCCCGGATAGCACAAGTATCTTCGGGTAGGCTGTGATGGCCTGAGGTCCATTATTATCCCAAAAACCTTCGGGCGGGGTGGTGTGGTGGTTGGCCAGGTGTGTGCGGCAGGTGGATTCCCAAGTGTCTTCGGGATGAGGCCCAGGTGTCTTCGGGTGTGTTAGTGGATTTTCTAGCCCGGGTGTCTTCGGGCGTGGTGGTGGTTGTTCTGGCCTAGGTGTTTGCAGGCATGGTTACATGTGACAGTTGTGGCCCAGGTGTGTGCGGGTGGGATTCAGCAGTGGGACTGCGTGCGGTTGAGGCCCAGGTGTGTGTGGGCAGGATTTCGGCTATGGGACTGCGTGTGGTTGTGGCCCAGGTGTGTGTGGGAGGGTGTGGCTGTGGGACTGCAGTGAGAATGGCGGGATTGGTCCGATGCGTAGGATGTCTCAATAACTAGTGGGAAAGTGGCGCGGGGTACCCAAACATCGATGTGCTCTGATTATATATATTACTTGACTTGCGTTATTTGGGGAGTGTGCCTTGGTGAGGCCTGGGTTGGATAGTTTTTCTTGATAGGTGTTTGCTTTACTCTTTTCTCATGGGACTTTAGTACGTTCCCCCACTTGTGCACGAGAGTCTTTGGTTTTCCCTACTGAGCGTACATGTGTGCTCACCCTATGTATATAAAACTTCTTTCAGGTTTCCAGGAGGACTTCGGGGATCACGCAGGACCTTACTAGCTAGGACCTTTGGAGCAGTTGCAGTTGTTGTTTTTATTTTCCACTTTGGTACTTACCTTTGTAGTCACCTTTTGTACCTTGTGGATTTACTTTTGGAACATGCATGTGGGAATGGTTTATTTTTTGCCTTACTTTTCTTTTACCTGGGAGTTTTTGAGTTTCATCATCTCATCTCTCGATCTTATAAAACAAAAAGGGGTAATGCCTTCTATTTGTAAGAAATTTCTATACCCTTGGTGCTAGTCGCCACTCCGGGACCTATTGAAGGCGGGTCTTGGGGGTCATTATCTCCCCTTCAACTTAACGAAGGAAGGGCCTGGCAATCTACTAACTCGTCGCTCCTTTTGGTGAAGGCAGGTCGTGACATTGGACTTTGTCTCATGGAAATAACTGTGGGATTAGAAACCATGACCTCAAGTTCTATCATAATTTTTATGTGATATTATCCTCATATATTATAAATTAATATTTAAAATACCTTTATAAATGAACTACATTTATATTTATTGTAACACCCGAGATTTTTATGAGTAATATTTTGTTTTTATGTTATATATATATCATCAAAGGAATCTTTTTCTACACAACACTTTCTTGGCTTTCTTTACACGCAATTGCGACCTTCCTCGATAGCTTGCGTTGTACGCAATACCGAGTTTCACTAAACGGCGATATGCTATTAAAATATTATTTAAAATAGCCTTTATGAATAGTAATAACCACTTTTTGAAATTTTATCTTTCAAAATGGACTTCATTCTTGGATTCAGAATACCGAAATTATCCTAGGGTGAAAGTTTGGTATTTTTCTGAAAACATTCTATTTTTGATGAATAGTGAAACCACTAAGTGGTAGGTTAAAAACTGAATTTTGCATGAAACTTAATTTTACCGCTTCTGTGAAAGAAATTTTGAAAATCCGACAGACACGGTTGATATCAGTAAGTAAAATTTGGTTCAATGAGATAAAAATAATTTTTTGGTGAATAGTAACTTTTTACTTTTTTTACCGCGGTTAATAGTTAAAAGGGTAACTAAGGGTAAATATGATATTACTATTACCCTAACACATGTCCTAATTCTATTGGATAAGTGTAATTCGACCAAAAACAACCTTATGAATATAATATGACCATTTAGGTCCACTTGGATTAGATTATGACATTTAATATTATTTTATTTAATGAATAGTTAAAATAGTTAAAATCAATGTTTAATAACTAAAACATTTTTAATATGGGTTTATACATAAGATAAATTCTATTATAAATATTAATTAGAAATATAAAATGATTTCCTACATAATGATATTTTATTTATAATTTTTAGACTTCAAATAAATTAATTTATTTATGACACAACAATGATGCAGTAATTACCCTTTTAATAAAATGTTAACATAATTGATGTTATAAATTCCCAAATAAATTTAATTTGAGACTTTTATGAATTCCAATACTTTTATAGGTTACTATGATATATTAGTGTTGATTTAATCAACTTGGTTTGAACATATAATTCAGTTATGACTTTCACAAAAATCATATATCAAATAGTGTCAAAATTGACACAAAATAGTTTTTAAATCAAATATTATATTATTAATTGTTATTTTATTCCTAAAAATCTAAGTTTCGGCAAAATGACTTAGATAAGGATATATATATTAGTAATAAACAACTTGGGGTTCGTTTGGCGTGTTATAGTATGTGTATTAACCATATAGTGTAAGAAAACAAAAAGTCACGGTAAAAGTTAAATTATTTAACTTAGAGTTAAATCTAATGATAAGGTTAAAATAATAACCTAAACTTGTATAAATACTATTGGTTGATAGGATTTCGACCCATCCCCACTTTACCTTAGAAATAATACCCTTTTAAACCATTATAAACCGATTTTGACTTTAATATAAAATAATATTTTGAGATATTCCTAAGGTGCCCCTCTCCGCCCTTATAAAAGGGATCCTCCTCCCCCTCCTCCTGACACCAATTTGAGCAATCAAGCTCAGACAACCCCTGCCAAAATCCCTTCTCCACTTCCCTAGAATAATCCTAGAGGTCCTGGTATTCTTCAAAGACCAATCTTAGTTCCCTAAGTGGAGGATTCAAAGAGGCGTTTAAAAGAAGAGGTAATATCCATTACCGATCTTTTCAATTTCTTTCTTCTTCAACTTCTTCTTCTTTAGTTGTTTCATGATAAAGTAATAAAATCAGTATTACTTACATACTGATTTGTTATTATAAAAATTAAACAACCCTAATTCACCTTCTATCCATCCTACGGAAAAATGAAATCACCCCACGTGCGTACGTACCGAATACCATCTCCACGCCGTGGTGTAATCTATTTTCAACCACCACCTTACTTGGATGGGTATAATGGTGTAAATAATGACTATATATGACTATTAAAAAGTGATATTGATTCTGAAATAGTATACATACACTCCAATACAATTCCACGATCATAGGAACGATATCATCACTCGTGCGTACGTACGGAATACCGTCTCCACGATGTGATGCGACTCGTTCTACATGTTCATCATTACATAGTAATTATATAAATGAATTGAATGAATAAATATGATATATGTTACACTAATACCATTCTGGATATAAGGTATCTATAACCTTAAAAGATGAAAAAAAGTTATTCGGCAAAACATGCATAAGAACAAAAGGCAATAAAGACCCGAGTAACAAGTAACAATGAAATATTATTAATAAGAAGCTAAGAATATTACCATATATGATATCATATCAATATGTATGATTCTGTAATAAGTCAATAACATTATTTAAACCATTATACAGGAGCTTCGGACACGTATAAAGCAAATCGGACCTAAGGTAAGGGAAATATCACAATCTCATTTTTATCCGAGATTGTTTATTCATAAGTATTTACCGGGGTGTATTTTATCATCCACATCCATGTTCCCTCAGTATGTAATATTGTTTCCATCCACTTACAATATTTTAAATCCTATTTTACCCTTCGGTGAGTTTTTAGTGAAAGATATGAAAGGAAAATTTTGTCATTTTTCGTACGAGGTACTTTTTTGACTTTTCCGACAAAAGTACGAAGAATGTTTTTTTTAACTTATATGGAAGAAATGGATTCATAAAAAATTATTTCAATGAAGCTTCCTTTACAATTTTTCAAGTTTGTTTTTAATTAACTTCTTTTAGTTTAAAATTATATGACATGTTAAGAAAGGAAAATGATTTTGAAGTAGAAAGGATATTTTCCTCAAAAATGGATTTCAAATGTTTTATCAAACTTATTTTCCATCTATGATAATATAGGGTTCTGTTTTTATCTCTATTATTACATTGATTTGATTATGTTGTGATGGAATTATATTCATGAAGTCCTTTACCTTATATGATTTGTTTTATGATGTCATGATGTTTGAAGAATCCCATTTTTATTACATGTGTTATGCGATGATGTATGATTTATGAATATGCGGCACACATAAGAAAGGATTCATTATGAGAAGGGTGGGACCTATATATCCCTCCAATGCTTTGGGTAAAGATTTATATCTCATGAGATAGACATGGCTGGAATGGAAGGTTATTTCGGTTTAGTGATACAGGACTGAAACGAGGAGTGAACTCAGTTCAGAAATGGACTTTGTCTGCTAAGATAGTCTTGGCAATGAGTCATGACTAACAAGAAATGATTTTCCATGATTATGTGTGCATGCCACAATGTTTCAAGTTTTATGTTATGATTATGGGGATCTCATTTTCACTTCTATGATTTATTCCATGTTAATATATTATGATCTCTTTTGCAGGTTATGATTTTCAAAAAGTTATGATATGATTTTTATTTCCTTTATTTGCCCGTGCTGAGAATTTGAGCTCACCCTTTTTTGTATGATTTCTTTTCCCCAGGTCAGGAAGATGGATATTAAGTAGAATATGCTAAAAGGGACCCTAGATATGATGAAATAAATGGGAGACACTGTAGAAGATTTATGAACCAGTTGTTTATGTTTCCTAGTTTCTAAAGACACTATACCTATATGGTCCTTTGTGGTTTTGTCGTATGTTGAAATAAGTGTGCTTCAATTTTGAAGTATTAACAATGTATGTAAAGTATGGGTCATTATAGTTGGTATCAGAGGAAAGGTATAGTCATCCTTTGGAATCTAGGATATGAAAGCCTTAGTAAGAACCATAAGGATAAGTCTAAGCATAGAACACAATCTAAGTGTTTTAGAAATGGCCTTGAATAACCTAGGATAAGACCTTAAGCGTGAAAACTGTATTCTTGAATTATGTTGTTTTCCTGTTATAATTATTGTTGCTCACACTATTCTTCATGGTTTTAGTCAATGGCTCGAACCCGAAGGAACCGTGTTAATGCAGAATGCGATGGGCAATGCAATGATTGTCCCCCTGAGCAACCAAACGATATGGGAGCTGGAATGAAAAATCTTGTATCCATGCTCACACAACTTTCTCAATCTATGAATCATGTAGGACTTTCAAACGATCAAAGTAAGGAGCAACATTCTGTTGAATCCTTCATGAGGCAGCGTCGACCTTCTTTCAGCGGGTCTACTGATCCATTAGTTGCTGAAAAATGGATTAGTACTACTGAAAAGATATTTTCAGTTCTTCAATGTTCTGAACATGATAAAGTCATCCTAGCAGTGTATCGTTTGGAAGGAGATTCTGATCAATGGTGGAATCTTATTAAGAATACGAGGCAAAGGGTTGAAATTGAGTCCATGGAATGGGACGAGTTCAAGAACTTATTTTTCAATAAGTACTTCCCTCGTATTCTCCAAACAAAGATGGAGAAAGAGTTTCTTGAACTAAAGCAAAGGGATGATGAATCTATTGGTACCTATGAAGCAAATTTTAAAAGACTTGCAAGGTATGCTTCTGGTATTGTTATCCAACCTGAGAGTAAGATCGATCGATTCTTTAGTGTCTTAAAACCAAGTCTTCGAAGGGCGTTAGCCATAAGGGACTTCAATAGCTACGAGGAAATCGTTCGATGTGCTCTCAAAGTCGAGATGATGATTGGAGTAACCCATCAGTCATATGGGTTTGATAAGAAGAGGAAAATGGAATTCAAAGGAAAATCTAAAGAGCACACTGAAAAGAAGATGAGATTTCCCTTATGCTCAAAGTGTGGAAAGAAACATGGAGGGAGTTGTATTAAAGGGACAAGTAAATGTTTCAAATGTGGAAAGGAAGGTCATCGGGCAATTGAATGTCGTGATGATGGGAAGAAGATGTCTAATGATGCAAACAAAGGAAGGGATACACAGAATGAACCTACTACACTTCAATGTTTCAAGTTCAAGGAGATGGGTCATTATGCCAATCAATGTCCAAATACAAGGGTTGATGATGATGGTCGACATCAACAAACTCTTAAGGCTAAAGACAAAGGAAAGTCACATGCAATTTCTATCAGCGATGTGGAGTACGATAACGAAGTGGTGAAAGGTACACTTACCATCCACTCTAAATTAGCAAATGTTTTATTTGATTCTGGATCCACCCACTATTTTGTTTCTGAAGAATTTTCTATGGGTATCACCGTATTACATCAACAATTAGATGTTGAGTTAGCTGTGACAACACCTAATGGCACATCAATCGCATCAAAAGTTTATAATTCTTCTCCAATTGACGTTTGTGGGAAAGTGCTTCCTGCAAATCTTATGATCCTTCCTTTAGTGGAATTTGATGTGATTCTTGGCATGGATTGGATTTCTTTATACGGATCTCATATCAATTTCCAAAGAAGGGAAGTCACATTTCATATTCCAGATCAATCTATGATCTTCTATTAATGCAAGGATGAACATGACCTTCCAGTGTAAATTTCTTCCATTGTATGGGTATTGATTCCACTAAATGAAGGTTATTTATCTCAAATGGTTGGTGAGAAACTCACGATTAAGAATATTCCCATTGTACGGGAGTTTGATGATGTCTTTCAGGAGGAATTACCGGGTCTTCCACCAAATCGTGAAGTTGAGTTTTCAATAGAACTCGTACCGGGTGCTTTTCCTATTTCAAAGACACCTTATAGAATGGCCCCAATTGAGTTGCAGGAATTGAAGAAGCAACTCCAAGAGAATCTTGATAAGGGATTCATACGCCCTAGTGCGTCACCTTTGGGAGCACCTATTCTATTTGTTAAGAAGAAAGATGGATCAATGAGACTCTACATTGATTGTCGAGAACTTAACAAGATCACTATCAAGAAAAAATATCCTCTCCCACGCATTGATGACTTATTTGACCAACTATGCGGAGCTCAATACTTTTCCAAGATTGATCTTAATTTAGGGTATCATCAATTAAGGGTCAAAAGGGAGGATATACCAAAGACGGATTTCCGTACAAGGTATGGACACTATGAATTTATAGTTATGCCATTTGGTCTTACTAATGCCCCTGTTATCTTCATGGATCTAATGAATAGAGTCTTTAGAGACTATCATGATCAATTTTTGGTAGTCTTTATAGAGGATATTCTTGTCTATTCAAAGAGAAAGGAAGATCATGAAGATCACTTGAGAATTATATTGAAGACCCTGAGAAAGGAGAAGCTTTATGCCAAATTTACCAAGTGTGAATTTTGGCTTCAAAAAATCGCATTTTTGGGTCACATAATCTCAAAAGAGGGGATATCTGTGGATCCACCAATAATAGAGGTTATCGAAAGATGGTCGAGACTAACAACAGTAACTGAGATCCGAAGTTTTCTTGGTTTGGATGGATATTATCGATGTTTTGTGAAAGATTTTTCACGATTATCTAACCCACTCACCAAGTTGACTCGGAAAGGAGTTATGTTTGTCTGGATGGAAGAATGTGAAGAGAATTTCAAGGAGTTGAAAAGAAGGTTATCCAGTGCACCTGTGCTCACATTGCCTTGTAGTGGAGAAAGGTTTGTGATATATAGTGATGCATCCAAGAAGGGATTAGGGTGTGTTATTATGCAAAATGATATGGTGATAGCTTATGCCTCACGATAGTTGAAAATCCATGAGAAAAATTACACAACACATGATTTGGAGTTAGCTGCGGTAATCTTTTCATTAAAGATTTGAAGGCATTACCTTTATGGTGAAAGGTGTGATATTTATACAGATCATAAATGTTTAAAGTATATTTTCACACAAAAGGAGCTGAATATGCGTCAAAGAAGATGGTTGGAGCTGATTAAGTATTATGACTGATCAATCCATTACCACCCTGGGAAAGCAAACAAGGTGGCAGATGCGTTAAGTCGACAAGACCATGCCAGTTTATCCATGATGAGGATCACAAAAGATCCAATATTTATGGATTTACAAAGGATGGATCTTGGAATTATAATGGAAGGGGAAAAATCTTATCTTTCTCAAATGAATGTTCAACCATCTATACATGTGAAGATTAAAGAGGCACAGAAAGAAGATATCGAGTTACAAAAGATGGTGAGAAATGTTCATGAGTTCAACCTTGATTGTAATGGGATAATAAAGTTCAGGAATCGGGTTTTCGTTCCTCCCATCCCCGAATTAAAGGAGCTGCTGGATGAGGCTCATAGTTCTTCATTATCTATTCATCCTGGAAGCACGAAGATGTATAAGGACCTGAAAGAGTACTTCTGGTGGGATGGCATGAAAAGAGATGTTGCTGAATATGTCTCCCGATGCTTGGTTTGTCAACAAGTTAAAGCTGAGAGACAGAAGTCTAAGGGGATGTTACAACCATTACCCATACCCGAATGGAAATGGGAAAACATTACTATGGACTTTGTCACAAGACTTCCTAAAACATCCAATGGCAATAATGCTATCTGGGTCATAGTTTATAGTCTTACAAAGTCAGCACACTTCATTTCTATTAGAGTGGATTTCTCTCTGGATCAGCTTGCCAGGATATATGTAAAGGAAGTGGTAAGATTGCATGGAGTACCACTTTCTATTATATCTGATCGGGATCCGAGATTTACCTCGAAGTTCTGGTGAAGACTTCAGCATACTCTGGATATAGAGTTGAGTTTCAGCACTACTTATCATCCTCAGACAGACGGTCAGTCTGAGAGAACAATTCAAGCCCTAGAAGATATGTTGAGAGCTTTCTCTATGGATTTCAAAGGAGGTTGGGATCAACACCTACCTTTGGTGGAATTTTCTTATAATAATAGCTTTCACTCTAGTATTTATATGGCTCCTTATGAATCTCTCTATGGAAAGAAATGCAGGACTCCAACTTGCTGGGATGAAGTTGGGGAAATAAAGCTATTAGGACCTGATCTCGTTGATGAAATGGCAGAAAAGGTCAGATCTATTCAACAACACATAAGAGCAGCTCAGAGTCGATAGAAAAGTAATGCCGACAACCGAAGAAAAGACCTAGAGTTTGAAGTGGGTGATAAAGTGTTTTTACGAATATCTCCCTGGAAGAGGGTTATGAGATTTGGAAAGAAGGGGAAGTTGAGAACTATATATATCGGTCCTTTCGAAATACTGGATCGTGTTGGGGAGGTAGCTTACCGATTGGCGCTTCCACCGAATCTCTCTCAAGTTCACGATGTGTTCCATGTATCTCTCATGAGAAAGTACATACCTGATCCTTCACATGTACTCAGCTCAGAAGTTGTACCGCTGGAGCATGATCTTTCTTATGAAGAACAACCGATAGAGATTCTGGATTGTAGTGAAAAAGTCCTACGAAACAAGACCACTCTATTGGTGAAAGTTTTATGGAGGAACCACCGACTTAAAGAAGCTACATGGGAGCTTGAGGATATGATGAGGGAGAAGTATCCTCATCTGTTTGTTACAAAGTGACGAATTTCGAGGGCGAAATTCTTTTTAAGGGGGGTAGAATGTAACACCCGATATTTTTATGAGTAATATTTTGTTTTTATGTTATATATATATCATAAAAAGAATCTTTTTCTACACAACACTTTCTTGTCTTTCTTTACACGCAATCACGACCTTCCTCGATAGCTTGCGTTGTACGCAATACCGAGTTTCACTAAACGGCGATATGCTATTAAAATATTATTTAAAATACCCGTTATGAATAGTAATAACCACTTTTTGAAATTTTATCTTTCAAAATGGACTTAATTCTTGGATTCGGAATACCAGAATTAGCCTAGGGTGAAATTTTGGTATTTTTCTGAAAACATTCAATTTTTGATGAATAGTGAAACCACTAAGTGGTAGGTTAAAAACTGAATTTTGCATAAAACATAATTTTACCTCTTCTGTGAATGGAATTTCGAAAATCCGACAGACACGGTTGATATCAGTAAGTAAAATCTGGTTCAATGAGATAAAAATAATTTTTTGGTGAATAGTAACTTTTTACTTTTTTTACCGATGTTAATCGTAAATAGGGTAACTAAGGGTAAATATGATATTAATATTACCCTAACACATGTCCTAATTCTATTGGATAAGTGTAATTCGACCAAAAAACCTTATGAATATAATATGACCATTTAGGTCCACTTGGATTAGATTATGACATTTAATATTATTTTATTTAATGAATAGTTAAAATAGTTAAAATCAAAGTTTAATAACTAAAACATTTTTAATATGGGTTTATGCATAAGATAAATTAGATTATAAATATTCATTATTAAGCTAAAACGATTTCCTAAATAATGATATTTTATTTATAATTTTTATACTTTAAATAAATTAATTTATTTATGACACAACAATGATGCAGTAATTACCCTTTTAAGGAAATGTTAACATAATTGATGTTATAAATGATCAATTAAATGTAATTTGAGACTTTTATGAATTCCAATAATTTTATAGGTTACTATGATATATTAGTGTTGATTTAATCAACTTGGTTAGAACATATAATTCTTTTATGACTTTCACAAAAATCATATATCAAATAGTGTCAAAATTGACAAAAAATAGTTTTAAAATAAAATATTATATTATTAATTGTTATTTTATTCCTAAAAATCTAAGGTTTGGCCAAATGACATAGATAAGGATATATATATTATTAATAAACAACTTGGGGTTCGTTTGGCATGTTATAGTAAGTGTATTAACCATATAGTGTTAGAAAACAAAAAGTCACGGTAAAAGTTAAATTATTTAACTTAGAGTTAAATCTAATTGATAAGGTTAAAATAATACCCTAAACATTTCTAAATCCTATTGGTTGATATGATTTCGACCCATCCCCACTTTACCTTCGAAATAAGACCCTTTGGAACCATTATAAACCGATTTTGACTTTAATATAAAATAATATTTTGAGATATTCCTAAGGTGCCCCTCTCCACCCTTATAAAAGGGCACCTCCTCCCCCTCCTCCTCACACCAATTTTAGCACTCATGCTTGGCCGACCCCTGCCAAAATCCCTTATCCACTTCCCTAGAATAATCCTAGAGGTCCTGGTCTTCTTCAAAGACCAATCTTAGTTCCCTAAGTGGAGGATTCAAAGAGGCGTTTAAAAGAAGAGGTAATATCCATTACCGATCTTTTCAATTTCTTTCTTCTTCAACTTCTTCTTCTTTAGTTGTTTAATGATAAAGTAATAACATAAGTATTACATAAATACTGATATGTTATTATAAATATGAAACAACCCTAATTCACCTTCTATCCATCCTACAGAAAAATGAAATCACCTCGCGTGCGTATGTACGGAATATCGTCTCCACGCCGTGGTGTAATCTATTTTCCACCACCACCTTACTTGGATGGGTATAATGGTGTAAATAATGACTATATATGACTATTAAAAAGTGATATTGATTATGAAATAGTATACATACACTCCAATACAATTCCACGATCATAGGAATGATATCATCACTCGTCCGTACGTACGGAATACCGTCTCCACGATGTGATGCGGCTCGTTCTACATGGTCATCATTACATAGTAATTATATAAATGAATTGAATGAATAAATATGATATAATTTACTCTAATACCATTCTCGATATAAGGTATCTATAACCTTAAAATAATAATAAGAACTTATTCGGCAAAACATGCATAAGAACAAAAGGCAATAAAGACCCGAGTAACAAGTAACAATGAAATATTACTAATAAGAAGATAAGAATATGACCATATATGATATCATATCAATATTTATTATTCTTTAATAAGTCAATAACATTATTTAAACCATTATACAGGAGCTTCGGACACGTACAAAGAAAATCGGACCTAAGGTAAGGGAAATATCCCAATCTCATTTTTATCCGAGATTGTTTATTCGTAAGTATTTACTGGGGTGTATTTTATCATCCACGTCCATGTTCCCTAAATATGTAATATTGTTTCCATCCACTTACAATAGTTTAAATCCTATTTTACCCTTAAAGGAGTTTTTAGTAAAATATATGAAAGGAATATTTTGTCGTTTTTCATACGAGGTACTTTTTTGACTTTTCTGACAAAAGTACGAAGAATGTTATTTTTAACTTATACGGCAGAAATGGATTCATAAAACATTATTTCAATGAAGGTTCCTTTACAAGTTATCAAGTTTATTTTTAATTAACTTCTTTTAGTTTAAAATTATATGACATATTAAGAAAGGAAAATGATTTTGAAGTAGAAAGGATATTTTCCTCAAGAATGGATTTCAAATGTTTTATCAATCTTATTTTCCATCTAAGATAATATAGGGTTCTGTTTTTATCCCTATTATTACATTGATTTGATTATATTGTGATGGAATTATATTCATTAAGTCCTTTACCTTATATGATTTGTTTTATGATGTCATGATGTTTGAAGAATCCCATTTTTATTACATGTGTTATGCGATGATGTATGATTTATGAATATGTGGCACACATAAGAAAGGATTCATTATGAGAAGGGTGGGACCTATATATCCCTCCAATGCATTGGGTAAAGATTTATATCTCATGAGATAGACATGGCTAGAACGGAAGGTTATTTCGGTTCAGTGATACAGGACTGAAACGAGGAGTGAACTCGGTTCCGAAATGGACATTATCCGCTAAGATAGTCTGGAAATGAGTCATGACTAACAAGAAATGATTTTCCATGATTATGTGTGCATGCCACAAAGTTTCAAGTTTTATGTTATGATTATGGGGATCTCATTTTCACTTCTATGATTTATTCCATGTTAAGTTATTATGATCTCTTTTTCAGGTTATGATTTTCAAAAAGATATGATATGATTTTTATTTCCTTTATTTTCCCTTGCTGAGCATTTGAGCTCACCCTTTTTTGTATGTTTTCTTTTCCCCAGGTCAGGAAGATGGATATTAAGTAGAATATTCTAAAAGGGACCCTAGATATGATTAAATAAATGGGAGACACTGTATAAGATTTATGAACTAGTTGTTTATGTCTCCCATTTCCTAAAGACATTATACCTATACAGTCCTTTGTGGTTTTGTCATATGTTGTAATAAGTGTGCTTCAATTTTGAAGTATTAACAATGTATGTAAAGTATGGGTCGTTATATTTATCATGAAATAAATAATATGAGTATAATTTCTATTCACCCAATTTTTAATAATTCTCCATTAAAATTAACATTTATGTTGTTTAATGTTGTCTTTCTAGTGAATGTTTTGGTTTCAGAATTCTAGTCCATTAACCTTGGTAATGGGTTCATCATCACCAAAACATTATTTATTTCAAATTTATTATTATTCATTATTATATATAATTTTATAACCATTCATATATTTTGGTGATGAAAAAATAATTACAACACATTATGGAGACAATAGACCATACATGCACATGTTTGATGTTTTGATGTATGAATAGAAGCAACATATGAATTTCTAATAATAATTAACATTTGTAGAGTCGTGGGTTTTTTGTTAATATAGTATAAATTCATTATATCTATCCTTATTATCATCCATTTAATGATAAATTGAAAAATAAAACCATAATACATTGTGGAAGTAGACATCCACATGTATACATAAAAGATGTTTTCAATTTACAAAATATTGAAGAATATGATATTATATTAAATTTTTTATTTATAGGAAAATTATTATTTTATAAAATTAAATCATATACATTAAATTCATATCCATACATCTAAAATGGGTTTTAAAAATATATATTATATTTCGGTTTAGATATATGGTAGTATGTACTTATTCATGAGTGATGTTTTTATTTTACATTAAATGTAATAGAGAAATAATATAGTTTTATCATTAAAATAAAAATGTATCATTATATTTATTATAATTATTTTATCCTGAGAATATGGATTAAAATATTTATAAGAATTTTAAATGGAATTAATAATGAAAAAGTGTCGGTAAGAACATATACCAATTCTTCAGGTATCATATTTAAAGAAGGACCATAAGGCTTATTTGAAGGTCATTTTGGGAATAAATGAACCTAATTGTTGTTTGTAATGAATTTTGGAGAGTATTTTTGAAGATATTTGTCAATATAATTTTTTTCAAATTATAGTTATATGTGAAAAGAAGAGTTTCACATTTATAAGTGATGGGAGTGGTACACTTGTAAATATTATAAAAAAAATAATATATATTACTTTATTTGTAATGTATAATATTTTTTACAAAATAATTTATTTGGGATTATATAGGGTATAAATAATTCAAACCAATCTAATTTTAAAATTATTTTTAGTGTATTTTAACCAGAATAACTTTTTGTTTAACCATTCATTTTACCATTCCACCCTTACCATAGTCACACGATACATTGTCAATAACGGTAAATAATGTCATTATAAAATGGAAATCAGATAATAGATAGAAAATGGTAGTTAATATATAAAATTAATATTTGTTTAAGAATTTTTAGAAAAATAAATTTAATATTTTTTAACATAAGATAACCTCAAAAAAAAATTTGGCACTATTTATGTAATTTGGCATTCAAAACATCAATATAGAAATGGTTTTAGAATATTAATATTTATAAAATTATATATGTTTTATTTTCATCGAATCAAATCAACAATTACTTAAAATTATACAATAAAGGATAATTATAAGGTTTTAAAACTACTCACTATGATTTTCACCTACTTGTATAAGCATTGCATCTGCAATGCATAAGTATTTTAGGTAATTTCACCATTTAAAAAAGATCAGAATAATGTAATACCCTAAAAATATTATATCAATCCACAATATAATAGAAAATAAACAAACATATCTTCATTTTATTCACATGAAAACATATTATTGATATAATATGAAAGAGAGTGTCGTTTTTTACTTATTCACTACATAAAATAATATAAATATCATTATCAAAGTAAAATGGTACCAAATAATCATTTATAATATTATAAAATGAATTAGTTGAAAATAAAATCATCCAATTAAAATTATGATTTTTTTTGGGATTTTCAGAAATTATAAAATTATTTTATCCCAGTTAACCCATTTTACCCTTAAAAGAGGTGATAAAATTTATACATGGTTATTATAAATTATTACTAAAAATTAAATGGATCTCATTGAAATATCATAAAATAACAATTAAAATTTTTTAAACCATTTTATAATATTAATTTTATGAATTTCTAATAATAATGTTTTATAATAGTTCACAAAATGAATTTGAAAAAATATTTCCAATAATGAATGTTTTAATAAAAAATTGTTTTACACAAAAAACACATTTATAGTTTTAATTAAAATTGGAATAAATTGATTAATGATTAATAAAATGAGGCTTATATAAAATTAAAACAAAATAATTACTGGAAATAAATTTGTGGAATATTAATTAAAGTTGGAGTTCTAGAATAATTTATTTTAATAAAAAATCATGTAAATTTCAAATATTTCAAACAAATGTTAATAAGATAAATATTTTTTATGTGAATTATAATTTTTCAAAAATATATATATTTTATACCCAAAAGTTTTTTACATACTTAATTCAATTTAAATTCATTTTTGTGACATTATTTACAAAATCGGTATTTTTCACTATTGACTTAAAAATGAACATTTTTTTAAATATCCCAATATTTACACATATGAAAATACTATTATGATTCATCCAAATACTAATCCTTTTTAAATTGTTTTCCTAATATATATATATATTTATTTTTATTTTTATTTTTATTTTTTTTATTTAATATGAAAATTTAAAATATTCCAAAAAAACATATTATTTAAAAATATCCCTTTAAGCATTAAATGCTTTTAACCATTTTTGATTTCATTCATATCATTCCATATTAATTACATGATTATGATATACAATTAAATAAGGTTTTATAAAATAAAATTTTATACCTATATTTAAAAATTTTGTTATTTTTATTCATACACATTAATCCAATTACTAGGTTATAATATTTATATTTAAATAAAAAATTATTCAAAGTATATGGCCATTTAATTTAGTTTGGTTTTATGCATTATACATGCTATTGAATGTATTATTTAATTAAATGAGATAAATTTTTAAATCTCAATGTGTTTCATTCTATTACCCATAATGAAATTTCATTATCATATTTTTATCTTGTATCTGATAAAAAAAGGTTTGAAACATTTTCAGTGTAATGACCCTCCAATTCTCATTGGCTTGAGAGTACAACGAATCATTACTATGACTTAATCAACATCCCCAAGATTCCAAAGGTAGGAAATAAAATCCAAAGGATTTCAAATACAATTTGGGGTACAATTTACCCTTTAAGAAATAACCCATAAACCGACCAAGTATAACAAAAAATTCAATATATGATGCATGAAGAAATGAATGAAAATTAATCAACTTCATTTATGTCAATCCACATGAAGTACAATACAGCAGAAGACCAAACCAAGCATCAAAGTACACAGAGGATGAACAAATAAGGACTCTCAGAAGACACCATGACTCTATGATCCACAATATCCAAGCTCCACAACATCTCCCAAGAATCACCACTATCCACTAACAATATGATGCATTACCTTTACCTGTATCCGAGAACAAGACATTTGCAAATGCACCAAAGTTCCAACGCATGGGTGAGTATAAAACTCAGTAGGATTCCCCAATGATTTCCATACTCATGCCACTATGATCGAAGAGTTAGAAAATTTTTTATAAAAATAGTTTATATAATTTTTTTTCCAAGAAGCAGTTTAGAACTAAATTTAATCAAGTTTCCCAAAAACCAATTATAACCAAAAGCATTCAAATGCAAAATATACCAATTTTCCAGCAAATTATTGTTTCAGAAAAATAACTAAAAAACCTTTAGAACCATTTTATAAACATCTCATTTGGCATGCCTATAAATTTATCAACCGATGCAGTCAACCATGCATGCTTCATAATGACAGTTTCATACTCATGAGCGGTTTCTCATCGATCTACCAAGTCGTCACAAGGTAATTGTTTCCCATGTTCCATTACACCTTTGGCACCTAGAAAAAGTTCATATTTTAACCAAGAAATGTACATATTGTTACCATGGGCCATTAAACATTTGGCACCGAGCACAAGGTCATATTTCAACCAATCCTCGTACATGAAACATGAACACACACCACATATGCCCATCAATCATGCCAAAACAACATTTCAGTAAAAACACCTTTTTATTGAAACCCATTTCCCTGAAAACCATTTCAATGAAAAACCATTTAAATATTGAACCATTTCTAAAAAAATCTATTTTTTAAACACATTTATCCTCAAATCATTTAAAATTTCATAAATTCCATAATTTAAAATCAACATTTTAAATTCAAGAACCCAAATAACTTACTCAACAACTCACCATGATTTCCCAATTTCACTAAAACCATAAATCATCACTAAAAAAGATTTATTCTATGATTTTCACAATCAATTCCACTCAATTAAGACAATTTTAAAGTAATCCAATAAATTCTAATAAGTGTAGTTCAGAGCAAATCCTATAACCTTTAGGGGTTTGATGAAAACCACAACGAACGAAGAATGCAAAAGAAAAGCAGGTTGCTTCATCAAAAAACCCACCTTAGATATCTCCTCCTAGCAAGACCAAGAACAAATCTAATCATATTTGGCATCTAAACATATAGATCTACCAATAATAGGTGTATATCTATGAAACTAAGAGAACAGGATATGTAGATCTAAGTAGATCTATGAAACCGAAAAAGAACTATGAAGAACGATCACATACCTCAAGAATACGGCTTTTATTCGCCCATAGAAGCCCTTGGATCGCCTCCAGAATTATGGGAGACCCCTCTTTGACCTTAGGAGAAGAAAAATCCCTAGTTCAGGAAGCTTAGGAGGAAAAATGCGACACTTAGAGGCAAAAAAACATGAGATCCACCTTTATAGGATCCCATTTAATTGGCCGCAGGGTTTGCTCGCATGGTTTGACAAACCTTGCGCTAACCGTGCATTATCCACTGCCTCGACAGACCCTCACGCATGGTTTGGATGCATGGTTAGACAAACTGTGTGACACCCATGTAGATGCTACTGCCTCCAAGAGCATCTACACACGGTTTTGCCGCACGGTTTAGACAAACCATGTGTCGTCCGTGCGACTTCCCCTTTGCCTCAAAACTCCGTTCAAATTTCTCTCGATTCCCCCATTCATCACCCTTAACATTAAACCATTAAAATCATTAAGTAAGTGTTACATACCAGAAAACGGGGGAACTAAATTCTCCCCACCATTGGTATTTCTGTCCTCAAAAAGTAGAAAACCTTCACCAAACTGAATGAGTTCCAGTCACTGCACATTCATTTTCTTTTCATGTTTCCATGTCTCTTCCTGAATCTGACCATGCTTCCATAAAACCCGCAGTAGACCAATGCTTTTTTCCTTTCAAAACTTTTTATTGCCTATCCAAAATCTATATCGGTATATGTATCAATGAATCATCCTACTCCAGGTCAACATGATCCCATCTAATCCCATGGTCAGGATCAGGCTGATACCTTTTCAACTGAGATACATAGAACACATTATGCACAAAACTGAACCTTGGTGGTAATTCCAACCGATATTCCACCTCTCCAACATGTTCCATTATCTCAAAAGAGCCAATTTCTCTAGCATATAACTTGCCCTTTCTCCCAAAATGACGATGTCCAAGACTTGTAGAGATCCACAGTAAGACATGATCACCCAAAATGAATGACAACGGTCATCGAAGCCGATATACAAATGATTTAGGATAACTTTGAGATATCTCCATCCTTTTTCTAATCAACTGGATCTTCTCTATGGTTTCTTGGACAAGGCTTGTCCTGACTATTGAAGTTTATCCCATTTCCAACTATCATAGTGGAGAATGAAATTGACGCCCATAAAATGTTTCAAACGGAGCCATGTGTATTGAGGCTTGATAGATGTTATTGTATGAGATCTTCACTATATGTATATGCCCCTCCTAAGAGCCCCTAAAATCCATTACAGAAGCCCGAAACATGTCTTCCATTGTTTGTATCATCAGCTCGGATTGCCTATCTATCTGAGGATGATACGACGTGCTCACAGTCAACTGAGATCTAATGGATTGTTGTAATGATTTCCAGAAACGAGATGTGAAACATAGATCACAATCTGAGACTATAGACACTGGTACACCATGCCTCTTTACCACTTCTCGGATATAAATTTTTGAAAGATCCTCCACCATATGAGTTTCACAGATTGGGATTTAATGGGCCTACTTGGTTAGACGATCCACTATCTGCCAAATGGAATCATGTTTCCAGATCGTTCTTGGAAGACATAAAACAAAATACATTGCTATCTGATCCCATTTCTACAGTGGGATAGTCAATGATTTTAACATACCATCTTTTCTCTTATTCTCTTTTTTAACCTGCTGACAAGTCAAGCACTGAAAGACAAACTCGGCCACCTTCCTTTTAATGACTCTCCAAAAATATTGTGCCTTCAATGCCTTAAACATCTTCTGAGTACCTGGATGTAAAAAGCATCTTGAATGGGTGGTTTCAATTGTCACATGCTCGAGGTTGTGTTGGATAGTCTCTCTTTATGTGTTCTTGCAGACCACATTAAAAACAACCTTCTTTTCTCTGAGGTCATAGAAGAAGGTTCATTCATCCCACCGTCTAGTTTTTATTTCCATTGGCATTGGGAAAAATAGGTGTCCATTTTCCTCTTTTTCCCAGCGGTAGAGTTCCCACCATTTCCTGTACGTAACATCATTTTCCCTCCTATTGATCATGAGATGTCACTCTCATCAACATTAACTCTTTTCACTGTTTATGTATAATCTATAATATTGAACACTACAATCTTTGATCAAATATCCTACCTTAGCCCTGATTCGAAGATGCGTGCCATCAAGGACGCACATGCCGAATCCTCTGGTGAAAAACCGACTAAATTCATGAACATATCCACATACTCTATGATAGAGAGTCTCTCTTATTTCAGGATGAAAAAGTCTATTTTTTTCTAGATTTTGAACGCATGAGGATAGAATTGTTTGTTAAACAATTTTTAAAAATCCTCCCATGTAAGGATTTCATCCAATTTAGCCCGCACCACTAAATCCCACCATTGAAGTTCAAGATCCTCAACCATATACATTCCCAACTTGACCATGAGTTTTGATGGTGTGCTGATGAAATCGAAGATACGATTCATCCTACTTATCTGCACCTCCGCCTTTTCGAGATCAGTATCACACCGAATGTTTGGTGGATTCTGATTCATGAACTGGATGGTATAATCCACATGACATTGTTCATTCATCCGATTCCTAGTATCCACAACATGAAAAGCCTGGAAAATAATATGAACCTTCTCTTGGTCCACCCATGGTTCAGGTTAAACCACATTATCCATAGATTCTTTGGGTTGGTTTAGATGATTCCTACCAGGTGTCATTTTCTAAACCATCAACATACTCTATCAATATCACTCTCTAGAAACTAATGGCTCACATTTCATATTCTATCACATCGACTATCACAACATTGTTTTCCTAAACATACTTTTTCCATGTTAAAATATTTTTGAAAACATTCAACATGCCTTTTCAAAAATCAACACATTTTCAAAATACACCAAATATCCTATTTTCAAAATCATTCACTTAAAATAATTTATGCATTTTCCTATTAAAAAATTTTCACCTTGCAAAAAATCATAAGTCATTCCTCAATATGAGATATGCAATCCTAGTGGGAAATAATTCCTCTACAATTCATTATATGCTCATATCATTGGCTAAGCCCATGATAATAGGATTTCTAACATTCTAAAATTTTATCCAAAACACTTATGTACCCAACACCCTAGTAACTTGATGTTTAGCATAAACGGGTTATCTACGTCATTTTATGATATACATTTCAGTTCCGAAAATCCTACTTTTGTCTAAGATTTCAACCCAATGAATAAACAAGAATTAATTTCTACTCCCAGACAAGGAACATTGAAGACTACTTGTTAGGCTGGGACCGAACAAGCTGATACCATTTGTAATGACTCGCCAATTATCATTGACTTGAGAGTACAATGAGTCATTAGTAGGCCTTATACGAAATCCCCAAGATGCCAAAGGTTGGAAATAAATTCTGGAGTGTTTCAAATACTACTTGGTGGATGATTTACCCTTTATTATATAACCAATAAACCAACCATGCATAACCAAACATTCACTATATGACGCAAGAACAAATGAATGAAAACTAAAAAACGTCATTTATGTCAAACCACATCATGTACACAACATCGGAAGACCAAACCAAACCTCAAAGTACACAGCAGATGAACAACTCAAGACTCTTAAAAGACACCCTGACTCCGTGCTCCCCATGCTCCAAGCTCCACAACATCTCCGAATCATCACCATGAGCCACCAACAATAAGATTATTTTCCTTTACCTGTATCCAGGAACTCGAAATCTATAAAAGCACCAAAGTGCCTATGAAGGGGTGATTCTAAAACTCAGTAGGTTTCCCCAATGCCTTCTCTACACATTCCACAAGGATAGAATAGTTAGAAAAATTTATATAAAAACATATTCTTTCAAACATTTTCCCAAAACAAGTTTATAACATAATAGAAACAAGTTTCCCCAAAACCACTTATAACTAAAAGCATTCAAATGCAAATGAAACCAATTTTCCAGTGAGTTATTTTTTCAAAAAAATAACTAAACATGCCTTAGAACCATTTTACCGACATACCATTTATCATACCCAACCATTCTCCATCCCATGTAATGAACCATGAATGCTTATTTATGACAGTTCCATAATCAGGACTGGTTTCTTGCCGATCTAATAAGTCGTCATAGGGTAATTATTTCCCATGTGCCATTACTCCTTTGGCATCAAGCACAAGGTCATATTTCAACCAATCCTCGTACATGTAACATGAAAACACACCAAATATTCCCATAAATCATTCCAATACACCCTTTCAATAAAAACACCATTTTATTGAAAACCATTTCCATCAAACCCATTTCAATGGAAAACAATTTCAATTCAAAACCATTTCAATAAAACTCCCTTTTTATTGAAAACCATTTCCATCAATGTCATTTCAATCTCAATCCAATTCAATAAAATACCTATCTTATTGATATTTTTTTATCAAACCATTTTCAATTTCAGCAAATCCATAATTTAAAATCAACATTTTAAATTCATGAAGCCAAATCACTTGCACAACAATTCACCAAGATTTCACAATTTCACTAAAACTATAAATCATCACTAAAGAAGATTTATTATATGATTTTATCAATCAATTCCATTCAAATAACCCAATTTGAAACAAATCCAATCAATTATAACAAGAGGATTCGAGAGAAAAGCCTCCTACATTTAGGGTTTTGACAAAAACCACAACGAATGAAGATTACACAAGAAAAATGGGTTGCTTCTTCCAAAAACCCACCATATATCAATCTTCTTAGCAAGACCAAGAACAAATCGCATCATATTTGGCATCCACACACGCATATATATCCATAATAGGCTTATTTCTATGAAACCGGGAGAAGAGGAGAAGTAGATCTAAGTAGATCTAAGAAATCGAACAAGAACGATGAAGAAGGATCACAATCCCCATGAATCTGCCTTCAATTCATCAAGAGAAGCCATCATATCATCTCTAGAATTATGGGAGAACCCTCTTTGACATTTTGAGAAGAAAAATCCCAATTTAGGGCTCCTTAGGAGGAAAAAATCACCACTTAGAGGCAATTACATATGAGATCAACCTTTAAAGGATATCCTTTATGTTTCTGCATTGTTTGCTCGCAAGGTTAGACAAACCATGCGCTAACCATGTGTTAGTCATTGCCTCGACAGACCCTCCCTTCAAGGTTTTTCCACAATGTCAGACCCACTGTGCACCACCTGTATGGAAGCTATTGCCTCCAAGACCAACTACACACGATTTTTCCAGTTTAGACAAACGGTGCGTCGTCCGTGTGACTTCCCCTTTTCCTCATAATGTCATTCAATGTTCTACCAACTCACCTATTCATCACCCTTAACTTGAAAAAAATTAAAATAATCAAGTAAGGGTTAGATAATGGAAGTCGGGGGTACTAAATTCAGACACAATTTTATAGGGTGGATTATAAATGTTGATATATTGAAAGAAGTAATTTTAATTCTACATCAATTATATTTATAATGAATGTGAAATTAATTTCTATATTAATTTTATGAAATTAATAATTTTCAAAATATTTCATAAATTCTGATTACACCATTCACATACTCATACTTGTGAATGAATTTCATAAATATTTCCACCCTAGTAGGGAAATATTTTCCACATAGGTAAATGTATAATTTTCAACCACATTATTACCTTTAATAAATTAATTTACCATTCAGATATATATATTTAGTTAACATAATTACTTTATTTCTTCAATATATTTCAACTTTTGGGTTTTTTTGAGTATTTTTCCTCTTTTCAATCGTTTTATAAGATTAATATCAATTGATATTGTTTAAATCAAGAAGAAATGAAATTATATTTCCATGGATTATAGTATCCTGAAAGAGATGAAAAATTATTCACCATATTTCTATACATTAAGAAAAACCAAAATTTATAAAACATGTTAATATAATATCGATCATGAATAATAAAAAATTATTTAACCCTCTCAATCTAAATAAGTATCATAGTTTCATCCATAAAATTCATCAAGAAAATAAATCTAAAGAAAGAATATGTATGGTATCATTTTATCATATCTACAGGTATGCACATAAAACCTTAAAGTATATTGACATAGAATATAAACTATAAGGATATGAACATAAACATTTATTAATCTAGTAAATTATAAAAAATACACTTATTACATTCTCAAATATATTTCTGTTTATAGTTGTTTATAATTAGGTAACAATATCTGCATAAAAAATATTCAAATAATACAATGTGGATAATACTAAAACATTATAAATTTCAACTATAATAAAAATTTTGTAATAAAACACGAAAAATACTCCCAATATTCATCTTGGATTATTGATTTATCCTACCCATCCTTAATCTCTAAGAATAATATTTTGTAATGTTTAAGGACAAGAAAATTCCTCATAGTGACATAATTGAATTGAAATATACAGTAATTCCATTAATACATAAAAACATATAAAATCATTTTCACAAATACATACTTTTCACCCATAAAGTATCATATAGTAAATTTTTAAAACAAGAGAGGTCATTAAAACAAAAAAACATAAATATAAAAAATATTTGTAACCTAGGTAATTATATACACATGATTGTAACTATTATGGACACCATATGATTTCCAATCATCATGTCTAACATACATTGTAACCCCCATGACTACATTATTATGTAACCAACATAGTTTCATGTTGAATTACTATTACAATCAACTTCCAACATAAACATGGTGACTTAATCATAGGTATATATAGGTATCACCCTTCATTGTAAAAAATTACCATGAACAAGAACATATTCTAAAAATAATTAATTATTTCTTCATAGGAACAACCCTTTCAAATATTTTAAATATATGATTTTTTAAAAACCATTTTTAATGGAATGTAACATACATCAGATTCATCTTACTTCATATGTGTTCAATCCAAATAAATAAGTATTTAAGGCCTATTATTAATTTATTAAGGAGAATGTTTACATTATTCAAAATTATGTGGATGAAATAATATTTGGATAATGTCAAAAATCCTTAATATATTTCCTTGTGAATCTTATTAAATATGAGTTTGAAATGAGTATTATGGGTTAGATAACATTTTTTCTTGGTTTTATAATTTCTCTAAAACTGGAAGGAACTAATATATCTCAAAATGTGTATTTTAAATATCTTCTTATAATACTTTGAAATGAAAAAATAAAATTATATGTACTCCAATCATTTCCTCAAACATGATTGAACAAGATGAAGCTGGGAAACCGGTGGATCCAACATCTTTTTTAGGTTTGTTATAAACTTTATTATACTAAACATTTATCCATCCATAAAAAATGATTTTTATAATCTTACTCTCAAGGAGTCAACATAATCTATACAAATCCAATTTAAATTTAATGAAAAGTATTTCTCACTATTTAAAGGGAACCATTGGTTTAGGACTTTTCTATTCTTATAGAAATGATTTTTTTAAAATAATTTTAGATGATGACTTTATGGGAGGATGAATGGATATGGAATATACATATAGAAATTTTAATTTCAAAGGAAATTCATTAGTTTCATGGTCATGCTATAAAAAACACAATTTAGCACTCTCCATTAATAAAACTAATTATGATGTAGCTGGAAGATGTAGTGCTCATGTGTTGTGGAAGTAACACACACTCACAAACTAAGGAATGAGTTTTTCTGAAAACACTAATAATTTTTTATAATAATAATGTCATTTCCCTAAGAAAAAACCATACAGATCACTCCCATGAAAATCACATAGATATTAGGCATCACCTTCCAATGTATCACACACTTAAAAGATACATAATTATTCAATTTATTTGAATATGAGATCAAAATGCTGAAATATTTAAAAAATACTTACCAAAATATATATTTGAATGCATTTAAAAAAAATTAAAAATGATAACCATAAGGTAATGATCCATATTAATTTTTTTGAAACCAATTTCTTATATTAAGATTGTCTATTTTATAGGGGGAATACATATGTTAACTCTTATACATCCTGGTAAAAAATAAATTAAAAACAAAAAAGTTGGGAACCAAAAATTTAAAACCATTAGAAAAATAAATTTTAACATTTGAGAATCCAAAATTGTAACATTTAGGAAGCTGAAATTAATAATTTCTGTAAGCAGTTTTTCCGGTATCTAAAATTTTCATATTTTGCAACTGAAAATATTAAATTTATTTTTAAAACTAAGAGGAATTTTTTCAATACTGACCAATATTTTTGAGTAATCTAGAATGAACAATTTTGTTTTATTTTATTATAATTGAAATTCATTTTTTATTGGTACTTGTTTTTAGAAATGTTATCATATCCACTATCATTAAATATGATTTTTTACATAAAACACAAACGATAGGAACCCAAAAAAATTTTCTATGGCATTCATCTCAACCATCAAATTATTTTACGTTAATCCAGCTGTTATATTGATTCAAGAGTCTAAATCATTTCCACGAAACATATTAAAGGGACATCGTTTTTAAATAACACATCGGCTCTCCCATATTGTAGAATCGAGGATCTTCAATTATTTAAGTTTGTCGTACCATTTTTCGAGTTTCCTCACATTTCAAATTTATCTTGAATCTCTCCCCATACTCCAATGTAGTCTAAGTCCAGAAAAAAACCAAAGGATTGGTTTTTTCTCCAAGAAAGGTTAGTCCATAATAATTTCATTGCAATGAATAATTATATGATTTCAAATATTATCATGTTGAATGAATAAAAATGAATTTGTTTTTCTAAGAAAATTAATCAAGATCCGGTCTATATGGACATTGTAGTGTAAGTTGATGATTCCGTGCAGTTCGATAAACAAGGTTTAAGGGATATGTTCATGTTTATAGACTTTGGGTAGTCATATTCATTATCTATAAAGAAGGCCTCTAGCATCCTTAACATTATGTTCTAATGTGAGGAAATCCTCTCCATACACTGGTTTCCTGATAAGGAATATACATTTGAGAAAGGGATGGATATAGAGTGCCTTGAGCTGAAAAAGTTCAATAAAACCAAGATTTAACATCATTCATCAACCCTTAGGATAGTCTAACTATGGATGTAAGAATTCCTTATCCCATGGAAGGGAGATAAGTATTCAATGATGATTTTTAATTTCATTATCTTGGATATCCTGCGGAACTGAAGGAAGAAAAATCTGGTGAAGTACATCCACCTTAAAATCAGTAAAATTAAAAATAGAAACATAAAGTCTTATATATTAATGTATCTTGAGATCATATAGATAATTATATTGTATTGTTTATAATCTTTCAATATCCACAACACTATAAAGGATATGAATTTCAGGATTATGTTACTGAGTGATGATATACTAAGAATGAGGAAAATAGTGTTTAGTGATAAGACTAGATAGTTTTATGATCGTCATTAAAATGATGATCAGCTTGAGGAAAATAATATTGATGTTTCTGAACCTTCTATGAAAAGAAAATCTATGGAGCTTGAATCACAGCGAACCAGACCCATTTTAGAAACCATATCAACACCCCCTAATCCAATGAATCAAAATACATATGATGATGAAGTGGTTTCCAAATAGATGGAATGTAAGATGAAGGGAATGGATGGTGATATAATCTTGGGGATTGACCCTTTTCAAGCTAAGACCATAAATATTGTTGATGCTAAAAATTGTGAAAGAGAAGAAAAGGGGAAAATTATGAAAGATAAATAATCAAAGGCTTAGTTTGTTTAGTCATTGGTAAAAGATGTTTGCAAAGCATCATAATAGATTAATGTACCACATGACTTCTTAATGGATGATTAACAAACAGAACAGATTGTTGAAGAAGAAGAAATTTAGAAATAAGAAGAAGAAGAAGATAGGAAAGAAAGTGAAGAAGATATCAGAATAGTGGAAGAGTATCATGAGAATTAGATTTCATCCGATAAACTTTCATTATTAATATCCCATGAATGAACCACCAAAATAAATATAAAAAATAAAATAAAAAATTCTAATTAATAGGATGTTACAAAAAACATTCCAATGAAGAAACCGATGATAATGAGGTTATTTTTTAAGAAAATGAAGATGGAGATAATGTTGTAGAAGATGAACTTGAGGTGGACAGTGTTATTGAAAATGTTTTTTAAGGTAAAATTAATCATTATTGGTACACCTCCGAAAGATGTAGCTAGAATATCTATGCCAAACAATGATAAAGAGTCTAATGATACTCCTCTAGAGAATGTTTCTTTAGACTCTCAATCGTTCTCCACAATTGGAAATGATTTTGTTGGACAATCATTGAAAAATATTATAGGTGTAATTTTTTTCTTCCCATACATTTATTCATGATGCCAATAGATTCAACAATATATTAATTAAAAAAATAGAATCTATAAATTATGGATCCCACTCGAAGTCTTGAAGAAGATAAAAATATATTCGAAGCTAGTTATCAATGATCTTAAAATATTTTATTATAACATTGATATAGTTAATTATTCTTTAAAAAAAATCTGAAAATTGTTTCATGAATTTTTCAATGAAATTGAATCAAGAGAAAGCTGTCTCGATCAAAGAAAGTAGAGATATTAATAGTAAACTTAATTCCATTGATATTAGTATAAAGTGAAAAAATAATCTTGAGAAAAGATGGATGAAAAACTAAAGTCCTAGTAATATTTGATCAAGACAACAAAAGAGAGGATTAATACTCAAGAAAAGAACGTGTCGGATCAAGAAGACTTACTCAAGACATAACAAGATGATCATAAATAGATAAATAAGTTGAATCCCATTATCATGAAAATGATTCTAGTGAAGAAATAGTATGAATTATATTCATAGAAATAATATTTTTTTGTGAAAAACATTTTATTCATATTTCATGAAATTTATATAAATCAGTTTGTAACGTATTCATATTTTCTAAAACATCAGGTACGAAAAAATATCTCCCTCATTTTTGAAAATAAAAAAATGTGAGAAAGGATTATTTCAAAGAATATCATTTTAAGGGGTGAGATTATCCAACGAAGAATTTTATTATTCAAAGGGTAGCTTAATATAAATAAGGAATTCATAAAAAATAAATCTATTTAAAGACATCTTCTTAAGAAAAAAAATATGAACCCTAAAGAGGAATAACCTAAGTTGGAGTTAATCGTATTATCTATAATCCAAATATAAGAGAGGTAAGTTTTTATTTCTATGATTTCCCAACACAAAATTCATTTTCGAAAGATTGTTTGTGCATTCCAAAATGGAGGAGATTATTATGAAAATAAGCGCCTTATATCTTTTCCATTCCATTTATTTTGAAAACCAAAAACCCTTTTTCCATAAAGATTATTTTTCTTTATCTAATGAAATTTACTTTTTAACAATTATCAGGGTTTTTCAGGTTATTCATAAATTACCTTATCCTAGAATAATTATATTTCCATAGGACTAAATTCCAATAAGTGAAACAAAATTCTAATACAATCCTCAGAAACAAGTAGTTCCATAGATACTGAGAATCACTGTTTTAAGAATCTATTTCTATCTGATTTCATACTCCGTTTCATCCTGATTTTTGACTTCAAGATTCAGAGAAATTGGATTTTGATTTCATAGAAAATAAAACTCTATGTTTGATTGAAATCAAATTCTGAAATCCTAGAAAACCAGACTTTGATTTCTCATATTTTTTTAATCTGATATCTCATAAAACTAGATTCTATGTTCGTAGATATTCTAACTCAAAATTCATATAATTTTAGGCATTGGTTTATCTAATATTTAAAAATGTTTCCTCATAAATTTAGATTCAGCTTTTATAAAAAACTAAAATTCTTATTCTTATTTTTCAGAAACTGTTTTAATACATATTCATGCAGTCTTTCACACTTCAATTAGAATACAATTATTCATAATTTTTAATTGTATATATTTTCCTTAAGATATTGTCCCAAATTTATCTAGTCCTTATTTACAACACATTAGTAAACATAATAATGATTTTCTAACATGTAATTTTTTCTTACACAATATTATGTTACAATGAAATAATATCATACAATCTATTTTTAACTAACCATTGGATAAGTGACACATGTCCATATCATTCCAAAATTACAGAAAAAATATGACTGATAGATGATAAGAATATTATTGGGACTTTACGTATAAATACCTAACAATATCAATAATTTATAAGATATAGTTTTCAGAAATTTTTTTTTTCCCATTGAGATGTGAATCAAGTGGTGATTTCCAAAAGCCCTTTTTTAAAGCTGTGAATGCTAAGCTTAAACAGCCATGGGTGAATGATATAAAAAAAATTTAAGCTCTGAACATCTTGTTTTGCCTTCATACTATGATTTTGATTGTTTCTGAGCAATCAAGGGATTATGGGGGTTGGATGAAAGAGGTACCAATCACCTTTGATATCAAGGGCATTCAGTAATAGAGATATTTGTTATGACTTTCATATCAATTTCTTACCAATGTTTTGGTAAGATATACATTCATTAATGTATAAATCAAGTGATCTTTAACCAAATTTTTTGGATACTGTTCTCTTTCGGTTTCAATATTTCTACTTTTCCTCTTTTGATAAATTTTTTATTTATACTATATTTTTTAAATGAAAGAATGTATAATATTCTATAATATTCTTAATCATATATACTATGAAATTAATAAGATTATATATGATTTAAAGTAGAATCATTCCCTATGTAATCATATAATTATTTTCCTTATCAGATCAATATTATTCAATTATGAGAAAGTTAGTATCACTGTTAAGAATAAGAGTGGGTTTGTGAATTCTTCTTATTTTACATTATAAATCATTGATATTTTTTCAGTTAAAATGGATATTTTTATACCTAAAATTCACCCCTTACCCTCATGTAATTTATAATCTAATATCTAAATATTGATCCTAAAAATACTAATTAAAAGATATATAGAGATGTGAAATTAATTAAGTTTAATTTTATGGTATATTTTGATTTATGAAATCCATCATATTTCACTAATATAATAATGTTATGGTTGTTAATATTCCAATCCTTTCATGCCCATTCTCTCCCAACGTTATTTGATTGAGGTGGAAGATATTGGGAAAGATTTTTTCTAATCTCTTAATCACATCACTTGGTTTTGTGGAATAAGATAGATAATTTATCCCTGAAGATAATTAATTCCACCAAAAATTATATATTTAAATAGTTATTTATCTAGAGATGTATATTTTAATTACAATATTAGAGATGTAATGGCAAGTTAATTGTCACTAAAATCTACTAATTGGAGAATCTAGAATGAATTTTCATATTAAGAAACCATCAAGGGTTGTATGAAAATTTATTATTTTATAATGTTATTTATAATTTTCTGACTACTAATCATATCAGGGAGTATGAGGAGTAACATCCATGATATAGAAGGAATATATGGATATAAATTTACCTATGGTCTCCTTCCTATAGAGAGGGATTTATAATTGGGATATGAGATCCTAGAGATTCAATAGTAGTGCATGGACTATATGATAACGGTTTTATTCATTTATAGGGTAAAATGAATATATTACAAAAATAAATCATGTTTAGGGTGATCCTGATGAATGTGAATTCAACATTTCTAAATAACAATTAATCGTTAATAATGTTATGATTGATGATAATGTATAATTTTTTACTTTGTCTGCAATTTAGTAATTAATTTTATTCAAATTTAATTACTATTCTTGGGGATAACTCACTTATTGGGATGAATTTATTGAGTACTGTTTCTTACCATATTTTGTTTCACTTTTTCATTATATGGATATTTCTAAGGGAGACTGAGAATAATTCACCCATATCTAATATTATATATATACACACTATAATTGATAGTAATATAATGGAAATAATTTAATTACACTATATATTGATATCAATATCCAATATTGAGTCACTTAAATATCCAAGAATAATTATTTTAGTGTTTTAGAGAATCAGGAAAAAAAATTTGTAACAAAACAAATGTTTGTTCGTTAAAGGTTTATTTTCCATGCTATACCAAAATTTTGTTATTCCATATTAATAGTAAAGAACTTCTAAGAAATGATCTCCAAACAATACACCCTTGTGGATATAGGTTATATAATATATTTCTTCAGTACACATTTAATGGGAATAATATGAATGGGTTAGCTTAAATAGTTAGTAAGGGAAAACATAGAAGCTATCAGTCTGTGATCATAAGTATGTATAAGATTTGCATAATGATATGATAATTGGATCAAGAAATTTAAACTTCAAACCCAATCAATCATGGATCAATAATCAATTGTAATGGAATAACGTTTTGTTACATGAAAATATGTGTGGGTAATCATGAATCTAAAATCATGATCCATATAGAAAAACAATATAACATATAACAGAAATGTGGAATGAAAATAAACATAGAAATAATAGAATATTGACTTTGTATAAACAAAAATAGATAAAATAATTTTATTAATGCAATTTAATTAGGTCCCTTTATAAATTTATATATGTGGAACCATGTCAATGCACAAAATTATTAACATTTCAAATTATAAATAGTTCAATAATTCATATAGTGAGCATGAAATTGCTTTTCTACATGACAATGTTATATAATGGGATATAAAGAATTATCTAATTAATTGGACGCATATATAAAAATAATATTACCAAACACATAATGATAAACATCCATATGTTTTACACAATATCATAAAAACAATAATCATTTTACCATAGAATAATTAGTGAAAATGAAAACAGCTTTAATAAACCTTTGAAAATTTCGTATTAAATTTTTAAAACAACCTTTACTTTTGTTAAAGTTAATACAATAATAGAACATTATACTGATAAAAATATATTATGTTTAAATAAAAAATATAAATATAAATAAATCATAATGTAAAATTATATTTATGATGGTGGGATAATCCATTCACGTTTTATATGTAAAAATATAACATTTTTTTAACAATTTTGTAAAACTGAAAAAACTGAGGTGTATATGAAACATTTGAAGATAATACATTAAATTATTTGTAATTAAATTAAATTAATTCTAAAATAATTTTGATAAAGTACTTATTTAATGATAAAAAATTCCATAAAATGTTTTAATTGACACGGTTATTAAAAAATATTTTATTAACAGAATTTGAAATCTTTTCGGTTTTTTATGAAATAATTTTCATGAAAAAATTATGAAAAAATTGTGAAATTGTAGACATTAAAGAAAATTATAGTAAATATAAAATATTTAGAGATAGATTTATATTTATGGTTGATAAAAATTTGATTTCCATCATATGATATTTTACATATACCAACCCAAAATGAAATTAAACTGTAAGCTAAATCATTACTACTTTGGAACATTTTGTATAAAAATACCATAAATTAAATAACAAAAAATTAAATGTAAAACATCATGAATAAAAATTTATTCATGATATAACATGTCAATGTGGAATTATATACACCATTTATATACAAATTGGTTAATTAAAATGAAAAAAGTATCTATAAAAAAATAGTGATAAAGAACCAGTATAGTTATAGTAATATTCGAATAAAAAACCTCCAAGAAGATATAACATTAGTTATAATTTTTTGTTTCCAAAAATATAATGTGAATTAAAATTAATTAAATTCATGGGTAGTATTTACACAGTATAAATTTAAAAAACTGTGAATTTGGAATTTTTCTCATGGAAATAACTGTTGGATGAGAAACCATGACCTCAAGTTATATCATTATTTTTATGTGATATTATCCTCATATATTATAAATAAATATTTAAAATGCCTTTTTAAATGAACCACATTAGTATTTATCATGAATTAAATAATATTAGTATAATTTCCATTCCCCCAATTATTAACAATACTTCATTAAAATTTACATTTATGTTGTTTAATGTTGTCATTATAATGAATGTTTTGGATTGAATGTTCTAGTCCATTAACCTTGGTAATGGGTTCATCGTCACCAAAACATTAATTATTTCACATTTATTATTATTCATTTTTATATATAATTTTATAACCATTCATATATATTGGTAGCGAAAAAATAATTACAACCCTTTATGGAGACAATAGACTATACATGGACATGTTTGATGTTTTGATGTATGAATAGAAGCAACATATGAATTTTAAAAAATAATTAACATTTATAGAGTCATGATTTTTTTGTTTATATAGTATTAAATCATTATATCTATACTTATTATCATCCATTTAATGAAAAATTGAAACGCAAAATCTCAATAAATTGTGGAAGTAGAAGTTCACATGTATACATAAAAGATGTTATTATTTTACAAAATATGGAAGAATATGATATTATATTAAATTTTTTATTTATAGGAAAATTAGTATTTTATAAAATTAAATCATATACATTAAATTCTTATCTATACATCTAAAATGGGTTTTGATGAAAAATATGATACAACGGCTTAGATATATGGTAGTCTGTACGTATGCATGAGTGATGTTTTTATTTTACATTAAATGTAAGAGGGAAATAATATAGTTGTATCTTTTACATAAAAATGTAGAATTTTATTTATTTTATTTATTTTATCCTGAGAATATGGATTAAAATATTTATAATAAATTTACATGGAATGAATAATGAAAAAGGTTGGTAAGAAAATATACCAATTCTTCGGGTATCCTATATAGAGAAGGACTATAAGGATTATTTGAAGGTTATTTTGGGAGTAAATGAACTTAGTGGTTGTTTATAATTATTATTGGAGAGTATTGTGTAATATATTTGTCAATATTTTTTTTTCAAATTATAGTTATATGTGAAAAGATGAGTATCACCATTATACGTGACGGGAGTGGTACACTTGTAAATATTATAAATATAAAAATAATATATATTACTTTATTGGTAATGTGTAAAAAAATTGACTTTGTAATATATTTGAGATTATATAGGGTATAAATAATTCAAAACAATCTAATTTAAAAATTATGTTTAGTTTATTTTAACCTTTATAACTTTTTGTTTAACCATTCATTTTACCATTCCACCCTTACCATAGTCACACGATACATAGTCATTAATGGTAAATAATGTCATTATAAAAGGGAAATCAGATAATAGAAAATTTTAGGGAATATATAACATTATTATTTTTTTAGAATTTTTAGAACAATAAATTTAATATTTATTAAAATATGATAACCTCAAATAAATTTTTGGCACTATTTATGTAATTTGACATTCAAAACATCAATATAAAAATGGTTTTAGAATTTTAATATTTATAAAATTATATACCTTTTATTTTCATCAAACGAAATAAAAAATTACTTCAAATTATACTATAAAGTGTAATTATAATATTTTAAAACTACTCACTATGATTTTTCACCCCCTTGTATAAGCAATGCAACTGCAATGCGTAAGTATTTTAGGTTATTTGACCATTTAAAAAAGATCAAAATAATTTAATAACCTAAAAATATTTTATCAACCCACAATACAATAGATTATAAACAAAAATATCTTCATTTTATTCACATGAAAACATATTATTGTTATTATAAGAAAGAGAGTGTCATTTTTTACTTATTCACTACATAAAATAATATAAATGTCATTATCATAGTTAAATAGCACCAAATCAACATTTATTATATTATAGAATGTATTAGTTCAAAATAAAATATTCCAATTAAAATAAAGATTTTTTTGGGATTTTGAGAAGTTATAAAATTATTTTATCCTAGTTAATCCATTTTACCCTTAATAGAGGTGATAAAATTTATACATAGTTACTATAAATTGTGTCTAAAAATTAAATGGATCTCATTGAAATATGATAAAATAACAATTATAAATTTTAAACCATTTTATAATATTGATTTTATGAATTTCTAATAATAATTCATTATATTAGTTCACAAAATAAATTTTAAAAAATATTTCCAATAATGAATGTTTTAATAAAAAATTGTTTTACACAAAAAACACATTTATAATGATGATTACAATTGGAATAAATTGTTTAATGATTAATAAAATGAGTCTTATATGAAATTAAAACAATATAACTACTGGGAATAAATTTGTGGAATATTAATTAAAGTTGGAGTTCTAGAATAATTTATTCGGATAAAAACATCATGTAAATTTCAAAAATTTCAAACAAATATTAATAATATAAATTTATTTATATGAATTATAGTTTTTCTAAAATATATATATTTTCACCCCGAATGTTTTCTACATATATATTTCATTTTACATTCATTACGGTGACAATATTTAGAAGTTTTTTTCACTATTGACTTAAAAGTGAACAATTTTTTAAAAATCCCTATATTTACACATATGAAAATACTATTATGATGCATCAAAAAACTAATCCTTTTGAAATTTTTTTCCTAATATATATATATATATATATATATATATTATTTTAAATGAAAATTTAAAATATTCCAAACAAACACATTATTGAAAAATATCCCTTTAATCATTATATGCTTTTATCCATTTTTGATTTCATTCATATCATTCTGTATATATTATATGATTATGATATAAAATTAAATAATGTCTTATAAAATAAAATTTTATACCTATATTTCAAAATGTTGTTCTTTTTATTCATACACATTAATCTAATAGCTAGGTTATAATATTTTTATTTAAATAAAAAATTATTCATAGTATATGGTCATTTAATTTAGTATGGTTTTATGAATTATACATGCTATGGAATATATTATTTAATTAAATGAGAAATATTTTTAAATATCAATATGTTTCATTAAATTACCCATAATGAAATTTCATCCTCATATTTTTATCTTGTGTCTGATAAAAATGGTTTCAAACATTTTCAGTGTAATGACCCGCCAATTCTCATTGGCTTGAGAGTACAACGAGTCATTACTAGGCCTTAATCAACATCCCTAATATTCCAAAGGATGGAAATAAATGGTGAAGGGATTTAAATACAAGTTGGGGGACAATTTTCCATTTAATTAATTACCAATAAACCAACCAAGTATAACAAAAAATTCAATATATGATGCATGAAAAAAAAATGAATGACAATTCAACAACTTTATTTATGTAAAACCACATGAAGTACACTACAGCAGAAGACCAAACCAAGCATCAAAGTACAAAGAGGATGAACAAATAAAACACTCAAAAGACACCATGACTCCATGCTCCACAAGTTCCAAGCTCTACAACATCTCCCAAGCATCACCACTAGCCAATAACAATAAGATGCATTACCTTTACCTGTATCCCAGAACACGAGATCTACAAAAGAACCAAAGTGCCAATGCAGGGGTGAGTATAAAACTCAGTAAGATTACCCAATGACTTCCCTACTCACACCACTATGATCGAAGAGATAGAAAAATTTTATAAAAATAGTTTATATAATTTTTTTTCCCCAGAAGAAGTTTATAACTAAATTTAAACAAGTTTCCCATAAACCACTTATAACCAAAAGCATATAAATGAAAAAGAAGCCATTTTTACAACAAGTTAATATTTCAGAAAAAATAACTAACAAATCTTTAGAACTATTTTATAAACATCCCATTTGGCATGCCTATACATTTCTCAACCCGTGCAATCTACCATGAATGCTTTGTTATGAAAATTCAATACTCCTGAGCGGTTTCTATTCGATCTACCAAGTGGTCACAAGGTAATTGTTTTGCATGTTCCATTACACCTTCGGCACTAATAAAAAGTTCATATTTGAACCAAGAAATGTACATATAGTTACCATGGGCCATTCAACCTTTGGCACTGAGAACACGGTCATATTTCAACCAAGCCTTGTACATGCAACATGAACACACACCACATATTCCCATTAATCATTCCAAAACACCATTTTAATAAAAACACATTTTTATTGAAAACCATTTCCATCAAAACCATTTCAATGCCAAACAATTTCAACCTTGAACCATTTCTATAAAAAAAGAAAATTTTAAACCCATTTTTCCTCAAACCATTTACAATTTCAGAAAATCCATAATTTAAAATAAACATTTTAAATTCTTGAAGCCAAATAAATTTCTTATCAATTCACCATGATTTCCGAATTTTACTAAAACCATAAATCATCACTAAAGAATATTTATTTTATGCTTTTCACAATAAATTCCATTCAAATAACCCAATTTGAAACTAATCCAATCAATTATAACAAGAGGAGTTGAGAGAGAAGCCTACCACCTTTAGGGTTTTGATGAAAACCACAATGAACAATGAACACACAAGAAAACCATGTTACTTCTTCCAAAAACCAGCCTTAAATCTCTCCTCCTAGCAAGACCAATACAAAAAATCATCATTTTTGGAATCTAAACACATAGATCTACCAATAACAGGCGTAGATCTATGAAACTGAGAGAATAGGAGTTGTAGATCTAAGTAGATCTAAGAAATTGAAAAAGAACTATGATGAACGATCACATACCTCAACAATATGGGTTTGATTTTCCCATAGAAGCCTTCAGATCTCCTCAGGAATTATGGGAGACCCCTCTTTGACCTTAGGAGAATAAAAATCCCGAGTTAGGGATGATTAGGAGGAAAAATGAGAAACTTAGAGGAAAAACATGTGAGATCCACCTTTATAGGATCCCATTTAAGTGGTCGTGCGGTTTTCTCCCACGGTCAGACAAAATGTGCGCTAACCATGCATTAGCCACTACCTCGGCAGACCATTACGCACGGTTTGGATGCATGTTTAGACCAACTGTGTGCCACCCATGCGGAAGCTATTGCCTCCAAGACCATCTACAAACAATTTTGTTGCACGGTTTAGACAAATCGTGCTTCGTCTGTGCGACTTCCCCTTTTCCTCAAAACTCCATTCAAAGTTCTCCTTAATCTCCCATTCATCATCCTTAACAATAGAACCATGAAAATCATCAATTAAAGGTTACATACCAGAAACCGGGGGTACTAAATTCTCCACACCATTGGTATTTCCATCCTTGGAAATTAGAAAACCTTCACCCAACTAAATGAGTTCCAGTCACTACTCTTTCATTTTCTTTTCACGTTCCCAATTCTCTTCATGAATTTGACAATGCTTCCATAAAACCCACAGTTGACCGATGATTTTTCCTTGAAATACATTCTATTACCTATCCAGAATTTGTATCGGTATATGTATCAACAAAGCATCCGACTATAGGTCAACATGATCCCATCTGATCACATGGTCAGGATCAGGCTGATACCTTTTCAACTGAGATACAGGGAACTCATTATGCACCAAACTGAACCATGGTGGTAATGCCAATAGATATTCCTCCTCTCTAGCCTGTTCCATTATCTCAAAAGAGAGAATGTATCTTGCAGATTATATTCCCTAATTCCTAAAACAACGATGTCCACACCTTGTAGAGATCCGCAAGAAGACATGATCAGCCACAACGAATAACAACAGTCATCGATGACGATCTACAAAATATTTATGATTACTCTGAGATATCTCCATCCTTTTTTTAATCAACTTCCTCTTCTCTATGGTTTCATGGACAATGATTGGCCCAACTATTGATGTTTAATTCGTTTCCAACTAGCATAGTGGAGAATGAAAAGGACACACATAAAATGATTCAAACGGAGCCATGCGTATCGAGGCTTGATAGCTGTTGTTGTTCGAGATCTCCACTATGTGTATATGCTCCACCCAAGAGCCCACGAAATCCATTAAACAATCCTAAAACATGTATTCCATTGTTTGTATCATATTCTCATATTTCCCATCTGTCCAAGGATGATACGACGTGCTTATAGTCAACTGAGTTCCAAGGGCTTGTTGTAATGATTTCCAGAAATGATATGTGAAATGTAGATCACTATCTGAGACTATAGACCCTGGTACACAATGCCTCTTTACAACTTCTCGGATATAAATTTTGAAAGATCCTCTACCGTATGAGTTTCATATATTGGGATTTAATGGGCATACATGGTTAGATGAGCCACTATCATCCAAATGGAATCATGTTTCATACCGTTCTTGGGAGACCTATAACAAAATCCATTTCTATCTAATCCCATTTCCACACTGGTATGGAAAATGATTTTAATATACCATTTGGTCTCTGATGCTCTTCTTTAACCTACTAACAAGTCATGAACCGTGAGAAAAACCTGGCCACCTTCCTTTTCATGCCGCTCCACCAAAACTGTGCCTTCAATTCTTTAAACAACTTCTGAGTACCTGGATGTACAACCCATCTAGAATGGTGGTATGTATGATGGATTTGTTCATGAAAAACTATAGGTACTACCATACGATCTCTGAAACACAAAACTGATCCCCCATCAAGTTTCCATCCCTCAATGGTCCCCCCACTATTGAGTTTTGAACTTACATCCAAACATTATGTGTCAAATGTTTGTTCTTCTTTGATAATTATTACAAGATCCAGAACAATTGTAGCTAAAATGAAAACTCCAACATCACGTTGGTCTTCACATTCCAAATGAACGTCTGCTAAGACCGACATCATATTCCATTCATCTGAATCTTATTTCACCAACTAAGCATTTGACTTTCAACTCAATGTATCCACCACCGAATTTCCTTTCCCCGGTGTGTACATTAAATCAATGTCAATCATTTGGAGATACTCTATCCCCCTCCTTTTCCTCAGATTCATATCTCACTGTGAGAAAATGTGATTCATGTTTTTGTGATCCGTAAACACCATAAATTTCTCACCAAAGAGATAATGTCTCATTGTTTTCAAATCATTGAAGTCTATAGGTAAATCCAAATCATGTTGTGGGTAATGATTCTCATTAACACTCAATTTCCTTGAACCATAAGCAACCTCATGGTCTCCTTTCATTAGAACACAACCAAACCATGATCTCAAAGCATCACAATACACCACATACCCCTTTCCTGATTCTAGTAAAACCATGATAGGTGCTGATATAAGCCAAACATTCAGTTCCTGGAACGAATTATGACAATCTTCTGTCCAAAGGAATGGAGAATTATTCTTGTTCAGAGCTGTAATTGTTGAAGCAAGTCATGAGAAATCATGCACAAAGCATCAGTAGTAACCATCTTGACCATGAAAACATCACATAAAAAACACATTCTTCAGTGGTTGCCAAGAGATAATGGCTTCTATCATTTCAGGCTAAAAAACCCCTTTCTTAGAAATGAAAATTTCAAGGAAATATAAATCCTTTATCCAAAAATCAGACTTTGATAATTTTTCATACAAGCGATGATATCTCATTTTTTTTAACACAGTTTCTGGGTGCACCTCATGATCAGCCATTGTTTTTGAATAGAAAAAAATGTCGTCTACAAAGACCACAACAAATCAATCCACATATTGTTTAAATACCTGATTCATCAATGCTATGAATAATGATGGTGTATTTGTTATATCGAAAGGCATGACTACATATTCATAGTGGCCATATCTACTACTAAAAGTTGTATTTTGAATATCCTCTTTCTGAACTCGCAATTGGTGATATCTTGATTGTATGTCAATCTTGAGAGAACAACTGAGCTCCCCTTAATTGATTGAACCGATAATCAATGCATGGAATCAGATATCTATTCATTATCGTAACATGGTTAAGCTTATGATTATCAACACATAGCTGATGATTTCCATCTAAATTCCTCACAAACAAAACCGGTGATGTCCATTGAGACGTACTTGGTTGAATAAACCATTTGCATCCCATCTCCCTTAAATGCACATTCGATTCCCACAACACTATTGGTTACATCCTATAAGATGGTAATGGAAATAGGAATGGCCTCCAGAAGGAGATTAATCGTAAACTCCACATCCATTAGAGGTGGTAACAATGAGAAGTTCATGGGAAAGAAATTTTGAAATTGATCTAAGATAGTTGGAAACCAATTTTCCTTGATCTCTTCCATTGATGCCAAAGTCAACTCTGACAATTTTAAGATATCCTCCACACCATTGGTGCCAAGAAACTCTTTTCACGCTTTATTATAGTCCTTTCTCCTCTAAAGACATACTCGATGTCGTCCTCCATCTTGAATCTCACTGTTCTCCTATAACAGTTGATTTGAGCCTTGAATGTTGTTAGCCAGTCTGTACCCTTGATTACATCCTAGACATCAATCTCTAAAATTTAAAAGACCCATTTTAATGCAGCTCCATCAATAGTTTTTAGCACATGCTCTACACCAAAGTCTTGACATTCTCTTTCACTAAGGGGAGTTTGATGTTTCAAAATAGAAGGAATCATTTAGAGTTTTAAACATATAAAGTCAACAAAACAGGAAAACGTGAAGGAATATATTTCACCCGTATCCATCAACACTTACACAAAGGTAGAATTCAAAATAATCGTACCTCTTATAGTAGATGGTCCATCCTGATCATGGACAATCATCTGCTGAGCTCCATATAATTTATTCTTCACAACATTGTACTTCTTATTTTCTATGTGAGGTTTACCTAGTTGAGAAGTCATGGGATTTATAAAATCACCATGGCTACCTATGCTCTACTGATGAGACTGACTCTGATGCCCTCGTCCAGTGGAAGCATACGATTCTTACGACATATGAGAAGTGTCACGTGCACCCGACCTCGGAGCATTCCTAAAATAGCGCTATAAATGGCCCATTTACTTGCAATTGTGTCATGCTAGAGGTTGTGTAGGATAGTCCCTCTTTATTTTGTCTTTAAAACCACATCAAAAACAAGCTTCTTTGCTCTAGGGTCATGGAGGAAGGTCCACTGATCCCACAATCTGGTTATGATTTCCACATGCATTGGGGAAAATAGGTTCCCATTTTCCTCTTTTTCCCAGCAGTAGAGTTCCCACCATTTCATGTAGGAATCATATTTCCCCCTCCTATCAATCTCGAGATGTCATTCTCATCAACATTCGCTCTTTTCACCATTTCTGTATAATATGTAATATAGAGCACCACATTCTTTAATCAAATCTCCTGCCTTATCCCCGTTTCGAAGATGTTTGCCTTCAAGGATGCACTTGCTGAACCCTCTAGTGTAAAACCGACTAAATTAATGAACATAGCCTCATACTCAGTGACAGAGAGGATCTCCTATTTCAGGGTGAAATAGTCCATTGTTTTTTGGATTTTGAAATTGCGGGGATAGAATTGATTGTTAAAAAATTATTAAAAATCCTCCCATGTAAGGGGTTCATAAAATTTATCATGCACCGCTAAATCCCACCATTGACCTTCAATATCATCAACCATATACTTTCCCAACTTGACCATGATCTCTCATGTTGTGCTGATGAAATCGAAGATATGATTCATCCTACTTATCCACACCTCCTCCTTTTCAGGTGTATTATCACCCCGAATGTTTGGTGGATTCAGATTCATGAACTAGATGGTATGATCCACATGCCTTGGTTCATTCCTCTGATTCCCCATATCCACAGTATGAAAAGCTTGGACAATAATCTAAACTAGCTCTTGGTTCACCCATGATTCTTGTGCAATCACATTTACCACAACTTCTTTGGCTTGGTTTTGACGACACTTATCAGGTGTCATTTTCTAAACCAACAACACCCTTTTTCAATCTCACTCTCTAGCAGCAGATGGCTTACATTTAAAATTTGATCACATTAACTATCACAACATTTTTTTCCTAAACATACTTTTTCCATGTTCAAATATTTTTTAAAACATTTAACATGATTTTCAAAAATCAACTCATTTTCAAAATACTCCAAATATCCTATTTTCAAAATCTTTCACTTAAAACAATTCCTGCATTTTTATATTCAAAAATTTTCACCTTGTAGAAAATCATAAGTCATTCCTCAAAATGTGATATGCATTCCTAGAGGGAAATAATTCCTCTACAATTCATTCTATGCTCATCTCATTGGCTAAACCCATTATAATGGTATTTCTAACATTATAAAATTGTATCCAAAACACTTATGTACCCAACACCCTAGTAACATGATGTTCAGCATAAACGGGTTATCTATGTCATTTTATTCTATACATTTCATGTTCCGAAAATCCTACCCATGTCTACAATTTTGACCCATGTAATAAACAAGAAGGGATTTCTACTCCAAGGCAAGGAACATTGAAGACTACTTGTTAGGTAGGGACAAAACAATATTATACCATTTGTAATGATATGCCAATTGTCATTGTCTTGAGAGTACAACAAGTGATTACTAGTCCTTAAGAGAAATCCCCAAGATGCCAGAGGCTAGAAATAAATGCTGATGTGTTTCAAATACCAGTTGGTGGAAAATTTACCCTTTATTAAATAACCCATAAAACAACCATGAATAACCAAACATTAACTATAAGATGCATGAAAAAATGAATGAAAACTAAAAAACATCATTTATGTCAAACCACATCATGTACACAACATCGGAAGACCAAACCAAGCATCAAAGCACACAGCAGATGAACAACTCAAGACTCATAAAAGACACCCTGACTCTGTGCTCCCCATGCTCCAAGCTCCACAACATCTCCGAAGCATCACCATAAGCCACTAACAATAAGATGCTTTTCATTTACCTATATCCCAGAAATCGAAATCTATAAAAGCACCATAGTTCAAATGAAGGACTGATTCTAAAACTCAGTAGGTTTCCCCAATGACTTCCCTACTCACGCCACACAGATAAAAGAGTTAGAAAAGCTTCTATAAAAACAGATTATTTAAAACATTTTCCCAAAAGTAGTTTATAACTTAATAGAAACAAGTTTCCCCAAAACCACTTATAACCAAAAGCATTCAAATGCAAAAGAAACCAATTTTCGAGTGAGATATTTTTCCAAAAAAAATAACAAAACAACCCTGAGAACCATTTTACAAACATCCAATTTGGCATGCCGAACCATTCCCCCACCCATACAATGAACCATGCATGCTTCGTTATCACAGTTCCATACTCATGAACGGTTTCTCGTCAATCTACCAATTCGTCGCAAGGTAATTATTTCCCATGTGCCCTTAAACCTTTGGCACCGAGCACAAGGTCATATTTCAACCATTCCTCATACATGAAACATGAAAACACACCACATATTCCAATAAATCATGAAAAAATACCCTTTCTATAAAAACACCTTTTATTGAAATCCATTTCCATTAAACTCTTTTCGATAGAAAACCATTTCAATTCAAAAAAAATTCAATAAAACTCCCTTTTTATTGAAAACCAATTCCATCAAAGTAATTTCAATGTGAAACCAATTCAATAAAGCAAACTTTTATTGATATTTTCTTTATCAAACCATTTACAATTTCAGAAAATCCATAATTTAAGATACATATTTTAAATTCAAGAAGCCAAATCACTTGCACAATAATTCACCGATACTTCATAATTTCACTAAAACTATAAATCATTACTAAAAAATATTTATTCTATTATTTTCTCAATAAATTACATTCAAAAACTAAATTTGAAACTAATCCAATCAATTCTAACAAGAGGAGTCGAGAGCGAAGCCTCCTACCTTTAGGCTTTTGATGAAAACCACAACGAATGAATAATGCACTAGAAAACTGGGTTGCTTCTTCCAAAAACCTACAATATATCATTCCTCCTAGCAAGACCATGAAAAAATATCATCATATTTGGCATCCACACACATATATCTACCCATAATGGGCTTATTTATAAGAAAGCGAGAGAATAGGAGAAGTATATCTAAGTAGAACTATGAAACCGAACAAGAACGATGAAGAAGGATCACAATACTCAAGAATCCCGCTTCAATTCACTAAAAGAAGCCTTCTGATCACCTCTAGAATTATGGGAGAACCCTATATGACCTTAGGAGAATCAAAATCCCAAGTTAGGTATGCTTAGGAGGAAAACCATGCGCTAACTGTGTGTTAGACATTACCTCGCCAGACCCTCCCCGCACGGTTTATCCGCATGGTTAGACCGACTGTGCACCGCCCGTGTGGAAGCTATTTCCTCGAAGACCAACTACGCATGGTTTTTCCGCACAGTTTAGAAAAATCGTTTGTCGTCTGTGTAACTTCCCCTTTAACTCAAAACATCATTCAATGTTCTATCGACTCTCCTCTTCATCACCCATAACTTTAAAACCATGAAAATCGTCAAGTAAGGGTAAGATACTAGAAAACGGGGGTACTACATTCAGAATCAATTTTATTGGGTGGATGATAAATATTGATATTTTGAAAGAAGTAATTTTAATTTTACATCAATTATATTCACAATGAATGTGACATTAATTTCTATATTAATTATCACACCCGTTTTGTAGTCGTTTTATTTATTTTATTTTTCTTGGTGTTGGGAGAATATTTGTATGTGCGGGTGAGTCCCAGATTAAAATTTTAATGTTGGGATGAGTTTATGGTTTCGGTTAGTGCACGAACATCGTACGTTTAAGACGCGATGTCTGCGTGAGTACCGTACGGTGCGCAAATACCGCACAATCATCCTGTTTTAATGTCATGTGTGTAGATATATGTATATGTATGTTTATATGTTTATATATATGTATATATGTGTGTATCTACATTTTTATGTGTTTATTTTCTAACGTTAGCTGTATATATATATATGTGTGTGTGTATATGTTCATAGGTGTATATATATATACACATATGTTTATAAATTAATATTTTTAACATTATATGCTTATGTGTATATATGTTTTTATATATGTTCATATATGTTTATATGCTTATATATGTTATATATATGTTTATATATATATATTTATCTATGTATCTATGTTTATATAAGTAGGTTTATATATTTTTACATATATTTATATATGTATATATGTTTAAAATAATAATAATAATAATTATTATTATTATTATTAGAGTAAAAAATGAAAAAAAATAAGGGTTAGGGTCGGCTGCAACCCCCCCCCCCATTCTTCGAATCGTGCAGTGCTCCCCCTGGTCTGTTCTAGCATGCTTTCTCCCTTCCAGAGCTCCCTCCGGCTGCGGACCGCCTCCCGGCCTCCTCCTCTCTAAGCCGCAATCCCCTCCCGGCCTCCTCCTCCCTTTGCTGCTGCTCGCACCTGCTCTGGCCGACACCGCCTGCTCCGGCCGACCCCGCCTGCTCGGGTCCTCTCCTCCTCTAGCGCTCCGGCCAGCCGCCCCGGCCAACCTCCTCGCACTCTGATCATCAGCCCTGACCACAGCATGACCCCCTTGGATGAGCCATTTCCGCCCACGACACCATCTCCCGAGCTCCCTCTCCGGCTCGGTTTTTACTCAGTTCTCCATCAGATTTTGGTCTGATCCTTCAATGTATGGGTTTCTCCACTCTTCCCCTTTTATTTCTGATCTATTTGAGGTCTCCCCATAGCTCTACTGAAATTTGGCCAAACCCTAATGTATTTGGGGTTTTTATTTTGATTGAATCCTGTTATTTAGGTTTCGTTGGGTTCCGTCGAGGTTGGTTCTTTCCACTCTCTTCAATGGAAGTGGGTTCGCCATGGTTTTTAGGTATGGGTTATTTAATTTCTTCATTGTGGGTTAATTTTAATTTAGGGTTTTTATTATTTTTGAGTTGTCATCAATTTATTTTGGGTGTCTGAAAAAAATATAGGGTGTTGTTCAATCAGTTTTCATGGTGAAAAATTGTTATAATCGAGGTTCGACATGCTTTGATTCATTAGTGATATGTTTAAGCAAAATGAGTTTGATTATTTTTGTGAAAAATCAGTGCCGAGCTGTTTATCACCATTCTATAAACTGTGCAGTTGGTTTATTATGTTGTGCACGACCTGCATATTCTGTTTTGAAAAGTGGGTGGTGTACATTTGTCCTTAGAAGAGGTTTTGTGCTGGGCTTTTGTGTCCAATATATTATGACACTACTTGGAGTTGTTTCATAAAATTTTTATGTGGTTCATTAAATATTTTAATAAGAATTTGATTTTAAATTGAGTTACGGACCCTTGAAGTATTTATCTGGTCCAGAGTCACCTTTAACTGAATTATTAATTTAGCAATGTCATGTTATTTTCATTGCAGGACATATATACCTATGGTATATAGGTGTATGGTGTATATATGTGTATATATAATTATATTCACATCAAAGACACATGTGCACGACTATGTGATGTGTGAAGATGGTTACTGCTGGAAGAGCGTGCATTTTGGACATGGGTTAACCGAGGTAGGTGTTTCTAACCATTTCCCCTTTTTCATTCAAACCTTTATCACTATAATGTTTTCAATTAATTCTTTTGTATCGTTGCATTTCTATTGTATTTATAACAAGCATCTGAAATAGTCGTATTTTTCTATTAAATTTCTGAAAGTGGCTACTGATGTTGGTTTATATGAAATGAATAGTTTCTTGGTAATGATAATGTGAGTGCCTTGTGATGTGTTTGGTTGTAATTGATAGTGATTGTGTTTTGGAGAAGTAATATTTGGATTGGTGTGTTTGTTTGACAAAATGATGAACTGACAGGTTTTTAAGAAATGTTTTGGAAATGGTGGTTGGATTGAAAGATGCAATTTTCTTTTATAATGTGTTGTGAATGAATTGGGTTTGGATTCAATGCTATGTGTTTTATGAAAATGGTTTCCAAGGTGATTCTTCTAAAAAATAGATTTTCCGTTGGATGTTGGCACATCCATGGGAGCACTAGGTGCTCGCATGGATGTGCCTCCAAATGAAAATGACACATAAAAACTATATTTTCTTAAAACTAGTTTTTTGATGGAATGGTTTGGTATTTCAAAGAGGTATGAAAAGAAGTTGGCCCGGTTGGCCTTTGGTGTGAGTTGTATGGTTTTTCGGTTTGAAGGCTCGTTTGGTATTGGGTTTTGAATGGGGTGTTGGCACTGACTTCAAGGAAATGTGTGTGTTCTTGATTGGAAACATAACTCATTTACAATTTTTTGTGAAACTACACATGCTGTGAAGGCCCGGTCGACACATTGTTGAATGTGAAAGAATTTCATATATACATATTTGTGGGTATCTCTACATGGAGACTTCCCTTCGAGGATTATCGTGTAGTGGTGTCCGTGTAAGGGGTTGGAAAGTGCGGTGAGATGAGTCACACCTGCGAGGGCCTCCTACTTACACAACTTTATCAAAATCACCATGGGTTCCTGGGTATCCTTTAGAATATCAAGAGATGGTTTCCAGCCAGCCCCTATTAGACGGGTTGGTTCCCCCTTGGTAGATAGGCCTTGTGGGGTGTGCCACTAGTTTGCTATTAGGGCGGCCAGTTGGTTATTGACTATGGAGTACCATGCCGGTAGGTAGTCTGAAACTGAGTATGTGTAGGGGATTTCTAGGGATGTTTAGAATCATCCATGGTTATTACATATATCTGCTTGTTTACTTTTACTTGCACTTGGTTTCCATAATTTACTTATTACCTATTATTCTTTTGAACAAATGTGTTAAACATTGATTTCAATGCTCACACATATTTTTAACATTTCAGTCGTAGGTTTCCCTCGTTCAAGTTTTCTTTGCTGAGTTGATCATTTTTTGAGCTATGTTAGCTTTGGTTGGGAGGTGACCGAAGGGTCACATGGAGGTACGTCTACCGTTTGGTTTTATTTCTTTCTGCTGCTAGAGTTTAGTGATTTTGTTCTATTTACTCTTATTTACTTACTTATCTTTTTTGGGCCAAATAGTTCCCAATGTTTTATCTTTGATTCCCGACACTAGTTTCCATCCTGGGGGGATTGGGAACGCCCCTCGGGACTTGCTGCGAGCCGGCTCGGGTGACCGGTTCAGGTTCACCCCGGGCTGGTTCGTGACAAAATGTTATCAGAGGAGGTTCTTGATATTTGCGATGTCTGGTAGAAGAAGATTAGGATTTTTTGGGACTCAGGAGGTAGGTTTTGGGTTGGTGCTTGATCACCACCGCCTGTGATGAGACCTATGATACCAGGGGTAGTCTGGGTTTTGAGTCTATTGCCTTTGATTGTTATGGTTTGAGGGATGATAATTAAGGAGAACTGGTTCATGTTGTGAGCTCACATGGGGTGGTGACCCATGTGGAGTCTAAATGTCCAGTTCAAGGTTATTATAGTGATATACCTTACTTGGGATTTTTCTCACCACCATGTCATTGAGTTAGGCATATGCACTAGTTCCTCGTTCCGGTGGTTTGTTGTTGACTGTGTTTCATTTTGATCTCGGTCGATGCGAGCGTGTGTTAAAAATGGAAGTTGTTTTAAAATGGAAAAGTGTTTCTTTTAAAATTGTTTTGAAATTGGTGAATTGGGGTTTTAAAGTGGGAGTGTTTCTATTTGGAATGATTTATTGCTTGTTTGGATTTGATGAGGTAAAGAAGTGTTCGAACCATGTTATTCTTTATGGAGGATCACATGTGCATCGATAAGTGTAGAGAGTGCGTGGGAACACTTTTCCATGAGCGATGTTTCCAGGATTGGGTTAATGCACATGTGATAGTATAGAAGGGGCCATATGCAAGTTTTTAAAAAAAAATAAATGAAATGATGGTTTTTGGAAATAGAAATTTTTACTTATGTTTGTATATGTTTAACTTATGAGTTTTTTGCCCTCGGATCGGGCTTTTATTTTGATTGAGTTTTGGCAAGATGGCATTTTCAGTTGTGTTTTTTTTTGTTCTGAGTATGCCACCCAGAAAGGTCGCTAAGGTTGTTAATGAGTCATGCCAAGTTTTCAGTTCTTTTTTCATGTTTCCTATCGATCAATGTAATCAAAGTTCATGAGGGGCAATTCTGGGGTTGTGGAATTAGAGTGGGTCTTCAGGTCATTGGGAACTCCTAGGGTTGTTAGGGTTCATACCGTCTCAAGTTTATTTGAGGGTCCAGTTTTGGACTAGTAAAGGTGAAATGTCTCCCCATCATTGAAGTTTGAGGTGCGCTTGATGGTAATTGTCTCTAGTGAGGGTTCCCCATCTGGCAAGTAGTGCATACCCAAGGAACCTGTCGCCAAGATAACATCTTCATTAGTGCTGACTTCCCGGTTGTCTAACCATTCTCTTATGTGCCACTAGTGTAGCCTCTTTGGGCATTCTAAGCAATCATCATGCATCCCTATGAAAATGTGCCACCGTCGTGGGTGTTTTTAATCATTGAGGAGAAGATGTTGGGGACTGGAGGATGAAAATGGTTGACTGTGAGGTAGGAGATGCTTCAGCCATCAGAGCCCCAACTACAGGTCTTGGGGTGAAGCTCGCACACAATCAGTAATTGCCGAGAGTGTGTGGAAACTTGGTCCGACCCATGTTTTCAGCCTTCTGAAGGGAAATATCCAATGATTTCATGTTAAATTCTTCTCGTCGTTGTATGATCATCCTTGTTGTGGTTGTGTGATGCGCTCGTCCTTCTACAATCCAAGTGGCTTCATTTTCTCTTGGTGTAGTTTCTAAATCGTTCAAATTCTTTGAAAGGTGTCGGGTCCGTGACTAAACGAACACGTTTTGATCTTGAGGATGGTCTTAGATATATACGTTAGGGTGATGTTTGGTTCTGAAAAATTAAAGGTTTTCATTTCTGGGCTCTTTTTTATGCTGGACGCCTCTCCGTAGCTTTTAATTTTTTGTGTCTGAGTTTTGTAGGGAATTCTTCCTTCCCGGTGTCTCAGAGTGCCAGTTTTTTCTAGAAAGTTTTAATCCTAATGGTGGAGTTGTTCCATTATATTTGAGAAGGGAGGATGAATTTTGTTAGGGAGTTCCCGCGTTCCCCCCCTGGGGTGGTGTGTTCGCATTTCAAGGGCTCTATGTTAGTAAATTTTTGTGGTGGGAAGAACCTTCCCATGTTCTCCCCTCAACCTCTGACAATGATTGTACTCGAGTTGGTCTGGTGTGACTTGTGTTGGTAGTGGTCACCATGAACCTCTCAGTTTCTTTTGGATTTTCCTGGGCACGAACTCGACTTATGCTAACTATTGGCTTGGTGACTTTTTTGGGATAGAAAGTGTTTGTGGTGGGGAGAATTGTCACACCCGTTTTTTAGTCATTTTATTTATTTTATTTCTCTTGGAGTCTGGTGATTTTACGTACATGCGGGTGAGTCCCGGTTTAAGATTTTAATGTTGGTATGAGTTTATAGTTTGGGTTAGTGTGTAAACACTGTATGATTAGGACGTGTTGTCCGTGTGAGTACCATACCATACACAAATACCGCACGATCATCCATTTTTAACGTTATGTGTGTATATATATGAATATGTATGTTTATATGTTTATATATTTGTATATATGTGTGTATCTACGTTTGTATGTGTTTATGTTTTAACGTTAGGTGTATATATATATGTATGTGTACATATTCTCATAGGTGTATATATATACACATATGTTTACAAATAAATATGTTTTAAAATTATATGCTTATGGGTATATATGTTTATATATATGTTCTTATATGTTTATATGTTTATATATGTTATATATATGTTTATATATATATATATGTATCTATGTATCTATGTTTATATAAGTAGGTTTATATATGTTTATATATGTTTATATATGTATATATGTTTAAAATGACTATTATTATTATTATTATTATTATTATTAGAAAAAAATGAAAAAAATAGAAGGGTTAGGGTCGCGCCGCAGCCCCCCTTCTTCAGAATCGCGCAGCGCCCCCTGGTCCATTCTTGCATGCGCGCTCCCTGATTGAGCTCCCTCCTATCAATGTCTACCTCCTGGCCTCCTCCTCTCTATGCCGCAACCCCCTCTCGGACTCCTCCTCCCTTCGCCACTATTCGCACCTACTCCGGCCGAACCCCTACTCCAGCCGACCCCGCCAGCTCCGGCCGACCCCGCCAGCTTCGGTCCTCCACTCCTCTCGTGCTCTGTCCAGCCACCCCAGCCGACCTCCTCGTGCTCCGATCAGCATCCTCGACCACCGTGGGACCCCCCTAGCCGAGCCCTTTCTTCTCGCGACACCGTCTCCCGAGCTCTCTCTCCGGCTTGGTTTTCAATTGGTTCTCCATCGGATTTTGGTCTGTTCCTTCAATATATGGGTTTCTCCACTCTTCCCCTTTCAATTCTGATCAATTTGAGGTATCCCCATCTCTCTACTAAAATATGGCTGAACCCTTATGTATTTGCGGTTTTTCATTAGATTGAATCCTATTATTTAGGTTTTGTCGGGTTTCGTCGAGGTTGGTTCTTGCCACTTACGTCAAGGGTTGTGGGTTCGCCATGGTTTTCATGTATGGGTTCATCAATTTCATTATTGTGGGTTAATTTTAATATAGGGGTTTTATTATTTTTGAGTTGTCATCAATTTATTTTGGGTGTTTAAAAAAATAAAGTGTGATGTTTAATCAGTTTTCATGGTGAAAATTTTTTCTAATCGAGGTTTGACATGCTTTTATTCATTAGTGATATGTTTATGCAAAATTGGTTTGATTTTTTTGTGAAAATTTGATGTTGATCTGTTTATCACTATTCTATAAACTGTGCAGTTGGTTTATTATGTTTTTCACGGGCTGAATATTCAGTTTTGCAAGGGCTGAATATTCAGTTTTGACAAGTGAGTGGTGTGCGATTGTCCGTACAACAGGTTTTGGGGTGGGCTTTTGTGTTCAATATATTTTGACACTGGTTGGAGTTGTTTCATAAAATTTTTATGTGGTTCATTAAATATTTTAATGGGAATTTGATTTTAAATTTAGTTTAATAACCTTGAGGTCTTTATCTGGTCCAGAGTCGGATTTACCTGAATAATTAATTTAGCAATGTCTCGTTATATGCATTGCAGGACATATATAAATATGGTATATATGTGTATGGTGTATATATATATATATCTATATATTGACATCAACAACCCTTGCACACGACTATGTGATGTGTAAAGATGGTTACTGCTGGAAGAGCATGCGTTTTGGACTTGGGATTACCGGGGTAGGTGTTTCCAACCATTTCCCCTTTTTGATTCAAACCTTGAGCACTAGAATTTTTGGAATTAATACTTTTATATCGTTGCATTTATGTTGCATTTATAAAAATCATCTGGCATAGTCGTATTGTTGTTTTCAATTTATAAAAGTGGCTATTGATGTTGGTTTATATGAAATTAATAGGTTCTTGGAAAAGTTAAAGTGAGTTCCTTGTGATGTGCTTAGTGGTAATTGATAGTGATTGTGTTTTAGAAATGTACGATTTAGCTTGGTGTGTTTGTTTGAAAAAATGATGAACCAATAGGTTGTTTTAGAAAAATTTTGGAAATGGTGGTTGGTTTGAACGATGCAATTTTCTTTTATACAGTGTTGTGAAAGAATTGGGTTTGGCTTCAATGATAAGTGTTTTATTAAAATGTTTTCTAAGGTTATTATTTTAAAAACTAGATGTTCCTTTGTATGTTGGAACATCCATGGGAGCACTAAGTGCTCACATGGAAGTGCCTCCAAATGAAAATGACACATAAAAACTATATTTTCTTAAAACTAGGTTTTTTATGGAATGGTTTGGTATTTCAAAGAGGGATGAAAAGAAGTTGTCTTAGTTGGCCTTTGGTGTGAGTTGAATGGTTGTTCGGTTTGAAGGCCCATTTGATATTGGTTTTTGAATGGGGTGTTTACACTAACTTTTGGAAAAAGTGTGTGTGCCTGATTGGAAACTTAACTCATTTCTGAAATGTTTTGAAACTGCACATGTTGTGATGGCCCGGTTGGCACCTTTTTGAATGTGAGAGAATTTCATATATACATATTTGTGGGCATCTCTACAGATGGACTTCCCTTCGAGGATTGTCGTGTAGTGGTGTTCGTGTAAGGGGCTGGCAATTGCGGTGAGATGAGTCAAGCGTGCGAGGGCCTCCTACTTACATAAAATTATCAAAATCACCATGGGTTCTTGGGCATCCTTTAGAATATCGAGAGATGGTTCCTAGATAGCCTCGATTAGACAGGTTGGTTCCCCCTTGGTAGATAGGCCTTGTTGGGTGTTCCACTGGTTGGCTATTATGGCGGCCAGTTGGTTATTGACTATGGAGTTCCATGCCGGCAGGTAGTCTGAAACTAAGTATGTCCAGGGGTTTTCTATGGATGTTTAAGATCACCCATGGTTATTGCTTATATCTTCTTGTTTACTTTTACCTGCACTTTGTTTCCAGCATTTACTTATTACATGTTCTTCTTTTGCACAAATGTGATAATCATGGATTTGAAATTCAGTTTTCAAGAAATGCATTGTTTTTGGGAAAACGGGTTTTGGCATATGTTGGTTTTTGAAATGGTAAATCAGGATCCTTTTTCCTTTAAAATATGAAAACCATAATTTCTATCTTTGTATGTGAAAACTAGTGTTTTTGGGATTTTTTTCTGGAAAGTGGTCTTGATTGGATTCTGTGGTTTACTTTGGCATCCCTATTGATAATTTTTTATGCTCACGCCAATTTTTATCATTTTAGTCGCAGGTTTCCCTCGTATAAGTTTTCTTGGCTAAGTTTCTCATTTTGGGAGCAATTTTGGCTTTGGTTGGGAGGTGACCGAAGGGTCACATGGAGGTACGTCGGACGTTTTGTTTTATTTCATTCCACTACTAGAGTTTAGTGCTTTTGTTCTATCTATTCTTATTTACTTGTTTATCTTTTTTGGGCCAAATCATTCCTAATGATTTAACTTTGATGTCCGACACTATTTTCGATCCCGGGGGGATCGAGAATGCCCCTCGGGACTTGCCACGAGCTGGCTTGGGTGACCGGTTCAGGTTCACCCCAGGCTAGTTCGTGACATTAATATTATTAAAGTAATAATTTACAAAATATTTCATAAATTATGATTACACCATTTCCAGATTCATACTTGTGAATGAATTTCATAATTATTTCCAGACTAGTAGGGAAATATTTTCCATATAGGTAAATGTATAATTATCAACCACTTTATTAACTTGAATAAATTCATTTACAATTCATATATAGATATGTAGTTAACATAATTTCTTTATTTCTTCAATATATTTAAAATTTTGGGTTTTTTGAGTATTTTTCCTCTTTTCCTTCATTTCATAAGATTAATTTCAATTGATATTGTTTAAATCTTGAAGCAATGAAATTATATTTCCGTGGATTATAAAATCCTAAAAGAGATGAAAATTTATTCACCATGTTTCTATCCATTAAGAAAAACCAAAATGGATATAACATGTTAATATAATATCGATCATGAATAATCAAAAATTATTTAACCCTTTGAATCTAAATAAGTATCATAGTTTCGTCCATAGAAATCATCAGGAAAATCATTCTAATGAAAGAATATGTATGGTATCATTTTATCATATCTACAAGAATTAACATAAAACCTTAATGTATATTAACATAGAATATAAACTATAAGGATATGAACATAAACATTTATTAATCCAGTAAATTATACAAAAATACAATTATTACATTCTCAAATATCATTTCAGTTTATAGTTTTTTATAATTTGTTTACAATATCTGCAAAAAAATACTCAAATAATAAAATGTGGATACCACTAAAACATTATCAATTTCAACTATAATTAAACTTTTCTTATAAAACACAAAAAATACTCCCCATATTCATCTTGGATTATTGATTTATCTTACCCATCCTTAATCTCTATGAATAATATTTTATAATGATTAAAGATATGAAAATTCTTAATAGTGACATAATTGAATTGAAATATACCATAATTCCATTAATACATATAAACATATAAAACCATTTTAAGAAATACATCCTTATCGCCCATAAAGTATCATATAGTTAATTTTTTAAATAAGAGAGGTCATTAAAACAAAAAAATATATAACAATATTTGTAATGTAGGGAATTATATACACATGATTGTAACTATTATGAACACCATATGATTTCTAATCATCATGTCTAATATACAGCGTAACCCCCTTGACTACATTATTATGTAGACAACATAGTTTCACATGGAATTACTATTATGATCAACTTCCAACATAAACATGGTGAATTAATCATAGAGAGAAATAGGTATCACACTTCATCATAAAAAATTACCATGAACCAGAACATAATATAAAAAGAATAATTATTTCATCATAGAAACAACCCTTTCAAATTTTGTAAATATATGATTTAAAAAAAAGGATTTTCAATGGAATGTAACTTACATCAGATTCATCTTACTTAAAATGTGTTCAATCCTAATGAATAAGTATTTGAGGTCTATTATTAATTTATTAATGAACTATAATCATGTTTATAATAACATATACAAACATATCATAAAAATTACATCAATTTATTAATAATATTTTATCATTTACATAGTTTCACGTGCATTCATTTCATAGATTCCATTGTTGGATCATAATACATTTTTTTGTAGAATTAATGTAAAAGTACAAAAGTGGATATTAATGGTATTAATAAGTTTCAATAATTTTAAATGACATCACACATCATTTTTTTGAGCTTAGGATGATTCAATAGATAATATATTAATATAATTTTTTTGTTTTATCATTTTTCTACTACAATAACATACTATATCATCTCATTTAATATCATGTTTTGACCTTTTTTCTAGAACATTATGAAACATATAATATTTAAAATAAAATAAAATTTTACTGTAATAATAGATTTATGACCACCCATGATGGTCGTAAAGAAAAATGAGAACACTTCATTAGTGATGATGTTAAATCAATACATCAAAGACGATGTTTTCATTTTTTAAAAATAATTTTAGAAAATGAGAGGGAATATGATGAATATTACATTAAAAACTAACATACCATTATATGCATAATATAATATTTATTATGTTAGTTGGATTAGGGTTGGTCAGGATAGAATAAGGAAATAATATAAATTGAAATGGTATTTTAAATCATAAATTATTAACCTTGAGAACCTTCTTTTGGAACATGGTTTTAGTTTTTTGGTGAGACTAGCAGGTCTTATAAGTGGCTAATGTGCATGTTATAGTAATTAGTTAGAAATTAAAAAATATAAAAGGTAATGAGTTATGAGAAGAATATGTGGTGATGGGTGGCCTTTTTATTGGTGGAAATGGGTGTTTTATCTTTATTTTTTTCATTACTTCATTATTTCGGATCGAGAGAATGAATAGATAGAAACTTGTTAATAAATATATTACAATAAAGTTTTTATGTTTGAGATTATACTTATTATTCCATAAATGACTCACAGAACTGTATATTTATCTTAATATATATATAGCTTAAATTGTTGCATTTTCCTATTCACTAAAAATTCATGTAATTTAGAAAAATCCAAAAAAACAACTGTAATAATTTTTATTCATGTAGAATATAAAAATGAGCTTCATTTTATGAAAATAAATTTCATAATTTGGGATAACAAATCATTAAATAAACAAATTACTTACTCAACAAAATCTAATTTTAATATTATAACTAATTTTATAAGAATTTGAAAAACTAATTATTGTATTATAAAATTATATTGTACTTAAAAAGAAAATAATAATAATTTATAAATTTATTATATGAAAAAAATATTATCATTTAAATATTTAAATTAATTATGAAATTATAAAAAAAATTATGTGTCACAAAAATATATACAATTGATTTATTATTTTTATATCATTTTTTAATTAATCCATTACATAAATATATCATAATTTTACTTATAAGATATATAACTTTTATTTATACTATCATATATGTGGTTACTATTGTATTAGTATATATTCCTAGATTTCTTTAAATTCCAATTATTTCATTATTCAATTATAATGAATTTAACTATTTAATTCCAGAATGAAAAAATTTATAAGTTCTTGGGTTGTAAAATTCCCATATCTCCCCTTCGAGAAATTTATTTAATTTATTTTAAATTAACTTATTACAAATGTGAGGATACTTTTACCATGACCTAGTGAGTTACCTTATTCTTTGATACGTTCTCTCTATAATCAAAAATATTAATATGATTTTCCTAATCATAAAGGTTCTATTACATATGAAAAACATATTGTCTCCAAACATTAGTCAGATCTAGATAATTTTTTCTTAACCATGAAACATGAAAAAAAATTGTTTAAGGAGACAAACTAAGAGGAAAGGATACTTGGTATGGATATGGTCCCACATTTTTTAGGATTCCAAAAGGTAAAATTACCCATGGATATAGCTTTCCATTTCTCAAAAAAAATTCATAACATCATTCTAAGGATATAGTTTATTGAAAATATGATAACATAACCTCGATGAATGTTCTTTACTCCTATTATATCCTAATAATTTCTACCTATTATGTGTTGAGGTTCTACATTGTTGTATCATCTTTACTTTCTCATCCTCTTCCCAAACAAATTATGGTCCAACTAACTTTATTTCCCCAACTAAACCAAAAATATATATATTTTGACACTTTTTTAGATATAATACCACAAATGGTTTCATTTGTATACTCTAATAAAAATAGTTATTAAAAGAAAAAACAACTAAAAAATATGTTAATCCCAACATCCCTCATAATACATTGAACATGCCCAAATAATATCCTATAATGTTTGAATAGTTCACTCCAACTATCAAATATATTGAGGATGAAAATATTTGAGGAAATTTAATTCGGTTCCCAATGAATTCTGAAGGCCTTTCAAAATTATATAGGTGAACCTAGGATAATTTTCATATATAATATACATTGTAAATCAATGTATCTGACTGTCTATTTGAGGTACCATCGAGAAATATGGTCTATAGATATAACTTCTCGAATAGAAAGAAAATTTTCAAATTATGTTAGTTAATAAATAATAATGCAAATCAAATTTTTAAGTTGATATTTCTTTCCTAGTCTCACTACGATGTTCAAGGATATATTTTACCATTTCCACACTAAAAACAAAAAAGAATGAAGCATTTACTTTGGAATTTGTCATTCAACTTTAACCTACTGATAATACAATCATCCAATAGTATCATCCGAAATATCTCTTTTCATTAAAAACAACCAGTAATATACCTGAAAGACTTCTTAGATATTTGTACTACAAGATTAACTGAAAAAAATTAACTATGTACTTCACTAAAAAAATCATTCATCGGATGGGGATAATTTGGAACACATAATCAATTTCAAAATCTCATGATTTTTATCAAAATTAAATTTACAAAACATATAATACATAACCAAATATAGATTTTTGTATAAATCTAGGTCATTATTCTACACTTTCTTAATTCACTATGAGAGTGATGGAACAGTTGAAACATGAGACAATATTGTGAAATTTCTTCCACCAACAACATCCTATCCAAATTTCATCAAATCATTAATCTAGGGGTCATGTTCCAAAAATAACATGGTTAATTTAGCATGATATATTTGTCTTTGGAATCTTCCAGATTTAATTTCTTTTTTCGGATGGTAATTGGTCTTTAAATCATAATCCTTTACCTATTGCATCCATATTTTCTTCCTCATGTTTAATTATTTATGAGTGAATATATACTTCAATATTTTATAGTCATTATATATATTTCAAAATTTGGTCCAAATAAATTATTTCAGTAAAAAAAATCCAAAAACAATAGATTCTTATTACAGGTCATGTGTGAGAAAATTTATGTCATGAGTTTTCATTATTTCTAAAGCATAATAAATTACATAATCATTATGAATTCGAAAAAAACCAAATCCCTAGAAATAACAATCCATGTAGTTTAAAAAGTCACCTTTTCTAGAAGGCATGGTCAAAACTGGAGTCTTCATTATTTTTATTTTTTGTTCCTAGAAAAAAACAGCAGAATATTCATTATAAATAAATTAAACACCATTTTATGTAAATAATGTTATAGGGATAGATAATCATATAATGTATTTTACAAACCACTGGTAAAAGCTATCCAGTCCATGAAAACTATGAATCTCAATATCATTTTTAGGTATAGTCCATTCATTAACAACTTTTCATTTGGTGGGATCAATTGTTTTTCCATCCTTATTTATAATTTTCCTATGAAAATAATTATGTTGTAACAAAAAATAACATTTTATAAATTTACTATATAACTTATTTTCAATGAATTTTTGAAAAAATACCTAAATGTATTCCAAGAACTTCTTAAGATTTTGAAAAACCAAAAATATCATCAATAAATACTACCAAAAAGATATCCAAATATTCATGGAATATTATATTCGTAATATCCATAAGTATATTAGGATAATTATAAAAAACAATGGTCATAAAAAACTAATAATTCCAATATATATTTTTGGAATTTTATTTTCATAATTCCATATTCCTTCACCATCAATTTTTGGTACCCGGATCTCAATTAGACGTAGAAAAATTTGGAGCACTCAGGAGTTGATAAAAAATTCCCTGATATGAGGAAATAGATACTTATTATTAAAAGTAATGTTATTAAAATATCTGTAATTAATCAAATATATCATGATACCGTAATTATTTTTTAAAAATAAATAAGAGCATCCAATGGTAATGTTATATTAAATATGAAACCATTGTAATGAAACTCATGCAAATACTTTTAAATTCATGATTTTCTACTTGAGAAATTCGATAAGGGTGTATTAAAATATCATACCATAAATAACTAAGTCCATTGTAAATTAAACTTTTTGATCAATTATAAAATTTGGTTAACTTGTTTTAAAAAACATCCATGTATTCATTTGAAACTTTTAAATCATTTATCTAAATAGTTCCATTATTTTCGACAATATGTGAATGATATGTTTGATTTTAATATTTTAATTGCTTCTATGATTCTTGAGATATAATCAATGGTATGTGTTCCATCTTGTATAAAAACATAAACTATTTTTTAAAAAAAAATCTTTATCTCTATAATAAATCTTATCATAGTATTAATAACGCCATTCCATACCAAAAATAAAATCATACTCAAATATGGGTGAGACAACATGTTTTAAGAGTAAAGTATATTCGTAGAAAATTTTGAGATGATTACTATATTTCATTATTCCATAATATTTATATTGTTGTTTTTAAAATAAGTTCTTATTTCATTAATATATTTGAAATTTACAATTTACCAAAAAATTTCACCGAAATAATGGAATGGGTAGACCCCATATAAAATTATAAATTAGAAAAATATGATTAAACAGACTATGTATGTGATGCCATTTAATTTTATCAACCAAAATATATTTATGTTTTCCTAAAGTATTTCACTACACATTTCATATTATAATCTGGTTGTTTTCCATCATTCAGATCCTTATTTGGGTTTGTATTTGCGTAATTCCCCATCTCACTACATTTTATAAACTTTATAGATTTCTTATTAGTATTAAACATATTGTCACCAATATATTTTTCATAAAAATATCGAACCATATGTACAATATTACAATATCAAAAACACTTCATAGATTTGATAAGTCATTTCCTAAGGTTTTTTTTCACAACACTTCCCATAAACTAAGAACATGATATTCTTACCTTTAATATTATTTTATTGACTCTGACCCATTTCCTACCTTCTGGACAATTTATTCTTATTTTTAAAGTACTTATGGTAATTATAAAAAACTTTTTCTATATTATTATCACTTAAAAAATGATTCTTATATATTTTGTTATCACGAGAACCCAATTCCCTATGATATCACAGGTTCAATCCTATGTAAAATGAATAAATTATAAAGTGAAGATCGCAAATTATATTTGGACCCTACATTATCAATATAGTGATTTTTTCTTCATACATATCCACTTAGTCTTCTTCCTTTTATTTCAATTAATGGAAATTATTTTATATCCTATTACAATCCAACATTGTAAAATATTTTTCAAGGAAATGATAATTCAATTCACCACAATCCAATACATCAATCTCTTCACTATCCCTAATAAAAAATAATGCTGATAAGAAAAGGTCAGCTTAACCTTACAAATGATAAATAAAAAGACTAATATTTTCATTATTTGAACACCCCATGACATCCAATATTTATTGAAGAACATTAATCCACCTTTTTATCCACCAGTGGGTCAGAAGAACCATTGAAATTAGTAGGGAATTTCTCCATAATTGTTTTACTATAATCTTGTTACATTGTGGTATCCATGGTTGTTATATTTCATGGATTCCACCATCCTTTATAGATATCAACAAATATTCCATTACTATAACTATATACTCAATTCCAATTCCAACCATTTATGCTATTAAATTTAGAACAATATCATCCTCTCTCTACCTTCCTAATTTATATTCCCAATATCTTTTTCCAAAAACCATTCTCAAAAATCCTATCATTTATTTAGAAATTTTTTATCATTAAATGATATATAAATTAATAATATTCATAAGGTAAATAAATTAGGGAATTCTATTGACATTATCATAACCCCAAAATTTATCTATAACAAACTTTATACCAAAAATAAGGACATGTCCTTAAACATTTCGTAATCTCATAAACCTAACTTGAATAAAAATATTAGATTCACAATTATATTTTAATTTTATAGTTTTAATGAATTAGGTCATAAGAAATCAAGAAAAACAAACAATTATTTAATCTGGATATTACTAAAATAGTATCCATTACATTTATAATACAATAGTTTTTAATAAATCCAGAAAAATATTCTATGTATTCATTTTCGATTCGTAATTTCTCCATCCCATATTTACTCTTATGAAATGTATTTTAAAAAATTGAATGATAATAAAAATCTTAGTAAGGGACATAAAATAAATTAAATAAACCAGTATTCCAAAAATACATATAAACATATGAATACATTTTCATAAAGACATAATTCTCACCGATAATGTGTCATATAGTTTATTTGTGAAAACAATAGATTTCCATAAATAATGGAAAGAATAAGTAAATCCATATAGAATCATAGGGAATTAAATAATAAATATTTTAACCCTCACAACTACAATATGATTTGTAACCTCATGGAAAATTACAATGTAACACTCACGACTACATTATGAGTTAATCATCATAGTTATAAATGAAATAACAATTATGGACAACATCAAACATAGACATACCTAATGCCATGGAGGGAGATATTTGTACCACCCTTATCCATAATAATTTCACAGGACCCAAAACATAAATAATAATTTTTTCAACATATAAACATCCCTTTTTTATGTTGTAAAATAGAAATTTATAAGAGGATTGTAAAAAGAATTCCCTTACCTCTGCATCACCTTAAATTAAATGATTTCAAACATCCATTATAAATGAATAGATACTATTTTTAATTTATTAACGAACTATAATCATTTTTGAGCTACCTTAAATGGCCATGTTATAACAAATTGAAACCCATTAATTAATAATATTACTTACTTCCATTATTTCGGGTGTGTTCCTTTCATGGCTTCCATAGTTGGTTCGTTATAAATTTTCTTGTCGAATGGAAGAAAAGTATAGAATTAAAAACATATTATATTAATATCATATGAGAATTTTAAATGCTAAAAAAATAACTCTGTTTACCATATATTAGGGTTATTCATTAGACAAAATATTAATAAAAATGATTTAATATATTTTTGTGGTTTTTTCGACGATCCCGAACATGTATCATCTCATTTAATATCATGTTTATATATTGGTTCCAGAACATGATATACAAGTAATATGTATATTAAAATAGTATTTAACCATAATAATGGTTTTATTACTATCCATGAAGGCGAGAAATACGAATAAAAACAAATCATCCACGTTTAGGGTAAATTGACACATCATAGATGATGTATTAATTTTTTTTGAATAAGGGGTGAAATGAAATGATTGATTAAGGATATTCCATTATTGTAATAAAAACAAAATACATGTAATAATATAGAGATATCATTTAACTTTGATTAGGGGATGTGAGTAAAGAATATGAAATTAAAATAAATTGAATAGAAAATAAAATAAAATGAAGAAGGATTTTACCTATTTAAAACATCTCCTTGAGAACCATCTAAAGGAATTTGGTTTTGGGATTTTGGGGAGACAAAAATATCAGTGATGTGGTGAAGAGTATTCAAAAGGTATTTGGGTAATAATTAATAAAGGTTCATGGCTTTGAGGTGTGAGGATAAGAGCTGGTGAGTGTTGGTATTTATATCGTGCCACAGGGGAGTTTTCATATTATTTTATTCATTAGTTTATTACATTTTTCAAGACTATGACGTGTTAGATCATTATCAATAAATATATTAAAATAATAAATATAATTTCTACATTTTTGTTATTAGATCATAAATTACAAAACAAATAGATTATTTCAATAATAATGTATATACACTGTAAATTACCTTATTTTTCAATTCACAAAAATTCAACTACATTAGTAAAATAGAAACAATTAACCATAAAAATTTTTCAATGATTAATACTAAAAAATTAACCAACTTTTAGGAAAATAATTTTTAAAATATGATATATTTTAATTTTAATTAAAATAATTGTTTTTAAAAAATTCCCTATTTTAATATTATAAATTATTTTATAACACTTTCAATACATAATTAATGACACTTAAAATTATCTTATTATCATAAAAAAATAAGATAATAATTTATGAACTTATTTTATGGAAATATTTTATCATTTAAATCATTATATGTATTTTAATATTGTTAAAAAAATTATGTGTCAAAAAAAATTTATAAACATAATGAATCATTTCTGAACATTTATTTACATAATACATGAGATAAATATATCATATTCAATCTACGGATATACATAAATTTTATTTATACTATCTTAGATGAGGTTACTATTCAACTAGTATTAATTCCCCAATTTCTATAAGTACAACTTATATCATTATACAATTATGATGAGTTGAACTATTTAGTTCCATAATGAAAACATAATATTTTATATATGACATGGTTATTACAGAAATATCTCTAAATTAACATCTAAAAATGTATTTTATAATAATAACAATATCATTTATAATTTGGTATATTTGAAAAATTAAAAATAAAAAATATGGACAAATTTATTTTTTGATAATTTAAAAATAAAAAACATTTAAAGGAATGATCAAAGTCAATAGTAGTCTTGATGTTTTGAAAAGTTATTAAAACAATGTATGGTAAAATGGATTCTTATTTTTACACATTTTTATGTTATCATAAGTGAGACGGATATAAATATTTTGGATATAATACATTTAATTTTATAAAAATAAAATAAAATTATGTGCAAATAAATATTCACAATAATCTATTTATATATAAAATCTTTGAAAAAATAATTATGAACATTTATATGGAAAAACTTATAATTGGATAAAGAGGAAAAAATTCATAAAACATTTTCTCAATCATATGAAGTACCAAATAGAAGAAAATTGAACTAAAAATTGAAAATTATGGGAATAAATAGATTTGAAGAAAATATATTTTATTTTACCGATAAGGACTTTATAATTTCGATCAAATGAAATTTGACATAGAATATTCCAAAAATAAATGATATTGAAACCAAAGACCTTAATGCATTACTGATTATAATTAATAATAGATTGAATAAAATAGCATAAAATAAAATATAAAATACTATATAAATAAATATATTCATCATATAACATATAAAAGCAGAATTATATACACCTTATAAACACTAATAGGTACATAAGATGATGCCATTATAAAGGAATCAATATAATGAAAAATATTTGTTTTAGTTTTAAGAATCTCTAAATCATAACCTCGTAAAATAGATAGGTTTAGATATATTTTTAAATATGTTTTATTTTTATTATAGAAATAATAAAATACATTAATAATATTTATATAATACACGTAAAAGTAACATATATAGAATATGTTATATGCCTCACCGAAATGAAAATAAGATGACAACCCCATACATAGAGTCCTTAAATACATCATGCGAGCTCCTAAAGTATTATTTATTAAATTTCATTTTATTATACAAATATAATAGAGTATATTCAGAGTTACATTAAAATAAATCATTCAATTATAATATCTATTTATATATTTATTAACAATTCAACATTAAAATTAACATTCTTGTTATTATCTTTAAGGTTTCACCTGAATGTTTCAGTTTGTTATGTCTAGTCTATGCATGCGTGTCATGGTTTAATAATATCCAAAATTTTAAATATTTCACAACCTTCATAATTATTCATCATATAAAATTTCATAGAAATATATATAACTTGATCTTGAAATTTGAGGTGCATCACTTCGTTGATACTATATCATGTGTATAAACTAATGCAATGTTTCCCAATTACAATATATTTAATAATATATATATATATATATATATTAAACAATAATTTATCATAATTTTAAAAAAAATATTAGATATATCAATTAAAAATTTCCATATGACCATATTTATAAATATGAATATAAAAAGTATCACATCACCTCATGGAGGTGGTATACCATTCATATAGATGAGCAAGGCTATCACATTAAATAGTTGGAATGGTAAAATTGTAAAGAATATATTATATTTGATTTATAGGAATTGTTTTACAAACATCAAATGTATCCATTAAATTTATTTATATAACCACACCGGAGAGAAGATAGTGAAAAATTATATATATCACTCCACGGATATAGTTCCCCTACATACACATCACCAATGTTTTTAATTTCAAATAGATTTAAGGTAGTTAGAATAAAAATTAAAAAATAATATAAAAGAATGTAAGTATATTAATAATGATTATTTAATCATTATAATGTTGTTATAAAATATTTATTTGATGATTATGTAGAATGATCCTTCAAAAAGGTCGGTAAGAAAATTTATCTTTTCTTCAGACATCCTCTTCTAATATGCACATGGACACAATTATAAGGGTATTTTAGAAAGACCAAATCCTCATGGTCTGGGATAAAGACATTGGGAAAGTATTTATGTATATATTTTCAAATATATTTCAAATATATTTTCAAATACAAATATCTCAATTTTTTTTGATAAGTGAGAAGAGGTTGTTCCCTTTTAGAAGTGAGGGCAGTGGAAGATTTTTAATTATTCTAAACATTATAATAATATAATTTCTCAATAATGCAATAGTGGTTCCAAATTTCTACAATATTTTTTTTGGATGATATATGGTAAGAATCAACTCATCTGAAATAATTTATCCATTTTCCTAGGTAATTTTCACCCATATATCATTGATATTAACCCAATGTTAAACCATTTAACCCTTACACTAGTAATATTATATATTTTCATTCAGGGTCAATGATTCCATTTTAAAAGAAAATTTGGAAAAATAGTGAAAATTGTTGTTATTATTTACCATTTCCAAATAAATTGATAAAATTCATCTATAATATGATTTGGAAAACAATTAATTAAATATTTTTTATCCTAAAATATCAATAAGATTATTTTCAAGGCTATTCATATAATGTGACATTAAAACCATCATGATTTCCATAGATTTATAATATTAATATTTATAACATTGCATAGAATAAATTTAGATATATATAATTTATTAATATAAAATTTCCAAATAGGCATCCATTTGAATATTTTCAATCTGTTTATTCTGATTATTCAATATTTTTCATGGGTGATGCAGTACTCAAGCATCAACTTTAATCTATATACATAATTTCCAATATAAAAAAATTTACTACATGTTAAATAAGTTTATAATATTTCAAAAAAAATTCTAATAATTCATATCATTTTTTTATAATAAAAACATAGAATAGATATTAAAGGAAAGAGGGTCACATTTTGAACATATTATTTAATTAAAATAATATAAATGTTCTATATCAAATGGAAATGTAAAAATTGAAAAGCATTAGAAAATTGGATAATTTATTTCAATCTGAACTCATAAAATGGAAAATTTATGTTATCTATATATTTTTGGACGATATACCATAATTTTAATTATGATAACCCATTTTACCATTTTAATTGGTAAAAAACATTTATCATGGTTTTAATTCGTTGTGAATAAAATTGAAATGGAATTTATTTCAAAATTATAAAATTACGATCAATAATATGGAATCTATTTTCATACATTCTATTTCAAGAAGTTCAAAATTAAAATTTAATATAATCTTCCATAATTCTATGGAAACTCTTTTTGGAGGAAATGCACATTTTAATCAAAACAAGGATACGTATCAAATTAATATGTAATTTCCATTCCAAAGGAATAATTTGGGGTTAAAATTCATATTACACATTTTGAATTTGAAAAACATTGATAGTAACCTTCTGAAATAATGATTAAAGATAAGTTCTAAAAATAGTTTTTATTTAAATAATAGCATTAGTTAGATTACCAAATGTAACACATATATTAATAAGATAAATATTTTATTTTTAGATTAATTATATTAATATATAAATATATATTAAGTCTATTAAAATGATTTAATAAACTAAAAACTCATTATAATTTCATAATGGTGAAAATATTTATAAAATTTATATATTTCAATATTAACCCTAAAGGAATATATTTCTGAAAAATACCAATAATTTACCTTTTAAAAATATATATATTGTTAATTCCAAAATAATTATAAAATATTAAATTATTTTTTTAATAAAATTTAATTTACCTTTAAAATAAAATTCAAAATAAACCTTAAAATTTAATTTAATGAATAATTACCATTTTAAACATTAATTATTATTAACTGTATGTGATTTCATTCTTCACAATCATGATTGGGAATAAATTTTCAATGTAATCATAATAAACCAATTTATTAGTTTTTATTATATATATATAAATATATATATATTTACTAATGAGTTTACTATTTTTTATACTCACCAATCCTATATCCATGTTATAACAATCATATTTAAATAAAAATTTTCAATAGTATATCTTTGTCATTTTTACTTTGGTTATTCATGTGGTACATTCTATAAAAATAGTGTTTATTTAATAGAAAATATATTCTAAAATACTATATTTTATAGTTTCCATTTCAAAATGTGGATGAAGATATTTGATATTCTGGGGGATTGTAACTGAATATTAATTGTGGTTATTGATGACAACAGGTTCCAATTTCACTGTCTACATTTGAGTGTTCCCTTATCTTACTTCTAAAAAGTGATTCAATTATAATATCCTTCCTCTTATTACGACATTTTTGATATTTTTATATATATATATATTTTAAAATTTAATTTTGATTTATTTGTGTCATAGTGTATGATGTTTTAAGAATTTATTTGTAAAATGTAGTTAATCATTATTATTTGAAGATAAAAATTATTAAAAGGGGAAATAATTATTGAACTGTTTCTCAGAATCCAAATTACGAGAATTTACAGTGGAATATTCATTAATACATATCATTAACATGGATGTTATATACATATGTGGGATCATAAGTTTATTGATAATACATGTTAAATTTTTTTCACTGAATATAATAAGTTGAATGATGATAATTGTAATAATGATACTATTTTCGATATGTTTATGTAATTTAGTTTTCATGGTAATCAAAATTATGGTTTTTGACAATACATAGATTGGATGATCAACATTAAAACAAGTGATATATTCCTTTTTAAAATATGTGAAAATTATTGAAAAAATTTATAAAGGATTCAAGATCTAATATAAGACCCCCTTGCTTTTTAATAATAGTAATGATGGGATGTATTGAAATAATCCCAATAATTTTTTATGTCTTTGTTGAAAAATTTATATGTTATCAAATTTTATTATGAGAAAAATGTAAAGAAACGTGGGAGGTGACATTAGTCATAGAGTTTTAGTGTGTAAATAGTGGATAATATAGGTTTTTTGTGTTTCCCTAAGTTTATATTTTAGATTTTATTATATGATATCCAATTCAAGTGTGGGAATAGATATAAGAATCTATAATGAATGTTTTATTGGGAAATTAAATTTTTTATGTTAATACTCAGTGATATTATTACATGAAATTAGTAATTTCCAAGGAAATTAATATTCTATATTTATATAGTTGTTCTGTGTAGTGGGGAGACGCCTCATAGATATAATCCATAGTTTAGTAAATTTTATTTCTAGATTGAGTAATTACTTCTGAATGAATTGTTATTTATGGAAGAGTTATGGTAGTGTTGAAAAAGTCAATGAAGTTATCCATAAGTATTTTTATCAATATTCATATTATAAAATTTAAATTTCATCTAAAACAAGTTTTTTAATTTATGGTGGGTATTTTAGGCCCCTAAACTATATAACATATTCATTATTAATCTATGTTCCCATTATAATGTTATAAAGTACATTTTTTCATAGATTTTATTATCCCTTGGATTTATGGTATTCAACATAAATTTATGATTTATATATTGAATTTAATGTTTAAAGACAATATATTGATACACGTTTGATCTCCTTTTTAAAAAGAACTTGTAATAAATTCTTCTCAATAAAAATGGGTCAACTATTATATGACTGGTCAAGGGACATCCTTATGAGTTTTGTGTGGCTCTGTCATTTTTGGAATAAATTTTATTGAAGAATAATGAGTTCTGTCATGATAATAAATATATGTTTAATGAGTAGATATATCAAAATCTTATATATGTTAGTGGATAACTTAATATTATTCTTTAAATGAAATGGATCATCTCACATGCATATAGAGATGAATTCATAATTTTGATAACTTATGACAGTCACTTTTGTGAAATTATGACAGTTTTCAATATTGTTTTTCCCATGTCACTGAATTTCAAAATTATCAATTTAGTTGATTGAGTTATTATAATGGCGGTTTTCTATAGTTTATACGTTTTTAGAAATTGTTTGAATAAGTAATATAATGTGTTTAAAATTTACTTATTTTCTTATTTACAAAATGTTATATCATTCTGAATAGAAGGTTTATATGAGTGGATATAATGATTAGGAAAAAATTTATTCATTTTGTTTTTTATGCTGAAAATATTAAATATGGAAAAAATGTAATGATATGGGTTTTAATTTATGAATAACAATAAATATATATTTAATTTTACAAATACTTCCAATTCCTTGAATATTTTAGAACTAATTTTAATTAAAAAATTTGTTTTCTATTCCTTACATAAATACCACTAATCCATTATTGGAAAATCATTTTACATAATATGAATAAAATATTTCCTTCATTGTTAGTGTAATTTTTTATTTGGAAACAGAAATCACAAGTTGGATTGGAATGTGGATTTTCTATTAACTCGTTATCTTTTTATTTTTTGGATAGTATTTCATAAATTCAAAACCATTGGAATTGAAAATAAAGGAATGAAAAATATTTATTTCAATTTAAATTTCTATAAATATTCAATAGAAAAACATCATTTTAGTTTATTTGTGAAGCCCGACCTTATAAACATCCCACTTATTTTGTTTTATCAATAGGACATACCCATTATATATAAATAATGATATCTAGAAGGATAACGGAAAATTATTCTGTATGTATTTTTGGAATCATCACACAAGTAAGGTTATTTTATTTTTTCCACATACCCTCTATTATTCAATATTTTTAGGTATCTAGAAACACCTTTCATATGAAATGTACTAAATGAATGAAACCAAATCCAAAATTATGCAGCAGATATGAAAGAAAAATTTTCATTTGGATATGATTAAATATAGAAATCATCTACCAATTGTATATACTACCACTTTTCTTTCATCGTCAATAAATATATTGGTTTGATGAATATCACACTGACTTGAAGTGATAGGACATCCTAAATCTGTAGGCACCCACTAGTTGTTATACCAACCATCCTTTTTTTGGGATATATCCTCTCACAACTCTGTTTTAAAACCATGATATTTAAAGAAACATGTGAAGAGAGAATTGGGTTCTATTGGGATTTTTTCAAGCAAAGAGAAAGAAATCCTAAACACAGACTGCCATCGGAAAATAGGTTTCAAAAAATCATATTGCATGCCTATTAATTGTTTTTGAATTAACTCTTGATTCATAATGTATAATTTAATACCTCATCCATCATATCTAGGAACAAATGAATGCATATTATCCCATGAATTGGATATTATAAAATATCTCTTAAATGATAGATTTTGTCAAAGATCCCACCAAAATTATTACACTTAACATTCATCTTCCAAATCATTCATATGATATATATTCACCTTCTAAGATTTAAAATACTAATATTGGTATGATATGACTATATTTAATAGTACAAATATCCTTACATTATGATATATCCCTATATTAGTAGACGATGTGCGAAAAACACTCCTTTGATTCTATTAGTCTTACCAAATGACATGTATATATTATACCCTCTTATATCTACCAAAACAAATCATATTCCGAAATATATGGGGAATAAAGTATGCAGTGTATCACTTTAACTAAGGACTAAATAGATTATATTCCATTTTATATTGTATCAAATCATATATAATAATTTTTTTGAATTATATCCAATAATTTTTTTCATATCATATATTCCAAATTTAAATTGTTATCATTATATTCATCAAGTGTCAAATCATAAAAGATTACTTCAAAAAATCAATAGAAATATATTATATATTAACTCTAAAAGTATGTTATAGAAAATCAATAGGTTGAACTGAATCCTCTTTCAGTCATCCATTATGTGTGACCTCATTGTTATTTGCTACATTGATGATAAATATGAATCACCATATCAATTAATGTAATCAAAGGGTTGTCTCAAAAAATTATTCAGTGCTACTTATTCAAAAACGATCGGATTTGATCTACTTTATTAACATGAATTGTTATTCTTTTTTTGACCAATCACATCACTACCTATGTGTAGTCTCATATGATCTCATTTTTAAAAAATTGGGTGTCCCTGTAAAAATTAGTATGTCAATGTCTTTTTTCAAACTCATATGTTCTCTAATTTTATTAATATTAATGGACCATGTTGACAAATACATCATAATTAATTGTCTATTATGGATGATAATATCATATTCCCATCTTCAAAATATATAATAACATCACATGTATTATCTTTGTGTGGCCACACACACCATAGTCTCTCTCTATTAATGGTCTATAATCCATATTTTTCATTAACAAGGACAATTACCAACATGATTGATCTCTAATATATGACATGATCAGAATCAGACCCAACCACTCCTATATTAACATATTATCATTGATTGTGTAATAAAAATATCAAATTATAAGTGATCTCATGAGAGGTATCTCCATTACATATAGTAAATGGGATTCTAAATGTGATCCATGAATCCGTAGTATCCAATTAATTGTTATGTATCATTCCATGTGGTATAAAATTCGAGCAATCCAATACATAAAATCCATTTTTATTCCTTATTATTATATCATGTATCTTATATAGGAATCAAACCATTTTTAATTATAAAAATTCATTGTAAACTATAATATTATATGATGATCATACATGAGTGATAACTCAGTGTAAAACATTGTTAGGTAAATTATCATTATAATTCATGAAATGTATATCAATATATAAAAATATATTCCCAATGTGAAAAAATGATAAATTGAGTATTTACATTTAATTGATAAATTTAAAAATCCTAAAATATTTATTAATAATAATTAAAATTTCCTTATATATGAATATATCATACCAAATAATATATTAGGGACTACTAAATTATCCTTATATGAGTCCTAGTTTCTAAGGTTTTGTTAAATTATTACATATATTTGAAAAAAAATACGTATCTATGTGACCATCTGACAATACACTACCACTAATCATTTTAGTGAGAAACATAAATGAATAAATAAAATTTAAATTACGATGATATTTTGGAATCATATTCCAAATATTGAATAATTTGGATATATTCAAATTTCAGTACATCAGAATACCAAATATCATGATTTCAAATTTTTTAATACACATAATTATTTCTATGATTTAAATCATCATTATTGAAACTCATTCGATTAATTTATTTCCTTAACATATTTTGATAATAAATATATCTATTGACATTATAACATATCAGAACATCATAAACCCTTTCATAATTTAATAAAATTCACATTATTCAAATAATTAAAGTTAAAATTTTGACATCCCATTAACATTATATAATACAATTATTTTAATATACTAATTGTAATTAAAGTTTTATTTTTACATACCAAATTATTTATGGAATAGAATAAGTCACATACACATGCTAAAAAAATGTAACTATTTACATTTTTATTAACCAACACAAATACTAATAACATTTGAATGCTATGTAGAACTCACATTAATCAGATATTTTAGTAATTTTTTATATTTTTTTGATGAACTATATTATAATACACACTCTAATAATCCTCTTATACACAATATTCACTTTTCATTATCATTTTATGATATAAGAACTCCAAATTAATTAATAAATTTCTCATCCTTTGTTTATGTATGAATATTTATAAAATAAATGATTATTTCTATGTCATATTTGTTATTCTGTGTATTTAGAAAAAATATATCTTATTAGAAGTATTTATTCATTGAACTATAACATTGAGGAGTGGTTGGAACATCTTCCAAAATATATTATCAAATTTATTTAAAAAATACCTTTATAGTGGATATAATATTTAAATTCAAGTATTGTCCTGTAAACATGCTATAAAATCTAATAAGTAAGAATCCATATGTATCATATCACATTTAATGTTCAAAATATATGATTAATAAAAATACAATTGGTATATAAGAGACATGAGATGATGATATACGTCTTTCACATCAATCCATCTAATCGTGATAAAAACAATTATAGTTGAACCATTAATGATTCATGTATTTTATTTTTATTTTGAAGAAAGTATAAAATATTTAAAAATACCTTCAATTATTTCAAACACATTTATATTTAAATAACATGTAAAACATTCATTTGGAATCATATATCCTTCGAAATTACAAAATATATTTCAATAACATCGACAGTTGGCCACAAAATTACACGGACATTCACAAAACTGTCCATGTATCTCAAACACATCAACATTATAGAATAATTTATCATTGATAATGACTACCTTAATTTTCTTTTCAATTATCATTCTTCACAAAGAATCATTATTTGAATTTGAATCTAACATTTACTATCCTGGATTTAAAATATATTGACTTATATTATATATAATCCACGATAACCCATACATATATGACCTTATTATATATTCTCATAACGTGGGAATATTTGGGAAATCATTATTTAATTCATTAATATTGTTTTATCACTTCCATAGATTATAATATTAGAATATTATATACTAAAATCAGGCCCAAATAAAGCAGATATACAAAGTATGTCATTAGTAAAGTCGTTCATATTGACAATCATTAGCATATCCATTCCAATATTTTTAAGGAAATAAATTTTTTTTCGTTTCAATGAACATAATGACTTTACATCAATAAGTTAATCATTATAGTTTTATAATATTCTTTTGTATTCATATATTGATCAACTTTAATGCTTTGGTTAGTCACCGTGAATGAGGATTGAAAAATATAAATTCAACAAACATAAAAATCATTCATTTGTTATAAATCATATGTGTTTCTTAAATATAGATTCTCCATATAATATGATTGATATAAAATCAATGTTTTATTATAATTATGTTATTTATCTACATCATAATATTTTATAATATGAGTAACATGTTTTATTATCATTTTAGATAGAATTATATTTAATATTCTTCCACTAAAATGATCACCTAGTTTAATCTCCTTATATCCATTAGTGGATCAATATTCATATATTAGTAGGAATTAATTATACTATGTAATTCCACTCAAAACATATCTATTTTGGTCAGTCAGAATTCTAACTATATAAAACATGATTCATTGATTTTTGATTAAAAAAATATGTGTCTATTATATCATATGAATTAAATCTTATATATTCCATAACAATCATTGCTTTTAGGGTTTCATAGATATTTGTAACCAAAAAACGACAAATGTATTTTGTTACACAATACTTATGGATATAAATTTCATTCATGATTTATATATATATAATCTATTGGGATAGGATTATATTAGAACCATTAAGGATGAATGATCAGGGTCATGATACAACCCACAATTTATATTCCACAACCAAAAATAGGTACCAGTCATATTTAAATATATATAAATTTTTCTCAAGAATAATTTAAATTACATTTTTGTAAAAATTAAAGTATAATATAAAATTAAAAATCCACCCATGGCTAGTCCGTAAGTCATAAATACCCATCCCACACAATTCAAAATTAACGCATGTGCCTCCAGGCTAGTGGTAAGTCCTACAAAAGACCATCTACATAGACACTTTACTCAAATGATATTTCTTTTTTCATACTGTAATACATTATATTTAAAAAAATTATTTATCAACTAAATTTAAGATACAAAATTTACTAGAAAAACTAAATTCATTGTATACGAAAAAATAATCAATTTAACAAACCTAGCATGTATGTACACAAATTTACGTATAATTATCTCTAGAAACATTTTAACAATATTAACAAATAATTTAATTATTCCCAAAAGGGAATTTATAAAACCATGAATAATAAAAAGTTGATAACTTTTTAATAAAAAAATTCACATATTTAAAATTGATATAATTTTTTAGGATAAATTCATAAATTAGAGAAAATTAATAAAAATTAATATAGATATAAAATATAAATTCTCAATAATCATTAATATAGACGCATTATATTCATTTAACAGTATTAACACATTTATATTATTAATTATAACAACATTCACATTAAATATTTGATATTTTATAAAAATTTATTTTCTAATTTTTCAGTATTAATTATGTAAAAATATTACATAATCCAAATATCAAATCCATAACAACAGTAATATGTTGACCATTTTAATCACCCAGACTCTTTTTTATGATGTTTATTTTAATTATCGAAATAAATCATTAATTTTAATAAATAAAAATTATTAATTGTGAATAATTTTAAATTTAAATAAGAGAAAAAAGTTAATTTTATTTATATATTTAAATTAGGAAAAAATATAACTTAAACTTTTATTTTATAAATAAATAATTTATTTCTATTTCAAAATGTGTTTAATATAATTTCATCATAGGAATTACTAAAATTAAAATTAACTATTATCAAGGATTAATTAATAAATATTGGTTATATAATTATAAAATCATTATAATAACAGAATTTATTTAAATACTTTTATGTAATGCAATCCCAAAAATTATATTCATAAATATTTATAACAAATTTATATACAATAAAATTTAATAAATAACTAAATTTAAATAAAACAAATTCATCGACAATAATATTTTACAATTGAGGGGTAATTGTAGAATATGATTTATATCCTTGTAGAGTATAACCCAATACACACACTCCCATATCTGGTGTAATAAACAAATTATTAATAAACTATATTTGAAACATACTACAGATTCTATGACAAAACTAATATGTGTTTAAATTAAAAAAATTAATTATTACATTCAATAAAATCCAAAGAAAAAATAGGTTTATACTTTTACATAGTTAAGAAAAAACAATAAAATATAAAAATCATGTCTTTCACAACTATAAATATATTTTCCAACTTTATACTAAATTAAATTATTCCTGATTAGACTTAAAGATATCCCACAAAATCTTTATCATGTGTTATCCCTCTAAATATTTCTTGTGTACTACTTTTATTTATAAGATTGGGAATGGATACAAAAGTATGGGTTTAGTTAAAACTCCCATGATGGGAATCATATAACTAAATCTATTAAAAATTAATAATCATATACATAGTATGTAATGAATAAAAAATATAAAAAATATAATAATCAAGTCAAATTGTGAAGAATAAATTTTAATGGAAAAATTGAAAATATGGATTAAAATATATACGCAACTCATAGAGATGGAATGAATAATTATATATATCAAGACATATTATGAATTCCTTATTCCCAAACACTATATTGATATGGGGATAGGTGTGCTCTATAACCCAGTATTTTAAATCTTACGAGACATATTGGTGTAGCTAGAAGATATATAATTTTAGTCTCCATCCTTGAATTCTTTAAGTCTAATGGATTCACCTTGTGATTCAACAAGAAATTTTTTTTCATTCACTAAGTAACCTATTATTAAATAAAATCATATATATTCATATATGTCGGATCGAAATAATGATGTAGATGCTCAATATACAAGAGGGGGTGAATTGTATACTTTAAAAATTCCTTTGGAACTTTTAAAGTTAGTTACGAATAACTATTATTTCCTTAAGCAAAGGAATGGGCTAAGTTTAACAAAAGATTAAACTACACAAATTCACAACACCTCTAATACCAAATGAAAACTTGGAAGGAGATTCCAAAAGTAGGTTGTGGAAATATGGTTCTGGAAATTGAAACTTAACAAAAGATTACAATATGAGATTCTACCTTAAAGCGTATATAATCTAAATGAAACAGAGTACAAGTAAGGAAATATTGGAAAATTATACTTTCCTTATAATACTAAATGCAGCAGAAATAAACGAGTAGAAAAACTACAAGTAACAAGATACAAGTCTTTTATCCCAAAGAGAAGGGTATCCAACAATCTAGGATAAAGGTCCCTTGATTTATACTTTCAAGCTAGTCTGTCTTACCCACACCAAGGTAAGACCTTGATATGAAGATCAGAGTCTCTGTCTTGCTATCCTTGAAAGCCCTTAACATCAAGGTAGTTGGAAACCTCTGTCTTCCTTAGCAAGGAAGTACTCGAACTTCAAGGTAGTCGGCACCTCTGTCTTCCTATCCCCAGAAGTCCTCGAATGTGATCAACAACATTCGGAGTTGCACGAAGCAAAAACTGAACGAGCGGTTCAGTACACACAAGGCATGAAAAGCTTTCTCTCTCTAGAAATCACCTTATCAGCGTGTGGTTTCTAGATTGATCAATTTCATTGTATATAGAGCTCTTTCAAATGAGCTTCTATTTATAGGGAAATTTCTAACGGTCTGCTCCCTCCTCCAACGGTCATATTTTCCATGAAACTTGGAGGGACCTGTACATGTGTAACTCAACCAATGGTTAATTAGAAATAGAAAAGATGACATCTTTTTATAACAAAATATGTATAACTGAATGTATGACATTGTTTTGAAACAAAGAATTTGTGAATAAAAGCTAATCAATAGTTCGGAGTGTAAGAAAGTCAAAAGATAGGAGTCTAACCAAAATGATGTTTGGAGTCTATGTTAAGAAATGTTCGGATTCTGTTTTATAGGAATTTGGAGTCTGGTTTCCCCAGGGATTGGATTCTGAACCTGTAGAGTTCGTAGTCAAACTACATAAGAGTTCAGAGATGAACTGCTTAAAATTTCGGAGTCGAACTTCTTAAGCTTTTGGAGTTGAACTTCTTAAGAGTTCAGAGTTGAACTTCTTAAGAGTTTGGAGTCGAACTATTAAAAATTTAGGAGTCAAACTACTTAAGAGTTCGGAGACAAACTGCTTAAAAGTTCAGAGTCGAACATCTTAAGAGTTCGTAGTTGAACTTCTTAAGAGTTCGGAGTTGAACTTCTTAAGAGTTTGGAGTCAAACTTCTTAAGAGTTCGGAATCCAGAATTCGGATTAGAACTACATTACAGATCACTTCCAGAATTCAGATCCTCAAAGAAGAATGCTCCAAATATTTTCATTATATGGCTCTGGAAATTTGGTTATGAATCCTGTTTTTGAAATTATGAAAAATATTTCTATGTATAATAAAATCTAGGTTAAGGTATATTTCCTTAAAGAAGTAAATTTTCCTTATGGGGGTAAAAATAATATTTGCTTAAGTATAAGGTGTTTGTGATTTTCAAAACAAGACGGAATGGAAAAGTCATAAGGAAAACCTTATTGACTCAAAAATCTCCCCTGTTTGGAAATCACAAACATCCTTACGAGAAAGCATATAAGGATCTTGAAAAAATTTATTAGACTTTTAAAATAAAACTTATCTCCCTTTGTTTATGGATAGAAATGAATACAACTAACTCCCCCTTAGGCATTAAAACTCTAAGGATTTTATTCTGAGTTTCTGGAGTGGAGTTTTCAATAATATAAGAGTGAAAAACTTCATAGTGGGAAACTCCACCATTCATTAAGGATATTTCTCTTAGAAAATTTTCCCTTTCTCCTCCTTAGGAGTAGTTCTTTTTTCCTTCTCCACCTTTGTGATTTTCAAAAAGAATTTAAGGGAATGGAAAACAAAGTATGCTACCTGAAACATTAGTATATAACAAGATAAAAACCAACCAGATAACCATTTCATTATAGTTGGGAAAAAAATTTACAAAGAAAGACAACTACAACAAAAGATCGGAGTGGGTTCATTTGTCATCCTTTTCCTTCGGAATGAGCTGATTCAACAAGGCTTTGAGTTTCTTCAAGTCTCTCTGATCTTCCTCTCTTTTCCTCTCCAAGGATTTCACCTTTTCTTCTTGAGATATTAGAGCCTCTTCCTGAGCCTCCAAGGCTTCTTTCTACAACTTCAACAACTCATCATTCTTTTCCATCTTTTGCTTAAACTCAATTCGGAAATATCTTTTAGTTTTCAAATTTTGAGATACTGAGTTAAGCATCCCATTAAGATCCCTGGCCTGTTGATTTCGAAAATTTTTCTCTTGGTTCAACTTCTCAGAAATCTCATTAACCTTTTTATCATCCATTTCAAAATCATTTTGAACTTCAACCTGAAAATTCTCAAATTGAACTAAATCTTCATCAACTCTCTTACACCACATCATTACATTACTACAGGACTTCCTATGCATGTCATAATTGATCAGAAAACATTTCTATTCAGCTTCCAACTTCACAAAATTATCCATTACCATGGATAAAGAATCTGATTTATGATTCATAGATTGTTGTAGCAACTGGCATCTAGAATCTATTGTTGGAAGAATCGGAATTGTGTCCACCAACTTTCTCAGAGATTGAACCAAAAAATCATTCTCGTGGGATGATGATTCCGAATCAGAAACTTCTTTTTGATATTCCTCTTCTTCAACTGGAATCATCTTCCTTCTAGAGGTACCACCAACCTCTTTCCTTCTGATGACATCTTTAATGGGTGTCTCCATTAGAGTTTGGTTCCCTTTATCAGATTTTGGAATGGATTTCTCATTTGGAGATACTTCCTCAGATTCAGAAACTTGAACAATCTGATCCTCATCTGGTTTCTGTCTTACTTGTCCTTCCTCAAGAAAGTTCCTCTCATAGGATTATTCTTCATCAAACAGCTCATTCGCTTCTTCTTCTTCTTCTCGATATTGCTTGCTGGCTTCCTCATCTCCCTTTCCCGAGGTAACTATCTTTTCGGATTCATCCTTATCTTTGTAGTCCTATACTTGCTTGATCAAGGTATCCAGATCTTCACTCTCCTCCCCCACTTCTTCTTCTTCTTCCTCTGCTGCTTCAACAACTTCCTTCTCAGCTTCTACAACTATTCCTTTACCCTTGTCCTTTTCCGGAGTGACATAGTTTTTTGCTTGAGTTTCTGGTAAAGAAGGTTCAACACCAAAGGTTTCCGGAACTGGAAGCATTTCGGAAGCTAACTCTGTATCTTTTAGAAAATATTTCACTAGTTCATCTTAAGTCATCTTCTTTCTCAACTTATTCTCTTTCCCATGCCTTTCTAGCTCCTCAGCAGCTTTTTCTTTTAATGCCTTAGCCTTAGCAGGATCCAGTCTGAATTGAGGATCCCCTTCCTTCCTCATTTCTTTATCTTTCCTCCACTTTGCTGCTACTTCATCTATATAGATTTTATACTTCTTCGGCTTGGGAGGTGCGGATTTAGTTTCCATAGGCTGAGGAACTTCTTCATAAGTAACTACTTCCTTAGCCTTTCTCTTCTTCCTTTTATTTTTTGAAGGTTCCGGAGATTCTTTTTCAGCTGTTTCAAATTCCTCCATGGATAGGGGGTAAAATTCTCCAGATTCACTAGAAAATCCTATCTTCATTCTTTTAAGTGTATCATCACTGACAAGCATAATCTTGCAATTCCGGATCTTTGATTTGCAAGAAACTTTGAAAGATTCTAAGCAATGAACAATCAACTTAGACAATAAGGCAGGAAACATCATAATCTGAGCTCTCAGATTTCCTTATTTGATATTCTTGATCGTAACCAAGACATGCGTTATCAGATTTATCATTCTTAGATTTACCAAAAAATCTAAGACATAGATATCACTCTTCTTCAGATTGTCTTTATGACCTCTTCTCGGAACTAGAAAACCTTGCACCCATAGTTGAAGTATTCTATTATTCGGAGTGAGCTGGGAAATCTTAGTTGTTGAATCATCCTTAAGCCCAAGACACTTCAGTGCTTTCTCCTTATTGAAAATTCCTTGCACATCGGGAAGTTTGTGAGAACAGAATTCAGCTTCTCCCTCATATGCTATACCAACCAGGATTGCTGACTTAGTGTAAGAAAGTTTATAAGTCTTCTCATCATTCTTAAAAGAAAACCTTTCTCTGCCATCTTCTACCAGGAAGGAAACAGACTCATAAAACTCTATCAATAGGTCAGTATAAACTGGATCCTGTTTATCTGACTTAGCTATGCATACATCTTCCCATCCATTGAGTCTAATATTCTTTGAAATAAGAGAATCAAGCTTATAAAAATCCGGATGAACTAAACTTTCCCTGTAAACAAACCACTTTGAAATTGGATTGATAGTTGACATATCTTAAGAGGTTGCTTCAACAGACATTCGGAATGAAATAAACTGTAAGATTCGGATTGGCTTCACAATATTTGGAACCGGCCTTATGAGGACCAGTAGAGCATTGAGACGCAAAAGCATGAAAAAATCGATGTGGGACGAGTCTCGGGGTCCCCTTTTCATAAGCAAAGAATTTGACCGTTGGTCTTCCAAAATTCATCCAATGGTTGAAAATACATTGATCTGATTTGATGGTTGAGAATAATTCCACAAGAAATTTTTTTTGACTCCGATCTTTTGAAGTTTTTTTAAAGAAAACATTCGGATTTGAGGAATAAACTAGAATCCTAACTAAACAAGGAAGATACCAGTAAGAAAAATTTGATTACAAAACTATAAGTAGGAATAATCATAACTTACGGATTGACAAGAAATATTATTCGAAATTGGTAATATTCTTCTTGAAAAACTTCATTACGAAAGTTGTAGTATGAAAACCTTGTAACGAAAACCCCAGTTTGAAAATCTCCATTATGGAAATCTCGTTACGAAATTATTAGTATGAAAATTCCATTCCGGAAGTCTTCAGTACGAATACTTTCATTCCGGAAGTTTTCAGTAGGAATACTTTCATTCCAAGATTTTCAGTCGAGAAAATTTCAGTTCCGTAAATTCCCATTCCGGTAATTTTAGTTTTAGAAACTTCCATTCCGGAAATCCTAGTTCCGAAAAGTTTTGGAAAAAGTTTTTCTAAAAAAATGTACTCCCCCTATGAAAAGGAGTTTATTACTATTAGAAGAATTTTTCAACAAGAAGTTAATGAAGAATTATTACCTTACAGGTATCATTCGTAACTTTTGTTTAATGTATTTAAATCTATCGGAGGGTAATGATTTTGTGAAAATATCAGCAACTTGTTCAAGCATTCCAATAAACTAAAGAATGATATCTCCTTTTTGTGTGTGATCCCTAAGAATGTGATTCCGAATATCTATGTGTTTTGCACGAGAGTTATGTGCAGGGTTCTTACATAAAGCAATGGCACTTGTGTTATCACACAAAATTTGAGTTTTTGTAAAACTCAATCCATAGTCTGTGAGTGTGTGTTGCATCCACAATACTTGCGCACAACAACTTCTAGCTGCTACATATTCTGCTTTAGTAGTGGAGAGTGCTATAGAATGTTGCTTCTTGTAGGGCCATGAAACTAATGAATCTCCTATGAAATGACAAGTTCCGGATGTAATCTTTCTATACATTCTACATCCACCAATGTCAGCATCAGAAAAACTTTTTAGAACAAAATCATTTCCAGAAGTATAAAATAATCCTAGATCCATGGTTCACTTAAGGTAGCGAAAAAATCTTTTTACTTCCATTAAGTGAGATCCCTTAGGATTGGATTGATATCTGGCACATAAGCATACTGAAAACATTATGTCTGGTCGACTAGTTGTTACGTAAAGTAAACTTCCTATCATACCTCTAAAAGATGTTTGATCTACTGGTTTCCCAGTTTCATCAAGATCTAAAGAGTTTGAGGTACCAATAGGAGTACTTATACTCTTATTGTTGTGATAACCATACTTTTTGATAAGATCTTTAATATACTTATGTTGAGATATGTAGGTTCCTTCTGGTTTCTGAGAAATTTGAAAACCAAGGAAAAAAGTTAACTCACCCATCATACTCATTTCAAACTCATATTTCATTAGACTTGCAAAAGAGTCGGTCAAAGATTGCTGAGTTGAACCAAATATGATTTCATCAACATAAATTTGAACAATCAAAACATTTTTCTTATCTTTCTTTATAAAATGGGTTGGATCTGCATTTCCCTTAACATAGTTATATTGAAGTAAAAATCCAGTGAGTCTATCATACCATGCTCGTGGGGCTTGTTTAAGGCCATAAAGAGCTTTGGTAAGACTAAAAACATAATCAGGATGTTTTTTATCTTCAAAGCCAGGAGTTTGTTCAACAAAAACTTCCTCTTGAACATAACCATTAAGAAAAGCACATTTTACATCCATTTGAAAATGTTTAAAATTAAATAATTCTGCAAAGGCAAGTAGAATACGGATAGATTCAAGTCTGACTACTGGAGCATAGGTTTCTTCATAATCTATTCCCTCTCGCTGATTATAACCTTTAGCAACAAGTCTAGCTTTATTTCTTACTATGACTCCATTTTCATCACATTTATTTCTGAAAATCCATTTTACTCCAATGACAAAACATTCCTTAGGTCTTTCAACCAAGGTCCAGACTTTATTCCTTTTGAATTTATTTAGTTCATCTTGCGTGGCTTTGATCCAATCATCATCACCTAAAGTTTCATCAGTGCATTTAGGTTCTAATTGGGAATGAAATGATAGATGTTATACTTCATTTCTTAAGGAACTTCTAGTCCTTATAGTTTGATTTACATCACCAATGATACTATCACTGGGATGATTCTTAAGAAACACCTGATTTGGGTTTTGAAAAGACTGTTCATCAACATATGGTAGAAAGTCTTCTGGGGTAAATGTTTCAGAATTATCTTCTTGAACATTATCCTTATCAGAAGGTTCTTCTATCAAATGTTGACAATCAGTTTTAGAAAACACATCCGAGGATGCAGGCTGGGATGGTTTAAAAACAAAAGGATCAGACTCATCAAATTTTACATGTACTGTTTCTTCAACAGTACAAGTATATTTATTAAAAACTCTATAAGCCTTAGAAGTTTTGGAATAACCTAAGAAAATTACTTCATCAGATTTTGGTGTGAATTTATGTAAGTTATCTTTAGTATTCTGAATGAATACTTTGCAACCAAAAACCTTGAAGTAGGATAGACTTGGTTTTCTACCATTCCATAACTCATAAGGAGTTTTATTAAGAAAATGCCTAATCAAAACTCGATTTATAGTATAGCAAGTATTACTTACAGCTTCAGCCCAGAAATGTCTAGCTATATAATATTCACTCAACATGGTTCTAGTTATCTCTTGAAGAATTCTATTTCTACTCTCAACTACACCATTTTTTTGAGGATTTCTAGGTACTGAAAAATTATGAGTAATACCTTTTTTAACACAAAAAGTTTCAAAATCAGAATTTTTAAAATCTCCTCCATGATCACTATGAATAGTTTTCAATGGAAGGTTTTTCTCATTTTTAACTTGAGCTCTAAAACTTTTGAAATAAGAAAAAGCGTCAGACGTCTTTTCTAGAAAATAAACCCAAGTAAATCTAGTGTAATCATCAACTAGAAGAAACATATAGTATTTTCCTCCAATACTTCCAGTTTGTGTTGGACCAAAAATATCCATGTGCACTAACTATAATGCATCAGTTGTTGAGACTTCACTGATTGATTTAAAACTAGATTTATGTTTCTTTCCATATTTAAAAGGATCACAAACATTAGAAGAATCAAATCTAAGCTCTGTTAGATCCTTAACTAGTTTCTTCTTATAGAGTTTGCATAAGTTCCTAAGGTTACAGTGACCTAGTCTTCTATGCCATAACCAGGAATGATCTTCCATTGAACTTATGCAAGGTAAATTTGGCTCCTGAGGTCTTCTAAATTTAAGGTGTAAACATTCTCATGCCTATTGGCTAAAAGAATAAATTCTTCCTTGGAATTTTGAACTAAGAAATTATCATTCCTAAAATTCACAAGGTATCCTTCATCACATAACTAACTTATTCAAATGAGGTTTCGCTTAAGACCCTTAACAAAAAGAACCTTTGAAATCAATGTTTTACCTAAAAGAACAATATTACCAATACCAACAATTTCACCCTTAGCATTATCTCCGAATGTTACCTTTCCTCCATTAGTTTTGATAATCTTTTCAAAATAGATTTTTTTACCACTCATGTGCCGGGAACATCCACTATCCATATACCATGAATTGTTTCTGGTACTCTCTTTATTTTCCTGAAATCAAGAAGAGAATTATATTTTTGGAATCCAAACTTTTTTGGATCTAAGATTACTAGATAACAAAATTTTAGGAACCCACATCTTCATAGAAAAGTAATCTTTGTGAAATCCTAAGGATTGGGTTTTTTTTAAGGAAAAATTCTTTTCCCAGTGACCACCACATTGACACTTAGTACAAAATGGGTCTCTTTGATGAATAAAATAATTGTAACTAAAAATTGGTTATGCCTGGATATAACCAAATCCGTATTTATTTCTTAAAGGTAGTATTTGGGAAAACATTTTATCAAAATTTTCCTTACCATGGGTAATGTTTGATAAACACTTATTTAAGGAAAAACTTTCGGACATGATTTTTATAACCATGTATTTATCCTCAAAATCATTAGTTTTAGAACTAAAGCTAGGCTCGAAAATATTTTTCTTTGAAATTATTTTTTATAATTCTTTAGAATGTTTGTTCTTCTCAGAACATACTTCCTCAAGATTTTTTGAAATACTTTCAAAATAAACATTTTTCCTATCAAGTTCTTTAGAAAGATCTGATATCTCTTTTGTAAGAATATAATTCCTAGAGTTTGCCTTATCAAGTTTTTTATAGAGTTTATAATTCTCAATCTCAATAAATTCAGAAAACTTAGAAAATTCTTCATAAGTAGGTAAAGTATTTTCTTCATCAGAGGAGGATTCTTCATCAGATGATTTATAATACTTATTATCATTAGAATTTAAAGAAACATTTCTCAATAATTCATAATTTCGTACCTTATCCATAAAACAATGATTATAAATAGGAAATCTGGCTATAAGACCAAGTTTCGTCTGTCCTAAAGATTCATAATCAGAAGATTCATCTGAAGAATCACCACCACTGGCACTCCAGGTGTCATTAACTTTCAAAACTATCTTAGATTTGGATTTATAATACTTCTTTATGTTCTTGTCTGAATTCCTTTCTTTCCTTTCTTTCTTTTTGAGCAAAGGGAAATCTGGTCTAATATGTCCAGCTCTCTTGCATTCATAACAAGTGACTTCTCCATATTTTCAATATTTCCTGCCCTTTTTCTAATACTTGGATTGGAAATTTCTCTGACCAGCTATCTTGTTCATCAATCGAGCAAGATTTTCTAATTCATTTTCTGATATTTCGCTCTGACTAGATTCATATTGGAAAATAACTTTCTTAGACTTGGATCTGGTTACTCTCTCAGGAGTCTTAGCTTTCGTCTGATTTGATGTTGTTGTAAAAGAAACAGTACCATTTCCATTGTTCTTTTTGATGTTGTCAGCATCTCTCTTCATTCTTGTCTCATGTTGTAGAAGAGTTCTAAATAACTCATCAAGGGAAATTTGAGTGGCCTTCCTGTTCTCATCTATAGCTGTTCTTTTGGATTCCCACTCATTGGGCATAATATCAAATATCTTGTCCACAAGTGCTTCATCATCTAACCCTTTTCTCCCATAGATTGTAAGCTATTGACTATAGTCATAAATCTCTGTTGATCTTTACAAATTAGTTCACCATACGGAAATTTGAAGCCATGATATTCAACTCTAAGAATAGCTCTCCTAGTCTCAATCACCTTAGAAGTTCCAAAGTGTGTAACCTCTAACTTCTTCCAGATACAATTAGCTGCTTCACAAGAAGAAATTTGGCTATATATATTTCTAGTAATTGAACAAAGTAGAGTATTGCGTACCTTATAGTTGAGTTGATACTCTTTCTTTTCCTGGTTAGTAAAAGTTCTAACTTCCTTATCAGGAATTTTATAATCACCAGTAAGCATAACAATGTTGTCTACTCCAGTATTGATAACAAAAGTATTTATTCGATCTCTCTAGTACTCATAATCATTACCATCAAATATTGGTGGTCTTGTAGGATTTAGATTATCAATTTAACTAACATTGATTCCTTCCATACTTTAAACAACCTTCGGTACACAAACTTGTTAGTAGAAAAAGTTCGTAATCACAATGCTCTGAATGATAAAGTTCGGAATAACAATGTTCGGAATGACAAAGTTCGGAATGACAATGTTTGGACTGACAAAGTTAGCAAGAAAAACATATACGTGAGTAAAATTATTTCAGAGACCTCATCTGATACCAATTGTAGGATCGAAATAATGATGTAGATGCTAAATATACAAGAGGGGGTGAATTGTATACTTTAAAAATCCCTTTCGAACCTTTAAAGTTAGTTACGAATAACTATGATTTCCTTAAGCAAAAAAGGGCTATGTTTAACAAAGATTAAACTAAGAAAATTCTCAACACCACTAATACCAAATGAAAACTTGGAAGGAGATTCCTAAAGTAGGTTCCGGAAAAATGGTTCCGGAAATTGAAACTTAACAAAAGATTACAATATGAGATTCTAACTTAAAGCGTATAGAATCTAAATGAAACAGAGTACAAGTAAGGAAGTATAGGAAAATTATTCATTCCTTATAATACCAAATGCAGCGGAAATAAACGAGTAGAAAAACTACAAGTAACAAGATACAAGTCTTTTAACCCAAAAAGAAGGGTATCCAACAACCTAGGATAAAGGTCCCTTGATATATACATTCAAGAAAGTCTGTCTTACCCACAATTGGGTAAGCCCTCGATACAAAGATCGGAGTATCTGTCTTGCTATCCCCGCAAGCCCTCAACTTCAAGGTAGTTGGCAACCTCTGTCTTCCTCAGCATGGAAGTCCTCGAACTTCAAGGTAGTCAGCACCTCTTTCTTCTTATCCCCAGAAGTCCTCGAATGTGATCAACAACAGTCGGAGTGGCACAAAGCAAAAACTGAACAAGCGGTTCAGTACGCACAAGGCATGAAAAGCTTTCTCTCTCTAGAAATCCCCTTATCAGTGTGTGGTTTCTATATTGATCAATTTCATTGTATATGGAGCTCTTTCAAATGAGCTTCTATTTATAGGAAAATTTCCAACGGTCTGCTCCCTCCTCCAACGGTCATATTTTCCATGAAACTCGGAGGGACCTGTACACGTGTAACTCCACCAATGGTTAATTAGAAACAGAAAAGATGACATCGTTTTATAACAAACTATGTATAACTAAATGTACTTCATCGTTTTGAAACATAGAATTTGTGAGTAAAAGCTAATCAATAGTTCAGAGTGTAAGAAATTCAAAAGTTCGGAGTCTAACCAAAATGATGTTTGGAGTCTATGTTAAGAAATTTTCAGATTCTGTTTTGTAGGAATTTGGAGTCTGGTTTCACCAGGGATGGGATTCTGAACCTGTAGAGTTCGGAGTCAAACTACATAAGAGTTCGGAGACGAACTGCTTAAAAGTTCGGAGTCAAACTTCTTAAGAGTTCAGAGATGAACTTCTTAAGAGTTTAGAGTTGAACTTCTTAAGAGTTCAGAGTCGAACTATTAAAAAGTTCAGAGTCGAACTACTTACGATTTCAGAGACGAACTGCTTAAAATTTTGGAGTCAAACTTCTTAAGAGTTCGGAGTGGATCTTATTAAGAGTTTGCAGTTGAACTTCTTAAGATTTTGTAGTCGAACTTCTTAAGAGTTCAGAATCTAGAATTCGGATTATAACTACATTACAGATCACTTCCAGTATTCAGATCCTAAAAACATAATGCTCTATATCTTTTCATTATATGGATCTGGAAATTTGGTTATGAATCCGGTTTTTGAAATTAAGAAAAATATTTCTATGTATAAGAAAATCTAGATTAAGGTATATTTCCATAAAAAAGTAAATTTTCCTTATGGGGGTAAAAATAATATTTGCTTAAGTATAAGGTGTTTGTGATTTTCAAAACAAGAAGGAATGGAAATGCCATAAGGAAAACCTTATTGACTCAACAATATAATTAGTAATAAAAAATTTCAAAATGTAATATTTCTATGATAGCAGTACATAATCATCCAAAATTTCAGTACTACTCCTCATGTCAATAAAATGGATTACATAATCATTAAGTGCATTTTAAATAATTATGGATGGTTAACCAATATATACTCTAAAATCCCATAATCATTCATAATATAAAAAAAATGATATTTCAATACTTTTCAACATGAAAATAAATGGTATAACATGATCATAATAGATTGAAATAAAGAATGTGGACGATTGAACAATAAATTAAATAATCTCTCATAATATTATTCATTGTAAAAATAAAATATTGAATACTAATACTATTCCCTAAATCAATAATGTAGATAAACTATTATAACATATTTGGAGAATGAATGGTAATGGGTATAAACGAACATGACGCCTATGTAATAAAAGTATCACAAAAGTATAAATGCTTAAATGGAAGACATCCTCTCAAAAAAATTTTGTCACATAGTATCCCAAAATAAGGGATCACGAATTGAATTATTTTATTCCACAATACCAATACTACTAATGATATATATATATATATAGATAAATGAACATAAATTCCAATAGCTTTAATAATTTTTAAAATTATAGAGGAAATGGAATCCAAAAAATTTATTATAGAAGCCATTTTTAATATTGATGTAAAATAATAAATTACCTGCCCATTTGAAAAGAATATTTTGAAAAGTGGATTTCAATTATTTTTGAAAAACATTACTTTTAAAAAATATCAAAAAATGGAGTTTTTAATAGACATAGATTTTATCATTAATAAAATTAGAAGAGGTATAAAAAACAAATAATTGTGAAAGGGAAAAAACAAAATTATTTATTATTATAAAATACCTTTCCTAAAAAATTACATTGGATATATTTCTAAAACCACCCCATATCAACCCCGAATTGGTTTCCCTAGCTGATCCTGATAAGGCCCATGTATCATTCTCTATCAATCTATTCTAGAAACTATTTCCTAGAATCATGCATACTCAGTTTTTTTGAAGGATTTACCACCAAAAATGATATATAATATAAAAATTTAACACTTTGTTGAATAATTTAAATAAAAAATACCAATAGTACATCCATGACACCTCTAAGAACTAAAATAACATCACACTATGGTGTTAAATACTGAGCAGAAAGATTCAAATGAAGCATAAAAATATTGAGTTATAGGTTTGAGTATTAAAACTCAGTAGGCATGCCTGAATAAACTAATCCCCATAAATAAATTTAAAAATAAATACAATAATTATATTATTTAAATAAGAAATCTAAAAGTTTGATTTTAATACATGTTTATAGAAAAATATTACAATATTACATTATATAGAAAAATTATTTCTGTTGTATTTATATAAATTGCATTCAATGATTGAAAGAAATTTTTTAAATAGTCATTATAAATGATAATTAATTTAATATAGTTGAAAAATATATGAAATTGATATTAAAGATTATTTTAAAAAAATATTCATAGAAAGAAGGAGTAAATGAAACAGTATATCATTGTCAATCCCTAATATGTGAGTTCAACATGTTTATATGATCGTTATACCTTAATACTAAAATAATATAATCTATACTCTTTTATAATCTACTAGATCAGTAAAATATAATTATCTAGTGGTCCAAAAAGTTTCATAATTTTTTAGTTAGTTTCATTGAATAATATTATCCAGGAACCTGGGTAAATGCTTGGAAAACACAATCGGTGTTTCAGTAATTAAAAATCTTCATAGGATCCTAAGTTTACCGTGATATTTTTTCAAATAGATGTGAGTTTTTATCACTCTTGAATATTATTAAATATCACATTAAATACACAATAACCCATACACCTTATCACCTATGGTCTCCCTCAAAAAGCACATCCCCTTTCTAATGCATACAAAAAAAAGTTACTCTCATTCCATTGAGCTCCCTTTTCTCACCACACATTTAACACACAATGGAAATATTTTAATTTCTAAGGGAATGCCTTTAGGGTGTTATCCATTTCCATTAAAAATGTTTTGTATAGTAAGGACCATACTAATTTAAATGAAATATCAATTTGGAGACCAACTAATATTTTATAATAAAATAAATTTTAATCACTAGGGTGAGAGAATATTTTAACATGAAAATCCATATTTAATTCTTCGGTTAATTGTGAAAAAATGAACAAATATTTCTAAGATAAAAAAACATAGTATATACATTCTAAATAAAAAATAAAATATATTTCTAGAATACCCAATAAATCATTGAATTCAAAATAAATGATTATACATAATGAACCTATATCTGATCATACTACATTTGATGAAGACATCTTTTTAGATACATACATAAACCCCTCTAGACACATACATGTATATATATATACCATTTGTACTAATGTATATATTACCCTTTCGATAAGGTAATATTTATATCAAATATATATATATATATATTAAAATCAATGCATACTCACTAAACTCACCTTCAACAATAGTAACTAAAAACCAACTTTAGGTTGTCTACTACAGATGTGAAATAAATAAGGAATCCAAAATTCAGAAAATCACTATTTATAATTGATCAAGAAATAATAAAATTTAATCATACTTGAATCTAATGGAATTCCAAAATACCTCAATGGTTTAATCATAAACTAGCCTTAATGGGACACACATACTATGAAAATCATAAAAACCCAATATAGACACCCAAATCATAGTAAGGATTTACCATATCTCAGAAACACCATAAGGGAGGAAAGTAGAAAAATATACAGAGTAATGATAATGAGGATGATAAAAATAGAATATCAATGGATATGAATGAACTATCAATTGGTAAATGGAATTATCGTTAATTGAGGGTGTGAGTGGGGAGTTCACATTCCTGGATCCCCAAGTGGGTATTGAGGAGGGGGATGCACACGTAAGGGGATATAGGGTAAAAAGAATTATGCTTTATTTGTATTAATATAATTAATTTTATTATTTATTTATTTATTCCATTATATTATATTTTCATTATGGACACCTTTCACGGGTTCACAACATGGTTGGTCAAATAGTGCTCCAACCACGCACCTCTCACTAGACTCTTATAGGGCCTTTTGCATAAAAGTACCACAGATAAGGAAATTTCATTCCCACCATGCAATTAGACTAAATTAAAATAGGATACATCATAACTCTTTTATTAGGATTTTTACTAAATATTTTCCATCCATGCACATATAAAAACATATATTCTAAAAGATAAACTCTGTTTGAATCGAAACATTAAAACCAAATCTATGAATAATTAAATAATTTAAAAATAATTATTATATCATAGATGGGGTTTAAAATTACTAAAAACTATTGTAACATTATTCTCCCCAAAATCCCAATTGATTTGATTAAAAAATAAATAAATTGGCAATCCAACTATTTAAATGAATCAACTACTACCCGATGAAAGAAAACTGAAAATTCACTTCTCTACCAAATCAATGAACATGAAAACCCCAAATATAATCCAAATCATTAAAAATAAAACAATTCATAATTAAAAAACCTTATAAGGAAAATAAACACAAACATATATAAATATTGATGTAAAGGACCTTCATGTCTCCAAACATAGACTCAAACAAGTTATTAAAATACAAATGACAATGAAATTACTAAAAAAATAAATTTGTGTTGGGTAGAATAATGGAAAATATTAAACTACACATGAATTCATACAGAACCAACTCAGAAAGATTTCTCTTTGTAGTGGTCTCCCCAATATTTTGGAACTTCATCCAAAAACTTATTCTTAAGAAAAAAATTACCCAAAATCCTTGAAAAGACCAAATATACAAGAGAAACGGAAATGAATAAAGAACACCACAGTTTTATGACAAAAAATATATAATTTTATAAAATAAAATTCGATTAAATTTATTGTATTCTGACGATACATTATGTCATCCATTATACCCAAAAATAATACCACACAATGAAATACATGAATAATAAGAAAAATAAAAAAATATTCATATTGAGTTTATTCTAGAAATATTTCAATCCAAATGAACATGTGGGTTCACCAATGGATTGGGTGTATCTTTTTGTAAAAACATAGAAACACCCAAAAATAATTTTCAAATGAATTAAAAAAAATTAGTATGACATATCATTGGTTTTTTGTGTAATTTAATGTTCATGTGATCGGGATCTTCATGCTAATAAAACATCCAGAACATTCACTCGAATGATTCTAGTGAGGAGGTACAAAAATGAAAAATCATAAAACTTCAAAATATGATTGAGATATCTAAACTAGATAATGGAAGATCCACAGTCTTTACTAGTTATTCGTAATTTAAAGGGAATAATGGAACTTCTTTTAGAAATTTTTAAGAGGATACCGTTTAAAGAAAATATTAAAAATTCATATATAGAATTATTTGTTGGATACGACATCGTTTATTCAAAATAAAATTATAATAATATGTTTTTTAATTACCATACACATGGAATTACAACACCAAACCCTTTAGTATCTTCACATAACCAGATAATTATTTTTCGATGAAAATGAATTGATGAATACCCGAATGGGTCTTATAGTGGCCCAATTTGAAGAACAGACTACCACTACTCTCACCATAGGGATTATAACATGTATATAGAAAATTCATATGTTAAAGGATTATGAAACTCATTTGGAACACATATATACTCAATAATTCGCAACCATTTCTCAAAATATTCTAGTTTTAGCAACCTATATAAATCAGTAGGATTTTACTCTCAAAACATCTGAAAAAAACCTAATACATAACAGTTGAATGAGAACTACCACTTTTCACATTCATGAATCATAAAAAAAATTTCTAAAAATTCTTGATCAATTGATCAACACATTATATAAGAAACACACAAAAATCACCTTATGATTCACTATAAAATCAGGTGAGAATATTCTAAAACAAGAAACTAAAAACTAAAAACATTTCTCATTGAAATAAACTACCCAATTCAATCATAAAAAAATTTCCCTACTCAAAATTAAATTCCAATAAAAATTATGATATAGCAGAATAAGAAACAAATGTCATGTCTAGATAGAAAAATTATGCATCACTCTACACAAACATTTTGTAAAACTGAATTCGCCTCATATTTAAAATCAATTTCCTAATAAAAAATTCAACCACAAGGTATCAGGTTCTTACAATAGGTATTTAATGAATCCCTATATATACATTCATGTTTTTACTCAATCAACTTTCATTATGAAAAAATTTGATGCTACAACATATCATACCAAAATAAATAAATTCTCATTTTCTATTTTTCATAAAATACACATTTATTATTAAAAAAAATATAAACACCCATAAAAAATTTTCAAAAACTATTCATTTTCCAAAACAAACTGTATTTCCAAAACAACCCATTTCATTTTCAAATAGAACATGCTTATTATTTTTTAATCCACAAATCGCTAAACAAGAAACAATTACTAAAACCCAAAATAAATAACCCAAATCAACTCAAACCAATCATTAAGAAAAAATAAATGCGACCCACCACACAATGTGTCCAAAATATAGAAATATTGAATGATTCCAGGTACACATGGAATGGACCAATAGTTTAATATAATGTATTCCAATCATGTGATAAAATTTTATGTTAATGGAGGTCACTTCATGATCTTTAAATGGTTTTCCTTGGAATTCACAATATACATGAACCATGTAATTCCTTCCAAAATTATTCTCCAAACCTTGTAGTATACCAAAATAACCCACAAAATTTCAATGAAAAAGATTACCACTCAAAAAAAACAAAAACTTTTAAAAAATCCAATATCCTAAACCATATTTTTATGAATAAAATTATTAAACAACATTTTAAATTAATTATTCCATTCGTAGGGGTAGTGATAAAGTACCCAAAAATAACTTGTAACTTGAATTCTAGAAATACTCTCTCCTAAAATTTTGAAATCAAAAAATAGTAATGAAAAGCTCCAAGATTTCAATTTTCATGAACTATCTTAGGTCTATCCTAAACTGATCACCGGATCCAATTAAAAATAAGATAGTAGATAAGTTTATGATCCTCTAGGGATTGAAACTACTAACAAGTATTACCCATTATAAATTTTTAATAATTATTTTTCTTGATCAATAAACAAAAATAAATAAATAATAAAAAACAATTATTAGAAGAATGAATATAAAATATTCCTAGTATACCTCAATGTGATCTCATGTGTCACATACAACCACTAAACCAACACGGGTCTACTGTAATTGAGATAGAGCTGGAAGGTATTAGAAGGTTAAAAACACCATATAGGTATATTCATTAGTATTAAAACTCAGTGGGAATCCACGAATAAACTACACCCTATAAATTAATTTTTCATTTAAATCCCAACATTATAGTTTGAAAATAAGGATTAAAAAAATAGTGTTACTCATTCTTTTTATGAAAACATGCAACACACATCCATTTTAAAAAAACTTAATATTAAATTTTCAGAAAATAAATAAATGAAATACATTTCAAAAAATCTCTTCAAAAAATATAATTAACACTGAAACATGTTTTTCTATATAGAAACATAATTTTATTTATAACATAAAAAAAATTAACACAAGATAAAAAATCACAATGACCATTGAAATATCTATTTTTCTAGATAAAATTACACATAGGATTTTTTTACCATAGTGATATAAATAGGTGTTACGATATGGAACATGATAGAAATGAGCATTGTAATAAAAGTCCCAAATAAAACAAGATATTTTTTTTATAAAATCATAGAAATATCTATGTATCTTGGTCAAATGTTTTGTTGGATCATTTTACCTTAGATATCAAACCATAAAATCTATGCTCATGCATGAGCCACTAGAGTGGACAAAGAGAAATATCTATTTGTCACCTAATCAATATCATATTATTTCATTAGTATTTTAGTGTAATATTTATATGGATCTCAATTAAATTACCTACGTATTCAACGTGTGTAAAAGTCAATTGAATCCTGACTAGATACCTAGGGCTCCATAAAATTTAATTCAGATAGAGGTGAATTTTTATCAAGATAGAATATTTGTAAATATTACATTACATAAAAAATCTTTACCCCTCCACACCAATTTTCTCCCTTTATGTTCACATCTACAATCCATGTCCCTCATAACAATTTCACTAGCCCGTCATCATGAACCCATTATTCACCACACATTTAATAACCCAATGAAACATTTTCATTTCAAGGAGCATTCCAAAATAGGGTTTTAAACATACAAAAAATAATTTATGGTTCATATTGATCCCTAAAACATTTAATTTAATATCATATAGGAAAACAAATGAAAATTTATAATAAATTAAATTTTCCATCACACGGTTGAAATCATATATTAATGTGAAAACCAAACATTTTATTCCTAGGAAAATAGGAAAGAAAAATGAAAAATGATTCTATAAGGAAACCATAATTTTCATATCATACACACAGTACATTACAGTAGAAAATACATTTAAAATACTCATTAAATCATAGAATTAAAAGTAGAGAACCATATATAGGGAACTTAGATAAAAAACACTACCTTTGATGACACCAATTTAAAATATATTCCTATAAAAGTGAACACATGTATATATAATATACCATTTGTCCCAATTTATTTATTCCCCTCACATTGAGTGAATATTTATAAGGAGGATATATATATATAAACATATATATGTGTGTGTGTCTAACTATTTATAAACATAAAAATTGTCCTCAATAATGGAAGCTCAAAACAAACTCATGTATGTCCAATATACAGTCAAAAAATTTTAAAGTACACATAACTAACAAAATAATTCGAAAAATCCCCAATAACTAAATTATGATGAACCCTTACTCAAAAAGGATGAAAACCCCATTACCGTAAATGACCATGGAATGAACCGTACTTAACTGGACCATAGAACACTAGACCTCACAAAATCACCAAAATAGCCATCCATGTAAGTTTACGGTTTTCCTTAAATTTTATGATAGCTATAAGGTAATAAAAATAAAATTTAGGGATATGGGTAACAAGTGGATGATGAGAATGTTATAATCTCTCCGTAGAAAAATGATTCAAAAATATGATAAAGGATCAAAATAGAATAATTAGGGTGGGGGAGTTCATGGGTTAAGGGCCATCTTTGGGTGTTGAGCGAGTGTTGGGTGGGGGGGGAGGGTAGGCCACGATCATAGGAGGGAGGGGATAAATATATTTAGGTTTTATGAATATTATTAATTTTTAATCATTTTATTTTTTTTATTTTTTATTTTATAACATTTTTCAATATCTTCATTGTACTAATTATAAACTCAATAAATAAGTATGATATTTGTGACATCTGTTAGATTCATAAATGTGAAAAAAATTACATATTTCTCACAATATGTAAAATATATATATAATTTATGAAATATGTTTGTTTTATAAATTGTTTCGTTAAATATGGATATGACCATACCAAGACTGTAAAAAATTATTTAAATATAAATATAACATTATACCATTAACATACTTTTCATAATAATCAATGATATAATTGAACAGTATTAAGCAACTAGGCTTTCACACTATCCCAAATATGAACCTTCCATGATTAATGACCAATTATAATGTTGTTTAGTTGTAATATGTTTAGGCTAGAAGAATAGTTAACTTATTATGTGATAATTAGTTTGATATATTCTGAATTTAAATAATTTAAAATGGTATATAAAATATAAATGGTCATTACATAAAAATAAGTTTTCATTTTCCTCTTTGATAACCTTTTTAAATGAATTATCTAACTATGATTATTTGTTGATCTTATCATTAATAGCTTATAAATATTTTAATAACATAAAATTATTATTATCATTAAAGTAATATTTTATAATTATTATCAATCAAATGACCGTCCATTTTATATGGTGGTGAAATGAAATAGAAATTAGTTAATCCATTGAGGCAGTAATACTCATGTATGCATGTATGATGATATAATTTTATATATCACAGGAAATTTTTATACTATGTTTTTTTCATTTAGGAATCTAAAATATGATAAAAATATTGTACATATTTATTAAATTTTTCATTATTACAATCTTTTTATGGGGGTTTGGGAAAATTAATCATGACATTCATTCGAGGACACTGTCCATACAATTACACATTAATATTTTATTTTATTTTCATAAGGGAAAAAATATATAAAATATTATTACTATAGCTTAAAAAATTAATTATATTCTATATAAAAAATTCAATACCCATTATTGTAATTATTATAATTCAAAGAGATATATAGAAATAAAAATGTTACATAAAAAATTATACTCAAATTGGTCACATTGAGATACCCTTTGAAGGTCAATTAAAAATAAATGGATTGTGATATTATTTTATCACAATAAGATAAATATATGGAAATAAGATTGTATATAAACTAAAAATGTAACGGCTTCTAGAGGAAACATAATATGTAGATTGTTATGGATTGGTTGATTATACGCCCCTTTTATAATGTGTAGGAATGGGATTTTCATTAACATTACATCTCAACATAAATGGACCACTTGTTATATTGTTAATTTTATCCCGTATAGAATATAATTGATTATAAGGTGATATAAGTTATATAATACTTAATTTAATCATTTATATATTTGTTCTTACCATGGTTTACTCTTTTTAACCCTTTAATTTTTATTATTGAAATTTTAGATTTTATAGTGGAAACAAGTTTTAACCTAAGGTAAATTATCTTTGTGCCTAAAAATAATATTTTTCATTTTATAAAATATGTAAAAATTTACTCCATTTAAAAATAAATAATTTATAAAATATACAAACATTTATTTGAAAATAATAAATGTATAATGTTTTAAAACCGCATTTGTTTTTAAAAAATATAACAAATGTTCCACAATCTCATATTAGAGTTTCTAAATTAAAACCAATAGTTTAATATTTTTAAATTATCCTATAATATATATATATATAATTGTTTTATAAATATATAAGTCATACCTAAAAATTAATAATCTCATAAATGGCATGTAATTAGTACAAAAACTATTTGGTCACACTTTATATTAAAAATTTATTTTTAGAAAATTAAAAAAAAAATAAACATAATAAAATATTATATTTATGATTTAGAATATAATTTTCAATTATTAAAATTCATGTTCAAATTTTTTGAATTTTATCTTTTAATTAAAATAGTGACTTGTAGTGTTAAACTGTTTCTATATGAAAATAGATTTTTTTGAATATTAATCATTCCCATTCATATTTTCTATTACATAGGTATTAAGTAATTAATAAACAATTATTTATATCACATATATGGTAACATCATTAATCACATGTTTCTTGAAATATAAATTAATATCTCCTAAAATGTATATATTAAAAATAATGTTTCAAATCCTAAAATGATTGAATTATTCACTTTAGCTATAACAATTTTTCATCAATAAAATTAAATATATCCTTATTTTCATTATATAAATATTTCAAAACGTATATACTCATATTAATTCCTTCAAATTCAATTGATATGTTAGAATCTTCTAAACAAATTGTGGGTTTCATGTAGTATGGTGTTGTGTGTAGAGAAATATATCGAATAGAATGACTTATTTATAATTTATAATATTTTGAAATTCTATGCTGTTATATTTCAACAGATTAAAAAGCATTCAACCATGTTATTTTTCAAATTAGAGTATATTAATTCGAATAGGGAACTCAAAATTAACCAAACAACAATTGATGTAACATTTTGTGATTTTATAAAATATATTCCTTCAAATAAATATAAATACTATAAACCATTTTATAAAAAGAAATATTTTTTTATATAGAGTAACATGCAACAACTGGTTTACCTAGTGTTTCACACAACATTGAATTTCATCGATAATGTGTGTTACATGCACAACTGATTTTAAGGGAGAAAATAATAATATAAATATTTATTATGATAGTATTCACCAATATTTTGGAACTATGAGCATAAATCAAATTAACTGGATGATCGAAATACGATTTAAAAATTTATATATGATGAATTAATTGGTGACCAATTAATTATAAATTAATATTAATACCAATTGTATTATAATATGTATTTTTTATATAGAAACTATTTTCTATACACAAAAATGAATTTTATGTTAATAAATTATTTTAATCACTAATAGAAAATGATATTAATTTAATTTATACTTTATAAATTATATAAAAATTTTAAATTCATCCAATAGGTATTACAAGAATAAAATAAGAACAAATACAATTATAATTATATAAAATTTGATTCTTTTAAAAGATAATTTATTTCTTTAAATAAAATACTTGTATTAAAACTAAGTATTTAAAATTTTAAAAATTTTATATGATAAAATAAATTTAATCTTTTATACATATTATCATAATAAATTTTTGTTGATTTATTGGTATTTTTCTAAGCTGTTTAATTTTTTGATATATGGTGATAAATACTGAATTTTCATTGAAAATTTCATTTATGACTAATTATTTTTATTGATATATTTTATTTCTAATTATATATAAATTTTAATTATATGAACGTTTTATCATTTATCCAATTTAGGTCATTTAAATCATTTTCATATTGAATTTAGATAAATAATATTAGTAAATATTTAGACATTTTCTAATTAAAAACATGTATTGTTGTCACATATATCTAATCAATTTGAAATCAAATTATTCCACTTCAACAAATTAAATTTATAGAAATAGATTCCACATAAAAAATAATCATAATTTATAATGTTTAATTATTTCATCATTTTTTTTACGAAGGTAATTGGTGAAATTATTTAAAATTAATTATAGAGATTTTGTTAATAACAAGCTACATAATGATTAATTCTATAATATGAGATGAAAAATGACCCTCCAATATACTACAGATTACTTTCTATAAATATTTACACTAGGAAACATATATATTAATTTAATAGTCTATTTTTACTATTGGGAAAAAATATAAAATATCATGAGAACCAAATTATTTTGAAGAATAACAAATGTGAACTTTTCAACACTTTTAAAAGGAATCCATTTATTCCCCGCTATAAAATAATATTAAGGATTTTGGAAAATCAAAAACCACACCAAATAAAACTAAAATACCACTTATCGGTTTTTATATGACTAATGATGGTAAAAAAACAAGTATGTCCTTGTGTTAAATCTAAATATGAGTTACCTGATGAAGAGGTAACATTCATAAAAAAAATTTGTTTTATTTAATCCCACATGAATTATAGTTATTCAATTATTATATAATATATTCATTTTACTAAATATAATTATATTTATTACTTTAATGTTATAACTATAAACAACACACACTTCCATGAAATGAGATAAATAATCCTTGTTCATGTGTATGGCAGACAATCACATCATGAACATATGTCATTAATTATTACATTACCACCACTAAAGGATGGAAAATAATTATCTTAATACTATTTTTTACAATATATCTTATTTTGATGATTACATTATTCTTATTCAATTATTATATAACACATACCATTCTTCATTCCATTTTGTGGAAATAAGATGATATCATTAGTGGATGTATGGACTACCACGTCCTCAAAATGATTAGATTCGTTAATGATTTACATGGAATGTATTAAAAATGTTTTTAATATATATAAGTGATATACATGAAATATATAATAGACCAAATAATTTAGATTCATTATCTCAGGGTTGTTCATGGGATGTGGGTGTCATTTGGGACATTCAAGGGGTGGTCATGATGGGACTACAATGTTGGTTACTGGTGATTGAAGACTTTGGGTGTGAGGCATCAGTGAAGGGAACTGGTGAGGTTTTCTTGGAGGGTATACAATTGTTGTTGGCATCTGAGAGGGTGTGAGAAGGACAAGAGGAAGCCAGAGGGTAGGAAATGAAGGATTGGAGGCCGATGGACATTCATCGATTGGGGTGGTTGAGGGGATATGATTTGGTTTGGGAATAAGTGAGAACCAATTGGTTGAGGGATAATACCCACATTAATGACCAAAAATGGCGGTTAATGTCTTTTAAATTTGAGAAGGACCAATTTTTCCTATAGTGATAAATTAATAATTTTTGTTTCAATTACATCATTCATTGTACAATTGTATAATTATATTCCATGAAATTTATTTCGTTATATAAAAAAATATTTATATAAGAGAATAAATAATATATTGATAATTAAACAATTTATATATTATTATTATTTTATAGGTATGGATAATTTTTACAATACAATTTTAATTATATAATTGTATTAATAAAGAAACTAATATAAAAAAATTAAATAGTAAATATTTACAATAAAATAATAATGAAATTAATTTATATAATATTAATAATATATAATGTTACTAATATTTTATTTAATTTTTTAATGAATTTTTATAAACTATTAAAAAAAATTTAATTGAATAATATTTTTAAATGTGTATAAATATATCTATAAAAAATATTAAATACATTTTAAATAATATATGGAAATATAAATATACTTAAAAATAATACTATATTTTCTATCAATTACATTAAGAATAATAATAAAATTATTATTATTTAGCGAATATATATAAAATAAAATCTTAATAAAATAATATTTTTTATCAACTATAGTACAAAGGAAAATTTTTAAATATTTTTCGCTCTATAATATCAATTTTCTGTTTAGAATTGAAAGTAATTTTTATTATTATAATATTAAAATTTATTAACAATTGTTACAATATATAGATATTTTTTAGTTTTGATTATACATATGCATGTATTTTTTAATTATATATACAAAGTATGAATAATTATTAATTAGATTTAATGTTTTTTAATTAAAATGAAAATATTTTTTTATATAAAATAAATATTTTTTAAATGTGATATTAGTTATATAATTAATGTATAATCATATTAAAAACTAAATTTATGTACACACACAAATTTTTTTAAATTATTATTTTCTAAATGTTAATATTATGTAATTATTTTAAACATTAATAATATAATATTTTTCTAAAATATGATCGTTATTAAAGTTTTTAATATATATTCATTTTATAAATTCATTTTAATTTTCAATGAATCTTTTTCAAAGATAATAATATACAAATATCACCATCATTATTCATATATTAATGTTTATATGTGCATTCATCAAAATATCCTATGGACATACATACACATTTTTACCAAAAAATAAAAGAAATGTAATTAAGTTTAATTTTATTAAATTTTTAATAAATTAAAATAAATTAAAATTTTAGTAGAAATTAATAATTACATATATATTGAAATAGTATTGGTTATATCGCATTTCATTAAGATAAATAACTTTTTAACTAGGTTTAGAGGTAACCTAATACATGACTCGCATACCCAATGACACTAAGGCCTGAAGAAATTGGACGATCGAATACCAGGTTGGGAAAGATCCACAACATGATACAAATGACCCTTTGGGTTTGTGGGTGTACTTACATATATAATATTAATAATATATAAAGGTTCTTACATAAAAAATTATAATATATTAAACATTCCATAAATTAATTTATTTAAATAATAATTCTATAAATCATTAAATGAATTTAATATATATTTATATTTTTACATAAATAAAACTATAAATATGTTATCGATACAATTTTTAGTACTCGTGGAATCTATTTTTATCAATTATGAATAGAAAATTGGTAAATGAATAACATTAATCAACACTAATAATAGTTATCTTTTACCGAGGATTTATTTCAGCTATCATAAATTGATTTTTTATCAGGAATTACAAAATATATTGATAAAGGAAAATGACATTATTCGTTGTTTATATAGTTTTAAACCACTAAATTAAACATAAGCACTAATATCTAGAGTCGCAGGGTTAATGGTAATAGACATCTAAATATATATTCTTAGATAGAATTTGGTATGGATGCAACAAGTATGGAAAACCCAACACGCGACCTATGGAAAGATGTACACTATTACATATTGATCTAACAATGTGCAAAAAATTATAGCATGATCTATCAAGGTACACATTTCCTAGATTTGTCGAATACTAGATTGGTATAACAAAGTCAGTAGTTTTGAAACTATCTTCTATTATTTACCTCAGATAGTTATGTCTATGACAAATATAACCTAACTTCCCTTTATAACTATTTCTAAATGACTAATAAAAAAATTCTTCTATATCACAATATTTATAATTGAGATATAATGAAATATGCCACAATGAATGTCCAAATAACAGAGTTCAATGTTATTCCACTACATTCCCTATATCTTTTATAGTAAATAATTCTAAATACACTATTCATTCAATTATATAATATTTTTTCCTTTATCCCCAATAAATATCTTTATCATTATGTTTCAAAACCAAACATTACATGGAAGAGTTATCCTCCAATTTGTTAATCCATTTTTCATATGAAAATCATTCAAAGATTCCTAGGTTTCTTCTATAACAAATAATATAATATAGAATACCCATAAGATATTTTAGTACTATTTTAAACACATCCCATTCTATATAAACTATATTACTTATATAATTTCTCATCATTTAAACAACATTTGGAATACCATGTCTTGTTCTAGTAATAGAAGTCATGGTAAACCTAACAACCCTTGTATATTCCCATCGAGAAACTACCCCACCTACATTTCGTAGCATGCCACTCCTAGAATTGAACAGTGTAGAATCATGTGAATAATCAAATTGTTCAATCCTATTTAAGTACTCTTAAATATAATTATATTGAGAAATAAATTTAAAATAATTATTCCAAAACATGTTTTATTTTTAAAATGAAATTTACATTACCTAAGTCTTCTATATATATGTTTATCGATAAAGTATATATAACATTACTTATATGATTCAAATCAGTTCCCAAAAATAGTATTTCATCAACATAATCAAATAATATTTCCATGACTGTTATGGACTATATTATAAACGCATTCTTCTTCTTTGGTTAATTGTAATGTCATTTGATCAAATTACTTCATAAAATAACAAAATTACAATGGAAATTACAAATGAGTTTACATGGTTGATACATCAGTCCCAGATCCATAGAATAGCCACTTCATTATTTCCATTACAATCGTAATAGAGAAGAATTATAACCACTTCTTATATGTTAGTTAAATTGATCAATAATCATAAATAATATTTCAATATGACACATAATTCAAGTACTCGAGTTCCCACATACTTTTAAAACGTATCAACGCGTAATCTTATTTTACCTCAACCTTTGATTCATTAAGGAACCAACATTGAACACATAAACTATCAATCACCCATTACAATAAAAACCTATCAATCGTAGTCAGTGAAGAGTGAATGGTTCTCCAAACTTATTCCCTAATACCATATGGGAAAACTATATAACTTTCAGTAGATATCATTTCCAGAAAGTGTTAACTAAAAATTCCCTTAGTTGATACCATAATCCCATTAAAATTAATTTTCAATGATATTTTCTTTCTGCTACCTAATCCCCAAGACTGAGATAATATATATTTATTCACTATCTAAATATTTGACTCCATAAATTAAAATCTCTTCACACTCTCAATAATATCCATCATGAATTATTTATTATGGAACTCGTATAAAGTCTCCAACACTTTAGATCATGCTTCACTACTATATGAAACAATATTCAGTGTACCCTATCTACTTTTTCAACCTATTCACTATAAGGGAAAATATTTCCATAAACATTACTAGACTAAATTATTTCATGTCCATATTAACTATATTATGTTTCAAAAGATCTTCTCAATAACCCACACATTGTCTTAGAAAAAATCTTTATTATGTGATATTTCAAGTCGATGTATTTTATCCTTATATGAGACATCAATTTTTTTAAAATTTAATTACACACTAACTATCAAAATATAACACTCCACCCTGCTGGATACATCCATGATCCATCAAGTAGAACAAAAACCTTATCATTTTCATACATACATCAATTTATTCTATGAAATCAACATTTATTATTGATAAATTTACCCATACTTGCAGTTGTGACATTCATCTTATAGATATTCCATTGTATGTGAAGATAATCCCTATAACACTATTTTTAGTGTCTGTATATTCATTTCCTTTCAATGGATAATCTATATAAATTCATAAAGTTGTATTATTCAATACCTTTGAGTTATTTATTCTAGTGTGCCCTTCCAAGATTCAACATGGAATGACTCACCACTCCAAATGAAAATTAAATGGGTGGTCTATTAGAAATTCGAGTGTACATCATGATACCTACATCTAATAAGAAAATATTTTTCACTGATTAATATTCCTTATATTTAATTTTAGATTTAATTCCCTTGGAAACCATAATTTTCTAGAAAATGGAGATGAGACTTTATTATATACATACATTCCAAAATTCTCTATGATTATTCTGATGTAATAACTTTGTGATAGAACCAATGTCTTAACATCGTATAAAATTGAATCTTTATTTCCAAAATATTTTTGAACAATATATGATCATAAAAATTAATCTTTCTAAAAAATTCATACATAATATTTTAAATTCTCTTAATATCTATACCAGTTTGTAATGTTTCATCTATATAAAGAAGAAGTGTGATGAAAATTATGTCATACCATGCCTTCCAAATGAAAAAATGGTCCACATTAAACTCTTCGATACTTTTTATAACATTGACTTTGTTTAATTCCCCTATAGTATTCTTTTTAGAATATACTCAAACAACTTGTTTTGTAGATATGAAAATCTAACTTGTTTCATCACGTAAATCTATTCCTCTATGTCAAAATCAAGAGAGGTTGTATTTACATCCATCTACTCCAAGTGAAGATTATGAAAGCCTACATATCCCAAAACCACCCAAATATTAACATGCCTAATTAGAAATAATATGATATTAGATTATTTAATTACCTACTTCTACTAGGATACATTCAAGATTAATTGTTCCTTGTATGAATTCATTCTTACAACTCCATCCTTCTAACAAAACACCCAGTTTTTAAAATGTTTTCATTTATTTATAGAATCTCATTCAACGCTTAGTCACCTATTCTGGGATTTCTAGTTTTCCTCCACCTGTAAGAAGTAAAAAATTTCATGTCAGAACTTATAATTTAGAACATTTTCATAACTCTAGATGATATATATATTATGGTTTTATGATTTGCTCTATCTAGTAATAAATCATCTATTGTTATATATTATAAGGAAGGAAATTCGAAATCAATGTCATATGGATATTTCCATTAGAATTCATAATCCATTAACAATTCATGAATTTCATTCAGTGATCTTTCTTTTGACCCAAAATACATACATAAAAAATAACTCAATCTTGTTTCCTTTCAGAAAATAAAGTTAGATCAAAATAGGTTTAATCAATATATTCTCTTCTCTGGAAGTCCTTCTCATCTTTTTTGGATCTTCTACCAAACAGTGTCATTAATGAAAATATGTGGGTCATTTATGGCTTGTCCCTTTTCATCATAACAATGCGAAAATCCAATTTTTTTGTATCCATATTAAATAAATAATCAACCCTTATATTTTCCCTCATGTTTATGTATACCCTATTTGTCCATAATGAAATGGACAAAAATCCAAAAACGCTAAGATGGAATAATTCAGATTTTTTGACATACTACAGTGTTCTATAATATCTTATCTCATTGGAGGAGTTAGAAATATTTTAACCATGTATGTTTTCCTTTTCACCACTCTCAACCAAATTTCTAATGTAACTCCTACGTGTACATATAATTATTATGAATGTTAAAAAATTTCCATTTCATTTTTTCCAGAATTATATATTACTATGTATGCAGAATATATTTCATCATTATGATCACATTATCCATTCATATATATGAAAAATTATAACCATTTAACTCTACATCCTTTTAATATATTTGGATGTTTGATATTTGAATTGTATCCCAATCTTCCATATCCTTCCATTTAGTAAATGTTTGGAGAAGTGAAAATTATTCTTCAAAATTTACACTTATTATTTCTTATTTGAATCATTAATTAATGTCACAATGTTACATTACCCACCATTATATTTTATTGTGGAATGACATTAAATGTCTAAGTGGCGAAATTATATATTCTAGGATCAAGGATTTCAGACAATTAGGTTAAATGACACCTTTCTTCAAACAATTAGAAAAATGACAAAAGAGTCCAAATTCAGTATGATTAACCTTTAACATGCCATTTTATATGTAAAAATTTATGAATTTATTAAAAATATTTACAATTTTATAGATTCCCATCTCTAGACATTCCAATGTTATCACTCTTGGAAATGTATCAATATGTGACCCTCAAATCAGATATAGGGTCTCATCCGTTAATCCTAATTATACTACCATGGATACTCAAGAAACCATCCAAATTCATCTGGTGAATATAGTTCTTATATGTACCTATTCTATTTGACACATGTAAATTAAATTGATCCATAGTTTTTTGATGTGTCTTATAACATTTTACTATAAAAGATCCCAAAATTCATCTAGTTATTAAAATCTCAGTTCTTGAGGAATTATAGATCATTATCTTCAATGAAACATACCATTTAAAAAACAATTAGGTGTGTATTTGATCCTAATTTCATGATTTATATTTTATTGAAATGATTCTAATTATTTTATCACCCAAAATTTTACATTAATATTAATATTGGGAATTAATTTTATGACTCCCATAAATGTACTCGTGATATAAGAGCATCAGAAAACATCACTTTTGGAGTTATATATGAAATTTATTCAATCCTTAATGAACATTTATCTCTTCCAAAAATTCAAACATGGTTTACTAGGACCAAATGATATTTATCAGACCCTCTATAATGAATTATTTTTTTAGTCAGTGAAAATTTTTGTTTCGTGCTGATCACCATATACTTTGGTATTTGTCATGGTTATTTAAGGTTATTATATCCAAATATTTCAGCGGGATTCATTCCGGAAAAATTTACAAGAATCCCCAAAAACTAAATTGGGCTTCCCATAGGAACTTATATCTATCATTATTATCACATCCCATGGATCCAGTAATGTAGACAATAGTTGAATCACCAAAAAATCATTCAAAAACCTCCCCTTCATTGGTTCATGCTACCATCAGATCATATTAATGCTTTCCACATGATATTTTATAGATTTACTTTTTCATATCCTTATATATAACAACCTTCACATCATGAAAACATTATTAAGATTCATTAGCTTATTTCACATGTATATTATAGCCTTCATCATCCTAACAATGGTATTTACTTCTGAGATGTTAAAGACCATATTTCTGGACAATGTCATCCTCACAAACCTAATAGATTTTAAGTATAAACAATTTATTTAAATATGATTCATCTTCCCATTTTTAGAATCATGCAACAGAACCACTGAAGAATTTTGAATTATATATCCCTCTATCTAAATTCTATATAACATGAAATGTACAACATATAACATATCAATTGTAGACCAAAATTATTCTAATTTAATACCATTTATTTCTAGTAAACTCAAAACAAAAATTTAAAAACACCAACGAATGATTATTACTGACCCTAGAGATGAATCTATGATATTTATGAATGAGATAAAATAACTATAATATGTAATATCATTATTTTGGAATCATTAATCCATTCAGTCACCTATCATTTTCTATGAGATAATACATGTAGTTGAAACATATCCTTCATCTGGACAAATTTAACATTGGTGTACCAAATAATGATAAGGCCAAGAACCCAACTCAATGAGATGTGTTAATCATGGAAATATCAAATGAAAAAAAAATCCCATGAAAAATCTAGTGAAAATAGTAATGGAAAGAACACATGAGTTTATGAAGTTCTAACATGTGTCGTGAATCAGTGGGAGAAACACTACTACCCTTCAATTATAATTGAATTATATAAGATTTATAATAATTTTTTTGAAAAATGTAAGTAAGGTCGCAATTTATAAGTAAGAGTTTAAATCACATAATATAAAATGAAATTTTTTTTCACACTTACCTATAGTGTTCACTCCATGGTTATCTCGATTCACAACGTATTCAGATTCATGTATGACCCACTACTGAACCATGTGTCTATTGATCTCCTTTTGAAATAGGTAACCATCTAAAATAATGTTTTGAATAGTGACTGATTACTCATATATCTTCCACAAAACTATGACGACCAACCTTCTAATAAACAATGAACATTGTCTATTAAAAACGACCGTGATATTTTCTCATTAGAAAATACCATCATCTAATAAAAAATCCTCAACCAATTAGATTCCACTATCACTGCCTAAACATGATGACCAAGACAATGTCTTGTTCTTCTCAATTTTATTATTTTAATCTAATAAATAAAATATATTCAAACTCCCAATAATAAGAAATACATAAATTTTGAAACCTTAATTTAGTTTCCAATTACTATGAATTCTCTTCAATGTTCTATATATATTTTGTCATTTTATTAACCATTATATTCAAATTTTTAACGTTTATTTGATGAATTTATATTGTATATATTTTTTATAATGTGATAATAATTATAGTCAATATAAATATGTGTATCAAAATAATGGACTCATTCATTTTTTAGTATTCACCTTGGATAACAATCCGGATTTTTTTCTAACTATATATTTTACACATAATTTTTCCCTAAACACCACATGAAACTTATTTTTAATGAACCTTTAGGAAGTCATGCTTTTTTCCCATTATTATTTATAGTTTAGAGTATACATAAACATTTATATATTCCATCAAATAATATGAATCCAAATATGACATATATTTTTTTAATGATCTAGGATTTGAATTTATATTATGAAAAACTAGGGTTAATGTACCCAATCTATAATTAGGTCTATTGAAATTATCACATATTAATATGATTTATATACCATGTCTATCTAAGGATGATTACTTCTATAAAACTCATCAATCTTAAAAAATTAACATGCTCATTTATTTGATCAATATTTACTTATTTAGATTTTTTTTTGAAATGAGGTCAATATAGATTCATAATATATAAAATATATTGATTAAATAACTATATTAACAACTAATAAATTATTTAATTCTAAAAATATGAATATATAATCATTTAAATTCTTTTAATTTCAATGAAATAATATATAAATAACTATATACCAAAATTTTTACTCTTAGATTTAGGATTCATATCAATTGTTTGATAAACCAAAAATATTAAATAATTTATTTTTTCCAATGTTATTAAAATTTATAGAGTCATAGCCTTTCCTTTTCTGTGAATCATTATAAGGATAAGAAATTTGGTTAATAACGACTCACTAAAAAATGATCATGATACTCCTTTCACAAAATATTTATAATGATACATTTCCATTACAGTGTTATTATTTATATTTGATACATCATTCTATAGGTGTGTATTGGTATATTTCACTTCATGTATGTTCCATAGATATTTAGAAAATGAAGGAATAAAATATTTTCCTCCCTTTTTTAAACTGATGCATTTAATTTTATATACCCATTAGTTCTTGGCCTCTTTTATATAAATTTTAATCAAATTGGTAACCTTATATTTATCTTATAAAACAATGGAATGTAAAAATATTGAATAATAATCAATAATAATTATAATTTAATTTTTATTCCTTATGTTGGGCCTAGAATGAAAATCAATTAAATTACAATGTATTGTATCTATGAAATTAATTTTCTTTTCTATAATTGGAAAGTGTTTCCAAGAAATTATTATGTATAAATGTTACACATTTTTTGCCATGTTTTTACATTATATGTAATAATTTTAATTTTCAAATATCATGAAATAACATATATTTAATGTAAAATTAATTAGTGTTCCATTAATTACAAGGAAATAGTTTGTAATATGAAAAAGAAATAATATTTAATTTTAATAATCCATCATAATATTAATCCTTTCCAACAAAGATATCACCCTTGGATTGATAAAAAATATCTTCCAGGAACACAATATTAAACCCATCATTATATTAAAACATATCCAAAAATATGTTACTAAAATATCATTCACATTTAAAAAATAATTTAAATTTTACTGTTTTTCTTGATTTAAACTCAACATAAACCACACACATCACTTTTATGTTCATTCTTTCTGATAAAAACATATATTGTGACACCCCATCATGGATTGATTCCATCTTTTGAAGAGATATTTTTTGTTATATATGTGTTATGTGGACCTATAATTAATCCACTAAGTAGCGATATTGATGAGAACATTATTTTTGGGGATCATAGTTCCAATGTTCCCATTTGAACCATTTTTTAATCTTCTTTATTACTAAAATTATGATTCACTTTGAAGTCTCATGACTGGTCATATATGTTGTATGCACCATTCATCTTCTTGAATTAAGGATTTTCTTTTTAATTGATGGTTTGAACATTTGACCCTTTGGGAACTGAATCCCCACATTATTTCCAATATGAGGACATTTGATTTATCATCCATATTTTTAATTTACTGATTTTTATTTTCATTTTTCTTCATAATTTATATGAATTTATGATAGTAGGTGAGGTAAATATCATCCATATTATTTTTAAGATAATGTATAAAATTCTTTGGAAATGAGGGATTTATCAATAATGGATGTAACAATTATGTATCATTAATTTTAATATTTTTTAACTATATATATTAAGAATAATTTTATTTTGTACATATTTTCTATGATACATATGTTGTTAAACATTTTTATTGAAATTTATTTGATTTCTATTAAATTATTTCTCTCCAAATCCTCGTGGATATAAATTGGTTCCAAATAATATCTTAATTACATATTTAATGAGGAAATTAACTAAGTGTTAAATAAATCCTTAGTTAAGGAATTGATTATATGTCCTCAATTCAATAAATCATCATTCTGAAATTTTCTTCCTTGCATGGTAAATATGCAGTTCGTTTTATTTGGATGATGGTGGTTTTTTATTTGAGATCAGAAGAATCACATTGAGATTTCATGTATCATGTGCATCGTTTTTTCATCCTCTTGAAATTTTGGTCATCAAAATGATTTACCTTCGTCACATTGTTGGGAATTTATATGTCCATCTTGATTTGAGATCTTTTAAAATATTCATTGGGGATATTTGTCTTTAATGTTACTTACATTATAGTAATTATTTTCTTTTTCTTCTTAAATACAAGGGAAGCCACCATAATTCATCAATATTGGTAGCATTTAATGACTAATTTTGGAGATCACTAAATACACAACTTTTATGACTAATATAATACTCCCCCATAGGTCACTGATATCCTACACAAAAAATATCAATTTCTTGTAATGGAACGAACCACTCCGGCCCATTTATTTGTCAAAAAGAAGGCCACAAAGTGTTCTGGAGGGTAAAATGGACTTTTCCCACTCTTTCCAGAATTTTGAAACTACAAGACTTGTACTGTGAGTACACTCCGTGTACCCCCTCTCTGTGTATACCCCGTATTCAAGGCCATGTCCTTTCCATGTGAAATAAATGGTTACACGCCGTGTACCCCAAAATATATGCTAGGTAGTCCCTCCCTGCGTATGCGTTACCCTCAAGCTGTGTGTTGACTAGTAAACGACCGTGTGCCGCGTTGAAGGCTGTGTTGGAAGCCGTGTGGTGACCGTGTGAAATGGCCGAGTACACGCCATGTACCATAAAGTACACATTGTGTACTTTTCTTTTTCTCTACTATAAAAGGAGGGGTCCCCTCCTCCTTTTCAACACACCCCTCTCCTCCCCATTTCTCTGACAGAGCTCTCCCAAGAGACTCGAAGGCTCCTTTTCTTCCATAACTTCTTCATATGAGCTCCGATTTATGAACCGTCAGTGGCCATGGGATCGTAACAACGTGAAGGAACGTCTAATCTTGGATCCGTTGTATTTCCTCCAGCATTTCCTTTCAAATATCCACCCTTGGAGGTTTTTTTGGGACTCAACAGAAGTGACAGACACTGACAGACGTCTTCTAAAGTTGATCTGGGGGATCATTGTGATCAGAACATGTTGAGGTAGAGATCATACCTTCGTCTCTATAAATTTTTCATCAAGCGGGGTGGGTATCCTATTTTTTTCATGATAAACGGTTGAACCAATAAATAATGATAATAACTGGTTAAATAATGGGGATGGGAAGTTTGTGAATGCAGTTACATTATATATATCCTGTGATATTATGTTGTGAATTTAATAGGCTTATTCCTACTGAAAATCACAGTCATTGGGGGCCTTTTCTTGCGCAATTAAATGTTTCCCTATATTCTAGACTGTTTTTGTGAATGGAACCTTGTGGAATGTGGAATTTGGTTAATCACATAAAGTTGGCTGTTTTAAAATCTGGAACCCTTTTTTGATCACCCCGGTTGAACAAAATGGAATAATTAACATGTGGGTGTTTGCTTGGATGGGTGGCATGTGATGGGGATGTTTTGTGGGTTGTTGTGGATTGGGTGAGCAGTAGGGCTGCGGTTGGCATGTTTGTGGGTTGGTGTGAATGCTATGTTAGTGATGGGTAACAGGGCTACAATAAATGGTATCAAGGGGTGATGATGTATGGTGTGGTTGTGGTTATGGTGGTTGGCAGTGGGGCTGCAGGGATGGTCTTGAGTGTGAACGAACTATGAGTTTTGAATAATAAATAATAAGTGGAATAGCTAAGGAATGGTAGGTCATGGTAGTGGAATGGGATTAATAATTAATGAGTTGGTTGGTTAATAGGAAGGCACTTGTTGTGATTGTGATTTCCTAACATGATTTTTGGATGGCAGGGATATGATTTTACGAACATTTGATGTGGTTGGATGTGGAAAGTTTCCCAGTAGTTAAGGAACTAATAAACTATTTTTTTTTGAAACATTAAAACCTAAATGGGGTTGGGGTTGTTTGTTGTTTGCATGCTTCATAGTATCTGTGTCGAGTCACATGCTCAGCTCTCTGATTAGAAGCCATAGGATGGGCTGAGTGTTTGGTATATATATATATATGTATATGTGTCTTTTGTGATTTATCGCACCCCACCCATGTGGGGAACTTAGTGCCGAACACTCCAATTTCATGGGAGAGTGTGTTTTCCCCTTAGTTACTAGCTCCTTCCTTCTCCTTTTTCCATAAGTTGTGATGGCTTGAGGCGACCTTACACCTAAGACCCTTCAGGTATGTTTCGATTGGGGTGGATTTAGCCCAAGACTCTTCAGGAAGGTTTAACTATTTCCCAATAATCTTCGGGATCAGGCCCAGGTGTGTGCGGGCATGATACATGGTTGTGAGGCCCAGGTGTGTGCGAGTGGGATACGTGGTTGTGAGGCCCAAGTGTGTGCGGGCAGGATACGTGGTTATGAGGCCCTGTTGTGTGCGTCCAGGATGTGTGGTTTGTGAGGCCCAGGTGTGTGCGGGTGGGGAGAGTGTGGCAGCGTCAGGACGTTTGCCGTTAGGAAGAGCAGCTAACTAATGGGAAATGGTGCGAGGTAACCAGTACTCTTGTTCTTATATACTACTAGTACCTATTGTGATTGTGTTTTTAGTGAGTGTGGCTGGTGAGGTTGGGTGGATAGATTTCCCTGCTCGGTTTCTTCTGTTTTTCTCACGGGACATTAGGATGTCTCCACACCTGTGCAAGAGAGTTTTAGGTTTCCCTAATTAGTATAAATGTATACTCACCCTACATTTACTTTCAGGTTTCCAGGAGGACTACCAGGGCCGTGTGGGACCCTACTAGTTGGGAAAGTTGGAGTTGTTGCAGTAGCTCTACAGTTTTTTATTTTGGTATTGTACTTTTGAGCTTTCTTTTACTTGTACCTTGTTCCAGAACTATTTAAACATGCATGTGGGATTGGTTTGGGTTTATTTATATACACTTGTTCTTTTCCTTTTTTTTTATTGTTGACTTTTCCTATCTCTCAATCATAAATAATAAAAAGGGTAATGCCTCCCATATTTGTGAAAACTCTTACCCATGGTGCTCGTTGCCAGCCCAAGGCCTACTGGATGTGGGACTCGGGGGTCATTATCTCCATTTCACCATTACCAGCTCAGGAGGGGCATCTTTGGTGGGAGGGGGTCGTGACATTTCACTTCTATATTACTTTTCACTACACCTCACTACCCCTCCATATAATAGGTCCACATATGACACCACTCCTTGATCACTTCGATATTAATTAAATCCCAATTTAAATCATACCCTAATCAATCCCCTTCGTGAAACACTCCCCACTGATGTTCCCGAAACACTAACTAACACTCTAATATCTTACACCCATGTGTGGATCTCATTTTAAGACCTAGATCCTTCTATTTGTTGATAGACCTATAACTATGTCACACTATTTTTGTGCCTACCTAAACATATTTTTGTCTCATTCATTTTGATCATATAGATAATGCCTCTTTATTGTCTAGATGGTAGTCCACTGCTAGTGGATTTTTTTAATATTCAGTGAAAAACAAGTTGTGTTTTGAATTATATTTTTTACTGAATAATTATCACATCTTTATGAATTTGTGGTCTTTTTATTTAGGTAAATTTAGTAGATTCATGTGTTCAATTAATTTTCCAGTTTTTCATCTACTGTTCAGTTTCAAAATTATTTTTTATATGTTTTACTATTTATGAAATGTGTAAATATCTTTTACACTTTTTATATGTATATTTATCATTAGTCTAAGTGTGCTTATTGTATTTGTGAAATATGAATGGAAATTTAAATTAATTATAACTCCTAATTTTAAAAATGGAATTTTTACTAAGTATTTAAAAATATTTGTTTATAAAATAATACATGTTAAGGGAAAGAAAACCAAATGAATTAAATTTACTATTGGTATCATCATATAGGTGTGTGAGTATGTATAAATTTAATCATTGATTTAAATTTTAAATTTTATTTATTTATATAACTATGATATAAATATTAATAGATCATGTTATCTAATTATATATAAATTTCTCTTAAATATAATATTAATCAACCACTTCTTATCCTCATAGTAGATGACTATGTGGAGTTGTTTTATTAGGTAATTATAATGTACAAGATGATATTTTATTAGATGAGATGTACCACATAGTGGGAATGGTATCCTATACACTTATTCGCCAGTTCGGTTATATGATACATGACCCAAATATTTTTACACTGAAAAAACAAAATTTGGCTTCCCTCCCTCATTATACAATAGTTCTAATTTGGAAAAATTATGGTAAGATGATAATTTTATTGTTCTAATTTACAATAAAATATAATTACATTCGTGTAATAAATTTTTTCTTTGGTGGGGTAATATATGAGTGTACCTTGATGTGTTTTGGATATTATAAATGAAACATCCTCATAAATTGTGTATATATTACAATGATATAGTAATATGAACTTTTGAGAACTAAATGTGGCTTCGCCAAACATTCTCGACAGAGTCCCAAAAGTCATTATACCATATTAGTGGCATAAATTAGTTATATATTGTTTTCGTGAGTATTTTATGTTGAGAATATTTATTTTTGTTAAAAATATAAAAAAAATTATAACAAATTACATGTTATATATTTGAATACATGTATTACATGTTGTTGAATAATTGCATTCACAAAATAGAGTGATATAGTTCCCTCTTCAACGGTTTAGGAACCGTAAAATATCCAAAATTTCATATTCAACTTTTACTAATTTATTTTCACATCCATTATTTATAATGTTTTTTTGGTTACATAATTATATCATATTTTTATACAATTAATTTAAATTGGTGTGGTTACTAATATAATCTCTATCAATATGATGACATTTTATCAAAATGATCCACAATATGGAACTATAATACTAATATTTGTATTTCCGAAACTATAAAATTAATTTATTATGAGAAATGATATTAATTTTCACTATATATATATAAATATGACTCAATTTCATAATTATATATAATATCTTGTTGTGAAAAAACAATAGCAAGATAGGTGTATAGATGAGAAATTATATCTTAATATTGGTCATGATGGCTAGAAACATTTCATGACATATGGAAAAAGGGTTGATCACTCTATAGTTGAGTTTGATTATGAGAAAAGTAACATACAATCTCAATGTAATTTATATTTTACCATTGACATAATTGATGGTTCTATAGTCTATTTTCTAGAGAAAGAAGGTAATTAATCTCAACCTATGAGGTATTATGAAAAAAATAATATATATGAAAATGGAGAAAATATTTGTTGTTTTATTTAAGTGATTTGGGAAAAAATGGTAACAAATAAAAAATAATTAATTTTGAGAACATCAATGTCAATGATTATGATAACTCTAAAATACCACTTCATTATTCATAATTTATTTTCTCTTATGATTAAATTAATTAAATTATTATTCCCTAATTTTTTCACCCCAAAACACTATGGATTAAGACATGACCACAGAGATTTTATCAAATGAACTATAACCTAATTTTATTTTTACAATCGTTGAACCATCCATTGATTATTGGTCAAAATTTTAATTTATGATAGGTGTAAGATGTAGATACAACCACCAATCTGTTTATGTTACTATCTTATAATTACAGATTATATTTTATCCCTATAAATTTATCTCATGTATTTTAGATTTTTTTATTAATGTGTCTCCACAAAAACTCAACAAGGATGAACCTTAGGGTCAATGTGATAATAATTATAATGATTTAAAATGTACTAAAAATCCTAATTAGACAATATTTTATTAATTAATATTATTATATATCTTCACAATGAATAATTATATGGGGAATAATTATATTTACCTCAAATAAAATTTATGTACTTATTGGTGGATAATAATCACAAAGATGATTTTCAAAATAAATTATAGAAATAGAATAGTCCAATGACATTTTTACTCTTCGATTCTATCAATAAGAATAAAAATAATATATAGAAAATATTGGAACACCAATATTTTATTAAATATAGAAATATATTACAAGAACAATGACAATGAAACAAAATTGTGAAGAATAATATGAGTGCATACATGAAAAGATCCTTTCATAAATACTTATTTTAATATATTTTGATAGAGGTGAGATATAATAACTACCATATGAAAACTCATGTTATATAAATTATAATCCATCTCAAACATTAAAAAATTCCCATAATTATTTAGGGAAATTCTCGGGTTTCAAATGTCAACAAGGGTACATCCAAAATTCATCCTATAAGATTTACACCATCCTAAAATGGGTTTTAGATTTATGTTCCCAAGAATACTATATATCCCTAATGTAATGAAAAATTTCTATTATTAATTCATATAAATTATTTATAGGATTCATCTTAATATAATCTTGGATTAATAAGTTATGGGAAAATGGTTTGGATTGTTATAGTATATCAAATACATCGTATCAATTTCCATTTTCATCCCTTAAAATGTTGTATAAAACATGAGTAGTAAAAAATGAAATAATATAAGTAAATAAGATTATAATTCACTAAAAAATTTAATGTTTTCATTCTCAACATTATAAATTATTTTAAAATAATACTTAGGGGATCATAAATGGGGGAAAATATAGTTTTCATAAAATTTTAAAATTCATTTCTGAAAAATAAATTTCTATTAAATTTTTAAATAATTCACTATGTTTATAAAATATATCAATTATATTAAAAAAATTCAATGAAAATATATATTATCAACTACCCAAAAACTACGTTTTTTACTCCTTAGAAAATTATCATGTCAAGAAATCGATAAAATGATTCATGTTGACTTTCCTCAATGAATGATAGAAATATTTATAATGAAATATTCACAGATACATGTAATTGTAAAAAATATTATATTCATTGTGTAATAAATTATATAAAAAAATATAGTGATAATAATGAAAATAAAAATGTGGAAACAATTAATGATTCTAACATTAAACGAATTTTCCATGTCTATGGGCCAACCATTCAATGTTTGTTTCATTAAAAATTACTCAGTATAATCAGGTCGTGTAAAATACTTATTCGTTCTTAATTATATTCATCAAAACTCAACAATAATATTTGATATTAAATATAACAAAAAAATAATTTTAGAATTTCAATGGTGAAACTTTATTCCATTTTGATTCATATCATAATATATTTTAAATTTCCTTTCCCAACTCTTTTATGTGTATTCTAATTTTTTTCATTTGATGTAATTAAAAAGTAATATATCAGGCACACAAACATGTTTCACTGAAAAATGGTAAAAAAAATTTTCAAAGTAGAAACAACCATATCAAAAAACAATTTCGTATATAAAAAAGTGTTTAATCATATTTTACAATAAATTGGGTAATAAAAAAATACAAATAATTATTATGTGTGAATCACTCAGGAGATATGAATGCAAATAACTTTCCCAGTATAATTGACATATTTAATGTTGTTAATATATCAAGGTTTATATATGAATAATATTTTTTACTAAATTCTATTTCATTAAAACCAACCATCAATTATGGAATCTTTCATATTTTTTCGTGATACCTATAATATATTAATAATGAAACATTCATTTTCAAAAAGAAACCATGGTAGTAATGAGGACGTGAAATGATTTCATTTCATTTGGATTTTTTTTAATAATATTTATTAAAGAATAAGTTAGGAAAAATACCAAAATAAGCTACTCAAAATTACATCCCCTCACAGATAAATGAAATTTCTCATTCGAATTCATGTAAATGTAGTAGGTCTATCTAAATAATAAAAACGTAGGAAAAATTGAAACTCATTTCATTAGAATCTATTTTCATAGAGCTCATCTAATAATTACCAAATTATTAATCCAACATCATGGAAAATATAATTACTGAAAAATATATAAAGTAATATGTGGAAAAAATTAATAATAATTCCTGGTTAAGCCCCAAGAGTTTTTGTGTTTATACTATCTATAGTGACGTAGACTTAATTCCATCCATAGTTCAATAGTGGGAGCTATTTCATTTAAATGAACAACTATATTTTATCCATCCTAATGTCTTTGAGCATAAAACCAGTGTGGAGACCTAAAATAAAATATAATAACTACCCCATAACTAGAATAATAAATTAAATATGTAAGCTTTAGGAGGATGATATTGACAAAGGGGGTATTCCCTACCACCTTTTATAGTTTCCTCCTCATTTATATTAGAATATTGCAGTATAAGAGGCACTCACACCACCATAGACGTAGTGGTCTCCTATTCTTCTTCTTAAAACACAACAATGTCATTATTTTTTATAACATAAAAAAGGTGGTTTCAAATATGCTAAAAATTTAGGGAAAGGATTAAAAAAATCAATGAATCCATTTAACAAAAATGAAAAGAATAATAATTAATATTAGTTTGATCCTGTTAATTATAATTTACCATTACCTCAATAATCAATGATCTTGAAAAATCATTAATTTTGAATTACCCTACCATATTTTCTATTATATTGGTAAATTAGTCCTCTACATCGTAAATCACCATATAAATCAGATTTCTGAATTCTACAAAAGAAACATCTTGGAAGAGAATTGCGTTTTTTGAAATTGTAAAAATAAATAAAAAATAATCCAAAGATAACTACACTCCATTTAATTAATCAAAATCTAGGTTATGTTCATTTTCTAGGGCCACTAGGTGCAATTCTATTTGTTATTGAAGATCACACTTTTTCAGTGAATGTACCACCTCTCTAATACCTTCATAAAATCTAAGAATATATTTTTTGATCCTTGGACACATATTGATGGATTTAAAGAAAACAATTTAATAAATCAACTATCTAATGGATAATGGATTAAATATATTAGTACTAAAGATATTAGTTGAGTTATGTAATGAAATATTTAATCATATAATCCCTATAAGTGGACTTCAAAAACCAACATACAAAATTTTATATTATTAGAGATGTTTCAGTTTTTGAGGATTATAAATAATTAATTCATATTTTCTAATGACTTATTAATGGGCATAATAATTGAATCATATCTAAAAAGTGTTTGATGAAAATAGCTTTCCCCTAAGAAATATTGCATTTTGATGAGCATTGTATCACACACTTTGAAAAAATTTATATTTTTAATATGTGTAGTAAATAGGTAAATCTATGACAATAAATTATTGTGTATTTTAATAAAACAACCTATAGATGAATTAATGTGATAAAAATAAAATAGAAATTGGGGAAAATACAGGTAGGTTATGATTAATTTATTTGGAAACAAAATAAAAAAACCATGACTATAATTAATAAAAAAACAATATCATTTATTTTGATTGTGATTGGTCAATCCCTCCAATTGTTTGAAATTTATCATTATCCCATATGAATAAAATCATTCAATAATAGCTCCCTTATTTTTAACTCAAATTTACTATGGAAGAAAACATCACCACAACGATTTGAACCAATGAACCCTAAACTAACTTCGAGATTTCTAATCATTGAACAAAAATTTGACAATAGACAAAAAATCCAATATATATTTGTTGATAAAATATAAAGTCACCTCCGATATAGATATGAGACTTTATTGAGCTTTGGAATGAGATTCAAACTATAAAAATTTATCGCAAATTTTTTTTTTTTGAGTTTCTCTTATGAATCAAAAAAGCCTAACTAAAAAGACAAAGTACCATTAATTTGAGTGATTCAATCATTAAAAATCATTTCATTAACCAATTTTTTTTGAATTTTAGTTATTAAATTGATTCAAAACAACTAATAATGTTGTTAATAATTAAATTAAATATAAATAGAATTAGGATCCAATTGGTGGGTTTTTATCATTAAGATAATTTTCCTAATAAGTGGTTATAACATTAATAAAACAATGTCATATCCACTCAAGTATTATAAAAAAAGAATATAAATTTTTTTAAATATTGAAAAACTTATGTTTTTTTTAATTCGGAATGATATTTTAAAGACAATCATAGATAAACAGTTCCTAGAAGAAGAAGAATAAGAATAAGAGCTCCATCCTAGAAGAGATATATTCACTAATTCATTCATCTTCTAAATGTTTTGATATGTGAAATTGAAGATCAATATTAATAAATAATTTTCTAATTACATGACCATCCATGTCCATTTGGGAAAATTTCCATTATATTTAGTTTAGGATGGTAGTTTTATAAATTTCAGCTACAATACATGTGTATTTCAAACTCCAAATTGTAATCCCTCTTTAGACACATATTGGACTGATTTCTCATGTTAACCAACTACCTCAATAGTTAAATGAAATTTTTATTGTGTATTCTATTAAAAAATTTAAAACTTTCATCCCACTATATGAAAGTATGAATATTTTATGGCTTAAATTGTGTGGAATGTTCTAGACTATTTAATTAATAAAAACCATCCATCAACATTCATTTTCATTAATGAAATGTGGTATATATAATTTTTTGTATAAATAGAAAATATAAAAAAATGAGTTTGGAATTTATCAAAAAATTAAAATAAAAAATTAATAACATACGATTTTTTTAGATAAAAATTACTCTAAAAATGTTAAATTAGAAAAAATAGAATGTTCATGGAATTATAAAATTTATGAGAAAATAATTCAACTAAAAATTAAAATAAAAAACCATGTGGGGATATTAAATCAAATATTAACAAAAAATTATTCTGTGAAAATATTTGCAATCAAATTAATAGGTTTTAGCCCCATTTTCTTTTGGGATGATCAAATAGATGACAGATTTGGATTCACATACGCATGTTTTCAAAGGGGAAAATGAAAAATTATTAATAAAAGTCATGGAAGTGAAATATATTCACATTAGAGTGATGATGAACAATATTTTAAATTAAAGGTTCATAAATAATTATTTTTTTAATTATTATATGATTTATTATCAATTATAGAAAAATAGTATTTATTTATACCCTATATACCTTAAATGTTCACTGAAACCACATAAATACACGACGAACCATATTTCAGAGGTGTATATAGTGTTTTTATATGATTTATAATTATTATTACTTTGAAAATTTAAAATAATGAACATTGAATCATTAATTATATATAGATATCAACCATTAATCAACCAGATATCATAATTTCTTCATATAATGGAAATTATTATTTTTTAGGTTAAAACATAATAAAAATGAATAAACCCCCACATATGGGAAATAACTGAATTAAATTGATCATATTGGCGTTGAAACTTATGAAAATTATATTTTATATCTTTTTAAATTTGGATAATCCAATCAAATTCCAATATAATACCTAATTGTTTGGTATTATTGAATGTATCATTTGACCACCATATTATTATAAAATTGAAAGGTCATTGAAAATGATTCAAATCAAGTAAATTATTACTGATTTCCCAAAAACACATGGTCGAATAATCTTAAATTTATTTATTTTTTGAACGAATATTTTATCAATTCGATGTACGTATTTATTATGATGATCTAAATTATCATTTCACAATGAAATTTTAATTATAATGTCATATCTCCCATAGAGCGGTTATAAAAAGGAAACACAACATCATATTGAAAATAACAAACAGGAAAATAATTCAAGAGTCATTTAATATCTATAAGAATCATTTAGATAACAAATATATTCCCAGATTTCTTGGTGGGATGTAAAATATGATTTCATGATTCTAAATATTATTAATAAAATACAAATTACATATTTTGTGGTCAAAAAAATGTATTCAAGATTGTATAGGATAAAAAAAATATAAATGAAATATATGAGCCATTTCTAACATATACAAACCATCGCTAGATCAAAATAAAAAATAAATTATTTGATATGATTGAAAGTGTTTTTTTCACGTCATATTTTTTAATGTAAAAAGTACTTTAAAAGATGTCAAAACTAAGGATATAAGATAATATTTCCATGAAAATATAGAAGAATGATGCTTGAATTACTTTAAATATATATACTTTAACCACAAATAAATTTGATTCTTATATTTCATGGTATGATACAATGAATCGTGTTTCCATGATATTTTGGTAAAATAAAAAATCACCCATTATGGAAACCAACCCAGGAAGAAGAGTTTAAATAGTCATAGAAATGTAAGACATAGATCCTAGATTATTTTCTTATTTTTAGTTATTTTTCATGCATTAATTTTAAGGAGTAATTTTATGGTATGATTGAATTTGTGACTTTATAATGAAAATTAATATTAATAAATGGAAAACCCCATTGTATGGGTGTAAACCAAGAATAAGAGCATCTATTGGTGTTAAAAAATATAAAAATGATCATTTAATCATTTCTAATCTACATGAAACAACCATATATAAATAAAAAAAAATTAATTTATTGATATAGTTTAATGGGTTTTTTTTTGAATTTTAGTTATTGATAATGTGACAAGTCACCTAAAAGTGGTCAAAATTGAGAAAATAATTTCAGATATCCAATATAAATTTATAAAATGGTAACTAAATTATTCTTTATTGATAGGAATCAACTTATTAGGAATCTAATTAATTAATTAATAAATATCATCTTAATTATCATTCAACCTTGATAGTTTATAAAAATGTCATATCAACTATCAGTAGGTAAAAACTAAGAAAATGACCTTAGATTAATTTAAAATTATAGGAAAACAAAACAAATATGAATTTTTATTTGTTGGAATAAACAATGTAATAATATGATTCTTGGGTTTCTTAGTATGATAGGAACCACAACTTCATATTCTTATCACTTATTAATAAATAATAAATCAATTGTGTAGGGGTAAAAATTGATGAAACAATATTGTATTTGATTAAAATTATATAAAAATGATCTTCAATATATTTTTAATATTTATAAACTGAAAACATGTTAATATGACACTAGGATTTAGTGGAATGATCAAAAGTGTTTTATAGCCTTCACATTTTATTTAATCTGAAAATTTTCCTAAAATATGTCAAAAATGTAATTCATATTTCCATGAAAAAAATGTTATATTGATCATTAAATAATTTTCTATCAATAGGATTTTAGATCAATTCAAATCAATGATTATATTGATTTTTATAATCCAATGTGTTATTTTACCTGGACATTTATATCAAAATGAAAAATCTTCTCACAAGGGGTCAAAATAGTTTTAATAAATTCAGATTGACATGAAAACATTGTAAAAATATCCTTGATTCAGTTTTTATTTTTAAGAATATTTAATTCAGTAATAAGATTCATGAATTTCTTTGTATTATAGTAACAATGATTTTTAATTTTAAATGCTTATTAATATATGGAAAACATCTCATGTAGGGATTAGAACTGCGAAAATAAGCTCATATTAGTTTGATATATTTTGAAGATAAAATATGATTCCTTTATATTATATAAAAAGTGTCCATATTTCAATCATAAATGAATATTTCTCAGTATTATTGAAATAGTTTTTTGTCTTTAAAATTATTATTTATATATCAAGTCACCTATAAGACGTCAAAACTGAGAAAATGAGATGAAATTTTAATGAAAATATAATTTGAAGATATTCATTCCATTTATGTATTTCACAAACACACCAAATTTCAAAATAATTTATATATTTTTTCTTATGTACCAAAGTGTAATTTCACACAGATATTTTTAATAAAATGACATATCACCTAAGAAGAAGTAAAAACTATGTAGATAACATCAGATTGGCATAAAAATAGAGGAAAATGATCAAAAAATAATTTTTGATCTGTAAAAAAAAGTTTTATTCATATTTAATTCCAATATTTCTTAGTATTAGGGAATCTTTTATTTCATTACGAAAATATATATTAATAAATGACCAATATCTAGTATATTGGTGTAAACTATTAAATCAGGATAAAATTTGTGGAAAAAATGATTCTCTATAAATTATTCACTATATAGATTAACATAGAATCAATGTGAAAGCTTAATTTCACGGAATGATCAAGAAGTTACTCTGACCATCACATTCTTATTAAAGCTACATGTCACCAAAATAGGGTCATAATAGTGAAAATGAGTCCATATGGCCAAGAAATCATAGAATAATGGTCATTAATTAATTTTCAACTTATAGAAATCAATCTCAAATTAATATGATTTCTATTTTTCTCTATATGATCCATAGTATCATTTCACTTTGAATTGACTTGTCACCCATCATGGGGTATTAAATGAGTATAGAATAACATATTGTAATTGAACCTTGGTGTGTTGACTCTTGAATCATTTATGATCTGTAAGAGTAGTCAGCACATCAATTATATTCATTTTTTCCGTTGTATAATTGAAACCATGATTTAATATTCATAAAAATTATTAATAAATAAAATATATCCCATTTTCGAGTAAAATTTGGGAAATAGTCCCTTTATTAAGAAAAACATAGAATAATGTTTTTATGTAATTTAGGATCTTTAATAACCAAACTCGCATAAATATGACCACAAAAGTAATTATTATTATTGATATTTTCATTTTTAATTCACATTATTATTAATGATACATATATCCAAAAGGGGTTAAATACCTAGAATATCATTTTTTATTTACTTATAAACATTGGATAATAAAAAAAATATTTTTTGATCAATATGAATCAACTTCTTATCAATATAATACATGGATTTCTGGACGTGTACTCAAATATCCTTTCCCTTGATATTTTTATTAAAAAAATATCACTTGTCAAGTGGTCAAAACCAATTAAATGAATTTACGTTTACATTAAAACATTGTAAAATAATCCTATATTTATTTTACATGACTAGTAATAAACAAAACATAAATTTTATTCATATATTTTTTTAATATGATGGAAGACATGAATTCATTTTATTAATGATTATTAGTAAATGTGAAATCACTCAGTTGGGAATAAAAATTTAGAAACTTATATTATATTGGTTAATCAAATTTGAAAAAAACATGCATTCCATTGTTGATCTATATGGTCCAACATCATATTAATTTGACACAGGAACCTCATAGAATGACCAAACTTGACATTCATCCATCACATTATTATTTAATTACAAATCCTATTAAAATGAGACAAACCAATGAAAAAAAGTATAGATTGATGTTCAAAATTATGGGATAAATCATTAAATTAATTTTCATAAATATTAATCAACCAAATATTAATTAAAGATATAAATTTTAAGGTATGATCTAATGTTTCTTTTTATTCATATTTTTATTAAAGTTGTATATCATCCATCAAGGTGTCATAGACAAGTAGTTGAATCATATTCACATGGAAACACTGAAAACCAATTCCCAAGTCATTTTGGATATATATGAATCATATGTGCCTCAATATTATTCATGGATTTCATTATTTTTCAGAACAAGAATTTAATAATGTTACTTCTTATTAATTAATGGAAATTCACCCATGTAGGGGTCATAATCAAGAAAAAATTGGGCATTTGTATACAAATGATAAAATAATCATCGAGTAATTTTTAGTTTTTTTTTTGAGGTATCCTTAAGTGAATCATCAAGACCCAGGTTCAAAACTAGTTAGAGGAATATTTCAGGGCAGTGTAGTAGTACTGTTGCAGGTACAGTAGAAGGTAATGTACCATTATTGTACACGGTGCAGGTACTGTTGCAGAATTGTACACTGTACAGGTACTGTAGAAGAATTGTACATTGTAGTAGGTAATGTAGCATGTACTGTACCGGGTACTATTTAGGTCTGTAGCAGCTCGAACTATTCACCTTGGGCCACCAGATTGGGCTTGGAGTCCTTAAGGATTTCGGGCCACCCAGGCTGTCGGGTCAGTAGGGCTTTCAGGCCACCTTTAAGGCCCTCGGGCCACCTTAAGGCTATCAGGCCACATGCAGTTGCCCCAGACACACTAAAAAAGGAGAAGCCCTAGAAGAGGATTCAAAGCAGGTGCACTAACCAGAGCAGAACCAAATGGATTGTCAGAATGAGAGGGTATGGCTATTCAATCGGTACCAGCATGTGCTTGCATGGGAAACCTATCCAGACGAACATGAAAAGTTGGAGAGCTACTATCATAACGCAGATGTTGGGGAGGGGAAGATCATTGTAGATAGTCTAGTTTAATTCCCTAAGACCTTAGGGTGATGTAGTCTCTTAAGCCTATGGGTCTTGTAATCATTGATCCTACGGGCCTTGTAAGGGTTCCCCCTCATCCTTTAAAAGGTGGTTATCAAAAATCAATAAAAATGAAGGCCTTCATGCCATTCGGCCATTTGTTCATCTAAAAACAAAATTTTATGGTATGATCTAAATCGCTATTTGGCCATCACATTTTTATTAATGTGGTATTTCTCCAAAACATGGTCAAAACTAAGAAAATGTGTATGGTAACTCCCTTAGATTTTTTACAAAAAATAATCAATTTATTTTAATATTTTTCATGTTTTATATTTCATTGATAAATTAGTGTATTATTTTTATATTAAATAATTATGTTTGGTTTGTGTACACTACACACAAGATATATTTTATCTTACGCAAAAAATAAACACCAACATGGCTTGAGTTTCTCACAACACCGAGTTTAAATGAAATATCATTTTATTGTTATAAATATTTAAATTATATAGTCATATCCACGATGTAAAAATAATTAATTTGAATATAAATAAATAATTTTAAAATATTAATTATAATTATTTAATATAAATAATACATATTGATTATAAAACATATAACATTTGAAAATTCTTTATTTTTTTGGAAATATTATTTCCTCAAATGAACTACATTTCATGTGCATCCTTGAATAATAATAATATAAGTTTTAGAAACTATTATATATTAAATTTTAAAAAATAATCATCATTTTTGAATAATAATTTCAAAATTAACATTGCGATAATTTTCCGGATTTTTCTATGGATCGCCATTTTTTGATGAATAATGAAAACTTCTAGATTTTACTTCAAAACTACATTTTCATCTAATTAATTTATATAATTAAATTACATTTTAAATTTGTTTTAATGTCTTAATACATTAATTATACATATATTAATCCATATATTTTCATTGGAATCATTTTTATTTTGAATTTTGTTATAAAACCTAATGAACTTTTGAACATTCTCACATTTAAAAACATGCTTTCTCGCCAAGACTATGGGATTTTCATTAAAAATAATTTTTATTCCTTTGTGAATTGAATTTATTAAAATATATACAATTAATCAAAATAATTATAATATTTATATTATAATATTATCAAATTAATATTTCACCAATAATATTAGTGAAAGTGAGTAAAATTTATTTTAGAAAATAAGGTAAAATTATGATTAATAATTTAATAAACCATAAATATTAGAGCCCAAATGACCTATAAAAATATTAAATGACCAATTTTGGTCCATTTTTAGTACGTAAACTATAAATTATTTAGTTATTTTGGTTCTTTATGACTTTTCATATATAAAAATTCGGTTACACATAACTTCCTTATCAAATAAAAAGTGTATATCATTCATCCACTATAAAAAGTCACTCACCCCTACCATTTACTCACACCTCTAAAGAAAATTTTTCTTGACCAATATCTAACAAAATATTTCATAAAAATACCTCCCCTAAACCTAGAAGACTCACCTTGTGAAATAATCCATCCAAGTAATCCCTTTGGAGGAAAATAAAAGGAGTTACCCGAATAAGATATAACATCTATCCTCAAGCTCTTTAGTATTATTTTAATTTTCCACCCCCTCTATTATATTTATGAAATAATTGTATAATATTATATTAATACTTAATGTACTATCTTTTATTATTATAAGGGTTAATACTTCACTTACATAATCATCCATCTATTGGGTATTAACCATACCATTCTACTGTGTGGGGAACTGTTACTGCACAAAACAATGTTGTTCATTTTTACTTTACCTCCTCTCATGGTTAGTAATTTTTATAAACACATTTATTTAAAATTTAATATATTATATTTATGGTGTATTTAATCTTTTAAAATTATTATATTACATGTACCTAATTTGTTCCTTTTTTATAATTATGACAAATATGTTTGGGAAAGTGTGGACCACCACCACCTTAAAGACACATGATTCATTCCCACATTTATTGTTATGAATTAAGGATAATATTAGTAAAATTATATTATATATATTAAATTATAATGAAAATGTAATATTATAATATATATATATATATATATTTATATATTTATATTTATTTATTTCTTCATTAAATAAGTCATTAATATGGAAACAACTTTCATGCCTATGAACGACCTATCACCCCCATGAACATTTTATTCCATTTCATAATTATTACTAATATATACTATTATAAATAAATATATAAGGAATATAAATGATATTTATTCAATGTAATATATTTTTTAAATACTTAAATAATGACTTAATTTTTTTGATCAAAAATAACAATTCAAAACATATATGAAAAATAAAACAGATATTACCTGAAACGTAACATTAAATTGGAGTTGTTAATAAAGAGGTAATAATAAGAAATTATAAAATAATATATGGTATTAGTATAATAATATATTTTTAAATTATCTTTATAATAAAATTTTATTTATCATATAGGAGGTTAAAATAGGTTTTATGAATGATAAGATTTAAGGTAATGAGATTGCATCCCACTTTTTATTTCTGTGAGATACATACCGTTTTCACCACTCACTTCTTTTGTGTCATGTATATTATACCATAGTAATGTAAAATCATTAATTTAATATATTAAATTATATTAACATATTATAATGATGTTAATATCTCATGTGGGTCATTATTCTATGGTTACTCATGTTGTAATGTTTTTCTCATCCCACCTTTATTCTCTATGAGATACAAGCTATGTTCACCCTATACTATTATAAGTGGGTCTTATACTACACATGGATGTATTATATGATTATTATAATAAAATACTTTTTTTACATATCCATTTTCTGATCATTCTTTCAGAGGTATTATGATTCAAAAGTTACCAAATCTGTAAAGTCATTTTGAAGCAATTTTCTTCTTTGGGACATGTGCCATGTTGTGCTGATATATTTTTTATGTGGTGTATATAATACCTATTGAAATGTTATATCATGAGTAAAAAAAATTTATTTATATTTTAAGATTCTTTTAATTTCATTATTTCCATTTTTTTGATTTAATGCTACCAATTTGGTAATGGTTTGTAACTTCAATCTCGTCGTTTATCGAGATTTTTTATGACTATGCTTCCTTAAATGAAATACTATGATCCATGTTTCAATAAATATCATGAATTTTCATAAACTATATGTAACACTCTGAACCTTGTTACCAGAGTTGGTGTATAATTACATAACATTTTCATGATAACCATAGATCATGTCTTGAAAGACCGATTAGTTGATTAGCGTTGGAAGTACGAGATACATTCATCTGCTTTAAATTATATAAAGAAATAACAAAACATTACATCTCCCTTGACCACACGCATTTCCTCTGGCCAATCCTTTTCAGGTTAATCCTAATATACTTCTTCACATATTGGGAAAACGAAAACATAAAAAAGTGGTCGGCTCATATTCTCAGTAAGGATAACAACATAGTAGAAAATATCATAAATAATAATAAACATTTAAGGCAATGTTACAGACTAAAAAATAAGCCTTTTATACATAAACCTAAACATAATATCTCAAATATAAATTCAATAAATCCATTTACTTATTCAAATGGATATTCTTCTAATCGAATAATCACGTGTAATATCAATATGAAATTTCATAATGATAAAATCCATCATAAGTCCCAATTTATATTTATTTGGATATTTATAATAACAATTATTTTAATCTTTCATTAATAAGGTAATTAATTCACCGTCATTGTGTCATAAATAAATTTAATTATATAATTTCTAAAAATTATAAATAAAATATGATGATGTTGGAAGTATCTTTATCTTTCAATTGAATATTTATAGTCAAAGTTATATTATGTATAACCCTATATTAAAAATTGTTTAGTTATTTAAATTTGAATTGTACACATTTAACTCTTCTTTAAGTAAAATAATAACAATTTTAATAATCATATTCACATAGATAAACTAGATCATATTTTATTCCTAAGGATGATTTGGGTTGAAAAATACTTATCCAATAGAATTATGACATGTGTTAGGTAAATTATAATATCATCTTTACCTTTAGTTATCCAATTTACATTTATCCATGGAAAATAAAATTCAAAAGTTACAATTCAACTAATATTATTTTCATCCTATTAAACCATATTGTACTTATTAATGTAAACATTATCTCTCAGATTTGTGAAATTCAATTCACAGAAATGGTAAAATTACGTTTTATGCAAATTAGAAAATGTGCTAAGAAGGTGGTTGAAAGACGTTAAATCATTCAATAAAATTTTACATATGAAATCTTATTATAAAATGACTCAATGAATTACATTGAACTGATATAGATATTATATATATATATTTACTTTAAAATAAATTTAAATATAAGTAATTATTATTTAGAAAAATTCATTTTTAAACAATAACATAGTGCTTTTCAGTATTAATAAATTATTGATAGTTTTCATAAAAATATTAAAAATACACCCTAAAAATTTTTGATATTCAGAATCCAAAAATGAATTCCATATTGAAAAATAAAATTTATAAAATTTCAAAAAATCAGGATTACTATTCATAAATATTTTTTACAGCTAGTTTGATTTGTCGTGGTGTGATAGAACTAGAAGTTGTGTACAAACGATGATATTTTCTTATTCAAAGAGAAGCGTATCTAATGTCCAACATCATCCATTATTTCCTTTAGACTTATCTGTGGTACTTGTATCGAAACTCATATTCCGAAAATTTATAAGGAAGGTCAATATAATATAATGGAGATCTCTTTTTTCCAAATAATTACATGTGAGTACCTTCATAATTTATTCTCTTAAAACATAGTAACAACCTAAATTACCATAAAACCATATTTATTACATTCATTATCCCTTATTACTTATAGAATAATAGATATATTCCTTATATACAAAAAAAATCAATACAACTATAATGATGGAATAATCTAACTGTTAATCAGTTCCAAGGTAGTAAAGAATATCCAATATAATTAATCCAAATAAACTATCTATTATTAAGAAATCACAACCGATCTATTAGGACCATATTATGTTTTATATTTCATTCAACCATATATTTTCTAAAATTTTAACTTGTTGTTGAGCCACTTTTCATAGTACCATATAATCTCAAATCCTCAATGAAATAGTACTAAATTTCAATCCTTATTTATTTCCATAGTTAATTTAACCAATACATCATTGATACAACACCCGAATGAAATAATTCATTAATAAAAAAAATCTAAGAACACTAATTATTCCTCTTCATCTGTTGTAGTATCATTACTTGATTATTATCCAATATCATCATTTGGGGTATATTTTGATGATTGGGAAGTTGATTCATGTGGTGTCCTAACTCCTTGCATTTGAAGCATTGTACATTTGAAACATTTTTATTACCTGTGAAATCACGTACATGGTTTCCTTTTCCTCCACACTTATAACAAAGTCACATTCCATTAAAACCATTTTCCATTGTGATTCTTTCCACAATTATCACATATGTGAAATTCCTATATTTCCTTCATTAATTCATCCATATTTCTCTCTTTCAAATTTTTCTTATCTTAATTCCCGTTAAATCCATAGGACTGAGATAATTCTTTACTTGTCTTATTAACACATCATACTTTGTCTCCATCTTATGAGAATACATGGGAGGCTATTTCCCTTCTAAATTTTGTCTTAAGACATAGAAATATATGATCATTCTTACTCTTTGGTTCATACATATTGCTGGAGTTATCATTCCTTCTATTGGGAACCATTTCTAAACAATGGCATAAATGAAGATAGTTTATGAATTTCAATGCATAATTATAATATTTTAAAATACATAACATAAATTGAAAAATGTATGCATATAATCTATAACCATAAAAATGTTTTCATTGAGAAAATATTTACACATAAATGGTTCATAATGGTTTTTAAAGAAAATGTGAATTATCTTAAGAATCTCCCCTTGGAGTTTTAACACTAAGTGTCAATCAAGGACCATTTTCGTGTACAAGGATACCTCGCGTCAAGCCCGAAACTCCTTGTCATATTTTTCACTCGTAGATACATCTGCGCCAGAGCCCCCTATACTTGTTTGTATCTAGACATGGACGTATTTGTTTGGAAATCCCACATAATATTTACACTACCAAAATTTTTGGAAGATCTTCTATACTAATCCTCAAATTCTATCTTAGGGAAATGTTCTCTAATTATATTTTATCTCAATCTACTTTCAATGGTTTGTACTATACTTCCCATAATACCAACCGCATCACCCTAAACCTAGTTATCAAGAATATGTGCATTATTACATTACAATGGCATGATAACAAGAGATCAAGTCTCAAAATACCGATTATTTTAGTTTCCTTGGATGAACTAGTTACAAACATAAAATTAGCATTACATCATTAAATAAAAAGTCAAAATTGTGTCCCCTTCGAACACACTCATATACTATGGCCTATCATTACGGGTTAATAATAATATACTTCTTCAAATCCTGGGAAAAAGAAAACATAAGAAAGGGGTGATCTCAGATGCTCATTAAAGATATAAATATAGTGGAAACTATTATAAATGATCATAAACTTTTAAGGTAGTGTATAAGACTAAAACACAAGCCTTTTAAACATAAACATCAGAATAATTTGGAAAAGCTAAATCAAAAAATTCCATTTAATTATTCATATGTACATTATACTAGTTGAATAATCACATTTAATATCAATAGCTAATTTTATAATGATTTAATACATCACAAGTATCATTTTACATTTATTTGGATATTTATAATATCAATTATTTTAATCGTTCATTAATGGGGTAATTACTACATCATCGTTGTTACATAAATAAGTTTAATTATTTAATGTATATAATTATAAATAATATACCATGATGTAGGAAATATTTTTGGATTTATAATTAATATTTATAGTATAATTTATCTTATGTATAACCATATATTAAAAATTGTTTAGTTATTAAAATTTCAATTTAACACTTTTAACACTTCATTAAATATAATAATAATAAATGTCTTAATCTAATCCATGTTGATCAAAAAGGATCATATTTTATTCCTAAGGTTGTTTTTGGTCAAAAAATAATTATCCAATCTAATTAGAAGATGTGTTAGGGTAATTACAATATCATTTTTACATGTAATTTTCTTAATTAATATTATCTGTGGAAAATAAAATTCAAAATTTATAATTTTAAAAAAATAATCTTACTGAACAAAAGTTTACTTAATAATGTCAATTTTTCCCCTATTATTTTTTAAATTCAATTCATAGAAGTGTAAAAATTTTGTTTAATGCAAATTTTCAAATTTTCTTAGAAGGTGGGTAAAAGGCATTAAATAGTTTGATAAAATTTAATATATCTAATCTTATTATAAAATGACTCAAATGAATTACATTGAAATAATATAAGTATTATTTATATATAATATCATTAAAATAAATTTAAATAATAATAATTAGTATTTAAATAACTGTCGGTTTTAAATAATAAAGTAGTGTTTTTCACTATTCATCAAAAATTGAATGTTTTGAGAAAAATACTGAAAATTTACACTAATATAATTTTGATATTCCGAGTCCAAAAACTAGCTAATGATTGACAAATAAATTTTCTAGTATTTAAAAATGTGTTTAATACAATTCATAAATATTTTTTTAAAAGGCTTGTTTGATTGGTCTTCGTGTGCTAGACCTCGAAGGTGCATACAACACTAGCTATTGTATTATTCAAAGAGGAGTGTATCACAGAATCATGGGGTGTTAAAATATATATATTCATGTTATATCCAACTAATAGTAAACATTTACCACCCTTTTTTACTTATGATAATTAAGAATATGTTTTTATGTAAATATGGCATTATTTATAGTTTTGATCAGAAATATCTATTATTTCCAAACCATTTTTTCTGAATAAAATATATCAAAAATATTTTTCTATTAACCAATTATTTTTGAAGGAAATTTTCAACCATGTATTATATTTTTTAAAAATGGATTTTAAAGTATTGTTCCTATCACTTTTCGATCAACACACTTTTTTGAAATGTTAAGGTGCAAAAGGGATGTTCTGCATGTACAGACCTACCAGCCATCATAACATTCATTTACATGATGATTAGTTATTTGTTTTACAAGGTTATTTTTTAAACCCAAATGGATATCTATCATTAAAAAAATTTTCAATTTTAATATGTTTTTCAAGGAATAATTGTTTCCTTATAAAAAGAGGATAAACATTTTTTAAAATAATTTTAAGGCTTCCTTTATATGTTTACAAATGGTTTTTTTATATAATATGATTTCAATGATCTCAATTCACCTTTTATATCATTTTGAGAAACAATAAAGGAAATAATTTTCAAATTTTTTTTATAGATTCTTCTATATGTTTTTAAAGACAAATTGATTTAAAAATGTTTTCAATATTCTATTAGATGATTTCGAGGAAAATGATTTCAAAATGATTTAAATCCTTCTTTATATATTTTCAAATTATTTTCAAATAAATTTTTTTTTAAAGGTTATAATTTAAAAAAAAATCAATGGAGAACTAACATTCTTTACAGGAGATTGTTTTAAAATATATTTCAAAATTATATTCAATCTAACTTGAACTATGTCAATGATACACATTCCCTACTAAGAAATAATAAAAAATTTCATTCATATTATTTCAATGATTGGATTATTTTTTCATTGTATTATGTTTATGAAAACCCATTTTATTTCACTGGATATATATTTATGAAACCTATTTATCTTCAATGAGATATATACATATTAACCTGGTTATGCTTCGACAGGTTATACAATGATAAATTCGTATGTAACAAACATAATTTTATGTGTTTTTATAGGATGAAATTATAATTAAGAATATATATTTGCTATATGTTATGATATGATAAAGATAGTATGATACCCATTTCATAACATGGGTTATGATATTTTATTTTGGAAGCCCATCACTTTTTATGGGTCATAAAATGATATAAGTTTTATTATTTTATGGATCATGTATGTATGATTTTCTAATGTGATTATTAGGACTTATATCTCCATCCCATATATTTGGAACGATAAATTTTTTATAAGCTAGAGATGGTAGATAGTGTGGAATCCAATGCTAGAAATAAGAGGTCATTTCATGCACGAAACAAGATGGTACAAAGGAGGGCACACCAAGTCTAAAACAAGAGTGAATATTAAGCCCAAAATAAGAGGGTAAAAATATGGCCACCAATATTCCATAATGATAGGGTATTGGGGATTTCATAACATTCCCAAAAAAAGAAACCATAATCCTAAAATAATAGTGTACATTGGAGGGCATCCCAATCCTGAAATAAGAAGGTACACGAGAGTGCATCCTAATCCTGAAACACGAGGGAAAATAAGAGGTCATTCCAATACCTAATCAATTGGGTGCACAAGAGATAAAACAAATCCTAAATAAGGTACATTGTTTATTATCACAAGTGTAACATGTTTTGAATGTATTTATAGGTATCATTGAAATATGACTTAAATGTTTGCGTTTTTTCCACAATTAACATGTCTTATTCATATGTTATGATTGTATGTCTTATACTATTAATTACCTAATGATTCATGTCTTGTAAACTACCATTATTTATTCCATGTATCATGATTATGATATTTGATATGCAAGGAATTATCATATAATTTTATGATCATTTTCTCATACCATTATATTTAGGTTATTCTTATATGCTACCATTATTAACCCTTACTTAGAATTTGATCACAACCATTTCGTATCATTACATTCCCTAGGTTATAAAGAAACAATTTAGGGTGAATTAATAAATGTGTAGATATTTTTTGTAAATAATGATAATATTTCAAAATTTTATAATATTTTTTTTAATGTTTCTGAAGACACCAAACTATTATAGTCCACTTGAATCCACTTATTTAAGATAATGATTATTCATCTAAATTTATTTGATATCCATTTATGTTATGACTGGATTTCTATACTTGGAATCATATGAATGGTTTAGTGAATTTTTGGAAACTTGGATGAAACAATTTTAGTTACAACCTTAGGTATATTTATATGGATATATATGGGGATTTATCAATGGATATGTTTAAGGAGTTAATGATTTGGAAAAATTAACATTAATTTTTATATAAGATATAGTGAGTGGTTTTAAAGAAATATATCCATTTTTATATATTACAAGTGGTTGTGGTTCATCCAAAAATTTACCCAATAGTAACAACTCTGATAAGGTGCATCAAGCCTAACCTGAGAATCACCTGGTACATGACAATAAGCCTAACTGTGAAACTGGTCTGACACTCCTGGACGATTTTATTTTGGAAAGAAAAGAATCATTATGAAAAATCAAGAAATATTTAAATATAATATGACTTTGAATAACCTTGGATAATGATAAGGATTCATTGATTTAAGAAGAATGTTTCATTATTTTGACATCTTATTAGTAGTTTTTATGTTTATGTTTATTTCTACAATGATATATGTTTCTCACCCAATGCATTCTGGTTTTAATCTAAACCAAAAAATAGAAGAAGTATGTTTAACATTTAATTTTTCAAATGTGGAATTATATGCCAGATTAAAATTCAATTATAAATATCATGAAGTGAATTTAAAAGGTCCAATAGTATTTATTATAACACATAAGATAAAGAAACCCAAAACTACATGTGAATGGAATATGATGTTATTAAAAAAATTCATTATATATAATAACAATGAATTTATTTATGTTTAGGACCCATAAAACACGATTCATATTTCATATTCATGGAAAATTAGTATTAAATAATAATATAATGAAGCTCAAGTAATGGTTTATGAATAAAGTTAGATGATAAAGGGTATATGTTTTGGAATTCAAATATCATGAATCCTGAAATAAAAATTTATTTTAAGTATATGTTTTCATTATTGATTTTAAAAGATATATTTAATGGTTATTATGAGTTAGAAAATTGATTTCTTGTAAAGGAGATATTTTGATTCAGGGAAGGTAGCCATTCATTTATCTATGATGTTGGGATAATGAGATTTATATCATTATAATTTGGATATTAAAAAATTAAATTTTATGGTAATTATTACCTCAAAACTGATAATGTATTTTTTGATAATGTAGTTTATTTCACCATGGAATAATTTTATGACATCTGGTATTTACAAAATATATCTACTAATCAGAACAGTAAATTAGCATGCATGTTTTTCAAAAGGATTTTTGGTAAATAATATTATTACCATGTTTTAAGAGAATATATGATGATAGAATTTACATGTTTTGAATGTTACTGCCATGATCTGCATTTTAATAAAGGGGGATCTATTTTAAGATGATTTATTCACCATCATATTGATATATTGAAAAAAAGTTCTTTATAAAGGGTTATAATATTTACCATTTTTGGTAATGTTTGAGTAAATCATTTCAAAATGTTTGTTTTATTAAATAATTGACTCACCCTCGGAGTATTTATTCCCATTGGATAACATTTGAAAACCTGTTTGTGTGATAAAAAATTAATATGGAATGAATTATCATTATATTTTTTGATCTCATGAAACATTATTTCTTTAGGAATTAAAATATCACCTTCATTCTCTATAGTAAGAAATATAGTGAGAAATGAACAATGTACTACTAGATGGTGTAGTTGGGTATATGTATTGGAAAAAATCATGTAATTATATCTTCTTGTGAATGATATTCACCATTAAGAAATGAATCTTGGAACCCAACATTTTATCCTAGTACCTTCATTTTTAATGAATCAAACATCTACTTAGATCATTACAAATTGTTTGGCTTTATGATCACTAACGTTTTAGAATCCATGATCCCTATCACCCTCCATTAGAACATCATAGTTATATTTCACATCCATTTCTATGTTTTCACATCCCAGTTATGTTCCCCAACGTTGAAACCTAACTATATGCTAAATTGGGTAACTGTTATATTTCCATATTTCTCTTTTTAACTGAAGTTTTAGTATTAATTTTTATAATGTGATATTTTTTAAATGTAAATTTCATGTATTGATCCTTTGATAACCTATATGATTTTTGTGGGAGAAATTTATTTTATGGGGGGTAGAATGTAACAACCTGAGATTTTGTCAAAATTATATTTTCAAATTATTTTTATATTTTGGGAGTTTTCAATTACAAATAAATATGATTACATATTTTTATATTAATGATCTATTTTTTATTTTCATACACTATTGTCAAATCTTATATTATCTTATGCTACATGCAACACCGACATGGCCAACGTTAAATGCAGCATCATGTTTCTATGAAACATCATTTTATTCTTATAATTATTAAAACAAAATAGTAATATCCCTTCCAAAAAAACAATATAATATAGATAGAAATAAATAATTTTAAAATATTATTCATAATGGTTTTATATATTTAATAAAAATTTATCATAAGACTTGTAATATTGGGGAAGTCATTTTAAGTTTGAATCTACAATTTTATCAGATGAACTACTTTTTATGTTCAATTGTGAATGATAGAAAAATTATTTTTAGCCACTATTAGATATTTAATTTGAATAAATAAATTTTATTATTTAATTAATTATGTCCTAAATATATTAGTGTTAATTTTTTGGATTTCTTGTGAGGACCTTCATTTTTTGAGGAATAGTAAAAGGTAATGAATTTTAATTCAAAAATTCGTTTTCATATAATATATTCATATAGTAAAATTATATTTTATATTATTTGTAATTTTACAATATATCATTTATATATATTTTAAACTAATTTATTTCACAGGAATCAATTTAATATATAATTTAGATGTAAAATATTTTTGAACGTTGGAAAATCATCACATTAAAAACCCACTTTCTCCCCATGATTTCAATATTAGAGTTGAAATTAATTTTTACACTTATATGAATTATTTTATATAAAAAGGAAATACTTTTATATAATCAGTAAAATTATTAATGTCTAATAAGATAAACATAATTTGTGTAATTTTTTTTGAAAGTTATTGAAATTAATTACAGCGTTTATATCACAGATAAGCTTAATAACGGACTAAACCATAATCATAAGGGTCCAAATAACCTATACACACATAAAAGACCCATATTTTACCATTATCAACAATAAACCTTAAATTTAATTTTTTTTTTGTTTTTGATGAATTTTTTTAAATAAAAAGTTTCGGTAACCCAACATGTTTTCAATAATTCCTTGTGTGTCCCATCCCTCCACTATAAAAAGGCACTTACCACTACCACATTCTCACGTATCTCAACCCACATTGTATTGACAATGATCTACCAAAATATATCTGGAAAATCCCTCCATTAAATCTATAATCCCCACTATAAGATGAAATTCATCCAAGGAATCCTTTTGGTGAAAACCAAAAGGAGTCACCTATATATGAGTTAACATCTATCCTAAAGCTCTGTAGTATAATTTCCAATATCCACCCACCGAAATAATCATTCTATAGGTTAATATAATAACATAAAATTCTTAAATATACTTATATTTTTTATTCTATGGTTTTTCTATATACTAACAAAAACTTCCATATAATCAGTAACAAACTTATCATTCTTGTGTGTGGTGAACTATCTCCCAAGACACAGTGCTTTTTGTTTTTCCGTTAACACGTCCCAAGAATTGGAATTATAATGTAAAATATATATTTATATGTAATATATTAATTAATTTATTTATTTATTCTTATTAATTATTTTATAACACATAACATCATACTTTACATTTTTATTATGTTTTATAACAATGTTTGTACAAGTGTGGACTACCACCTCCTAAAAGTAATATGATTCATTCACAGCATATATGGAATGTTTTAAGTATTAAATTTTCAAATTTATATTTTATATATGAAATAATAATTCATTTATAATTAATATACATATCATTTACTTTATTTTCGTCATTTCAATAATAAAATTGAAAAGATGTTCATGCGTACGTACGACATATTGTCTCTATAAATTGTGTATTTCATTTCATAATTATAAAATATTAACATCATAATAAATAAATATATAATTAATATATATGATATTTGTAGAATGTTTTTCCTTTATAAAATAATTAAATGATCTTATTAAGTGGATCAAGAATAACAAATCAACATATATGAAAAATAATGTGGATATTACCAGGAACATTACGTTAATAGGAAGCTGTTAGTATATGGTTAATATAAAGTCATAAATATAAAAAAAATGTATTATATATAAAAATATGGTTCTGTATTTGATGTATAATAAATATTTCATTATTATATAACAGTTTTTAACTTTTACAAATAAGGTCAAGAATTATGGTAAGGGATTTCATCTCACTTTTTATTTCCATGTGATACATGTCATATTCAAAACTCGCTTCTTTTGGGTGGCTTATATATAACTCTTGAAAATATTATATCAATAATTTCATTTTTTATATTATATTAAAAAATATAAACGATGGAACTCTCTCATGGGGTCCACAATTATATTGTTACTCATGTTTTACGGGTTTTATCATCCCACTTTTTTTCAAGAGACACATGTTATAGTCACCTCATATTCTGAAATATGTTGTGTATAATTACTTAGGATGTATTCTATTATTATTATGCCTAAATTTATAGGTATTTACAAAAAATATCATGATATCTCATACATCGTGGTTATGTGTCAGTACATACCTAATCAGTAATATGATTTGGTCTCACTATTCTTTCCTTGAGACACATGCCCTGTTGTGGACCATTATTTATCAATAAGTTGTATATAACAATTTTTTAAATGTTATATATAGAATAGAAGTCATATTATTATATTTTAATATCCATTTAATTCAATAATTTTCTTTTGTTATATAATATTAGATAATTGGTAATAGTTTTAGTTTCAATCTCATCATTTATCAAGATTGATTATGATTATTCATCCATTGATGAAATTTTATTATCTTCGTTGTATGATATCCCTTGATTTTTCATGCCATGTAGATATAAATATTTTATCAAAGTAATATAATCATTCTTATATTCATTGGTACTTTTGATAATTATGAAAAAGATTTTATGAAACTATTACTTAATTTCCCATTTCAGTATAAATTCTGTGGTCCCTCAAAACTATGTTTTCAAAAATTATTTCAAAACTGTTGTACTATTATCCAATAATTTTAAAGGAAATTTTTACCACATAATTACCATTTCAAAATATTGTTTCTAAATTTAATCTTATAGACATTTCCTGATCAGGACACTTTTATAAAATTTTACGGTGAAAAATGAATGACCATCATGTACAGACCTACACATTATCATGACCATAATTTACGTGATTAATATTTTGTATGATAGAGTAGTAATTTTTATTGGAATTCTTTTAAATTACTCTAGAAATTAGTTAATTTTAATACAAACATCAATGAAATGGTTCATAAAATATTTTTCTATGAAAAAAACTGGATTAAATGTTTTTAAATGATTCCATTGTATATTTTTAAAATAATGCTATCAATGAAAAAGATATAAATATTCATAATGATCCTATTATATCTTTTCAAATAATTTACAATAAAAATGGGGTTTAAAATTTTTTAAAGGATATTTTATAATATTTCGTGGAAAATATTTTTCAAAATGTATTCAATATTCATTTATATATTTTTACGGAAAATGTTATGATAATGATTTTAAGACACATTTATATGCTTCCAAAGTCTTTTAAATGAAAATGTTTGTTTGAAATGTTTAGTATTTTAAAAATTATTTTTCAATGGATGATGAATATTTTATGCATGAAATGTTTTTATATTATATTTGAAAATAAATATCAAGATCAAACCACATCCATTGATGTTACTCATTACAATGATAAAATTAATCCCAAAGGACCATTCATATTCTTTCTATAATGGGTTTGTGTTTTGATTCAATCTTTTTTATGAAAAAAATAATCCTTCATGGTTTATATGTTTACGAATCCTGATCCTCATTCATGAGATGTACACTTATTATTCACCATTCACTTAAATATCTTACACCATGATAAATTATTATGAGAACTTCTTCCTTTCATGGGTTATTGAATATGAAATCATCTTGAATCGAACATATTTTCTATATGTTATGATATAATTAATACTTATGATACCCATTTCATTAACTAGTTTTTTATATGATGTTTATGAAACAATGTATTTCTATGGGTGAAGATACGAGGCATGTTTTATTATCATCTAGCACATGTATACATGATTTTATTATGGGATTACTAGATTCTATATGTCCCCAAATAAAATTAGTTAATGATAAAAAATTTATTATCTGAAGAGGGTACACATTAGGGAATCCCAAGCATTAAACCCAATGTAATTTCAATCTCCAAACAAGAGGGTACATGAGAAGGTATCCCAATCCTGAAACAATAGATAATTCTAACCCTAAAATAAGAAGGTACATGGTAGAAAATCCCCATTCAAAAACAAGAGGTTAAGGGGGGGGGAATCCCAAGCATGAAACATGAGGGAATCTCAATCATAAAAATATATGTTATAGAATATGGAATCCAAATATCAAAACAATTGGGTGCTCAAGAGTGCATACCAAAACAAGAACAAGAGGGTAAATGGAAAGGTATGACAAGACTATAATAGAAGGTAATCTTAAGCCTGTAACAAGTGGGTATATGGGATGGAATTAGAATCCTAAAACATGAGGGTACATATGAGTTAATCCTAATATCTATTAAGGTATGCCTGTTATTATCCCTATCATAACATTATATCGAGGTCGTGGTAGGTATCATTGACATCGGATTTTCTATGTATATACTTATGTCTCAACATTCATATCTTATTCAGGTATTATGATTTATTTTCTTATGCTCTTTGTTTCATTGTGATTCATTTTATATTAACTATAAATAATTATGACATGTATCATGATTATAATATTTTATATATAGGGTATTATTTTTTTATGTTATGATCATGTTCTCGCATCCTTATATTAATCATCTTCTTATATTATTACTTTATTTAATCTTACATATAATTTGATCTCACCCCTTCTTTATGTTTCCTTTCCCCATGTTAGGATGGATGGTTTTATGTAGAACTATAAAAAGGGTCAAACTTTTTTGAATACTTCGAATAATATTCACCGAGTTAGAATATTCTTTCCGATGATTCCAAATATGTTAAATTATTATTGTATGTGGGAACCCAAATTTGTAATATGTTGAATATTCATCTAAATTGATGTGATATTGAAATATGTTTAGCCTTGGTTTCTATAAGTTTTTCTAATGAACACATGTTATTATTTTACAGAATATATTCTGGAACCATTGGAATAAAATTAATATCAATTAGATTGAGTTATTTCTCAAATTTATCCAAATTATCATTTTACTTTAGTATTTTTATTAAAATTACAATCAATCTGGAAATGTTCAATATTGAGAAGAAGACATAAAATTAACATTTTAATGTTGTAAAATGGTCATGAGTATTTTTTTTTCTTTATGAATTATCCACAGATAAATCTGGATTCTAGTATTATGTAGTTTTATAAAAACTATGGAATTATATTTTTAATTGTTTTTAATAATTAACAAATCACGTGTGAGGGGTTGAAAAATGAAACAAAATCAAATAGTATTGAAAACATATGTTTTGATTGTAGAGTCATTTATATTAATTATAAAATATCCAACAATCAATTTGGAATATGTATTTCCATGTGTGATCAAAAACAAATTTAATATCACATTATTAATAAAGTATCATGTCATATAAAATATATCAAAAACATGAAAACAAGTTTAAAATTCCCTGAAAACATATGATACGGACTCTCAAATATTTTTGGATCTATAATGATCAACTATTCATCAATGTGATGCCTAAATTACTTATTTTGATCACAATTATCAATTCACAATAGTTTTTTTTAAATGGAATATCTTATATATATATATATGGGTCACAAATGAACTGATGAATTTAGATTTTAAAGAATTAGAAGAAAAAACTTACATAAGGAATTATTGATATATAGAAATTTTTTTTCCATCAATATGATATCGGTATTTCATTATATGATTTAGAGTACCATTTTAGTATTATATTTATCTTAAAATGTTATATAACTCCAGATGAGGTTGAAATAAAGAAGGTTACATCATAGTAACAAAAAAATTATGATAATAATACTGATGACATTCATAATATATAATAAACAAAAAAAATCAAATTATTTCATGAATTTATTGTTGTGATGTAAATTATGATTTAATATTGTTAGTACATTTTATTAATATAAAAAAAACACGTATTGTTGTCAAAACCAAGGCAAAATAGATTATATAGAAACAAAAAAAATTGGTTGATTATCCTTATGAAATATAGGATATATAAAAACTAGCTACATGTAAATATAAGGCCTTAATATCATTGTATGACTATATTTTTTCTTTAAATTATAATTTTTTTATTAAGTATATTATAATAATGTTTCTACATTTACTTTTTATTATGTTGTTAAATTAGTAAATAATTATGAAAGTTTAGGTATGAGAAATTAATAAAAAAAATTAATATTCTATAACATTAGAATATATTTCATTAATATTATAAATATCAATTTGATATTATTTATTTCATATTTTTTATTTGCATTTTAACAATTTTTCAGGTTTGTATTAAAAGAATATGGGAAGAGAAAAAATATAGAGATATTTTATTTTATATTTTTTTCCTAGTATGTTGTTTTCACAAAAATGTTTGAGAAAAAATACATTGGGAAATTAGTTAACATTTTTATGTAATTGTATTGGATTTATTTTTAAAAAATTCATTTAGATTCCACTTTAATTGTCCCTTGATAGATGCTGCAATAGGTAGTCATTGGTGATCAGAAAAAATGACTTCTATTTTGATATTGGGTTGGACCAATGAGGCCATGTTTATTGGTTTCCAAAAAATCAATAAATTTGAATATCAGTGACCTTTAATTATCAATGAATACTAGAATTCAAGTAGTGATACTTTTCCTTGATGGTAGTAAATAGATCCAATTGATGCAGGTTACGAAGTGACTCTCAATATGGGTTAATTTTCTTACACAACCCAGATAGTACTAGGGGTTACAAGTGAATCTACATTATAATACAGTGATGAAAAATTAGTCTACATGTCATCCTAGAAAATGGTTTAGAGTAAAAAGAGTAGGGAAAGGAATTTTTTATTACACACCAAAAGTATAGTTTGATTGTTTTTTAAGACTTGTGATGAATTTCAATATGTCTCATTTTAGTACACTTTTATGGTCTAGATTATACACAATTAGTGAAGTGGGTAAACACACATGTCATACCTATTCAGGATGGGCCCAAACTAGTAAAAATTACCAATTCATTGGGAGAAATAAGTGAACGTGTTTGAAAATATTATGCCATCAAATTGAAACATTGATTGATTTGGTGTGTGTGAATGTGTGTGTAATGTTCATTTCTCTCTATCCCATTGATTTTTTACACCTATATATATATCATTTTAAATAATGATAAATGGGTTCCACTTATTGGGGAAACCCCACTCCAACACACTTTCCATAATTGGATCGAAAATGTATCCCGCATTAAAAATAAAAAATTATTGACATTGAAATATATTTTAAACATTAAAAATAAAAATAAATTAACATATTTTATAATATCAAGAATAAAAAGAATACCCATGAAGGGAATTTGGGGAACTATTTCCAAACCTACTATAGTTTTTTGGTTGAATGGTCTGATTTCCCTCTGATAGTAACATATTTGAATTTTTTTTTAAATAATTCATTTTCATAGATAGTACCCTCCATGAAGCTATTAAAAAGAAGGTGTTTCCTATGAAAATACATTCCTTGAATATTTTTAAAGGAGTTTTCTAAGACAACAACTTATATTTAAATATTTATTGTTTTCATGTGATATATATATATGTATATATATAACAAAAATTAAAATAGTACATAGTTATTTTCATTTCATCATTACATTGTACACTATATTTGGAAAATATTACACCCCTTAAACCTCCACTAAGTACTACCATTTTTAGGGGATTCACCCTAGACATCCCTTCTAGGTTTTTGATGTGCGATTCAGAATACCCCTTTACAAAACTATTAAATAACAATATAATACTATAAATAATACAATAGTAATAATTTCTAAAAGTATAATTAAAAATATATACAAATATTATTAATTAGATATATAATTATAAACAATGATGTATAATGTATTAGAGTGATGTAATTAATAGACAAAAATTGACTAATAATAATGTATGATTAATTAAAATAGTAATTATGTTATAATATATATAATAATAAAAAACAAATTAATTTAAAATTTAATATTAATATATTTTAAAATTATTAATAATATTATTTAAGACTAAATAATGATTATTTTCTTAATAGTTAAAAAAATTATTAATGTTTTATTATTAATTTCATTTTTAAGAATAATAGAAAAACAAAGGCCCCTTTAATTACAATAAATAAAAAACTATGGAATAAAAAGTGTGACTACATGACTTAAGCTTCTCACAAAAAACTAAAATAAATACAAAAGTTTTGTATCTTCAATCATTTTTTTGTGTCCAATGATGATTGGATATATATCCTCAACCATGTGGGTGTCATCAAATCCTTTATGTTGTAAATCATTTCCCCAACCCAATTCCATCAACTGAATGTTTATCATAAAAATAAATCATTAAGGGAATAGCCCATTTGCATTATAAATAGCCATTTTCCTATCCTATTTGCAACACTTTAATATATTAAAAATAAATAAGTTATGAAACCTCTAACTCCATTAAAAGTCTATTACTTAATTTTCCACATATATAATTTAAAATATATTTTTTAACTTCGTAAATTGATCCTACAGTATAAGTTTTTACCATTTTAGGATTATTCAAGATAGTATCTGTAACTTCCTCTATCTCCACTTCTACAGAGTCCCTAGATGATTCATCAACGGGTTTATTATTCCACACTCCACTAAATCCCCATTATGATCCCTTCTAAAGGTCACAGAAACCTCACAACTACATATAGAAAGTTGCACAGTGATTGAATCTGGTCACTATATAATTCTAAGAACCCGAACCTTCTTTTAAGGAACATTTTTCCTTTTTTCTGGAGTTTTTGAGAAAAGAGGAGTTTATGGAATTTTATTTTAGTACACGCCGTTTACTTTCTAAGTACACACCATGTACTTCATAGCTACTAGAGACCGTGTACTGTCCATGTCATGGCCACACACATGACCATGTAGGGGTGATAGGGAGGCCACCTAAAGCGGAGTATGGAAAAGCATAGTACACGCCCTGTACTCCAAAAGTACATGCCGTGTACTTTTTTTCATTAAATGGGCCGTGGTCACATCTTAACCCCAGAACTATCTTCTTCTACATCTCCTTCAACTGAGAGCATCTCGTACAGCCAGGAATATCTTCCGAGCCCCCAAGCCTCCGTCCATTCTCTGAATCAACCACCGTAGGTTGCGTTGGAACCTGCAATGATAAGCTCTTCCTTCCCAGAGAGCTTCATTTTCCAATTCCTCCCCTTTTTCAAGTTATCATGGTTGAGAATTTTGGATGTTTTCTTAGATCTCCGACGTTCCAAGGATAATCATGCATCAAGTTTCAAGTATATCGATCTCCTCACGTCGAGGTAGGTGGTTTGTGCATTTCTGTAGAACGTTGTTGAGTATTATGTGAAAATTCCACCAATACCCTTGAATGGGGTATTAAATGTTTCATTTTTTCCCTTGTTTTTTACCTTCTTTGCATATATTCTTGAGTACATGTTATTGTTTGTGAATAGGGTAATTTACTGTGCTTAAGATGTTTTTCTCATGCATGTTTTTCCTGTTTATGACGGCTTGGTCTAGTTTTGCATGTTTGGTTATTTCCATGTCCATGCCAATTTTGTAAGATGGTGTGACTGTTCTTCCATGCTAAGATGTTATAGACTGCAAGACATGTACTTCATGTGCTTACTTTGGCCGTTACATGATGCGATACTGGCTGATTTTACACAGGGTTGTGATAACCTAGTATAGTAGACCATAGGGAGAATAGACGTAAGGGCTTCTCTAGGGTGTCATCAATCTTACGATGCAAGACAACCGGGGGAATTGATTCTTAGTGCTTCCTCAGAGTGTTTGTAGTTCCTTGACATGGGCCATGGGGGAATGATATTTTTAGTTCTTCCCTAGAGCGCCTTTTGTATGATATGGTACTATAGGGGGAATTGACGGTGAGTGCTTTCCTAGGGAGTTGATTATTTAACTGAACCAGAGGGGGTGAGATTGTGTGTGACTACTAGAGGGTTTCTAATACTCGTATGTTGAACCATAGGGGTTTGTCTGTGAGAAACACCCAAAGGTTACCGATTTGTCCTACTTTCTTGAGTGGATACTTCCTTGTTTGTAATTTATATGCAAGAACTGTGGATTGTTTGTTGCTGAGTAATTTCCTGTTTACTGTTTACTGTTTACTGTTTACTGTACTTTTACCTTCCATAAACTCACTAACTGTTAGGAACATGTCATCGGGTGGTTGCCTACTGAGATTTAGTCTCACACCCTATTTTTTCAATGCTTTTGGGCCAAAACATATTATATTGTCGCAGGTATAGATAATGGCAAGTGTCCTTCTACTTCAGGTTCTTCATTGCACTTGTGTTCGGATTGTTGGACCAAGTCAAGGCTTGCGATTCTGAGGAGTTTCTCATCTGTTTTTATATTGTACATTGGTTTATTACTTTATTCAACATTGTGACTTGTTTGGATGTTTTCATAGACATATATGTATCATGCATCATATACATATATTTTTTCTCTAGTTGTTTATTTATCAGTCTTCCACTGTTATTGTTGTTGTATATTTACTAGTTTTTTTGTTGTATGTGTTGTTACATCTGGTGTGTACTCATCCAGTGATGGCATAGTTTCCCCACTATCACACCCAAGTCCCTCGTTGCTAGTCTACAGCCTCTGGCGTTCGGGGAAATGTGGTTGAGGACATGTGACCAAACGGGTACGGGGCGCCTCTGGGTGGCTTCTGGAACCAGGATGTTACAAAGTGGTATCAGAGCAGTTTCTTTCTCCTGACCTACTGTTTGGAGCCTATAGCCAGGGATAGGATGGAATAGGTACTTGGTAAAAAGTTTTCCCTGGGAGTTGTTAACCAATGTACAGGGAAAATCCATACGACCTCGTTTATTGCAATTTTACTAGTTTGGAATTTTACAGTTGATTTGATTTCAACATTGGGTGATTCACATGCCATGTGCTGATACCGTTATTCTTATTGTGGTTCTATTTCTGTCGCAACCAAATGAGATGAGGGTATTCCATATCATGAATCATATATTAACTTGTTAGAAAACACATGTCATGCATTCTTGCCATGCCATCTAGGATGCATTAGTTATTTCATGTTGTTGTGATAGACGTTGTGTAGAATATGCATGTTGTTGTGATAGATTTTTGAAAAAAAAATTATCTTCTTCTTGTTAGAGATTTGATTGAGTAAGGTTTTACCTGAATGGATTCCAAATTGTGGTTCTTGAGGTGTTATGGGGCATCATGGAGCAGAATTTGGTGGATCATTGACCTATTTTCCTTGTTTGTAACATGTGTAAGATGCCAAACAATTATTATCAGGGAGTATGGGCCCTCACAGATCGGAATTTGCCACCTTAACACTGGTTTTCGGTGTTTTCTGGGCTCCAGAGTAGTTTCTGAGGCTAATGTCTAGAAAAACCCACAATACACGATGTGTACCTTATGAATACACGTCGTGTAGTCTATATCCGTGTCACTGACTGTGCGAGCAGGGACACGGGGTTGTGAAAATATTGTAGGAATACACCGTGTACTATTTTATCACATCGAGTAGTATGAAATAGGTACCACGGCCATTTCACAAACAACACGGGTCATGTTATCCTTTCACATACACAACGTGTCTGAATATTACATACAGTGTAGTCTGATCTAGGTACTCGACCATGTCACGAACAACACAGGACGGTGTTACCCTTTCTCTTACACGCCATGTCCGTCTGGAACACGGCGTGTAGTGACAATTTTGTGTTAGTCTGTGTCGTTAACACTACAAGCTAGGTAAGGCATGTCTAGTACACACCAGGTCTGCCTTGAACACGCCGTGTAGTTTTGTGTTAAAGGAGCTGTGTGTCTTAACAGTGTAGAAGGACTTAGGAAGGGAAGAGGATTCAGGTACACGTTGTGTGTTTGGATATCACGTTGTGTGTTTGGGGTGTTGCACAACAAGTTTAGGTATAAGTACGCACCCCTATGAAAGACTTAAGGGAACACGCCGTTTTATCAATGAACACGTTGTGTAGTCTTGTTTTTTATAAATTGAATGCCTTATTTTCCCAATTTCTTCTTTTCCTTTATTTTTTCAGTCCCTGTACATTATGAATCTATGGTGTGCATTGGACCTTGCAGAATTATGCCACCTAGACATCCTTCGATTGACCGAAAGTCAAAGTAGAGTGATCAGATGCCCGATATGGATGATCAGATACTTCCTGTAGATCCTTCTATTGTGCCACCCATGGAACCAGCGGTTATACCAGTTGCAGGTGCCGAAGCACAGTTTAGGGAAGGTTTTATAAGGATGATGCAGTCCTTCTAGTGAGCTCCACCTCCTACCTTGACTATGGCAGGCTTGATGAGGGTTTTTTAGAAGAAGCATCCTCCCAAGAGGTGGTGGGATATGATCTCAAATGCAGTTCATCAGTAGGTTAAGGCATGTGAGGAGTTTCATCACGTCTTTTATGACTACTTCTATCCAAAGAACCTGAGGGCCAACTAAGCTCAGGAGTTCATGATCCTGGTGCAGGGTACTCTTTCTATCGTGGAGTATTCCTCTCGTTTCACAGAGCTACAACATTTCACACCCCTCCTAGGCAGATATGGGTTGTTCTTGTCAAGGAAGTTTGAGGATGGTCTCAGACGGGGGATCCGATCATAGGTGAATATCACCAGGATGACTTCCATTACATGCATCGTCTACCAGGAACTTATTGCAGAGCGTAATCTGAGAGATTCTGAAGCTAAGAACCAGGGTGGTTCTGCTCACAGAGTTAGTTCTTCGCCAGTTGAGAGAAGAAAGAACTGTAGAGAGTCTACGAGCAGTAATCCGAGGTGGCGAGACACTTCTTCAGGTAGCTAGGTGGTATGATACTAGTTTGGGAGGGCTGGGAATATGAGGCCGCAGTACCAGAGAGTCCCAGGGGAGTGCCAATCTTGTTTCAATATGGGTCTCCTTCCACGTTGCCGTCATGTTTTATCACCATCAGCTTGTGACAGGGGTTCCTCTATGACTCCTCGTTCAGGAGCAGCGCCACCAGTGTCTCACCAGTCTGTGTACTGGAGTTCTTCCAGTCGTCCAGGCCGAGGTAGAATTCATGGCCAGGGCGGTCAGTCTCCAGTTTATCAGCAAAAGTAGGGCAGATCAGCTAAGAGTGGTCAGCAAGGGCCACAGGGTCATGGTACAGGACATGCTTTTGCAGTGGAGCAGACCCACGAGAAGCAAGATCCCAGACCCTCAACATTTCGAGGTACGATCATAGTATCCTCAGTTTTATCTTCTTCTCTTTTCGATATAGGGTATTCCCATAGCATTATCTCTGTTGTTGTTGTGGAGATCCTTGGGCTCTGTATCTTTTCCTCTACTGATACATTGTCTCTAGACACACTGTTGGGAACTAGAGCGGTTAGTGTATATCAGTGCAGAGTGTGCCCCCTTGAGGTTGTAGGGTGTCCCTTATTATGGGACCTCTATGTCTTATAGATGACAATTTATGATGTCATTCTCTGAATTGACCGACTAGTTCCCTTCTAGGAAGTCATCGACTATTATCGCCACAAGGAGAGTTTCATATCACAAGAGGGTGGATCTTTTCTTCATTGGGGTGAGTGGGATGTCCATTCATGTAGATAAGTACCCAAGCATCTTGATCTAGGTGGATTTACAGCTCATATTTCTAGTCTATATGTGGATGAACAGGGGACTTCATAGTTAGACTTTCCTCCATTGGTGGATTGTTTCAGAGATGTCTTTCTAGATGACTTTTCAGGTTTTCCTCTTGAGCATGAGGTTGACATTTCTATTGAGCTCTTTCCAGGAGCTGTACCGGTCTCCATTCTTCCTTATACGATGGTGAAAACTAAGCTTCGGGAGCTCAAGAAGCAGTTGGAGGAGTTACAGGGAAAGTTTTTCATCCGACCAAGTATTTCACCTTGGGTTTTGCCTGTCCTATTTGTGAAGAAGGAAGATGGTACCCTCAGACTTTGTATGTAATAACAGAAATTGAACCAATTGACAGTCAAGAACCGATATCCCTTGTGTAGGATTTATGAACTCATTGATCAGATTTGAGGAGCATAGTTGTTATCGACGATCGATTTGAGGTCCGGTTATCATCAGTTGCACGTTATACCATCAGGTATACCTCTTACATCCTTTAGGAGCAGGTCTGGTCTATGTGAGTATATGGTTATGTTGTTCGGTCTCACGAATGCGCCAGAAGTTTTCAATGTCATTGATGAACCGATTGTTCCATCCATACATATACTCTTTTGTGGTGGTCTTCGTGGACAATATTTTAGTGTAATCTCACACTCGACACAACCATGCTACCCATCATGAGATCACTGTGAGTACACTGAGAGAGAATCAGTTATGTGGTATGCTCTTGAAATTCCACCATTATAATGATCATGTTCACATCATGGGTCATGTTATCTCAAAGATAGGAGTATCGGTAGACCTAGAGAAAGTGAGAGAAGTAGTTTCAAAGGAGAAACCGAAGAACGTCTTCAAGGAACGGAGTTTCCTAAGGATAGATGGAAACTACAGATGCTTCATACAGGACTTTTCACACTTAGTAGAACTGCTGACGGGTCTGACCTAGAAGGGTGCGATGTTTTTAGGGTCAGATTCTTGTGAGTCAACATTTTAGGAGATGAAAGGGAGGTTGACTTCAGCACTGATACGAGTCTTGACAGAGCCAGGAAAGAGATACATGGTTTATCGTGATTCTTCAGGTATCAAGATGGGATCTATGCTTATGTAGTGAGATATATTCATTTTGTAAGGGTATCAGTAGTTGAGGCCACATGAGAGGAACTACCCAACACACAATCTAGAGCTAGAGGCAGTTGTTCATGTCTTACTCTGTTGGAGACATTATCTTCTGGGATGCAACATTTTGGTTTTCACTGACCACAAGAGTCTCAAGTATATATTCACCTAGTGTGATCTGAATATGAGACAGCGTAGGTGGGTTAAGTATCTTCAATCCTATGACAATGATCTTCCCTATACATCTGGAAAGGGCGACGCAACAGCTATTGTGTTTAGAAGGAGGACTCAGATACATGCAGTTCAGGAGCCCAACATTGAGTGGAAGCTTATGGTTCTATTCTCTGAGAAGAATTTGGATGTGCACAATAGACATGGGTAGACTTTCCAATCTTCTATAGTTGTTACATTCACACTTCTTGATCAGGTACGAATGAGGCAACTATCAGATTCTAAAGGCCTAGTCCTATAAGAATGAGTTTTAGGAGAGGATCCTATTCCCAGATAGACAGTCGGCATGGATGAGATCTTGAGATTCTAAGGACATGAATGGGTGCCAGCATACATACGCGAGGAGCTGATGAGGGTTTTAATTATTCAGTTTTGGCAATTAATCCTAGCATCACCAAGATGTATCATGATCTACACCGCCAGTATTAGTGGCCAGGTATGAAGAGAGATATAGCTGGTTTCTTCATGAGATGTTCCACTTGTCAGCAGGTGAAAGCGGAACATCATCGACCAACATGTCTTTTATAGCAGTTACCCATTCCCGAGTCGAAGTGGAATGACATCATGATGGACTTCATGACTGGTTTTATGAGTTCACCTCGAGGGAATGATGTTGTTTGGGTTGTCCTCGATAGGTTTATGAAGGTTCCCCACATTTTTCTGATCAAGGAGACCTTCAGTGTTGACGAGATGGGATGGTTGTACATCCGAGAGATTATATGTCTAGATGGAGTTCCACACTCCATTGTTTCAGACAGGAATGCATGTTTTACTTCTTGGGTCTGGCAGGGGCTTCATAAGGCTTTGGGTACACAGGTACATTTAGGTACATCATTCCATCCTCACACAGATGGCTAGTCTGAGTGTACGATTTAGGTGCTTGAGGATATGCTCCGAGCTTGAATTCTGGACTTTGGAGGTTCTGGGGAGAATCATATACCTCTTGTGGAGTTTTCCTACAATAATATTTTTCAAGAAACTATTTAAATGGAACCTTATGAGGCTTTGTACAGTAGGCCATGCCGATCACCCCTATGTTGGATAGAGGAAGGAGGGGTAACATTGCTGGGGCCTTGTCTTGTTCAGGAGACCTTAGAGCAGACAGATTTGATTCAAAAAAGGATGGCTACAACACAGTCTCAGTAGAAGTCTTATGCTGATCAGCGGAGATGACCTATGGAGTTCGAGGTCAGGGATCAGGTTTTCCTACGTGTCGCACCGAGGTTGGGACACAAGAGGATTCGGAGAAAGGGTAATCTTTCACCATGGTATGTCATGCCGTTTGAGGTGTTGGAGAGAGTTGGGATAGTTTCCTATCAGCTGCAATTACCTTAGAAGTACCTGGTTATGCACAATGTCTTCCACGTTTCTCATCTCTGACATTACTTTTTAGACCTCTCTCATGTCTTTCAACCTGAGGAGGTTGAGCTCGAATTGGATGCATCATTTGAGGAGCATCCTATCCGGATTGTTGATCATAGTACAATGGTTCTCTGTTTCCGATCTGTTCCTCTAGTACGGGTGCTATGGCAGCCCAGGCAAGCATAGGATGAGAATTGGGAGAGGGAGGTCAATGTATGATCGTAGTGGCCAGTGTTGTTCTGGGTTTCTTCTTCTACGTCACTCTAGGAAAATTCGAGGTCGAATTTCTTTAAGGGGGGAAGTTTGTAAGAACCCAGACCTAATTTTCAGGTACATTTTCCCTCTTTTCCAGTTTTTTTTGAGAAAAGGGGAGTTTCTTGAATTTTTTTTGAAGAACATGTTGTGTACTTTCTGATTACATGATGTGTACTTCTTTGCCGCTCGCAGCCGTGTACTAGCTGTGTTAGGGCCACACACATGGCCATGTAGGGGTGACATGGAGGCCTCCTAAAGTAGAGTATGGAAAAGTTTAGTACACATTTTGTACTCCAGAAGTACATGTCGTGTACTTTATTTGTTTTCATTAAACAGGTCGTGGTTGCGTATTAACCCCAGAACTATCTTCTTATCCAGTTCCATTGACCCAGAGCATCCCATACGACCACGAATCTCCTCCGATCCCCTGAGCCTCTGTCCGTTCTCAGAGTCGACTGTCATCGATTGTTTTGGAACCATAGTGGTAAGCACTTCCCTCTCCTAGAGCTTCATTTTCCAATTCCACCTCATTCTCAAGTTATAATGGTTTGATCATTTTGGACGTTTTATTAGATCTTCAATGTTAAAAAGAGAATCAAGCATCGAGGTTCACGTATATTGATCTCCTTGAGTCAAGGTAGGTGGTTTGTCCCTTTCCGTATAATGTATTTGAGTACTGTGTGTAAATTCCACAAATACCCTTGAACGGGGTATTGCGTGTTTCTTCTTTTTCCCTTGTTGTTTTCTTGGTTTGCTTATATGCCTGAGTAGAGGTTATTGTTTGTGAATAGGGTAATTTACTGTGTTCTGGATGTTTTTCCGATGCATATTTTTCATGTTTATTACTGCTTGGTCTATTTTTTCCTCTTAGGTTATTTCCAGTTCCATGCCTAGTTTTTCGGATGGTGTGACTGTTCTTCCATGCTAAGATATTTTAGACTAATTTCCAAGTAGTTTTTTAGGATACGTTGGCCATTAAGTGATGTCATACTTATTGATTTTACATGGGGATGTGAGAACCTAGTGTAGTAGACCATTGGGAGATTGGACAAAAGGTCTTCTCTAGAGTGTCTTTAATCTTACGATCCGAGAACACAAGGGAAATTGATGTTGATTGCTTCCTCAAAGTGTTTGTAGTTCCTCGATAAAGGCCACAGGGGGAATGATATTTTGAGTTCTTCCCTAGAGCACTTTTAGTATGATACGAAACTATAGGGGTAATTGATAGTGAGTGCTTTCCCAGAGATTCTATTTTTTAGCTGAACCATAGGGGTGAGACTGTGTGTGAAAACCAGAGGGTTGCTAGTACTTATAGGTTGAACCATAGGGGCTAGGCTCTGTAAACTACCCAGATGTGACCGGTTTGTTATACTTGCTTGATTGGATGCTTCCTTGTTTGAAAATTATATTCTAGAACTGTGTATTTTTTCTACTAAGTACTTTCCTATTTACTATTTACTTTTTACTATATGTTTACCTTCCATATACTCACTAACTGTTAGGGATAGATCTTCAGGTGGTTTCCTACTAAGATTTAGTCTCAAACCCTTTTGGGCCATGCTTTTGGGACCAAACTGATTATATTGTTGTAGGTATAGATAAGGTTCATCACCCTTCTACTTCAGGTTCTTGATTGCACTGGAGCTGCGAGCATGGGACCAAGCCAAAGCTTCTGATACTGAGGAGTTTCTAATCTGTTTTCCTTTTGTACTTCTGTTTAGTTCATTACTCAACATTGTGACTTGTTTCGCTGTTTTCCTAGACATATATATATGTCATGCATCATTTACATATATTTCTGCTCTAGTTGTTTATTTATCATTTTTTTGCTGTTATTGTAGTTGAATATTTACTGCTTCTGTTGTTTTATGTGTTGTTACTTCCACTATGTACTCTTCCAATGAGGGCATAGTTTCCCCACTATCTCAACCAAATCTATCACTTCTAGTCGAAATCATATGGCATTCGAGGAAATGCACTTGAGGCCATGTGACCAACTAGGTACAAGGCGCCTCTCGATGGCTTTCAGAACCGAGATGTTACAATAATAATAAAATAAGAAGGATACTATTGAGGGATAACTTACTCATTATTTTCTCAGATGATAAAACCACAAATTTATTTTTCATATTGTTTTGGTAGTGAAATCCATTAGATCCTATCAAATCTCCATTCCCACTAAAACTTGTAAAATAAGATCACATTCAATGTGATCATCATAGTATTCGTCCCAAACTTTATCATCTTCTGTACCATTATAAAGAACATACCTCAATGGGTTCATGGAATGAATCAAGCTTCCATTAATATTCGTATAATTTTTAATTTAACAAAAATATATACATATTTTAGGTAGAAATAGTATGTCAATAATCTAGAAAAATCAAATATTTTAAGGGTCTGGAACATTTGGAAGCGATTATACATACCGTTATTTACATTAGAGTCCATCAAACCGTGTTTTTATTTAGGTAAAACATGAAAAGTCTCCTCATCCACATAAAATTTGTTCTTCCTAGTTATCCCAAAATTAGTTTCTATATTACCTTAAAATTTATAATTACCATAAATAATCATCCCAAAATATTAATATTTTTTATATCCAACTAAATTTCACTCATAGAATATTGGGATCAATTCATAAATTATACATAAATTAGTCTTATCATATCGATTGAATATAATAACCTTGATGATGAGAACCTCACTATGGCCCTCTTCAACCAATATTCTTATAATATTCGCAAACCTGACATATTATTTCTGCTTTTCAATATGAATATTATCTCCAATAGATTTATCAATATAATATGGTATTTTTTGATTCCATAATACCCCATTTAGACAATAAAATAGAATCTACTCATGATCTAAAAAAATCATCACATCTGATGGATGAAATTTAATAGAACATTGATTGGCCCAAATAACACCTAATTATACACAAATAGAATAAAAATTATATTTGAACTATATAAATTATTTTCATGTAAAAATAAATTTTGTAAAATATATTCTAATTTGTAAAAATGAAAAATTGGAAAACACTAAACCAGATAAATTCAACATACTGGTTTTTCTTGCTGACATGGATTCTCCCACAATGGGATGATAAATTCAAGTTATAATTGAGTTCTTATACATCTACATTCATTCAAAAATTGCATCTATTTTTTCAATGATATATTATTACAAACCCTTCATTATAGTTATCTGAATTTTTGAATCCCTAAATAAGAAAAAGTGTGTTGATTCATTCTATATGATTTTATTTCTATCATTAATTGTCATTTTATTGGGAACCCTATTCATATATTTTGAATCTTATTTAGTATATGTTAATTTTGACATTATGGAGAAATTAATGGTTTCATATACAGTCAAATGAAACTCGTACTAACATCACACACAATTTCTTCCAAGCACTACCACATGTTTATCATGATGACTCACATATGACGAGTTAGGTTGGGGTAGGAGGTTGAAATAAAAGAAATGTTAAACAACCATTTGAAATAATAGACCAAGGAACATTATAGATTACCATTATAGATATCTCAAAAAATCCAACCACACCTTCCATTTATTAAATTATTAATTAATATAATAATATGTGGTCAAATTTATAAATAGTAATAATTTTTATTAATGTAATATTATAAATAATTATTAATAATTCAATTATCATTGTTGATGGGGATGGTGTAGCTCAACGAATGACTAGTGACATGATATGATTATGTCCCTTCTATTCTACCTTTAGTTAATCTCCTCCAATTTTCATAGAGGCAATAATTAGCTAATCCTTTTGGTAGTCTTGAATCGGACTTTGGTCCACTTGTTGTTATAAAATATTTCCAGTTGTAGTTTTTCATTCCTTGGTGGTTGATTAGACATAGCCCACTACGGTGCCTGGGTGAGTATGTTTTTTGTGGTTTTTACTCCACACGACCTAATATAGATTAGTAATGTAATTAAATTTTATTAATTAATAAAATATATAAATATTAACTACAATGTGAATAATTTTAAAAAAATCAATAAATAGAAATTATTAAAAAAATCAATTTCGTTTAATTAATTATATTTAATAATATAATTATTAAATAAATATAATATAATATTATAATTATTAATAATTGAGGTTCCACAATTATTCACACCCATCCATGGTTCTAATATCAAAAACATTACATATAATCACTGATATCATGTGAGATGATCTATTCTAAACATATCATTATTTTATATAATTATGATAAGTTAATCATTATATCCCATAAATTATTACACAATTATATGAACAATTTTGTTAGTATATTTTAGGACTGGATGCATAATAAACTAATTTTACAATACTCAAGTAGATATTTCCATAAGTTAACCATACTACATCACCTTTTTTACATCTCATTAGCCATACTAATATTCAAATCTTATTTAATGGGAAATATAAGAAATGGGTTTTCACAAATTCATAGTAAGGGAAAAAAATTATTAGCCGATAATAATGGGTTTGATAATATAACATTTAAAATTAATGACCATGGGAGAAATGTATTTTTAAAATTAACATGGAATAATAATTATTTGTAATGAATAATAAAAGAAAATGTAATCTTAATTGGTCAAACATATAACATGGAATATGTGTGTAGAGTCTTGAGAAAATGATCATGACCCATATATTATTACATAGACATATAACAAAAAAAATTCCCAAAATAATGATAAAAATCATTAAATAAATGTGTTTGAATAAAATTCACTTTACCAAATTTTATCATTTATCACACTGAATTTATTATTATAGATCAACCATCTCAACATATTTCCTCTACATGGTGGGGCATCACAAATTGTTTCCATATTTTTATTATGTATCAAAAATTATTTCATACAGTGGATTAGAAATAAAAATATGATTCCCATAGTGGATCTGGTATGAAAAAAAATTTACCATTGCAAACCAAGAATCCTTAAATCTTTCCAATTATTAACCAGTGATATATAAATATTTAACCATTTTATTTTTGATTTAAATATTACATGTAACATAATTAAACTCAATACATACTTTTGACACATGAAATTTAAAATTCAAGATATTATAAAGAACCAATACAAATAAAATGGGTTTCATATAAATTCTTAATGGTGTTAAATAATATTTATTTAAAACATAGAATAATTTATATAAAAAATTCATTGATCCCCAATAATTATTTCATAATGGAATATAAAATTTGACTCAAAAAACATGAATACATGGTCAATATTTATTTTTTATTTTGTATGGAAAATTGTAATCAAATCATAAAAAAATTATATACATTGTTTTACAACTTTAAATAAAAGAAGAAGTTATTTATCACATTAAATATATTTTCTGGATAAGTTTACATGATGTTTTATATCAAAAATTATTTAGTAATAAATACTAATAATGTATCCTTTAACAAAAAAATTTTCCCCAATGTATATGTGGTGTGGAAGAAAAACAATTGATCATGTAAGCAAATGATGATTAATATTTTAAAATACCTTTGTTGAATCCTAGATCTCAATAAGAGTAATAAAGATTCTTCCTAAATAAATTTAATTCAAAATATATCAAACATAGGATATAATATAGTTATTTTATTTCAAATTAATAATTTAAAACTTTTATGGAATGATTAAATTTTAATATGGATGTAAAATAAACTATATGGAGGTCGGGAATTATTATTAACAAAATTTTACATTAATGTTTATTAAATCCATGAAATAAAAATATTTAAAAATATATATTTTTACAAGATAGAATGGAAGGTATGAATATAATAAAATATTGGGTTAAAATAATCTAATTATAGATTAATTATCCTTATGATTAAATATTATAACTTTAAAAAAGACACTTTTGATAACAAAAAACAATATGTCCTTGGTAAGATTTGAATCAAAATCCTCTAGATGAGAACCCTTTAATAGACCTAATAATAACTTAAATTTATTGATTTCTATTATATAAATGAATACACTATATACACCCTGTAATAATGTAGATACACTTTTCGATAAATTTATAAATTTTTATGATACCATGGATAGATATCTAATTACTGAGAATATGTCATACTATGGCATCATAAATCAAATATGGGATATGGATTATACAAAATACCTTATGCTGATTTTCAATGAATGTGTTTTGATAATAGTTATTTTGTTTAAAAACATAATCGTGATTTGGTAAAGTGGATAATACTATATATGGGTATATATAAAATAAATTTATAATGGATTCCTCAGATGGAAATTTATTTTTTATAGATCTTGTAAACAAAAAGTGCTCAGGAATTCTATTATCTAATAAAACTATTGATGTTTCAAATGCCAATTTAACTACGGGAATTCATTTCATCTAGACATAGAAATCATTTCACACGGTTCCAAAAATAGATAGAGACATTTATGTGAGAGGAACCCGTGATTAGGAAATTTTGATAGATGACACAGTATTCGAATCACTTTAATCATAATAAAAAGATTTCAATATATGATTATATATTTGTTTATAATATTTATTGACTTACCTCAAATTATTATATTTTAAATAAGGTATTTATGTAATGTAAATTTGATTTCCTATCAATTCATCAAATAATTAATATTCACATGTTCATACTTTGAATCCTAGGGGAAAATGTGTTTTTCAAAATGAAGATAGTTTTAGTGAAGGGAACATTATGTTTTTCGATATTCCAATATTATGATCCCAGAGGAACACCATATTTATGTTGATGAAGTTAAATAAATGGTATATTGTAAAAAAAAACCTATGTTATAGAAAATTCATGGGAAACATAAAGTGATACTTCTAAAAAAATATTATGGTTTGAAATAGAGGAATCATATTTAAGTATAGATGGAATGAACGTGAAAAGTCTCTTTACCAAAACCTAGATATATTCTATAGTAAAATTTGGATCATCACATGAATTAAAATTCTGGATTATATATATTCAAGGAACATTGTTTTCTTTTTCTTAATGATCTGTTTTTAATAAGAGATTTTTGTACAATTATGATATGAATTGCTTATATTACTAAAAAATTGAAATATATATTTACTCATATTTATTCCACATAAAGTATATTTATAATAGATAATGGTTGAATTAAATTTTTATTAATTATCACACAAAAGGCTCATTTGGTCTATTTGATAATGAAACATAGATGCATCATATTAGAGATGCCAACTTGGAAAAAGCCTTTACCCACCATAGATGTATTCACACATGATAAAACATCGAATGTGAAATCCATTATTAGTTATCATGAGGAGAAAAAATTTCATGTAGAGTGTAATAGGTAAAATATTTCATGAAAATACATTTAATAATTATCTTTATTAATTATTTTTAATTTTGGAAACATAAGAATAGTTCAAAAAATAAATAGTGTGTATCAAAACCAACATACTGTTACTATAAATTAAAGATGGGTTATGCTTCACATGAAAAAAATGGTATGTATTTTTAATATATGCTAATACATTTATTTGAAGTGAAAAATTAAAATAATTGTGTTCCATTATTTTTATTTTTATTGATGATGAAAAATCCAAAGACTCTCATTTCTCACGTCATGATCATTCGAAGGAGTCTTGTCTAAATAAAATAGGATACTAATAGATGAGAACCCATAAAAATTATTGGAATCAAGCATAAGAATGAATTAATAAAAAACATCATTAAATTATTATTATTTATTAATTTTTACTTAATTTACCATTATTTTTACCTGATTTTTTCATTTCAATCATCATCAGTAATACCCAATGAATATCAATTTTCTGTGTTCTAGAATCCTCCAAAAAATGGTCATGTCAGGGCTAGGGTTTGTGGGGTGTCACATTGAACATATTTTGAAAACGAAATGCATGGAGGTAATGATAAGGAAATGTTTTAGTTGTATAAATGATTAAAATATATTGATTAAAAATTTAATTGGTAAATTGAGTTTTTAGAAACTATTATTGGATGAAATAAAAGATAAGAAATAACACATCAAAAACCAGTACATAAATATCCCCACACCACCACTAATTTTTTGGAAATTGAATCCCCATAAAGTGGTTCCTTATATGAAATAATAAAGTTTTTCATAACCAATTTTCTTAAACATGAATCAAGAAGACAATGAAACCTTTCCTGTTCTGATATTCTATATGGTGAAAAAGATTTTAAAATACATATATCTATACCCATTAATATATTTTTACAAGGTGTACAATGTATAGTATCTATATAGATTCCATATATAAAAATAAAAATCAAAATTGTCATATGGGAGTGTGTATTCTCATATACTACAAGATTATTTTTGATATAATTGTTCCAATTGATGGTCCGGATATTCATATGATTGGTCTTTCTATTGTATCATTTTTTAGCATGCTTGTTAATTCTCGTAAAATTAAATATAGAGAAAACGGTAAAACATTATATTTTTTTAAATATTATTAAAAATTAATGAAAAAATTGATGAATCAATTAATTTTATTTTGAATTGAGAATGGGTAGGGTAGAAAAGAAATTATGAATAAATTAGTCCTATAGAATCAACCATTCAATCGAAATAATTTTTGGAAATTATATTTACCCAAAAAAATATACTTTTCAAAATAATAAAATTAAAATACTATATGGATAAATCATTAAAAAGATATGATATTACAATAATGATTTTAATGAAAAAAAGTATTAAGATTCTAGTATAGAATATAGTGGTCTTGAGAATTGAAAAGGAATCCTCATGGATGAAAAGCTAAGTTCCTGAGTCCTAAATTTATTCATAATGAACATTTTTATAATATTTCTATCCAATTGCATATGTAATTTGATAATTATTTCTAAATTATATTAATTTTTTAAAGGCATATGTATTCGATATATTATTAGGTAATACCCATTGGTCAATAATTTGTACTCATTTGTCCTAATATCAGTTTTAATAGACAATTATCATTAGAACCTAATATATATTCAGTAATAGAGGAAATAATGGATAAAATATTTTAATATAAACTCTCAAGTGATAATTTCATCTAAATAAAAATGGTAGCATAATAATTTAAAATTTTTTCAAATTAAATATATCTACATTTCATTCATTGTGTATGACTTTTAATAGAAAAAGAGGTTACTCATTCTAATCAAATTGGATACTAAAAAAATATTTCCATTAATAAAAGCATGGATTCCCATAAATAAAACAGATGTGATAGAATTAATCAATTTTAAATACACTACATAACACATTTTATAAATAAATATTAGGTTTTATGTTTTATATTATGTTTTAATAAAAATTGTACTATGATAGGGGTGGTGTTTTAATATCATCAGAATTATGTAATGCAGATATTCAATGAACACAATATGGAGATAGATATCTAAAACTAGATATGTATTGTGGTATATATAATATCTTTTATCTACCAAGACATTTATAAAAAATTACTTATTTTTCCTTATTATTATATAGTGTTAGATGCAAATAAATGGAAATTATTTTGTTTTTATGTATGTAAATATATAATATATATCATATTCCATTTTACAAACTAAGATCCCCAAATAGTTATTTCATATAAAAATAGCAATTTTAATTAAAAAATTTATTAAAAATTTGTAATTTATAATTTTCTTATACTACTATGACATTCAACATCTATCATATTACAAATATAAATAATATTTTTTTAAGGTATAAGATGAATAAATGGTATCACAATGTAAACCGACCTCATGAAGAAGTGCTTTCCTACTAAATATTTATTTAATTATGTTATCATTATTTTATTTCTAAAAAAATTTATTATTGATTCTTATTTATTTATTGTATATAGAGATTATGATTATCGATGAATATGAAATGGTATGATAGATGAAGTTGTGTATTTATAAAAAGTATCCTCCCTTGCTTTGGTTAACATTTAAGGTGTGACATTCTTGTCACCATCGATGTGATACAATTTAAAAGAAATATATTTTTGAAAAAAAAATATATATTGTGATGTGTATGAATCATATTCACCTCAATCAACAACAAAATTTTATCAGTATGACTTTAAATTTATGTTTTATATTTTTAATTTTCATTTTAGTATAAAATAAGTGTCACTCCTAAAAAATAAATAATCCCGATTCAAAATATAATTATATTTTGGGAATATGATTTATAATTAATTTCAGATATATACGAATTAATCTCTTATCAAACTTATACATGATATGATCATGATTACAATGAGTTTTTATTTTTTTCCTAAATTTAGTTTTCACAAATATATATATATATATATATATATATATATATATATATTTGTGAAAACTAAAAAAATTAGAGAACACCTTCATATTATTTTGATAAATCATGAAAAAAATCCATATTTCATTTTTTATGTGTATAAATCAACCACAGATCAATATGATACATGGTGAGACTGATATAAGACCATGTGTATATTTTTATTCATAATTTCCATTTCATTCCAAAACATATTTAACATTCTAAAAATTTGATAAATCATATTCGGATTTATTTGATAAAATAAGTCAAAAGGATTTATGAAATTTATGATGTATAGGAATTATACTCACCAAATATGATATACGGTGCTCCATGTATGACTCGAAGCATATTTTATTTGTTTTAAATTGATGTTTTGTTAAAAATATTTTTCAACCACTAAAAACCATGAAACTTTTCTCATATTGTCATGATAGAATAATAAAATATTTCATAATACTTTTTTTTATTTTAATCGGTCAAACATAAAACATACACATAATGTGACCTACATGACTCAAGGTTATTGTTTTTATTTTAAATTTAAAATCTAGTAAAAAAATACATATAACATAATAAAAATTGAATATAAAAATTATGATTTTGTTATTCTTTAGAAAAATAATATGGTTATATTATTTTTTATGTGTATGAATATCCATACCATCAAAAATAGGCATGATGTATCTAGTATGTCTCCATGTGATTAATTTTATTTTTCATTGACCTTTTTTTGAAACATAATTCAAAATCTCAATTCTATGAAAGCAGGATAATATTTTTTTAGGTTCATTAGGAAAATGATGCATAATACATTTTGATTTTCATGAATCTACCACACTTGAATCTGTTACATGGTGTTCCATGTATAATTTAATGTGTAAGGTTTCAATTTAATGTTAACTTTTCAGTTAAAAAAATTTATCATTCACAAAAAATTGTTCAAACATACTTCAATTTTATTGATACCTTAAGAAAATGATTCATAACTCATTTCTATATTTTGGAATTGCTACGACTTTAAACTGAGACATATTGCGACTTATAAGATTCAAATTTCACCTTTTCAGTTTAAATTTACATTAAAAAAGGATATGAGACATAATGGAATGTAAAAAAAATCATTACATTAAAAATTAATTATAATTGTCAATATGTCATTTTAATGGGTAGGAATCAACTACGCCTCAATATGATTGACGACATGACTAGTATGACTCCAATTGTGTGTTTTTATTTAAAATTAAAATTTTAGTTTAAAATAAACATCATATATACAAAATATAGAAGAAACAAATTGAATTGTTTATACATTAATTAAATGATTCAGAAGTCATTTTTGACCTGTACGAATTAGCCGCACCTCGATATGAAAGATGGTTTGTTTATTATGGCTTGAAGTGTATTTTTTGAGTTAAAAAGTTACACTTTAGTTAATTAAACATGTTCACATACATAAATCAGGTAAAAAATGTTTCAATGGTTTGGATATTGAATGATGATAATTTTTAATCGATTTGTGATATGTTGGACTTAGATTCACCCCAATCCGATACATGCGTTTCCTGGTATGAATAAATGTGTGTTTTTTATATTCAAATTGAATCTTTATTTCAATATACAAATAACATACACAAAACTGAGAATACATATTCAAAAGTATTCGTTACATCAAGGAAATATTCCATATTTCATTTTGATGTGTAGAAACCATCATTGCCTTAATATGATACATCATATGGCTAGAATGACTCAAAATATGTGATTTTAGTTTAATTATGGAATTTTATTATTATATTGTTTCATATTTGTGTTTAATTTTTCATTAAAATACAAATAACATAATAATTTTTCTTTTATACAAGTGAACTATATTGATTAATTTGGACTAGTTTTTCAGCAACTGGTAGCATGATAAGACTCTTTTGGGAGTAGGTCGGGGACTAAAGGAAATGAAATATGATGTTTTATAATTGTTAGGATAACATAAACTTAACAATAAAACTACATAGAAAAATATTTTTGAAATAAATATATAAATATAATCTTATCATTCTATCATATTTTTTATTTAAATATAATTTTAATGAAATTCATTCTTTTATACTGTAGTTTCATATAATTTTAGCAGTAAACTGTAGAATCATGGATTTAATGAGTATTAGATTCATTTTTATAAATGAATCCCATTATCAACACCATTTTATCACTAATAAATTGAGATTTTCAAGTTCTTTTTTAAATCTAAAAAAGGATTTTGGATTTTAAAGGCACTTACAAAATAATATATTTTTTATACTAATAATGTACCTTTTCAAACTATTAATGGGAAATGAAAAAAATAGTCCAATATTATCTTATTATCAAAATATTGAAAAAATACCAAGATCATACAGGTTACACAAAATATAAATCACTAATATGGATGGAAAAATTAAATGAAAACCAAATAATTTTTTGATAAATATTAATATTTCACTCAGTCTTATAACATTGACACCCTTGACCAATAAATTCAATAGAACAGCCAATTTTCTACAACACCTGAACTAGATTCCTGATATTTTTCTTCGAATAAACATCATATTGAATAACCCACTTTCATAAACTAAGAAATAATAACTATAAAAAAATTAATCATTTTATATTGTCCCTATTTTTTACTACAACCCTTCTCTTGAATCTCACGACGATGTTAAAGAATTGATTTTTTTTATTTCATATAAATTATAACAATTCATATCCCATCAAATGATGAAAAAAATATATTTCTATAAATAAAATGTGTGTAAGTAACTCTAAAATATTATAAATCAAAAAATATATTGATAGAGAAAAACTAAAATATTTGTGTTCGAACATGATATTACCTTTAGGTGACATTGATGGATTATTACGAAATTATTTATAATGAATTATTATTTTAGACCTTATAACATTAAAAATCATTCCAAAAAATAATTAAAATATAAAATATCAATATTATATGATTATTATACTCTTAAAATAATTTCTAGATTATTTTTCAATTAAAGAGATATTTTTAAAGCAATAAAATTAACCACTAAGTCCAAAAAATATATCCCCAAGTCCTCATACACTCCTCCATGTATGCATGAGGTTTACCACTAGGATAGAAGGTCTAGACATCTTCAACTGATAGACTATAAATCCAGTATAATATATTTCACTAATAATATAAATAAAAAATAAAATAATTGAGTTTAATCTAGTGGAATAATATAATTCTTATTTTACATGTATCGTACAATAATAAACCACCACCATGGTTGCACGATTAACTAGAATAATAAGATAATATTTATAAATTAATAAGTAAAACTCTATATAAATATTCCATAGTATGATTCAGTTATGCTATAAGATCTATGCTCATCATTGGATCCCTATTTTAAATGACCCTAACAATTTATTGGATCCCGAAAAAAATTATGAAAACTCTTCAAGTTTAGACTGTGGATAATGATACCCAATAGAACACGAATACTATTTCAATAATATGTTTTAAGGAAAAAAAATTAATTTACTAAGAACCTATGTTCTAACTAAACCACCTTGATCCTAAAAATATCCTCCATAATCTCAATTCCATAAGTATGGTAAATAATGTCTAAAATGATCAATAACAATCAACAAGACTGGTGACATTTCAATCAATATCCTTAATGTATCACGTTAACATATTTCATTGTATACAAAATGCATCATGTTAAAACAAGTTACTCGATATCATTAATTAATCGACTTTAAACTATGAAAAAAGGATATCATGATTCGGCCCCATGAATTTTTCAACCATCATCATCATTTCATATCATCATCTCTCTCCATCTACTTGGTAAACATACCCCATTAGTCCACTGATTATGAATACCAATAAAAACCTCTAATTAAATTATAACCCATAGAAAATGGTATACTATAATATGCTAATCGTATAATGGAAACATTATCATATTGATTCAAAATATAAATTGATTTTATTGACATAAATAATAATAAGAATATAGTCTAGAAACACTATATGAATGAAAAATCATATATGTGTATCACTTGCTACACATTGTCACAAACTGCCTTCTTCAAGATGTGGAAAGGTGTGAAAAGAGCCAGTATCATCCTTTTTAAAGTTGTAAGAGAGATAATGACCCCCCATGACCAACCTCTAGTAGGCCTTGGGGTGGAAACTAGAATCAATGGTATGTATACATATCCTCATAAAATTGGAGACATCACCCTTTTTAAAGGAAAATAGATCAGGGGATAAGATGGTATATCCCAAAAATCTCTAGGCACTTGGTAAATTAAATCCCAAAATATGTCTCAAAATAATTTTCTAAAAATAAAACATCAATAAAATTACAATAATACTGCAAATTATGTACAAAAAGAAACAACTGATTAGTGACACAATAACTGCCCCAACGTCCGAGAAATCATGTTCAATCAAAGTACATATAATCCCCTTGAACCCTAAAAATATTTTTATATACATATGGGGAACAAAAATATTAATTAGTAGAAAATTAAAATTTTCTCATACCCTAGTTGGAGAAAAAAACTAATTCCCTTGTGAGAAAACAATAGAAACAAACAACACCTAATAAAAAGTACTAACCACCCCTACCACACCAAAGGCTTGATCACAAAATAATTCAAGTAACATAATGTAATATAGAGCACATTGATTATAAGGTACCCCTCACCAATTTACCACATATTATCCACCCTCTCACCCTAACGAAAACATCTTAGAGATCCCACCTTTTATCTATGTACCACTTCACTACCCATGCATAGACACCTAGGCCACAAGCCACACAACATCCATCTCCTAGAAACCTAGTCCCCATACCATACCACATTCTGATAAACCCTAGGAAATAAAAACTCATCTCATCCCAAAGACTATTGGGGAACCACACCTCTCTAACAAAAACATGGGACCCACAAAACATAACATCCCCGAAGGATCTACGGCTGAAACACCTGGAATAGGGAGCAAGGATGAGAGGGTGTCCATCCACAACATGGTGTTAGTTAAACGTATTCTCATCCAATTGGTGTTAAAACATATAAGAATTATCATTGAATCATTAATAATATATTAGAAACAACGAAATATTAATCATATATTTTAATTTATTGATATGGTTGAAAGTGTTTTTTTTGGAATTTTCATTACTATTAATGTGACAAGTCACCTAAAAATGTTCCAAATTTATAAAACAAGTTCCTATATCCATTATAAATTTTTAAAATGGTCATAAATTTATTCTTGATTTATAGGAATCAATGTAATATCAATTTAATTCAGTAAATACTTAATATCATCTAAAAAATCATTCTACCTTGATATTTTTATTAATATATCATGTCAACCATCAATAGGTCAAAGCTGAGAAAATGACATAAGATTGATATAAAAATTTAAGAAACCAAAACTTATATGAATTTATATTTATTAGAATCTAATATGAATTAATATGATTATTGGGATTAATTGTATGATAGAAACAATGACTTCATATTTTTATAACATAATAATTAATGAAATATCAATTTTATAGGGATAAAAACAGATAAAACAAGCATAGATTATTTTGAAATTTTATAAAAATTATCTCCAAGCCATTTTTAATTTGTAGGAACTAACCGCATGTGAATCTGACACATTTATTTCATGAAATGTTCAAATGTGTTGTATAGCCTTTACATTTTTATTAATGTGAAAATCACCTCAAATATGTTAAAAAATAAAACTAGTTCACATTTGAATGAAAATATTTTATATTGATCCTTAAATAATTTTTGATCTATAGGATGTAACCACACGAAAATTTAATGAATATATCTATTATTATAATTCAATGAATAATTTTACCTTTATTTTTTTATTAAAATGAAATATCATCACAAAAGTGGTCAAAATATAGTTGAAAACATCATATGGACATGGAAACATTGTAAAAATATTCTTGATTCATTTTTTTATATTTAAGAATTTATAAATTAGTAATAGGAGTCCTAAATTTCTTTGTATTATGGTAATAGTGATTTTAAATTGTAAACAATTATTAATATATGTAAAACTTCTCCTCTAGGGATAAAAACTATGTAGCGATGTTAATATTAGTTTGATATATTTGGAAGATGAAATACGATCCATTTATATTATATAAAAATATCCACATTTCAATCCAAAATTAAAATTTATCAATATTATTGAAATTATTTTTTGTATTTCCCATTCATATTAATATAACAAGTCACCTATAAGTGGTTAAAACTGAGAAAAGGAGTTGAAATTTCTATTAAAACCTTAGATTATGATATTCGTGTAATTTAGGATATTAAAAAATAAATAAACATTCCCAAAAATATAAATTGTTTCATATGTTCCAAATTATAATTTCACATCAATATTTTTATTAAAATCACATATCACTCATGAAGGAGTCAAAACCAAGTAGAAAACTTCAGATTGGAATAATAACAAAAAAATGATCCCTGGATAAATTTTGATCTGTAAAAATTTGTTTTATTCATATCTAATTCCAATATTTCTTAGTATTATGAAAACATTGATTTATTTGTGGAAATATATATTAATAAATGAAAAATCACCTGTTTATGGTACATAATAGTGAAAACAAGATAAGATTTTTGGAAAACAATGTTCCTCTAGAAATTATATACTATAGAGACTAACATATCATCAATGTGACACATAAATTTTGTGGTATGATCAACAAATTCTTCTAATCATCACATTCATATTAATTATACCTGTCACCAAAATAAGGTCATAATTGTGAAAATGAGTTCATATAGCCATGAAATCATTAGAGAATGATCATAAAATTATTTTCTACTTCTCATAATCAATATCAAATTAATAAGATTCTATTTTTCTCAATATGATCTATAATATCATTTCACATATATATTTTTATTAAATTGAAATATCACCCATCATGGGGTCATAAATGAGTATATTACATCATATTGTAATTTATCCTTTTCATGTTGACACTTTAATCATTTATGATCGGGAATAGTAGTTATCACATCAATTGGATTCATGTTTTTCTTAGTATGATTGAAACCATGATTTATATTCATAACACTAATTAGGAAATAAAAAATAAACCTTTTGGAGTATAAATTTGTAAAAGGTCCTTGTATTTTTCACAAAAACATAGAATAATGATTTTAAGTAATTAATGATCTATAAAAACAAACTTCACATAAATATGACCCCAAATTTTATTTTTATTATTGATATTTTCATTTCAAAATCACAATATTATTAATGTGACAAGAATCCTAAAGGGGTTAAATACCTATAATATGATTTTTATTTCTTTATAAACATAGTATAATAATACACAAATATTTTTTGATCAATAGGAATCAACTTCTAATCAATATAATACATGGATATCTATTGTTAATCCAAAATATCCTTTTAAATCATTGTAAAATGATCCTTGATATATTTTTTTCACTATGAATAAACAAAAAATAAATTTTATTCCTATATTCTTGAGTATTATGGAAGAAATGAATTCATATTATTAATTATTTTTAATAAATGTGAAATCATCCATTTGAGAATAAAAATATATAAAATTATATTGGATTGGTAAAACAAAATAAGAAAAACTCATGTCTGTTATTATTGATCTATATGATCTGACCTCATATTAATTCAATTCATGAACATCTCAAATTGATCAAAATTTGCAATAATCCATCACATTTTTAGTTAATTAAAAATCCTAAAAATGAGTCGAACATGAGAAAAAAAGATCAGATTGATATTGAAAATTATGATATAAATCATTAAATCAATTTTTATCAATAGGAATCAACAAAATATTAAATAAATCCATATATTTCATGGTATTATATAAATTATCTTTTTATTGATATATTTATTAAACAGATATATCATCCATCATGGTGTCATATCCATCTAGGTGAATCATATTCACATAGAAAAATAGATAACCAATACCCATTTCATTTCAGATCTATAGGAAATATTCGTTCATGAATATTATTCACGGATTTAATTATTTAGTAGAAATAAAAATTCAATAATATTTTAACATAATAATAAATGAAAAATCACTCGTGTAGGGGTCATAATCAAAAGAAACGCGAGTACTTTTATAAAAAAATAAAAAAACTATCATTGAGTAATTTTTTGTTTTTATAAAAACACTATATGTTCATCTGACACCAAAATTTTATGGTATGATCTAAATTAATTTTGGGACCACACATTACTTTTAATGTGGTAATTCTTCTAAATGGTGTAAAAAACATCAAATGAGTTTTTTAACACCTTCAAGTTTTTGGAAAAAAAATATAAACTAATTTAATATTTTTTAAGTTTTATATTTCATTAATAATTTAATGTCGTATTTTTAAACTAAATTACTATGTTTTCATTGTGTACACTACACCAAAGGCATATTTTATCATACGCTATAAAAACACTAACTTGCCTTGAGTTTCACGCAACAGCGAGTTTCTAAAAATATCATTTTATTATACTAAATTATTAAATGATATAGTTATAACCAAGATATTAGACATAGTAATATGAATAGAAATAACTAATTGTTAAATATTTTTTATAATTATTTTATATAAATAATACATATTGATTAAAAAATATATAAAATTTTTAATGTCTTCATATTTTTGAAAATATTATTTTTTTCAAATGAACTAAATTTCAATTTCTTCATTGAATAATAATTAAATTAGTTTTAGAAACTATTATATATTTAATTTTTATAAATAATCATCATTTTTGAATTCATAATGGCATATTATCATTGGGTTATATTTTTGAAATTTTCTATGAATCATCATTTTTTGGATGAATTGCGAAATGTGCTGAGTTTTTAATCAATACTTTATTTATAATATTTATTTATATAGATAAATTATTTTATAAATTGGTTAAAATTTATAAATAGATAAATTATACATCTATTAATCCAATTTTTTTAGTGTAATCAATTTTATATTTAATTTAGATATAAAACATAATTATCTTTTGACCATTCTCAAATTTTAAAAAGTCTTTTCTCACCGAGACATTTGGATTAGTATTAAACTTATTTTTTATAAATATGAGGCTTGAATTTATAAAAATATAAATAATTGTTTTTAATCATTATAATAATTATATTCTAAAATAATCAACTTAATTTCCCACCAAAAATATTAGTGAAAGTGATTAAAATGTATTATAGTGATTACAGTAAAATTAAGCATAATAAGAGAACAATCCATAATATTAAAGTTCCAAATGACCTATACACATTTTAAATGAAAAATTCATTAATTATGTAGTCCATAAACTACCTATTATTGTGTTTGTTTTTGTTTTTTTTTTTGAATTTTTTTATATAAACATTTGGATACACCTAACTGGTTTTATAAAATACCAAGTGTCTCATGTCCCTCCACTATAAAAAGTCACCACCGATCCCATTTTCTCAAACCTATGAATTCACTTTGGATAGACCAATATCAAACCAAATATCTCATAAAAATCCCTCCCCTAATCCTTGAAGACTCACCCTTTTCAAAAATCTATCAATGTAATCCTTTTGGTGCAAAATAATCATAGTTACCCGAATAAGATGTAACATCCTTCTTCAAGCTCTTTTGTATTATTTTAATTATCCACCCCATCAAATATACATATTAAATAATTATATAACAATATCACTATCATAAATGTACTTTTTTTATTCTAAGAGTTAAACCTTCAATTACATACACTTCAATTTAATGGTTAATAAACATTCTGTTCTAGTGTACAGGGAACTATCACCACCCAAAACAATGTAGATCAATTTTAATTTACCACCTCTCATGGTTGGAAATTGTGATAAAAACGAAAATTTAATATTTTATATATGACATTTATGTTGTATTTACTCTTATAGAATTATTATATAAGAAGTACATTAATTATTTCCATTTTTTTATGTATTATAATTTCGTTTGGGAATGTGTAGATTATAGTCTCATTAAAGTGATGTGATAAATTCACACATATCATGGTATGAATTAAGGATAATATTAGTTAATTTATATTATATATATGAAATTATAAATATGATATTATTTTAATATATATAAATATTTTAGTTTATTTCATTAAATAACACATTAAAACTGAAACAAAATTCTTACCTGCGTATGGCCTATCATCTATACGAACATTATGTTCCATTTCATACTTATACCTAATATATACTTTTATTAATTAATTTATACTAAATATAATTTAATTTATACCGTGTTTTACATTCTTTAAATATGTTAATAATGACATAATTATTTGGATCATGAGTAACAAGTCAAAACATATTTGAAAAATAAAGCAGATATTACCTCAAACATAACATTAAAATGGTGTTGTTAATAAAGAAGTAATTCAATATAATAATCAAATAATATATGGTATTATTATAATAATATTACATTAATTGTTTTAATAATAAACTTATATTTATCATACAAGATGTTATAACAGGTTCTATTAAAGTTAAGACTTAAGGTAATGGGGTTTCATCTTAGTTTTTATTTCTGTGGGATACATGGAATATTCACCACTAAATTATTTTTTGTTGTGTATATAATACGGTAGATATGTAATTTAATTAATTTAATTTTATTAATTATATTAAAATACATTAATTATAGTAATCTCTCATGTGGGCCATGGTTCTATGTTCGCTTAAGTAGTACTAGATATATCATCCCACCTTAATTCTTTGTGAGATACAAGCTATGTTCACTACCTGTTTTTATAAGTGGGGTTTATACTACTGATGGAAGTATTATATTATTATTATAATAAAATTTATTTTTATTAACATATACATTTTCTTATCATTCATTCTTGGGTATTATGTTTCAAATGTTACCAAATTTGTAAAGTCATTTGGAAGCAATTTTTCTTCTTTGAGACACATGCCCTGTTGTGCACATAAATTTTTATATGAGGTGAATATAAAAATTTTTACATGTTATATCATGAATAAAAATATTATATGTATATTTTAAGACTCATTTAATATCATTATATCTATTTTTATTGATTTAATGTTACCAATATGCTAATGGGTTATAACTTTAATCTCATTTTTTTTCGAGATTGTTTATAATTAAGCTTCCTTTAATGAAATACAATGATCCATCTCTCAATAAATTTCATGAATATAATTAAACTATATATATTCATGTTATATCCATGTAATGGTAAATATTCCCACACTTTTTACTTTCGATAATTATTAAGATGTTTGTTATGAAAAAAATGACATTATCTATCATTTTGATATGAAATATCTGTTCTTTCATAACTGACTTTTCAAAAAAAAATTCAAAAATGTTTTACAATAATCCAATGATTCCTAAAAAAATTTTCAACCATGTATTATATGTTTTTTTAAAAAAAATTCTTTTAAAACGAATCTTCTTGTCTTTTTTTGATCAAGACATGTGTTTGAAATTTTATGGTCCAAATGGAATGTTTAGCATGTACAAACCTACCCGCCATCAAGACCATAAATTCCTTGATGATTACCTAATATTTTTAAAAGGTTATTTTTTAAAATAAATTTTTTTCCTAATATACATTAATTTTTTTATATGGTTTTCAATGATAATGTTTTTTTCCAAAAAAATTATGTTAAATTATTTTTAAATGATTTAAAATCTTCATTAATATTATTAAAATTGATTGTTTTGAGACCATAGGATTTAAATGATCACAATTCTCCTCTTATATGTTTTCAATAAATATTAAGGGAAAAAATGTCAAAATTTTTTAAATCTTCTATTATATGATTTCAAGGAAAACGATTTTCAATGTGATATCAATCCTTCTTTATATGTCTTCATATTATTTTCAAATAAAATGATTTTATAGAGTTACTATTTAAAAAACAATTTTCAAAACAAATAGAATATTTTTTTCATGAAATAATTTTAAAATATATTTAAAAATTAATTTTCATCTATCATAAACTGTTTCGATGTTACACATTCCCTTATAGAAAATGATCTAAATGTACCATTCATATAAATTATCTAATTGGATTATGTTTTGATTGTTTTAAGTTTATGAAAACTCATTTTATTTCATAGGATATGTTTTAATGAAACTGATATTTCATCAATGTCATATATAGTTATTAACCCGGATACTAATGGACAGGTTATACAATGATAAATTCTTATATAACCTGCTTCATTTTATGTGTTATTTTAGGATGAAATGATAATTCTGAATATATATTGCCTAAATGTTATGATATGATAAAAATTTTATGATATTCAATTTCTTTCGAGGGTTATGATATGTTTATTTGAAACCCATCTCATTCTATGGGACATGAAATGATGTACGTTTTATTATCTTGTGTCACATGTATGTGTTATTTGGATATAAGATGAGTGGGACTTATATGTACATCAAATATAATGGGTATTGATAAATGTTTTATTTAGTCAAGATGGTATATGGTATGGAATCCAATTCCAAAAAGAAGAGTTCATTTCATTCTCAAAACAAGAGGGTATAATAGAGGGAACACCAAACCTAAAACAAGAGTGTATATTATGCCCAAAATAAGAGGGTGCACCTAATGTCATACTAATTCAAAACAAATAGTGTACACATGATTCCATAACATTCCTAAAATAAGAGGGAATGTCAAGCCTAAAATAATAGGGTACATGGGAGGGAATCCCAAGCCTAAGACAAGAGGGTACATTAGAGGGCATCTCAATCTCGAAACAAGAGGTTACATAAGAGGGAATACTAATACCAAAACAAGAGGGTGAAAACGAGATCATACCATTCCTAAATAAGGTACATGAATTATTATACCAAGACTATCATCGTATGAATTTCTTTATAAGTATCTATAAAATATGATTTAAATGTTTATGTTTATGTAACAAGTAACATGTATTATTCCTTTGTTATGCTTTCATGTATTATACTCATAATTCCCTCCAGATTCATGTCTTGTGAACTACTATTCTATATTCAACATCTAAGTATTATGATATTTGATATGCATGTAATTATCATAGATTGGTATGATCACTTTCAAATTCCCGTATATTCAGGTTATTCTTTTATGCTTCTATAATTTAACTATAATAATCATTTAATCTTACCCCTTTAATATTATTACTTTCCCAATGTAATAAAGAAAGTATTTAGGTAAAATTAAGGAATGGGTAGATCTTTTCATGAAATAATAATGATCTTTCACAAATTTATTATATTTTTATTAATGTTTCCAAATACCACAGACTATTCTGTTCCTCAGTAATTAACTTTTTAAATATGATGATTATTCATCTAAATTGAATTCATATCAATTTATTTTAATACTATGTTTCTATAGTTGGTTTCATATAGATGTTTAGAGAAACATTGGAAACTAGGATGATAAAACATTATTAACGTCCCTAGGTATATTTATAAGTATATGTCTGGGATATAACTATGGATATGATTAAGAATGAAAAAATGTTTTGTAAAATATTATTTTATTTTGATTATGGACTGAGTGATTGGTTTAATATAAATACATCTATTTATATATAGTATAATTGGATGTGGTTCATCCAAATGTTTACCTAGGAGTATTTACTCTGATAAGGTGTGTCGGGCCTAACTTGAGTGTAACATGGTACCTGAAAATAAGCTATTCTGAGAACTTGTTTTGCCACTCTCGGAGGATATGTTTCAATAAATCATTAAATCACAGGGAAAAATAATGAATGACTTAAATATAATATTACTATGAATAACCCATGATAAACTAATGGTGTCATAGAATAAGGATGAAGGATTCAATATTTAGATATATTATGAGTATTTTTTCATTATTATTTTGTTTTATACTGTGATATTTCTTTCTCACCTAATGATTTTTGGATTTAATAAATACTGATAAATAGAAGAAATAGGTTTAACATTTCATTTTTCAGATGTGGAATTAAGGGCCAGATTAAAAATCAATTCTAAATATCATGATGTGAATCTGAAAGGTCGAATAATATTTCTTAAACCAAATAATATAATGATACCCAAAACAACATGTGAATGGAATATAATTTTCTTCCTATATTTTTTACATTTAATGTAATAACAATGAGTATATTTAAGTTTTGGACTCTTAAAACATGATTCATATTTCAGATTATAGTAAAATGAGTATCAATGAATAATATATTGACTTTTATGTAAATTCTTATGAATAAAGATGGATTATTATAGGTATATGATTTGGAATTCACATATTCGGAATAATGAAAAATAAAATTATTTCTAGTATATTTTTTCCTTAAGATTTAAAATGATATGTTTAATCGTTATTGTGTTGTATAAAAGTGATTTACTGTAAAATTTTCATTTTGATTCAGGGAAGGTATACTTTAATTTATTACTGATGTTAAGATAATGATAATTTGGATATTAAAAAGTAAATTGGATGGTAATTATTACCTCATAACTGATATGGGATTTGATTATAATGTAGTTTATTTCATCATGGAAGAATTTTTTGACATCATGTATTTACAAAATATATCCAGAAATCAAAACAATTAAGAGGAATGCATGATTTCAAAAAGGATTTGTGTTAAATTATATTGTTACTATGTTTCTAGAGAATATATGATGAAGGTATTTACATGTGTGGAATGTGGCTACCCAGATCTAATTTTTTTTAGGAAGGATCAATGTTAAGTGGATTTCTTGACCTTCTTTTAGTTTTTTTATTTTCATCTATAGAAAGGGTTATAATGTTAACCATTTATGTAATGATTAATTTAATAATTGGAAAAAATGGTTGTGAGATTAATTCATTATCTCACAACATGAGTATTTATGCATATTGGATATCTTTGGAAAATATTTTTGCATGATAAAAAATTACAGATGGAATGAATTATCATTTTATTTTGGGAACTTATGATCTGTTAGTTCTTCTAGAAAGAAAAATTCACATTCATTCACTAGAGTAATAGATGAAGTGGGAAATTATCAATGCAATACAAGAGGGTTATTTTGAGTATATGGATTGGAAGAAAATCAAGTAATTATATATTTTTTAGATAGACATTCAACTTTTGGAAAAGAATCTTTAATCTAAAAATGTTATCCAAGTACCCTCATTTATAATTAATCAAATGTATCCTTAGATAATCACAAATATTTTAGATTTAGGATCATTAACATTCTACTAACTATGTTCTCTATCACCCTCTATTCTAACATCATAGTTATATTTTACTTCCATGCCCATGTTTTCACTTCCCACATATGTTCTCCTATGTGAAAACCGAATTGTATGTCACATTGGGTAACTATTATATTTCCAAATTTCTATTTTTAGAAAATGATTAATTATAAAATTTTATTATTTGAGATTTTATGAAAGAAAATTTCAAGTATTAAACCATTTATATCCTAGATGAATTTTAATGGAGACAATTTTTAGTGGGTAAAATGTAACACCATGAGATTTTGTCCAATATATTTTTTCCAATTAAGTTTATATTATGGATGTTTACTATTTCATGAAAAAATAATTATAGTTTTTTTATTAGATAACAATTTTTTAAATTCATACACTAAGCTCAAGTCATAGATTATATTATTATACATGCTACAACAACTTGGACTATGTTAAATTCAATGTCATGTTTCTAAAAAAAATCATTTTATCGTAATGATTATTAAAACAATATAATTACAACCCTAGAAAATAATACACTTTTAATATATAAACAAATAACTACTTTTAAAATATTATTTATAATGGTTTAACATAAATAAAAAATATTTATAATAAAACATGTAATATTTGTAATGTCTTTGTATGTATAAAAATACTATTTTCTCAAATTTACTACTTTTTATGTTCAATTGTAAATGATAAGAAATTAATTTTAGAAACTATGAGATATTTAATTTAAATAAATAGAATTTATTTTTGAATAAATTAAGTCCAAATTATCATAGGGTGAATTAATTGGATTTCATTTGAGAAAAATTATTTTTGGATGAATAGTGATAGTTAATAATTTTTATTCAAAATTGGTTTTCTATATAATCTATTCATATAGTTATATTATATTAGAAATGTTTTTAATTTTATAATAGATCAATTATACATATTTTAATCTAATTTATTTCATTGGAATCATTTTTATATTGAATTTAGATATAAAATATTATTGAACTTTTTAAATGTTATATCTTGAATAATCATTATTTAATTATATTTTAATCTTAATTTAATTCCATTATTTACATTTTGTATTGATTTAATCACAGATATGTGGTAAATTTATGTAGCATGAATCCATTATTTTATCATGATTTATTATTATTATGCTTCTATTAATGAAATGTTATGATCTGTGTGTTATGATATCCCAAGAATGTCCATTCCCTATGGATATTCATATTATATCCACGTGATGTCACCTTTTCCCACTCATTGGTACTTAAGATAATTAAGAAAAATATTTAAGGAAAATATGTGTTTATTTCTCCTTTTGGTATATTATCTATGTTATCTCAAAACTGTGTTCTCAAAAATATTTCCAATGATTATTTACTATTATCCTATGATTTTTATAGAAAATTTTTAACAATTAATAACATTTTTAAAATATTTTTTTAAATGTAATCTTATTGACTTTTCCAGATCATGTCACTTTTATAAAATTTTATCGTGTAAAAGGAATGTATGGAATGTACAGAACTTCCCATGATCATGACCATCATTTACATGATTCATATTTTATAAATTTAAAATGATATTTTTAAAGGAATTATTTCTTATTATCATGGATATTTGTGGATTTTAATACGCATTTCAATGAAAATGGATCTTAAAAATTGTTCTATGAGTAAACAAATATTAAATTATTTTATAATATTCCTTGGTATATTATAAAAATATTACTTTTATTGAAAAAGGGATATATCATCTCAAATATCCTATTATATTTTTTAATGTATTTTCATTGAAAATAGGATTCAAGATGTTTTAAATAATATTTTATAATATTTCAACAAAAATATTTTTCAATATATGTTCAATATTATATTCTATGATTTCACGTAAAATGTTTTGAAAATGATTTGAATCATCATTTATATGTTTTCAAGTTCATTTCAATGAATTTTTTTCTAAATATTTTTGGTTTTAACAATCAATTTTTAGTAGACGATGTATATTTTATGCCTGAAATACTATTAAAAGATATTTCAAAATAAATTTCCATCTAAAACCACAACAAATAATGTTACTCATGCCCTTCATAATATTTATCTATATAATACATTCATAATCATTCCTCAAATGCTTTATGTTTTGATGCCATAATTTTTTTAAAAAAACTATTTAAATTTTTTATATTATATGTTAATGAAACCTGATCCTCTTCCATGAGATATATAATTTGATTAAACATTATCTTACATGGGATGTACATTGAGAAATTCTTAGGAAACATGATTCCTTTCATGGGATATTTGAGGATGAAATCATCTTGAAACAAATAAATTTTATATATGTTAAAGTTATGAAAAACTACTTATAATACATATTTCATTTACTATGTTATTATATGATGTTTATGAAAACATTTCATTCTACGGGTGATGATATGATGGATGTTTTATTATCCCCTTTCACATGCATGTATTATTTTGTTATGTGATTAGTTGGATCTATATGTCCCCAGAGATAATTGGGTAATGATAAATAATTTATGATCCCAAGTGGGTTCAGGATAGGGAATCCCATGTATGATACAATGGGTAATTTAAAGATCGAAACAAGAGGGTACATGAGAGGGGATCCCATTCCTAAAAAAACAGAGCATCCTATGCCTAAAATAAGAGGGTAAATGTGAGGGAACCCCAAAACTTAAACATTAGGGTAAATGTAGGTAATCCCAAGCCTGAAACATGAGGGACTCTCAATTAGAAAACTAAATGTTATAGAAGATTACATCCCATGCCTGAAACAATTAGGCACACATGAGTGAATGCCAATACCGAAACAAGAGGGTAAATGAGAGGGTATTCCATTCCTATAATAGGAGGCCATCTTATGCCTAAAACAAGTGGGTACAAGGGATGGAATCCCAATCCAGAAACATGAGGGTACACAGGAGGTAATCTTAAGCTCTATGTATGTTTTCATGTTATTAGCCAAAGCCGAAAATTATATGAATGTCTTGGTTGGTATCCTTGACATAGGATTTTATATATACATGTTTATACCACAACATCCATATCTTATTCATGTATTGTGATTTATTTTCTTATTTTATTGATTTCATTATGATTCATTTCATATGATCTACCAATAAGTATGACATGTATCAGGGTTATGATATTTGATATGTATGGTATGATCTAATAATGTAATTATCATGTTCTCATACCCTTATTTTATTTTATCCTTATATTCTTCCATTATTTAATCTTATATATAATTTTATCTCACCCCTTTCTTAGGATCATTTTCCCCATGTTCAGATTAATGGTTTTATGTATAACCACTAATGGGGATAATCATTATTGGAAACATTGAAGAATATTCACCAAGATAGGTGATTTTGTTCCATTTTTTCAAAGATGATAAACTATTATGGTACTTGGGAACACAAAATTTTAATATATTTAATATTCATCTAAATTGATGTGATGTGCATATGTATTAAGCATAGGTGTCTATAACTTTTTCCTATGAAAAAATATTAAAATGATCCAAAATTTATTTTAGATATATACGAATCAAATTCCTGTCGATTAGATTGAGGTATTTCTGAATTTTATCAAAGTATCATTTTACATTATTATATTTATTAAAACTACAATCAACCATAAAATTATCAAAGATAAGAAGTAAACATCAAATTTGACATTTTAACATAGGAAAATGGACCTGAGTGTTTTTTTCATTACAAATTATCTACAGATTAATCTTGATTCTTGGATTATGCAGTATTATGGAAGGTATGGGATAATATTTTTTATTACTATTAATAATTAACAAATCACTCATGTGGGAGTCAAAAATGAAAAACAAAACTCAAATTTTCATGAAAACATATGGCATGATTGTGAGGTCATTTATAATCATTATTAAATAACCACCAATCATTTTGATAGATGTATTTCTATGTATGATCATTTTTTATATTAGTTTCTTATTAAAGTGGAATGTCATATACAATATGTCAAAAAATTAAATAAAGGTTTAAAATTCCTTTAAAACATGGGATAATTACCCTTAAATATTTCTCGATCTATAAGAATCAATTATTCATCAATATCATGGTCAAATTACATATTATGATAAAAATTATCATTTAACATTATTAATTTTATTAAAATGAAGTATCGTATGTTTATAGGTCACAAATAAACTACTAAATTTAGATTATAATAGATGAGAGGAAAATAATAAACTAGACATTTTTTATATATTGAAATTAATTTTTCATCAATATAATTCCATTATTTCTTTGATATGATTCAGATTACCGTTGCAGCATTATATTTTTATTAAAATTGTATATAACTCTATATGTGGTTGAAAAAAAGAAAGAGACTTCATTGTAGAAAAAAAATTAAGATAACAATACCTTTGACATTCATAATATGTAGTAATCATAAAAAATAAAAAATGATTAATGAATTTATAGGTGTGATGTAAATTAAGATTTCATTTTGTTAGAAATTATTAATAATCTAAAAATCCTGTATTATGGTCAAAATTGAGGGAAAAACTCATATTGAAACAGAAAAATTTGTTGATTATCATTGTGAAATACATGAAATGTAAAATCTAGCTAGTTGTAAATTTAAACCCTAAATTTAATATTATGACTACAAGTTTGTTTTAAACAATAATTTTTTAATTAAAAAGTTAATTATAATATAGATACATTAAATATTCATTATATTGTTCCATTAAACAATATTTATGAATATTTATGTATGAAAATTATATAAACTAATTTTAATATTATATAATGGCTTACTATATATTATTAATATTTTAAATATAAGATTTATATTATTTATTTCATTTTATTTATTTTCATTTTTACTGTTTTCCATGTCGGTAGTAAAAGAAAATTGGAAGAGAACAAATTTAATGATATTTCATTTATATGTATTTTCATATCTTGTTTTTTTCAATGAAATTTAATAGAAAAAATATATTGGTAAATTAGTTAACATTTGTTTGTAATTTTAGTGGTTTAATATTTTAAAAAATCATTTGGAGACCACATTAATTTTCCTATAATAGAGGCTATAATAGGGAGTCAATAGTGTTTGGAAAAATAACCTCTATATCAATTAGGAGATGGACCAGTGGAGAATGAATTTAGTGGTTTCTATACTGTTAATAAATTCCAATATAAGTATATTTTTGTTGTCACATAATCCTTGAATTATAGTAGTGATACTTTTCTTAGATGGTAGTAAATTGATCCCATTGATGAAGGTTATGAAGCCACTCTCAACACGTGTTAATTTTCCTACAATAAACTGAATGTACTAGGGATTACAAGTGAATCTACATTTTGATACAATGATGGATCAATACTCTAAATTTTATCATTAAAAAAGTTTTAGAATCAAAATATTAGGGAAATTAATTTTTTATTAAACATAAAGAAACATCCTTTGATTCTTTTGGATGAATTTTGATAAATATCAATATGTCTCATTATTGTACACTTTTATGGTCTATATTAGACCCATGTAGTAAACTGGGTGAACCCACATGTCATACCGATTCAGGATGGGCACAAACAAGTACATATTTCCAATTCATTTTTAGAAATAAGGGAACCCATAATTGAATAGTACTCCCTCAAAGTGACACATTGATTGATTTTTTGTGTGTGAATGTGTGTGGAATATTCATTTCACTCTCTCCCATTGAATATTTAAACCTATATTTATCATTTTAAAAAGTGATCAAGGGGGTCCCTTGTTGGGGAGTCCCCACTCCAACCCACCTTCAATCATCATATTGAAAATTTTTCCCAATTTAAAAAAATATTCACATGGAAATATATTTTGAACATTAATAATAAAAATGAACTAATAGATTTTTTTCATATAAAAAATTAAAAAAAATACCCAAGAAGGGAATTTTGGGAACTATTTCCAAACCTACTGTTGGTTTTTTGTAGAAGGGTCATATTTTTCTCTAATAGTAAAATATTTTAAAATTTTTAAATAATGAATTTTCCTAGATAACTGCATCCATGAAAATATTATAACTAATGTTTTTTCCATAGAAATAAATTCCATGAAATTTTTTAAAAGAGTTTTCCAAGACAACCACTTCTATTTATTTATTTTATAATTTTTTATTCTTTTTCATGGGATATATATATATATATATAACCAAAAATAAAATAGTACACAACTATTTTCATTCCATTGTTACACTTAAACGTATATTTTGAAAATAATACAACAATAATCCCCCACCATGAACTACAATTTATATAGGATTCTTATTTTCCATCCCTTCCAGGTTTTCCATGATGGATTCAGACTCCCCCATTCAAAAATAATCAAATGACACTATAATATTAGAAAAAAAAATTTAATAATAATTTATAAAAATTATTTAAAATATTATTAATTTTTAATAAATAAATATATAATTATAAATAATGGAGTATAATGTATTATAGTGATGTAATTAATATATAAAAATAATTTATTAAAAAAGTATGATTAATTGAAACAGTATTTATGTTACAATATAAATAATAATAAAACAGCTAATTAATTTCTAATATAATAATAATATATTTTTGAAATAGTAATAATATAATTTAAAAATTATTTGACATTTTATTCCTTATAATTAACCAAATAATTAATTTATTTTAAATATTTTCATTATTAAGAAGAACTGAGGCATAAAGGCCCCATTTATTGAAATAAGGAAAAATTATGGAATAAAATGTGTTACAACAGGACATATCCTTCTCAAAAAATCAAATAAAGAAAAAATGTTTGGATCTTAAATCATTCGTTTTTTTCTAATGATTATTTTCTCTATATCCTTGATCATGTGGGCATCATCCCATCCTTCATGTGTTATCTTTTTTCCTCACCCTATACCCATCGTCTGATTATTTACATAAATATAAATCATTATAGGAATATCCATTTTAGCATGATCAACACTCATTTTTAAATATTTATTGATACTCTTTAATATAAGAAATAGAAATGAGTTATGAATCCTCTAACCCATTAACAAAATTCCATTTCCTAATTTTCCAAATATATTAATGAAAAATAATTGTTAACATCACAAATGGATCCTAGTTTAACCTTTTTGACCCGTGTTGGATTTTTCAAGAAAGTAGACACAACTTCTTTTACCTTCACAGTTATGGGGTCCCTAGATGCTACCTTAATGGGGTGATGATTCCACACTCAACTGAAGCCCCATGATGATCCCTTATATAGGTCAATGAATCTTCACAAATTGATACTGATGGTTCCAAGATGATAGAATCAGGTCACATCATAATAATAGTCAATGATGGATTATATTGAGGGATTGGGTATTTTTTAATTTCTTGAAAGATACAACCCCATATTTCTTTGGATAATTTGGTTTTGTTAGGGAAAAAATGCGTTCCTAGAAATGCAACATGCCAAATACAACCTATATAACAAGATCATAGTCTATGTGATCATCATATGATTCATCCATAACCTTATCAACTTCAATACCATTATAAAAACATAACTAAAGATGTTAATTTAATTAATCAACCTATCATTAATATATTTATAATTTTTAATTTCACAAAATTGAATACATAGTTAAGGGAGAAATAATAGGTTAATAATAACAATATATATATTCTAATGTTTCAGAATATTTTTAATATTTTTTTTTTGCCTTTAAGTCCATTAGATTATTTAAAACCTTGTGTCTACTTTGGTTCAACAATAAAAGTGTCTTCATATCCATAACCTTTCTTTTTCTTAGTCCCCTCACTTGTAGTTTCAATATTACCTATCATTTTATAATTATAATAAATAATCAGCCTAAAATAATTATAGTTTTAATTTCCACTAATTTTCAGTCATATTATATTGGATTCTTTTAATAAATAACACAAAAATTTGTCTCATCATATTTATTGAAAATAATAACCTTGATTATGAGCACCTCACTATGCACCTCATCAACCAATATTCTTATAATGCTCCCAAACCATACATTTTATTTCTTATATTCAAGATAAATATTATCCCCAATAGAGTAATCAACATAATATGATATTTTTTGTTTCCATAATACCCTATTAATCTATATACCGGAATCTAATCCTGAGCTACAAAATTATTCATATCTGATGAATCAAATTTATTTGAACGTTTATGGGCTCGAAGAACACCAGGTTCTATGAAAATATTACCAATAATCTTGGTTCACTATATCAATTATATTTATCGAGAGATAAAATTATCCATACATATTCTAATTGATAAAAAATAAAAAAATTTAAAACCCTAAACAATATAAATGCAACATTCTAAGTCATCTAGCCAACATGGATTCTCCCCCCATGGGAGGGGAAATTTTCAATATAATGGATTTTTTATACATCCCCATTAATTCCAAAATTTCATCTCGGTTTTCCAGGAAATGATATTCCAATCCGTTTATAATGGATATCCAAATTATATAATCAGTAAACAAAATAATGTTTTGAGATTCATTTGCGAACATTGTATTCCAATATTCAATTATCATCTTTTTGGGAACCCATTTTAAATATTTTATCTGAGATTTTGTGTATGTGACCATTAACATTTTGGAGAAATTGAATGATTCAAATTTAGTCAAATGAAACCGAAACTAATATCAAAGACAATTTCTATCAATAAATACAAAATATATTTCATGATGATTCATATAAGAGGATCCAACCCGAGGTTGGAGGTTGAAACATAAGAAATGTGCAACATCCATGGAAAATAAAAGACCAAAGAACATTACAGACTTTCATTGCAGATATCCTGATCATCTATCCACCCCTTCCATTTATTTAATTAATACTAAATATTATAATCTCTAATAAAATTTATAATTTGTTATAATTATTATAAATGTAATATAATAATTAATTATTAGTAATTTAATTATCATTGTTGATGGGGATTGTGTAGCTCAATGAATGACTGGGGGAATGACGTGTTTAAGTGTCCTTTTTTTAGCATTCAGTTAATCTCTTCCAATGGCCCCTTATGATTTAATTATATAATCCCATAGGTAGACTTTGACTTGGGACATTGGGGCAATCCATGTAATAAAATATGTCTAGTTGGTGTTTTTCATTCCTTGGGGGTGATTAGACAGAGCCCACTAGGGTGAATGGTTGAGTATGTTGTTTGTGTCTTTTACCCCACCCTACATAATATATATTAGTTATGTAATTAATTTTCTATAAATAATAAAATATTAAATTATTAACCAAAAATTTCAATAATTTCTAAAAAAATTAATTAATCGACGTTATTAAAAAATAATTATTTACAATTAATTATTTTCAATAATATAATTAGTAATTAAATTAATATAATATAATAATTATTAATAATTGAGGTTCCCCAAATCTGTGCTCCCATGCATGGTGCTAATAAAAAAACATTACATATATTCTTTGATATCAAGTGAGATGATCTATACTAAGAATATCATTATTTTATACCATTTTTCTGAGATAAACATTAGATCTCATAAATAATAACAAGATAACAAGAACAAAATATTTCGTGTATTTTAAGACTAGCTACATAAGAATATTATTTTATAATACTTAGGAACATATTTCCCTAATTTAACCACAATTCATCACCTTTTAGACATCTTATTAACCATACTAATCTTCATAATCTATAAAATAGAAAATATAAGAAAGGGGTAGCTAAAATTCACTAAAAGGGAAAAGCATATCAGCCTGTCATTAGAGATAAAATCACATTAATTTTAAAATACATGTTGATTGGAGAAAAAAATAAAAAAGAAAATTGAATAATACTTATTACATTGATGAATGATAAAAGAAAATTTAATCTCAATTGATCAAACATATAACATGTAATAGGTGTGAATAGTCATGAGAAAATGATCATGATCCATATAATATAACATAGTCATATAAAAATGATTATTAGACTGTAAATAGACTAAATAATTCATAATATCAATAATTATAATTAAATTTCACTTTTCCATATTTTATCATTTATCACACTAAATTTATTATTGTTGATCAAACATCTCAGCATGTTTCCCATACTAGATTAGGCATCACAACTTGTTTCCAAAATTATATCATGCATTAAAAAATATTTCATATAGTGGATTAGAAATAAAAATCTATTTCATATAGTGGATTTAGTATCAAAAAAAATTTACCAGAGTGGATTAGGCATCAAAATATGTTTCCTATAGTGGATTGGGATTGGGATTCTATATCCCATTATAAACCTATAATCTTTACTACATTCTTATTGTTACCTCTTGAGATATACATATTTTACAATTTTATTACATATTTATATAGTACATATAACATAATTATAATCTATACATATTTATGATGCGTGAAATTAAAAATTTATGTTATCATAAAGAACCCATTTAAACAAAATGGGTTTCATAACCATTACAACTTTTATTTCATTATAACTTTTTTAAACATATCTTAGTTGATATAAAAAATTTAATTACCCAAAATAATTATTTTATAATGGAATATAAAATAGGTTTCATAAAACATGAATCCATGGTCGGTATTTAGTATGGATTTTTTATGGAAAATTGAAATCAAATAAAAAAATATTCCATAATTTTTTTAATCATTTTACAACAAAAGAAAACGTTATTTAAAACATTAAATATTTTTTTTTATAATTTTACAAGTTTTTTTTGTAAATTTTTTTTTAAACATATACTATCAATTGAGATTTGAAAAAAACGTAATAGTTTCCCAATGTAAATGTATAGTAGAAGAATAAAAAAAATTCATTGAAGGAAAAGACCATTATAATTTTAAAATACCTTAGTTGAAACCTAACTCACAATAAGAGTAATAAAGAATATTTTGGAATGAAATTATTGAAAAATATAATTATTAAGGGATATAATATAATTTTTATTTCAAAATAATAATTTAAAACATTTATGGAATTATTTAACTTGTATATAGATATAAAATATTGTATTTGGAGGTTGAAAATTATTATTTACAATGTTGTACATTACTTTGATCTAAATTCATCAAGGAGGAATATTTGAATAAAATGTGTTTTCACAAGATAGAAAGGTATTATTTATTATAATAAAATATCTCGGTGAAATATTCCAATAATAGAATAATTAAAAATATTATTTAAGATTATAACTTCGAAAAAGTCACTTGTGATAACAATAAACCACATGGATTTGGTAACATTTAAATCAAAATCCTCTAGAGTATTAAATTTTAACGGATCTAATAATAACATTAATTTTTTTATATCTATTAATTATAGGTATTCATTATATACCCCCTAAAAAAGTGCATATACACTTTTTTCAACCATTATGAATTTATCTGATTACAAGGATAGATATCCAATTAATGAGAATATGTTATACTTTTGAGTCATCAATCAAATATGTGAGATGGATTATAAATAATATTAAGTGGTGAATTTCCAATGAATGTTGTTTGATAATATGTATTCATTTAAAATAACTTAATTTTGATTCGGTAAATTGGATTATACTACATAAGGGTACAATGAAAAACTATTTCTAGTGGATTCATAGGATATACATTGATTTTTTTATTAATCTTGTAATAAAAAACTGGTCAAATGTTCTGTTATCTACTAAAACTAGTGATTTTGTAGATGTTAATTCAACTAATGGTGTGAAATTCATTAGGACATTGAAATCATTTCATAGTGTTCCTAAAATAAATGGAGGAAGTTTTGTGAGAGGAAACCATGTTTGGGAAATTTATATATGTGATATATGGTTCAAATTGCGTCAATGTAATAAAATGAGTTCATAATTTGATTATATTTTTCATAAAATAGATTCCCTTACATCTAATTATAATATACTCAATAATGTATTTATGTAATAAAAATTTAATTTCATTTTATTTCATCAAAAAATGATGTCTCACATGTTGATACTCAAAATCCTAGGGAACAACAGTTTGGTGAAAATGAAGATACTACTAGTGAAGTGGAACATTATGTTTTTGGATATTTCTATATTGTGATCCAGGAGGAACAAAATATTTATATTGATAAATCTACAAAAATGGTATAATGTTAAAAATCCAATGTTATAGAAAAACCATGGGAAACCAAAAGTGATAATTTTAACCAAAAAAATTAATATTAATGTGAGAGGTAGATAATCAAATTTACGAATGGAAGGAATTCAAACATCAAACTTGTTTACCCCAACATTGAAATTCGCAATAGTAACATTTGGATCACCACATGAATGTACATTCTACTTTATATAGATACACGGAAAACTATATTTCCTTTCATTAATGTTCTATTTTTTGAAAATATTTTTTAAAAATTGTGATAAGAATTTATTATATAAATAAAAAAACAAAATATTTATTTACTCTTATTTATCCCCAAGAGAGTGTATTTATAATAGATTATGTTTGGAATAATTATTTTGTATTCTCACTCAAAAGGCTCATAGTGGATTTCTGAAAAAACAAATTATGCATCATATTAGGGATGCTATTGGGAAAACCCATCAACTATCATATAGGTATATACACATGATAAACCACAGAATGTGATATCCAATTATTATTTATTGTGAAGATAAAACATTGCATGTATAGTGTTATTTGAAAAATATTTCTTAAAAATAAATTTAATAAATATTTTGATTTAGAATTTTAAATTTTGGAAACAAAAGAAATGTGAATAAATTAAATAGTGTGTAGAAAAACCAACTTACGCCTAATACAATTTAAGGATGTATTATGCTTCACATGAAAACAATGGTATGTATTTTGAGTATATTGTATAAAATTTATTTTATGTGATAAATAAAAATAATTATGTTTCTTTATTTTAGTTTTTATAGATGATGAAAAATCCAAATTCCCTCAAATCCCACCTCATGATCATTCGAAGGTGGGTTGTGCAAATAAAATTGGATGCTAATAGATAAAAACACATAAAAATTCTTGGAAACAAAAATAAGAATGAAAAAATAAAAATATTATTCATTAAATCAGTATTATATGTTAATGTTTACTTATTTTTCTATTATTTTAATCTTTTTTTGACATTAAAATCATCATCAGGTATACCCAATGAAAGACAATAATCAGTGTACATGAATCCTCCAAATAAAATTGGTCATTTCAGCGATGGTGATTATGGGATGTCACATTGAACATATTATAATAAAGGAATTGTATGGAAGTATAGATAAGAAAATGCATGAGATGCATGAATAATTAGAATATATAGATTAAAAAATTTACTATTATTTATAGTTTTAAAAAAATGTTATAGTATGGAATAAAAGATTTGAAACTACACATCAAAACTAGTATATCAATATCCCCACGCCACCAATAATTTTTAGGAAATCCAATCCCCGTAAAATAATGCCTTATATGAGGTACTAAATTTTTTCATAACCAATTCTATTTAACATGAATTTAGAATACTCTGATACATTTCCTATTATGATATTATATTTTATGAAAGTGATTTGAACATATATATATATAAGCACCCATACGTTTTTTTATGAGGGGTACATTTTATAATATCTAAAGAGACGCCATATAGAGAAATGATCATAAAAATGGTCATCTGGGAGTGGTAATTAACATATAATACAAGATTATAATTTTTATAATTGTTCCACATTATTATTTGAACGTTCATAAGATTGATCATTCTATTGGATCATTTTAATATTGATTGTTTATTCTTGTAAAAAGAAATGTCGAGAAAAGGGTATTCTATTATAATTTATTTTTTTATGAAAAAATATTAACAATTAATGAAAAAAATAATGAATAAATTTATTTTATTATGGACAGGGAATGTTAAGGGGAGAAAATAAATTTTGAATAAATAAGTTTTATATAATTAACCATTTGATCAAAAAGGAATTTGGAAATTACATTTACACAAATAAATATTATTCTATATTTATTAAAATTGAAATACCATATGGATACACCATTAAAAATTTGGGATATTACAATAATGATTTAATGAACCAATATATTAAGAATCCATTATATAATATCTTGTTCTTGTTAATGTAAATAGAATACACATGGATGAAAAGATAAGTGACATGGTTCTAAATTTATACTTGAGGTTCATTTTAGTAATTTTTCTATCCAATAGTATATATACTGTGTTAATTAGTTCTAAATAATATTAAAATTTTAAAGTCATATATATTTGAAATATTTTTAGGAAATACCCTATGAAAAATAATTTTTACTAATTTTCCCTCACGTCAATTTTAAGGGACAATTCTCATTAAAACCAAATGTATATTTAGAAATAGAATAAATAATTTACAGAATTTTTCGAAGATGAACTCCAAAATGATATATTCTTCAAAATACCAATGACGGAGTAGTAATATAAAATTTATTCATATTAAATATAATTCCATTCCATTCATTGTTAATGACATTTTTAGGAAATATTGGTTACTCATTATAATCAATTTGTATTCTCAAAAAAATATTTTCTATATTGAAATCATGGATAGCCATAAATAAAACACATGTGATATCATTTAACAATTTATAATACACTAAAATGATATATTTTAAATAAAAAACTATTTATATGTTTTATATTATGTAATAATAAAAACTATATTATCATAGGGGTGGTGTTTGAATATAATCATAATTAAAGAATGCATATATTCTATGAGTAAAATGAGGAGAACGTTGTCTAAAACAAGATTTATATAATGGTATATATAATATCATTTATCTTATAGGGAAGGTATAGAAATTTACATATTATTACTTACTATTATATTATTCCACACGAAAATATATGGAAATTATTTTGTTTTTATGTTTGTAAATTTACAATAGATATCATATTCCATAATCAAACTAACATACCAAAATAAGTATTTATAATGAAAATATCAATTTTATTTAAAATATTTTATAATAAATTTTTTATTTAAACTTTTTAAAAACTATGACATTCAACATTGATCATATTAAAAATATAAATATTTTTTTTATAATGGAATAGGATAAATCCATGATATCACAAATTATACTGATATCATGAAGGTGTGGTTTCCTATTAAATTTTTATTTAATTATTTCATCATATTTTTATTTTATTTTTTGATTTACAAAACATTTAGTATTGATACTTATTTAGTAATTGTTTAGAGAGATTATAATTTTTGTCGAACGTGAAATGGTTTGATAGATGATGTCATGTCTTTATCAAAAGTGTGTTCTCTTTCAATGGTTTACATTCATGGTGAGAGTTTCTAATCACCATCGATGTGATACTGTTAAAAATAACCAATTTTTTTAGGGAAATAAATAAATTTTATGATGTGTATGAATCATATTCACCATATTCAAACACACGGTCTAATTGGAATGACCTAAAATGTATTTTTTCTTTTTTATAATTGATATTTAGTATAAAATATGGGTCGCTGACAAAAAATAAAGAAACCACAAATAGAATATATTTTTATGTTAGGATGATGATTTATTTTTCATTTTAGATATGTATGAATTAATCTCATATCAAACTATTAGATAATATTATCTGGATTACTACGAGTTTTTAGTTTTGGATAAATTTACATTTTGTAAAAACAAAACATGTGAAAAAATTTACAAATGAGATAACACATTCATATTATTTTGATAAATTATGAAGTTAATATTTATTTAATTCATTATGTGTACCAATAAACCACACGTCAACATGATACATGGTATGACCGATAAGACATAGTGTGTAGGATTTTATTCAAAATTTTCATATTAGTCCAAAACACATTAATGATCACAAAAGTGATAAATCATATTGGGATTTATAAAAAATAATAATTCAAAAATATGTATGAAATTTAGGATGTATAGGAATCATACACATCTAATGTCATGTATGGTGTTCTCAGTGTGACTCAAAGCATATATTATTTGTTTTAAATTGATATTTTATTTAGAAACAATTTTCACCCATTGAAAACCAATAAAATGTTCTCATATTTTCTTGACTAAAAAAATTATCTTACTTTGTTGATGTATTGTAATCAATAACATATAATACTAACATATAATGTTACCTATATGAATCAATGTTTTTTCCATTATAAATTTACAATTTAGTAAAAAAATACATATAAATTAATAAAAACTAATCAGAAAAATTATAATTATTTTGATACTTTATGAAAAATATCGTTATATAATTTATAATGTGTTAGAATAAACATTTCCCCCAATTAGAGGCATGGTGTGACCAGTATGGATTTATGTGATTATTTTTATTTCCAATTTACCATTTTTTAAAGACATGTCACATACTCAATGCTATGAAAACAGATTAATAATTTTTTTTGTACTTTAAGAAAATTATCCATATTTCACTTTTATATAAAGGAATAAATCACATCTCAATATGTTATATGGTGTTCCATGTATTATTGAAGGTATAATATATTAATTTAAAATTAACTTTTCAGTTCAAAACATTTATCACTCACTAAAAACTATTTAAAAATTATTAGATTTTCATGATACATTCGAAAAAATATTCATAACTCATTTCTATGTATTGAAATTTCTCTGACATTAAACTGATACATGATGTGACTTGTGTGATTCCAAGTTCACCATTTCAATTATAATTAAAATTTTCTAAAAAAAGTATGTTTGAAAAAATTAAATGTAATAAAAATAGATTACTTTGAAATATTAAGATAATTGTTAATATATCTTTTTTAATGTGTTGGAATCAACTGTTCCTCTATATAATAGATGATATGACTTGTATGACCCCAATTGCATGTTTTTATTTAAAATTAAAATTTTATTTAAAATTACACATCATATAATTAAAATAGGGAAGAATCAAATTGATTTTTTTATACATTCATAAAATGATTTGTGATTAATTTTTTACATGCAAGAATTATCTGCACCTTGATATGAAATAATGATTTTTTATTATGCCTCAAAGTGTTTGTTTTGAGTTAGAAAGTATAAATGTAGTTAAAAACTAATTTCCCACAATTAAAACTAAGAAAACAAGTTTCAATCGTTTTGATATTGTAGGGTAATTATTTTTAAGACATTTGTGATATGTTGGAATCATTCACACCATAATCCAATACATGGTTTTCCTGGTATGAATAATTATGTATTTTTTTAGTTTCAAATTTAATCATTAGTTCAGGACATAGTGAACACACTCGAAATGGAGAAGACACATTCACATTGATTCGACAAATTAAGGAAATCAACCATATGTACATTTTGATGTGTAGAAACCATCATCACCAAAATATGATACATTATGTGACCAGAATGAATCATAATGTGTGATTTTAGTTTAAATATATAATTTTTTATTATATTATTTCATAATTGTGTTTAATTTTTCATTAAAGTACAAATTACATATGAATTGTTCTTTTATGGAAGTGAACTCTTTTGATTATCCTATTGTGGGTTTTTCAACAACAGGTAGCATGATCATACTCTTTTAGTAGTGGGTCAGGGACCAAAGGAAATGCAATATGATGTTTTATAATTTTTCGGATAACATAAACTTATTAATGTAACTATATAGACAAATATGTTATATATATATAATAGTTTAATTTTCTCATTTTTTTAATGAAAATAAAATTTTAATGAGATTATTTCATGTATACTATAGAGTCCTATAATTTTAAGAGTAAAATAAACAAGCATTGAATTTATTAGTATTTGATTAGTGTAGATAAATGAATCCCTTTGTAAACACCTTCTTTAGCACTGATAAAGGGGGATTTTATCAGTTCTACTTTTAGTTCTAAAAAAATCTGTGGAATTTTAATTTCTTATACAAAATATTATAATTTTTAGTGTCGATATCTTACCTTCAAATATACACCCTTTTGAATAACCCACCTCCATACAGTAAGAATGAATAACTATAAAATGTATTTAATCAATGTTGTCTTTGTATTTTATATAAACCATTCTATTGAATCTCACGATGGTGTCAAATATATGGTCAACACCTCTGATATTATCACCTCATTAGAAAAAAAAACATATCAATGACATATATTTCACTGAAGATGATTGACCGATAGATATTTATGTAATGTAGAAAATGTATTTTCCTTAATGGGTTCTTCAACTGACCTTGACTTGGCCGATTAATTATTCAACCAAACTGAGCCCAAAAAATTCATCATAATATTACCTTCACTAATCCACATAAAAAACATAGTAAGGTAGAATCAATTTGAAAAATATTTTAAAAACATTGTAAATAAAAAAAACAACAATCATTTATCCATCTACTTCCATGTTTTAAAATTTATAAATAGATCTATATTTTCTATATTGATCATTTGATTCCAAATGTTGTTAAAAAATTTATACAAATTTATTTATTAAAATTATTTAACGTAACTAAATATGAAACAAATTGACAAAATAAGTTTTATATTAAATATATTGTCATATATTGAGGGTATATTCCATTTAATTATAATATAAATATTCTAAATTACACATATAATCATTTTCCATTCAATTACAAAAATTCATCACTAAAATTGAAACTCAATAACGGAAACATCATTTGAATCGATGTGAAAATATATCATGTGATCATAACAATAACATGGATATCCCCAACTATACATAGTAAATTGATTTCAATATTAATAGGATTATTTTTTGATTTATTTTTTATAATACAACCATAAATAAATTTTAAACACTAAATGAATTTTAAAAAACATGGTATATATAAATCCCAATGACCACATATAATAAAAATAATAATGATGATCAATCGCAAATCTATAAAAGAAACCCCAATAATTTTATCATAAATTGCATTTCAAATAAATCCTCAAGTGTTCACACCTTAAATATCAAAATTCAATGATGTTCCCTTATAGAGATATTTAAACATATGATATTAACATACAATACCATATATTTAAATTCATTTTAATATGGAATTAGTCAATACTCATAAATAGAGTGAATGATTTCATTTAGTACTCCCCAATTGTATAACCCCTAGGAAATGATAAAATATGGGAAATAACCCATGAATGACCATATAACATCCACTAATATTATAGTGGTTTTCATCCAGTGAGGAAAATTCACATTAGATCCACTAATAAAAATGACATAATGATATGATTTTTAATAATTTCATATAAACTTTAACTATTCCAAGAAAATAAAATTATTATAAAAATATATTTCAATAAATAATATTTGTGTATGTGACTCTAAAAATTTATCAAACAAGATTAATCATGGAACCTTTAACCTACAATATTTGTGATATAACATAACCTTACCTTTCGTTTACATTGAATGTTTATAGAGAGATTATTTATAATGAATTATTATTTTATCTCTTATAACATTACAAATCATTCAAAAAAAATATTTATAACATAAAATATCAATATTATATGACTCTTATATTCCTACAATATTTTCTATATTATTTATCAATTAAAGAGATATCAGTAAATCCATGAAATTATCCACTGAGTCCAACAAATAGATCCATATGTCCTCATGCACATATCTTTGTATGACAGAGGGTTCTGACGAGGATAGCGGATCTAAACATCATCAACCAATTGCCTATACCTTTATTATCATATCCTTTCATTAATATTATAAATAAAAAAACCAAATATTTGAGGTTAATCAAGTGGATGAATATAATTCCTATGTTACATGTATCATAAAATACTAAACCATAACCATTATGGCACGAAATACTAGAATAGTCAGAGAATATATTTAAATTAATAACTAAAACACTATATAAATCTTCTACAGTTTGCCTAAATTATTCTCCATGATACATTCTCCACATTTCATCCATCTACTATATGCCCCTAACCTTTTATTGGAACCCTATAATAAATTTTCAAACTCATCATGTTCATGGTGTGAGTAATGATGCCCAATAGTACACCACTACAATATAAATAATATGTCTGAAAAAGAGTAACAAGTTTATTACATTATAGTAATCAGTGTGAGGCAAGAAAAAATAGTAATTTATTAAAACCATAAGCTTTAATCAAGCCACCGAAATCCTCAATAGTTCCTGAACCATCTTAATTACAGAGGATTAGTAAAAAATCTTTGAAATTGTAAAAAACAATCAACAAGAGTGGTGACATGTCACTCAGTATCCTCAAGGTATCAAGTGAACATATTTCTTTGAATCCAAAATTCATTATGTTAAAACATGTTACTCTGTATCATTAATTCATCGAATTTCAACTACGAAAAAATGCTATCAGGATTCTACCCCAAGCATTGTTCAACCATCATCGTCATTTCATATCATCTTCTCTCTCCTTCTACTGGGTAAACAAACCCCATTAGTCCACGTATTATCAATAACAACATGAAACCTCTAATTATATTTAAACATATATAACATGTAAATAATAATATGTCAATCATATAATTTCATCGTAATAATATTGTTTCAAAATATAAAAACATTGTTTTGACATCACGAATAATAATATTCTAGTCTAGAAACACTATTGGAATAAAAAATCATATATGGGTATCATATACTACACACTATCATGACCCACCATATTCAAGATGAGGAAAGGGTAGAAATGTGCCAATGTATTCTTTCTTCATGATGAAGGAGAGATAATGACCCCCGATTCCCACCCCTAGTAGGCCATGGGGTGGAGACTAGAACCAATGGTATGTATACACATCCTTATAAAATTGCAGACAATAACATTTTTAATGAAAACAAGATCGGGGGATAAGATGGTCTATCCCAAGCAACTAAAAGAAATAAGTAAATTAAAAACCAAAATATATCACACATGAAAGATCTCAAAATAAAACAGGCATAAAAGTATAATAACAATCAAAAGTATGTACTAAATGAAACTAGGTAAGCAGTGACATAAAAACTACCCCAACATCCAAGATATCAAGTTAAATCATGGTCCATGTAACCCCCCTTGAACCCCGACAATAGTTTTATATAAATAATGTGAATATACAAGTATAAATAGTAGAAAAGCCAAAGTTTCTCGTACTCAGGTGGGAGAAACATACTAATTCCCATGCGATAAAAAAAAAGAAACCAACAAAACCTAATATGGAATACTAACCACCCCAACCTCACTAAAGTTATGCTCACAAAATAATGAAAGTCACGTAATGTAATATATAGATCATTGATGATAGGTTACTCCTAACCATTTTCCCACTTATTAGACGCTCTCAAACCCAAATGAAAAACCTCTTGGATCTCCAACCTTTTCTTAAAGAATCACTTCACTACCCGCCCGAACACTCCTAGGCCACAAGATGCACAACATCCATCACGCAGACACCTTGTCCACATACCACACCACATCCCGATGACACCTGTGATTGAATAACTCATCTCATCCCTAAGACTCATGGTAAACCACAACTCTCCCACACATACATGGTCCCCAAAAAACATAACATCCTCGAAGAATCTAGGTCTCACATCACCTGGAATAGAGAGAATGGATGAGAGGGTGTCCATTCACATCACACTACAAGTCAAACATATCCCCATCCAATTCATCTAACTGGTTCTCATCCTATATTAAAAAAATCGTTTAGAAATTCCTCCCCAACCCAAGAATCTTCAAACCAAAGAGCATAATTATCCACATAATATCAACCACATTGATGTAAAAAAGGATCCATAGTAAACTAACCCACTACCATCATTATTCATTAATTCAATTCTTCCCAATCCATTCCACAATAAGAAAACCCCCAAACTACTGCCAACCCCCACAACACATCTCATCACAACCATTCCTAACAGCCCCACTGCATACGCACACGATACTCATTACATCCAACAATATCCATTTCCACCAAACCCAACCATCAGTATCATAGCTTCATAAACAACCCATACCCACAACGATAAACAAAAAAACTAGTTTTCACCCACTATGCACAAACACACTGTGAGAAACAAACACAAGACAACCCATATGCATTCTAATTTCCATACAAGATCATCCATTCATCAATAAATCAAACTCTTAGCCAAATATTTCATTAAAACACTTTTACCACCCCAAACACATAGCCACTCTCCCAGCCACAACACCAAACAACTAGCATAAGACACGAAGATGAACTGAACCACACACCGCACACAACCACACCAAACAAGCATGGTGTGTTCGGATTTAATAGCACCCGTTCTTTAATTTCGGTTTTGGTAATATAGTGGTGATCACTGAACACATTCTTCGCTAAGGCGTCTATTTATTTAACTAGATATATGTGACTTACTAGATTTTCATATATACAGCCATCATACGGAGGATAAATAATTAGTAGAATTCATCACCAGTGCACAAGAAAAGACCTCCAACTGACATGATTTTAAAAAGGTATACAGCCAGAACAAATCAAAAAATGGATGGTATATAATAGATAAATCAATATGATGATATTATTCATCTTCCTAACAATAATTTATTACTACGGTTAAAAATATAATTATCTTCATAACAACATAAAAATAAAATTATGTTCAACAGATATCACAAGGATGCACCATTACACCAACCCTGCATGATACATGAATAAAAGAGAGACTAGGGGATCCATAACTGGAACAATAGTCGATCAGAATTTCCTTTTCACAAAAAAAACATGCGGTGCACATGGAGTAAAAAACTGAAGGGAAATGAGATCAGAAGGCTATATCAAAAGACATGATCACTCTGGGGAATTAATTTTATGGGAACTCCTGGGGAAAATAAAAGGTTCCAAGGGATATTAGATTATGGATTTAGAGATCCAGATCTTATTTCATTATAAGAAAGTTGTTTCAATGGCCACTAATGTCAGATCATGATGAAGACCACACAACATGGCTATTTAAAAGTTTCTAGAGAATTTGAAATATAATGATATAATTTTTATCCAATGAAATAGTATCTAAAACACTTATTTAAGGTTTTTAAAATAGTTTACATCATATAAAACCTAAAATGGAGAAAAACTAGAAAGCTGGGAAAAATAGATAATGAATCAATGATGGGTGTGTGACAGATGTGAGTCATGGACATGACTCCCTGATGCCACTCACTGATGCCACTCTCAAATTCCACCCACTAATGCCACATACCGATTCCACCTACCGATTCCACTCACTAACGCCACTTGTCGATGACACTCACTAATGCAACCTACCTATGAAAATGACTAACGCCACCTACTGATTCTGCTGACTTATGCCACTCACCAATGAAATCTACTAATGTTGAGTCACTAATGTGAGTCATCCGTGTGAGCTTCTGATGGCGTGTCAGTGAAGTGAGTCACCAATGATACTACCATTACCGAGTCTCTGATTCCATTCACCAATGCTAGCTACTGATGCCACCTACTGACGTCACCTAACGACACTTCATTAAAATGATACCTACCAACATCACCTATCAAGTCCACCTAATAACGCCAACTACCATTGGAAAATTGGATTTTTGGAAAACTCCTGAAATATGTCCATATTTCATCCTATAACACCTCAACCACAATATTTTCAAAATTTAATGGACTATGGAGGTCTGGGCCATTACATCAGATACATCACAAACTATTCATCCTCAAAAATTTGAAACCAACATAGAAGGAAAATAGGGTTCTGAACCACCACCCTATGAGATAACTCTCAAGGATCCTTCCATATATAAAACACTACTACGAAATCAAAGTTAAACTATAAACCACCATGTGTGGTTTTGAAAGTTATACTAGAACCACAACATCCAATAACACCACCTCCGACATCTACTACCCCAACTAAGCGCAAGACACACTATACAAGAACAATAACCATGCCAGAACCAAAAGTCACACCATCCTGACAAATGAATCCACTAATTTCTTATCTATGTCAATATAATATTCAATATGGGTGGAACTAACCTGCCTATATTGGTTTAATCACATCTTCATAATGTATCTTGATTAGGAGTCATGTCCTCCCATAATCATTTGTTGGGATTTAAGGACACATTACAAAACATGGTTTCAAAACATATTATAGATATCATGTTTGAAGACATAAATCATAAATCATAGAGCACAATAAAAACTCAGAATAGCACTGGGTATATCACACGTATCAATGATTCATGCTCATGAGTACTCTCTTATATGCCATCATTCCTCCAAGGCACACAACCTGAGGGAATTGCCTATCAATACAGAACCTTCTGTAGATCATCCTAGTTATCCAATGGCCTCTCCACATATATCACATCATACACGATGTCTAACTCTCCCCATTAAAGGACATCATAGTCATCATGTAGATACTGATGAAGCTAGTAGATGTGAAAGACATCGTAGATCCTCTCAAACTATGTTGGTAAGGCTACATGGTATTCCACCTCACCAACTCATCCCAGGAACTCGAATGTGTTTGATTAAAATTGTAGAGGGCCTACACACATTAATGAACACATGTTTCACATGTCGAGGGGAATCCTTAATGAACACATGGTATCAAACCGCAAACTCAAGGGCATCCTCCTGTGATTGGCGCAAAACTTTGTTGTGTTATGAGAATCCTTAATCCATTCCAAAATGTGTTGAACCATCTCTTTTGTGCTATGAATCACCTCGGGACAAAAAATATAATTTCTTAATCATATATCCAACACATGGGTGAATTCCATGAACTCCTATATTGTTTTTCGAATGGAGACATTCTAATCGATGACTGATCACTTTTTTTGTAAGTGATATATACCAAGCGAAAATATCCCATCCTAGATCCCCCAATGTCTAAGACACATGATCGTATCATTTCCTCCAATATATAGATGGTCTACTATATCTACCCAACTTTCTAGGGGTGGAAACTAGTGCTGAGACGTAACTGTGTTACAAAATCATGTTCGAGTCCCCTCCAAACTCATGAGGAATCACATTTGTCCTGATCTGAGGAGATCGATCTCAAAACTCCTTGATGTTTCACCACCTCTTCCACATATCTGTTGACCAAGGCATCCACTATTCTTGATTGTTTGATCCCTAAGATGTGAGCCGATTTTATCAGCTGATCCACCACTATCTAAATAGCATTTAAACCTCCATAATCCATAGGTAACCCTTTGATTAAATCCATCGAGATGTCATCCCACATTTAATTGGGGACATATTATGGGTAACACCAATTTCTAGGAACATGGTTCTCATTCTTCACCTATTAGAACACAAGGGATCTTGTCACAAAATTACACACTTTTCACTTCATCCTCATCCCCCAAAACATCTCACATAGGCCATTATACATTTTCAAAACACTTGGGTGTACCACTAAGGGTGAGATATGAAACTCACGGAGTACTCCCTTCCAAATTTACAATGTAACAAACACCTTAACCTTGAACACATCTTATTTTGAACACCCTCTAACCATCCCTCTCGAGCTTCAACCTAGTCAATGTGATCACACATCGCATCCACCTTCGAGTCTCCCCACTGAGACTCCTCCAACTACCGCATATGGTATGATGGAATTGTTATCTAAAATAGATGTCCTCTTTCAAATCCACTCCTACATCTAGGTTTATGTCTCCCAACTCATCCATATCCTTGGAAGAGTTTGTGGATTCCAAAACAACCTCCCTCTACAACATTGTACTAACATCGTCAGCCGTGATTTTCACCTTTACATGTGGTGTAAGATATATTGAAGTCCTAATTCTGGGGAAACCCCATCGACCATTTATTTTTTATATTTAGATATCACTTTGAGATTATATACCTCAAACTATTTTGATTCATGAAGACCACAATGAGCTCTCTAATGAGATAATGTCTCCATAACCTCAGTGGAAACATGACCTCTACATGCTCCAGATCAAGTGTGGTATAGTTACACACATGGGGATGTTACTACCTAGACCCATAAGAGATCACTCATTGCTTTTCCAATAGAAAACATCCCAAGAACATACCAAATGAGTCACAAAATACATCTAACATCTCCAATTCCTTTGGAAACCAGAGTACATGAGCACTGACCAACATCCCCTTTAGATAGTTTAATGTTGCCTTACACTAATCATTCTCGAAAAATCATTGGTTATTCCTAGTAAAATCCATCAATGGAGTAGGAAATTGAATGCAATTAATCACAAATATATATTATTATCATTCCACACTCCATCACTTTCTTGGGTTCTAACCAAGAAACAAAATCCTCATCTTTTGATGGGTCCACTACTACACCCTGTTGAGAAAACAAATGCCCAAAAAAATGAACCTCTATTGTCCAGAACATAAACCTAGAAAATTTCTCGACGAGATGGTGGCATAGAATAACATCCAATAAAATCCTGAGATGCTCGTTATGCTCCTCCTATGACAACAAGAATATCAGAATGTCATCAAAGAATACAACATTTAACTGGTCAAGGAACTCATGAAAAAAAGATTTCATAATCCTTATGAATATAGTTGTTGTGTGGAAAACACCCAACGGAATAACTGTGAACATGAAGTTCAAATACCTGAATCAGACATAATTATTTATGATATACAAATACCCACACCATAGATTTTTCTTAGATACCCAATTTCATCCATCATCAATTCAAAATGGTCTTCTATCCTTGGGAGAGGGTATCAATTCTTGACAGTTACGTGATTAAACCGTTAGTAGGAAATGAACAACATCAAACCATTGTATTCCTTATTTTTCATAAACACGGGTCCTGCCCACAGGGACACACTGGGATGGATAAAACCCTTCTCCATCAGGTTTGCTGGTTGAATATATATCTCCCATAGCATATATGGTTTCATTTGATCAGGATCCCTCAAAATCGGACAAACACTGGGTTGTATGTCTATCCTAGACTCAACATCATGTCAAGGGGCTAGTGTAAAAACGTCATCTAGAAAGACATCAATGAAATCCCCAAAAACTATTGAAACCTCCACTATCTCTGCATCCACCAATATCATAGACCACTTTTCCAAAAAGGATGGAAAATCCTCCACACGTCGTCTATCTTCCTGATACCTCTATTCTCTAACAAAAGTCCCACACTAGCCTTCAACATATGAGAAAATGAATCTTCTCAGAATGTAGTCAATAACAACATGAATGAAAAAAAAACCCAGATGATGCTATGGATAATATTTCATGGATACAGCTATTGAAATAAGATATTCTAATGTGACTGATGTGGCCCCATCATTAATCTACATCCCAGAAAAACATAGAAAATTTGGTCTAAACTATGAATAGTGTACTTAAAACCAGTGGAATAGAAATAATAACTATGTATATCCATAGAGCATGGGATATAGAGGGTTTAATAAAGGATTGTGAAGCTCCTGAACTAAGAAAATCAAAAGCAAGAGTAGTGATCAAACTGATTGTATCTTGAATGATCTGTGGCCCTATAAGAAATGATGCTTATATGGAATGGAAGTGTCCATGCCAGAATCCATCACCCCTCTACTCATGACTGCCTTCCAAAACAAGCCAGGTTCAAGGTCCCTGAGGAGCACCCTATAGTCAGCCTCCTTAGGAATCATCTCCCCTTAGTTTTGAAATGGCATATATGGAAAATAATACTAAGGTGGGTGTTGAACATTACCACCTGTACCATACTGAGCTCAAATGGCTAACATGAACTAACTCTAATGATCCAAAATGACTCTATAGATTGAACAAACCATTCCATGGCTAGTAGGATAGGCATGAGGATGTGAAGGTCAAAACTAAAACTGATAAGGTTTCCTCCCCTTCTCTAGGAATCATGATGTCCATGGAACCTAAGGCCTTCAGATGATATCCATTCCATTTTCAGAACCCTGGTGGCTACCCTCATGAGGTAGACCTCCCCTCGAGTGCATCATCTCAACTAATTTTTCCTTACCATGTACCTCTAAGAGTGTCAGTAAGGTGAAAGAAGTGATTTCATACTTTAAAGAAGGATGAAGTACCTCCTCTACGAATCACACCCTAGACTCATCATCTGGAATGATATCCAGGTAAAAAGGAATGATATCCTTGAAATTGATCCCCATCTATTATACCAACATACTTCCACACTATAGGGAGAGTAACTCCTGCCTTTACTCATCTTTCACTGTGTAAGAAGGGAATTCCACTAGGAACTCCTTCTCAAATTAAACCCACATAATGTATTCCATATTTCTCCCCTAGGTACAGTGTCCACCACTGACACACAGCTCCCCAAATATGGCTTTTTGGTGGAGGAAAGTAGTACTCCATCAGATCCAAGATCAAACTAAAAGTGATCACAACCATTTAGAGCCTGCTCCATATTTGAAACGCTACCCTTATACATTCCCAAAGCCTATTACTATAAATCACATATATTCTTATTCCACTGATTGTCTTATTATACATGATAAACCATCCTTAGATCAACTGGATCAGCCTAATGATCAAAAAGTATATGTATTACATCTGGTCAATGACCTTGTTCTATACATGAAATAGGTAAACAAGGAACTCCTAAGCCTGAGTAGTGTTGAATTTTATTTTACATTTATTTTAATTAATTTAACTCATTTCATTTCCCATTTCAATTTTCACATACAACCTAAAACAAGTTAGTAGAATATGATTACATTTCAAAGGATCACTAACCTATAAACACTGTATCCTTATTTGTTCATTCGATACGATCGTAGTCCTTATATCAGATCATAGGGGTTTGGGGGCTAAAATCATGTGTTCATTCTAGTCTTCATTGGACTTTGTCACACCCCAAGATCAAATAAAATTGTTACCCCACCAATCCATTAAATCTTAACTATGCCTAACCCCATACCCATATTATCTCTCAACCATCACCATCAGATACCATTCTCTCATGACCTAAATTCTTCAAGATGAGTAAATGGAGGCAAAGAGTCATGACCTTCCATATTCATGGAGAAGGGGATAAAATAACCCCTGAGTCCCGCCTTTAATTTCCCCTAGGTAGGTGACTAGATCCAAGGGAATGTACACATATCCTAAAAAAATTAGAGGCATTACCCTTTTTAATGGTAACATGATTGGTAGATAAAATGGTTTATCACAAAAAAATATACTCTCATAGTAATGTAAAAACCAAAATTTTCCCCACATGCCTTTTATCAAAAAATTAGCATGAAAAGTAAAATAAAATGCCTAATTAATTTCAAAAAGAAATAGGATTAGCGGTGACATGGAAATTTACCGAACGTCCAAGAATTAAAGGTCCAACACAGACCACGTAATCACCTAGGAAACCTAAAAATAGTTTTATATACATAGGATTAGAAGACATGTATTATAAATATAAAATCCAATATAACTTGTACACACGTGAGAGAAGTTTACTAATTCACCTATGTGAAAACCATAGAAATGAACAACACCTAATAAGTAATACTAACCACCCCAACCATAAAAAAAGAACAGTCAAAAAATATTGAAATTCTAGTAATGAAATATAGATCACTTTGATGATAAGGTATCATGCACCACTTACAACTGATTAACCTCTCTCACACCAAAACAAAAAATGTCTTGGCTCTCTCACATCTTCCTAATGTACCTCATCGCATCCCTACAGCACTGAACTAGGCCACAGGCAACACTACATCCTACTCGCATTCACCTAGGAAACAAACCACACCACATTTGGAGGACATTAGGGAAAGCACAAATCTTTTCATCAAGAAGACACCTGGGAAACCACAAATCACCCACAAAAATATGGGGCCCATAAACCACAACATTCCTGGAGGATCATGGGATAACATAACATTGAAGAGGGAGCAAGGAAGAGAAGGTTCCCAGCCATCCATTATACAACCAGGATGTTTGGAAAGGCACCCTCCACCATAAATATTTGGGGTGTTCAGTTAAAGTTCTCAACGAGGGTGGAGTGCATGTAGAAAATCACATGGAAATATCAGTATATATATATCTCCATTAAACACTAATATGAACCATTGGGTTAATAATCAAATAACCAACAATCCCATGATACTTCAAACTTATCTACTACCTCAAAATTCATTATTTAACACTAGATCCACTCACTTTATAAGTACATAAATGAAATACATCCATTACACATAGCAACTTAATCATATCCCCATCCAGTTAATCTTACGAGTTATCATTCTTCATTAAACAATTAATTTATTCATTACAACTCTACTAGGGAAACGACCAAATGAAACTTGTAATGAGCCACATTGTATCAACAAAACAGCGGGAAAAAATAACTATAGTAAACTAACCCACTTCCATTAGTATTCGTCAAAGACATTCCCCTAATAAATTACAAAAAAATCAAACCCCAAAATTACATCCAAAACAATGAAACACACATTGTCCCAATCATTCATAGTAGCCCCGCTACTTACCCACACCATACCTATCACAGACACAAACATCCTCCTCCTCAAATCCAAACATCAGTATCCTAGTTGTATAAACACACCATACCCACAAACATAAACAGAAAATCGAGGTTACAACATCTCTTCACAAACAGACGATTCATACTAAACATAACACAACCCAGATGATTTCCCACTTCCCTACATGATCATGCATCCCAAAATAAATAAAAAAATCAACCTATGATTTTATTATGTCATAGGTAAACCCACATAAATACAACCACCCTCCTAGACACTGCTCCACACAACTAACATAAGACACCATCAACCACAAAAAACAAGAAAGGTGTATTAAGATTTTATATAACTCATTCCATACAGTCCGTTTTGATAATTCAACGGTCATCACAAAACATATTCAATCATGGGGAATCCATTTTTTAACTGGTTGTATATGATTAACAAGATTTTATAATTTTTAGCCATCAAAAATAGGATTAACAACATGTATAAAACATAACATGTTACAAATAAAATACCACCAATATCCATGATTTTTAAAGGCATACATCCAGAACAAATCACAACATGGGTCAAAGATAACAGATGAAACAATATTATCATCTTCAACATCTTCACAACCCTCATTTATTACCAAGTTATAAAATCTAATTATCTTCATTACATAATTTATTATAATTGGGTTCAACCATAATCACAAGGCAATACCCTTACACCCACCCTATGTGATACATTAATAAAAGATAGAGGAGGGGATCCCTATATGAAACAATTGTAGATTAGTAACTCCTCTGGACACCCAAAATAGGGGGTGCACAAGCAGCCGAAAACTCCATGGAAATGTGATCGGATTGCCACTATCAAAATGTACGATCATAGTAATGAATAATGGGTTTGGGTGTAATAATAGAAATTGGAAGGGTCTAAGGATGAGAGGATCACTCCTTTCAAGACGCAGATCCTATATCAGCGGAGCAAAGTTGTCTCAAAGGCCATTACTATCAGATCATGGTCTAGACGACACGGTTTGGTGGTTTAAGAGTCTCTAGGGATTTAGGAATATATATATATAATTTTTATCCCGTTAAATAGTTTTAAAAATAATTAAAACTGGTTTTTAAATCTATTTAAATCAATTGAAATTTAAAAACTAGTCAAATTGGAATGATGGGAAAAAACTGGAAATGAATCACAGTTTGGGGATTCGCAAACATGAGTCACTGGCGTGACACATTGATGCCACTCACCAATTCTACTCCTTGATGAAACCTTCTAAAACCCCTCACTGACATTACTCATTGGTTCCAATCACCAACACTGATAACTAATTCCACATACTGATGCCACTCAACAATGCCACCCTCAGATGCCACTCACCGAAGCCACTCATCGACACAACCTATGGATTCTAGTCAAGGATTACACCTACCAATTCCACTCTTGGATGACAGTTACAGGATCAAGCTACTGATGGTGAGTCATTGATCCAAGCTACCAATGTTGAGTCACCGCTACAAGTCACTAATGTGAGATTCCACCAGCAAGTCACCAATGAGAGTCACTGAAGTGAGCTACCGACAACACCTACTAATTACACCTATCAATGACACTTGTTGACGATAACTATTGATCCCACCAAGTGACACCACCTTCAATTGGAAAAATGCATTATTTGAGAACAGCTAAAATGAGTCAATATTGCATCCCTGGACACCACAATCCACAGATTTTCACAATGTAATAGACCGGGGAGGTCCATAGCATTACACACACCGACCCACAAAAATAATGTCAAAGAAATACAACATGATAGGAAATCCATATTAAATAAAATAAAAATAGTATATATGGGATTAAAATTGGAATGAAATTCATACATAATGTTTGTAGAAGTAAATATATATATTCTTCAAGACATGATTCCCAAAACATGTATGTGAACAAAAAAAGATTAAACTCACTCACCCAAAATCCATTGGAAAAACACACATCATATAAAAATATATTATTGATAAATGATTCAGAAATAGGTAGTGATACAGGATTTATCATGAAGTCCATACCAATAGATAGTGTTAAAACCAAGATGAATATGGAATAACTCACCTAGAGTTATCATCGGATTATCTTCTATCATTGGTGTTGAAGTTAGGATCTCAGGGACATGAAGAACTCTTAAAGAATCTATATAGTAATATTAGGTCTAAGAGGAAATGATGAAACATGTTATAGGTGTCAGGTACTCATGAATTTATATACATTATGGAAAAATTAGTGTCATAAATTACCTCATAAGGCGACATAGATATGGGGCCCAAAAATTTAAAATAATGCAACACAAATTATTTTTCCATGTTATAGTGGGTTCAAGTCTATATAATGTCTACAATAAATTTTTCATTCAATGAAAATATTCTATAAACAAGTTTTATGGCCATAAGTGTGGACTAATAATCAAATTTCACTAAAGGATGAAAAATTATATTTCCATCAGGCTCATTCATACAAAATCCAGTATGAAATTCCCAATATTTTAGTAGAGTATATGTGTGGAATAATTATCATCATTCACTGTAGTTATTATCATTACATAAGATTTGACTTTTCCATTTTTTATATAGAGGTTATTATTTATTATTATCCGCATTATTTTTAACATCCCAAGTATGTGATGAATAATAGATATTTTTATCTATGACTATTAATTATTAATATAGTGTTTTAGAGGCTTAAAATGAAAATAAATACAATCTTATGCATGGAATACACTAATATTCTTAAAATATTGTTTTACTGCCTTTTGATGGAAAACCCTTTTTAAATAAAACTTTTGACAATTTTATAATATATATTTTTAAAAATAAACATATTCATTATTATTGGGACATTGATATTTACATTGGGTAAATTTTTGGTATTTTTCTGACAATGTTCATTTTTTAATGAATAGTGAAAAAATACTGCATTTTACATCAAAAATGATTTTTCATTTAATATAATTATATGGTTAGATTATCCTTTTAATTGGTCTTAAAGTGTAATCTGAATATATTTTTACCGTTTAATCCAATGGTGGTCATTAATATTAATATCACTTTGTAATTGGTCATAAACTAATGCCAAACTTTTCATAGATTTTGTTTCAAAAAAACCCGCTATTTTGTTTTGAGAACGGAAATTATTTTTAAATAAATTATTACAATTTATGTGATTGTAATTTGGTAAAATGGATTAAATATTTGGAATCAGAAGGTCCAAATTATGTAATTAAGACTCTTTTATTTTTTGACATTATGAATTGTAACGATGGTAATTATCTTTAATTATCTTGATTAATGAGTAGTCAGGTAGTTAAAGATAATAAAATGATATCATAATAATAAAAAAATACTACAACATGTGTCCTAAGGCTACTGGTTGTCTCATGGCCAACCATGGGATGCCTTGTGCCAAACATGGGGGCCCCATGGAATCACTTTTGTGAGAAAGTGACTTTTTATCTTTTTATTTTTAAAGAATGATAAATATAACAAAGAATGTATCACCTAAGTAAACTATTTTTAATTTTTTCTACATAAATTATTCTTTGGACTATAAATATTAATTGGAATGCTGAAAATATTTCTGACATCATAGTATTTTTTTTATAATTTTTAGACTTTAAATAAATTAAATTATTTATGACATCATGATGATGCAGTGATTACCACATTAATAAATGAATTAAATAAAATGAAATGATAATGTAAAATCTATGACCTACACTTGTCAAAAACATATTTTATGGGTGTATTTCGAACCCTTATCACCTTACCCTCGAATTATATCAATGTGGGACCTTTTGAATCTGAAAATCATTTTCAAATAAAGTAACATTTCTTTACTTTCCAAGAGTTCCCCTCCTCTCCTCTTATAAAAGGCCCCCACCTCTACCTCCTTACCCACACTCCCAAAGCCTTTGACTCGGCCAACCCCTTCCCATTTTGTCTCTCCACTTCCCTCTATTACTCCTTGAAGCCTCACTTTGGGCAGAAGTCTTCCCAAGGAAGCCTTTGAGCTCCAACCAAAGGGAGTTACCCGATTTTAAGGTAATGTCTTCACTTGAGTCCTTTTGTTTTATTTTTCTTCTCCAACCCCCTATACTCTTTTTATTAATTTATTTTGTAACAAATACAGTATATTAAATATAATAGGATGTTTTTATAAGAATTATTTGAGCTACACTTACACACACCTACATCTAATGGTTAAAGGACATACTGTTTCTGTGGATGGTGAATTTATGCCTCCCGAAATGATGATTGTTCAACATTCTTTTAACACCTTCAAAGGTGGCCATTAATATGAAACTATATTTATATATGATATATAATATGTTTATGTTTTCCTTAAGCTTATGTATTTTTCATTTTGGGCATACCTTTATGGTTTCCATTATGGGTAAACGTGATATCTTCATTTAAGGAAGTGCGGACTACCGCCCCCTCAATGTGATTTGATTCGTTAAATACCATATGTGGGACGTATAAAGGATGGAACTATGATATTATATATGATATTATACTTGAATTATAATATACCTTGATATCATTATTATTCCATTCTATAAAATACGAAATAGAAATGAAAGTATCATTCATGCGTACGTACAGCTTACCATCTCCATGAACGGTGCATTTCATTTCTTACCTCTAAATGATTATGTAATATTATAAATGCATGTAAATACTAGATATATATGATATATACATAATGATTATAATTCTGGATATAATGGATACATGAACAACTTGTAATTATAAAGGGTTTATTTTTGACTCAAGTACCAATGATCGTTAAAACGACCGTTATTAACTTAAATAATTACATAGGGATAATGACATGGAAATAAGTGATATAAAAGGAATAATGATCTTGAAAAAGGTTCTTATGCAATTAGAAATTAACTCAAGTTTATTATTCAGGACATTAAAGAACGATCGAGTCAAGTCGGACCCAAGGTATGGGACTTCGTCTCAATCTCCTTTCATTAAGGCATATATTGTTTTATACACATCCTTCTTTTATATGGTGTATATACCCTTTGAATTTTACGTTTATTCAAAAGTAATCTTTTTTATACGAAGCGTTTACTAAATGAAAAAAGGGAATGTTTTTTTCGTACGTATGCGGTGACAACGAATTCTCCACCGTCATGACCATTATTTGAGTTTCGGCTTCCTCTACAAGCCATACCTCTTTTTTTTAAAGAAAAATAAATACCATGTTTTACTTTTCTTTTATTTTGGTATTGAAAATGGTTTTCATAATATTTTTATATAAATGTGTTGTATTGATATCTTGTGATTGAAAGGTGGAAATGTTATGTTTCCTTTATGCATGTTTTATGTGATACGATTATGTTGATGTTCTTGGGCATTATTATGAAGACGGGTGGTTCTGTGATAAACTAAGGGCGGGTGAGACCGATATAGCTCTCCAATGCATTGGGTAACACGAAGAAGTGAAACATTAAGGTTTCTCTGAAGAGATTTAGGGAATATACTGTGATGGGTATTCCAAATGTAACCAAGAGGGTTACTCCCTACGTAAGAATGTAATGAATGCCTCAAGTTACCTTTATGTCTTATGATTTCTATGATTTATTCATGATTTGATGAGGTATGTTAAAGTGATTATGTTTTATAGGTAAAGTATGATTTCATTCTTATGTATATATGTACCCATTTTTCCTTTCCATATTTTTATATCTCTTACTGATCTTTTTATGCTCATCCCAAGTTTTTTGAAATGTTTTTCACAGGTCAAGGGAAAGGTACATGATACGATGATAGTGTCAAGGAAGTGTAAAGAAAGAATCCATGTTTTATTTTAAATATTTTTCCATTGATGGGAATGAAGAATACTATCATTATGTAACCACTTTGTTTATATGTGGAATGTAATGCAAGTTTTATGATCTAATTCTCTAAAACTCTAAACCCGAAAAGATCCTCAATGTCTAATCTTATAATAACTCATGATTAAGTAAGGTTTAAGGCTGGGGCCTTATAGTTGGTATCAAAGGTCGGTTTAGATAACTTTAGGAGTTATAATAATATTAAATTATTATCCAAAAATATTTTTTTTATTGTCAAATTGAAGTGATATAGTATTTTAAGATTACCATGTTGCTTCATCTAAGACATGTTTGTTCAGAATGGTTTTCCGCAGAGGAAACAGGGAAGCAGTGCTAGGAAGCCATGCAGAAGGAAATAACCTTCCGAATCAGCATCCTGAGATGGTCGGAATTGGAACTGAACAGTTTGTTGTAGTAATGGTGCAGTTGACTCAAGCGATAAATGGAGGTGGTATCCATACACGAAATCAGCCAGATCAACCGCAGAGGAACATGTCAGTGGTGGAACATTTCATGAGGCAACATCCCCCATCATTCAGAGGATCATCTGACCATGTGCTAGCTGAAGGGTAGATTAAAACACTGGAGAAGATATTCGATGTCATGGGGTGTTCAGACAATCAAAAGGATAGTCTTTCTATTTACCGTTTGGAGGGTGAAGCAGATCAGTGGTGGTCGATGGTTAAAAATATCAGGGACGTTGATGAGATTGATGCTCTCAAATGGGATGAATTAAAAGGTATGTTTCTTGAAAAGTATTTTCCTAAGGCTCTTTGACATAGGATGGAAAAACAATTCTTGGAATTGAGGCAAGAGGAAGACTCAGTGGCTACATATGAAGAAAGGTTCACTCGATTGGCAAGGTATGCTCCAAATTTTATCTGAGACCTTGATAGTAAAATCAATCGTTTTTAGTCAGGATAAAATCCAAAATATCGAATGGAATTAGCTTCTCGTGAGTTTAGAAGTTATGAAAAGCTTGTTCGATGTTCTGAGAAGGTGTAAATGGAGTTTGTCGATGATCAAGTGTTCTATAACAACCAACAGAAGAAGAGACCAAGGTGGTAGGAGAAAGGGAAGAATTCTTCAAAAAATTCTGATGGTAAGAAATCTATGTTTCTAGTTTGTGATAAATGTGGAAAAAGGCATGTTGGGGAATGTCTTCTGAATTCTGGAAAGTTCTACTGATGTGGTAATATGGGACATAAGGCTCGTGATTGCACTAAAAAAGATCAAGGTGAAGCTAAGTCCAAATTTGATTTACAGTTAGTGAAATGTTTTAAGTGCAATGAGATGGGTCACTGTGAAAATGAGTGTCCGACAAAGAGCTTGAGTGATGGGAAGCAGTTAGACTACAAGCAGAAAGTGTTGGTGAAATCCTTTGCAACTACTTTAGTAGATGTCAGGCCATCAAATGAAGTTGTATCGGGTACTTTGTTTGTTTTTTCAGATTATGCCAGTGTGTTGTTTGATTCGGGGTCCACACATTCTTTCATCTCTGAAACCTTTTCTAGTAAAATGGGAATACCATCTCAAGAAATGACTCCTGAACTTTTGGTAAAAACACCTGGGGGAAATGTTGAGGCAAAAAGAATTTATAAGAATCTTCCTATCCTTATCTGTGGAAAAAACCTACTTTCAAACCTTATTGTTCTACCTCTAGTAGAGTTTGATGTTATCCTAGGTATGGATTGGCTCTCTATTTACCATGCTAAGATTGACTATAGAGATAAAGAAGTTTCTTTTCAAAAAGACTTTCAGTTTGTGTACAGGAATGAACCCTTACTGTTGATAACTTATCAAGAGGCCAAGAAACTTGTAAAAGATGGAAATGAATCTTACCTTGCACATATTGTTGAAAATAAAGTAACTGTTCATATTAATGATGTGCCAGTGGTAAATGAGTATCCTGATGTTTTTCCTAATGAGTTACCTGGAATAATACCAGATCGGGAAGTTGATTTTACTATTGACTTAATTCCTGACACTAAGCCAATTTCAAAACCCCCTTATCGAATGGCTCAAGTTTAACTTTTAGAGTTGAAGGAGCAATTGCAAGATTTATTAGTGAAAGGTTTCATTCGACCTTGCACATCACCATGGGGTGATCCTATTTTATTTGTTAAAAAGAAATATGGTTCTATGAGACTTTTTATTGATTATAGATCCTTGAATAATATCACTGTTAAGAACAAATATCCTTTTCCTCATATCGATGATTTTTTTGATCAGCTCCAGGGAGCTCAGTATTTTTCAAAGATTGACTTGAGATCGGGGTACCCTCAGCTGAAGGTAAAGGAAGAAGATGTTCTGAAGACTGTGTTCTGTACAAGATATGGCCATTATGAATTTGTAGTAATGCCTTTTGGGCTAACCAATGCAGCTACTGTATTCATGGACTTAATGAATATAATTTTCCATCAGTTCTTGGATAAGTTTGTAGTGGTTTTAATTGATAATATTTTGGTGTTTTCTAAAACTAAAGAGGAGAATGAAAGACATTTATGGGTTATCTTGCAAACCTTAAAAGAAAATAAACTGTATGGAAAATTAAGCAAGTGTGAGTTTTGGTTGCAACAAATTTGTTTCCTTGGTCACATTGTTTCTAAATATGGGATAATTGTTGATTCTACAAAAACAAAAGTTGTGGAAGACTGGCCAAGACCCACAAATATAACTGAGATTCATAGCTTCCTTCGTTTGGCAGGCTATTACCGAAGGTTTGTTAGAAATTTTTCATGGTTATCTAGTCCAATGACTAAGCTAACTCGGAAGGGTGTTAAGTTTATCTGGAGAAAAGAATGTGATTATTGTTTTCAGGAATTGAAAAGAAGATTGGTGAATGCTACAGTTTTGGCACTACCTTCCAGGAATGGTGAGTTTTTTATATACAGTGATGATTCATTGAAAGGACTTGGTTGCGTCCTAATGCAGAATGATTAGGTAATTGCTTATGCTTCACGACAGTTGAAAACTCATGAGGTAAATTACCCTACACATGATTTGGAATTAGCTGCTGTTGTTTTCGATTTAAAAATTTGGAGGCATCATTTTTATGGAGTAAAGAGTGAAATATATACTGATCATAAAAGTTTAAAGTATATATTCACTCAGAAAGAGTTAAACATGAGACAGAGGATACCTCTTGAATTAATCAAGGATTATGATTGTACAATTCATTACCATCCGGGAAAATCAAATAAAGTGGCTGATGCTTTGAGTCAAAAAAGTAATGATTCATTAATAATGTCGTGTTTGGAACGTGATCCTTTGGTTTTTGATTTGATGATCTTTGGCATAGAAGTTGTTGATGCAGTAAGTTCATCTGTTTTGTTTCAGGTATCAGTGAGATCATCTCTATCATATAGAATCAAGCAAGCACAGAAGCAAGACAGTGAGTTGCAGAAAAAGGTAGAGCTGCTTCAGAAAGTTAAGTAACATGAATTCAACATTGATAATGATTGAGTTTTGAGATTTGGGAAGAGATTGTGTGTGCCTTGTGATTCATATTTGAAGAGAGATTTGTTATGTGAATCTCATAGTTCTCCATTTTCAGTTCATCCTGGCAGTACTAAGATGTACAGAGATCTTCCGGAGTATTACTGGTGGGATGGAATGAAAAGAGATACTGCTGATTTTACTATGAAGTGTTTTACATGTCAACAGGTTAAAGCAGAGAGGCAGTTACCGAATGGGATGCTTCAGCCTTTACCAGTGCCAGAGTGGAAATGATAGAATATATCCATGGACTTTGTGGTGGGATTACCGAAGACATCTCGAGGTAATAATGCAATCTGGGTTATTGTTGATCGCTTGACTAAATCTGCCCATTTCCTTGCTATACGAGATACGTTTTTCCTAGATCAACTTTCCAGATTCTATCTTAAAGAGATAGTCAGGTTACATGGAGTTCCTCTCTCCATTGTATCTGACCATGATCTCAGGTTCACTTCTAACTTTTGTAAAGGCCTTCAGAAGTCGTTGGGTACTGAATTAAATTTTTGTATAGCATTTCACCATCAATCAGATGGGCAGTCAGAATGAACAATTCAGACCTTGGAGGATATGCTACGATCTTGTTTGATGGATTATCGGGGAAGTTGGGACCAACATCTTTCTTTGGATGAATTTTCATATAATAACAGTTTTCATTCCAGTATACAGATGGCACCATTTGAGGCGTTATATGGGAAGTGGTGTCGAACGCCAGCTTTCTGGGATGAAGTGGGTGAAAGGAAGTTGATGGGACCAGAATTGGTAGAAGAGATGGAAGAAAAAGTTCAGCTGATTCAGAAACACATGAGTACAGCTCAGAGTAGGCAGAAGAGTTATGCAGACAACAGGAGGAAGGATCTAACTTTTGAGGTAGGTGATCATGTTTTTCTCAAAGTCTCACCATGGAAAAGTGTGATGAGATTTGGTAAGAAAGGAAAGCTGAGTCCAAGGTTCATTGCACCATATGAAATTCTGGAGAGAGTTGGATCAGTTGCATACCGGGTGGATTTACATCCGAGTTTATCTCAGGTACACAATGTTTTTCACATTTCGACGTTGAGAAAGTATATGTCAGATCCATCTCATGTTTTATGTCTAGAGGTAGTTCAGCTGGAAGAGAACCTATCTTATGAGGAACAACCGGTCCAGATTCTTGACCACAGGGATCAAGTGTTACGAAATAAGGTGATTAATCAGGTAAAGGTTTTGTGGAAAAACCATATGATAGAAGAGGCAACATGGGAATCTGAAAATCCAATAAGGGATAAGTACCCCCATTTATTCGATAAGTAAATAAATTGTGGGGATGCAATTTTCTAAAGGGGGGAAGGATTTAACATCCCAAGTAAGTAATGAATAATAGATATTTTTATCTATTCCTATTAATTATTAAGATAGTGTTTTAGAGGCTTAAAATGAAAATAAATACAATCTTATGCATGGAAAACACTAATATTCTTAAAAGATTGTTTTACTGCCTTTTGATGGCAAACCCTTTTTAAATAAAACTTTTGATAATTTTATAATATATATTTGTAAAAATAAATATATTCATTATGATTGGGACATTGGAATTTACATTGAATAAAATTTTGGTATTTTTCTGACAATGTTCATTTTTTTAATGAATAGTGAAAAAATACTACATTTTACATCAAAACTGCTATTTAATTTAATTTAATTATATGGTTAGATTATCATTTTAATTGGTATTAAAGTTTAATCTGAATATATTTTGACCATTTAATCCAACTGTGGTCATTAGGATTAATTTCACTTTGGAATTGGTCATAAACTAATGCCAAACTTTTCATAGATATTGTTTCAAAAAAACCCGCTATTTGTTTTGACAACGGGAATTATTTTTAAATCAATTATTGCAATTTATGTGTTTGGAATTTTGTAAAATGGATTACATATTTGGAATAATAAGTTCCAAATTATGTAATTAAGACTCTTTTATTATTGGACATTATGAATAGTAACGATGGTAATTATCTTTAATTGTCTTGATTAATGAGTTATCAGGTAGTTAAAGATAATAAAATGATATCATAATAATACAAAAAGACCACATCATGTGTCCTAAGGCTACTGGTTGTCTCATGGCCGACCATGGGATTCCTTGTGGAAATCTTGGGGGCCCCATGGAATCACTTTTGTGAGAAAGTGACTTTTTATCTTTTTATTTTTAAAGAATGTTAAATGTGACAAAGAATGTATCACCTAAGTAAAATATTTTTAATTTTGTCTACATAAATGATACTTTGGACTATAAATATTCATTGGAAATCTAAAAAGATTTCCTACATCGTAGTATTTTTTTTATAATTTTTAGACTTTAAATAAATTAAATTATTTATGACATCATGATGATGCAGCGATTACCTCATTAATAAATGATTTAAATCAAATGAAATGATAATGTAAAATATATGACCTAAACATGTCCAAAACCAATTGGATGGGTGTATTTCGAACCCTTATCACCATATCCTATAATTATATCAATGTGGGACCTTTTGAATCATAAAACCATTTTCAAATAAAGTAACATTTCTTACTTTCCAAGAGTGCCCCTCCTCTCCTCTTATAAAAGGCTCCCAACTCTACCTCCTTACCCACACTCCCAAAGACTTTGGCTCAGCCAAACCCTGCCCATTTTTTCTCTCGACATCCCTCTATTACTCCTTGAAGCCTCACATTGGGCAGAAGTCTTCCCAAGGAATCCTTTGAGCTCAAACCAAAGAGAGTTACTCGATTTTAAGGTAATGTCTTCACTTGAGTCCTTTTGTTTTATTTTTCTTCTCCAACCCCCTAAACTCTTTTTATTAATTTATTTTGTAACAACTCCAGTATCTTATAATATACTAGGATGTTGTTATAATAAGGATTCGAGCTTCACTTACACACACCTATATCTAATGGTTAAAGGACATACTGTTTTCGTGGATGGTGAATTTATGCCTCCCGAAACGATGATTGTTCAACATTATTTTAACACCTTTAAAGGTGGCCATTAATATGTCACTATATTTATATATGATATATAATATTTTTATGTTTTCCTTAAGCTTATTTATTTTTCATTTTGGTCAAACCTTTATGGTTTCCATTATGGTTAACGTGATATCTTCATTTAAGGAAGCGCGGATTACCGCCCCCTAAAAGTGATTTGATTCGTTAAATACCATATGTGGGATGTATAAAGTATGGAACTATGATATTATATATGATATTATACTGGAATTATAATATACCTTTATATCATTATGATTCCATTCTATAAAATACAAAATAGAAATGAAAGTAGCGTTCATGCGTACGTATGGCTTACCGTCACCATGAACGGTGCATTTCATTTCTTACCTCTAAATGATTATTCAATATTATAAATGCATGTAAATACTGGATATATATGATATATACATCATGATTATAATTCTGGATATAACGGATACATGAACAACTTGTAATTTTAAAGGGTTTATTTTTGACTCAAGTACCCATGATCGTTAAAACGACCATTATTAACTTAAATAATTATATAGTGTACATAACATGGAAATAAGTGATATAAAAGGAATAATAAACGTGAAAAATTTTATTAAGAAAATAGAAATTATCTCAAGTTTATTATTCCGGACATTAAAGAACGATCGAGTCAAGTCGGACCCGTGGTATGGGACTTAATCTCAATCTCCTTTCATTGAGGCATATTTTGTTTTATACACAACCTTCTTTTATATGGTGTATAAACCCCTTTGACTTTTACATTTATTCAAAAGGAATCTTTTTTATACGAAGCATTTACTAAACGACAAAAGGGAATGTTTTTGTCGTACGTATGCGGCAACAATGACTTCTCTGCCGTCGTGACCATTATTTGAGTGTCGGCTTCCTCTACAAGCCATACCTCTTTTTTTTTACAAAAAATAAATAAATACCATGTTTTACTTTTCTTTTATTTTGGTATTGAAAATGGTTTTCATAATGTTTTTATATCAATTGTTGTATTTATATATTGTGATTGAAAGGTGGAAATGTTTTGTTTCCTTTATGCATGTTTTATGTGATACGATTATGTTTAGGTTCTTGGGAATTATTATGAAGACAGGTGGTTCCGTGATAAACTAAGGGCGGGTGAGCCCGATATAGCTCTCCAATTCATTGGGTAATGCAAAGGAGTGAAACATTAAGGTTTATCCAAAGAGATTTAAGTAATATACTATGATGGGTATTCCAAACATAACCAAGAGGGTTACTCCCTACGTAATAATGTTATGAATGCCTCAAGTTACCTTTATGTCTTATGATTTCTATGATTTATTCATGATTTGATGAGGTATGTTAAAGTGATTATGTTTTATGGGTAAATTATGATTTAATTCTTATGTAAATATGTACCCATGTTTCCTTTCCATATTTTTATATACCTTACTGAGCTTTTTATGCTCATCCCAAGTTTTCGGAAATGTTTTTCACAGGTCAAGGGAAAGGTACATGATACGATGATAGTGTCAAGGAAGTGTCAAGAAAGAATCCATGTTTTATTTTAAATATGTTTCCATTAATGGGAAAGAAGAATACTATCATTATGTAACCACTTTGTTTATATGTGGAATGTAATGCCAGTTTTATGATCTAATTCTCTAAAACTCTAAACCCGAAAAGATCCTCAATGTGTAATCTTGTAATAACTCATGATTAAGTAAGGTTTAAGGCTGGGGCCTTATATTATTACTTGGATTTGGTCATTGATTTGAGTTATTCCCAAACTCTGGGAATTAATGAAACTGAAGTGTGGGTGTTCAATTCTATTAAACCATATTTTAATAAATTTCATTGACAAGATTATACACATTACATTGAATTATTTTTTGGTTGAGGGCCTATATTTCCAGACATTATATCTCTTCATATTGCTTTCATGAATTCAAATGAGTATTCCTTCCCAAATTTTTGGTATATATTTGGTTGAAATGCCTTCTTCACTCTATGTTATATTCCAAAAAAGCTACTGTGAAACCCCATTTTACTTTTCTAATCCCCATATCCATGAGGATTTCCATCTTCTAGTTTTCTTGAACTGGACATCAAATTCTTTATTCAATTTCTCTTATGTCCCTTATGCATAATACCTTTAAAATATATAGTTTCAAAAAACTTAATAATCAATAAATTTTATATAAATGGGTAATGATTAGACCATATTTATACCTTTCATATCTTATATAATTTTTCTTAATGGTCACCAATTGATTAATCATCAATTTAATTAACCTCAAGTAATTTTAACTATATATTTGTATATAAAATGCGATGTAGGTTTTTACAGAAAATTGTCCTCTTGAACTCACCATAATCCATGTAGTCAATTTCATCCACTTATATCATATTCTTAATAATATTCCTCTATTTACATGTTTCTTTTTCCAAAAAATAACTGAAATGGAAACATTTTTCATTATATGATCACAAAAGAACAGAAAATATTTTTTTTATCACAATGATACATTACTCATAAACCCATGGAACATAAATTACATAAAATGACATTGAACATTGTTGCGTAAAAGATTCAATGTAATTTTCCTCCCTCCATGGAAAATTTAAAATTTATGCATGAACCATGATGAAAATTTTATCTTCAAAATGATCAGTGAGCATTATCAAAAAATATGTTATCCCAACATTTTGGAAATTTGGTTACATTGGAGGAAGTTCATTCCTGCTTTCATCATATTCTTTATTCAAATGATTCATTTGGGTTCCAGGCTTTGAATTAAACTAGAAACATTGGTATGAATCATGTTATGGAAATTATACCAGAATAGTCACATATTAATGAAAATTATTCATGTGACTCCATATATTACGAAACATTGCTCATTTATGGGAATATTTTATTCAAATTACTCATAATTGTTCATATTGAAAATATTAATTATCCCATGAATATCCCATGGGGGATTTAAACCCATTTAACTTTAAGTGTTCACATAGTATGTACTAGAATGATAGTCAAGATATACATTCCGACTACTTTCTAGTTTATTACCGTAATATGTATTTCTAAAAAAATCATGCCCACTTATATTTTCCAGATTGGGATGTTTTGGTAAGAAGTCCACAATCCTCCCATAGCATAATTTTAGGAAATTATTTAATAAATAGTATTATCCAAATGGTTGTAACTAAATGTTTTCTTAATATTTTTCCTAAATTAACTAAAATGTTCTATGATACCAACAATAATGACAGACAATTTTCTTATTTTGATATTGTATATTTTTAGAGGAATATTTATTTTTTGTCATTACGATACCTAATGAAATTTTATAGTTCTATTGAATTTGTTAACATGAATACATAAAAAAAATGTTCGTAAGATATTTGTGTAATGTACCACTATGTTTTTCAAAACTAGAACCATTCATAGACATAAAAACCATTAAACCCCTCTTTAAAACCGTAGGAAGTGAAATATAAGAAACGGTGAGTTAAAATTATCACTATGTAAAAATAATGGAGATATTAATCATAATATATACATAATTTGAGAATAAGGGTATGAGGATAAAAGAATAAAATTTTCGAAACCATACCCAATATATCATAAATCTAAATATTTTATCATAGAATAAATCATAGAAGAATATAAAATATGAAACATGACGGAATCAAAAAATATGTTCCAAGATAACATAATATAGATATAGGAATGTAGAAAATTCATAATCATGTATCATTTTAAATATTTATAAATAGAAATAAAATCACTCATTATATTAAGGAAATTATATCAATACCTTTAATAGACAAATTTTTATGAAACTACGTTAATTCATAATCTTATAGCCATGAAATCTATGTTCATGCATAAAGTTATGAACATGAAACTGGGTCAATTCATTATCATATGTTCATGAAATCATGGTCCACATACAAATAAATATACATAAAAACTTTGTATATGCATAAAATTGTAATAATGAAAAGAGTTTAATTCTTCAAATATTTAAATAATGAGATATTGATCATTAACCAATTCATTGGAGGCCTTTAACATAAACAACATTCATATAATAATAATCCATTCATAAAAATTCAACAATACTATACCATCATAACATAAATAATGGAAAATAAATGTGTTTTTTTAGATATAATCCTCCTAATCTGAAACTAGAAAACCCTAAATAAGGATGGTATCATTTGAACATATCCCCAACAAATCACAATTAACATGAAAATATTTTTTCTGGACGAATGTTTTCTTTATAAGATCACTGGATCTTTTTTGGAAGAACAAGTCCTTTTTCTAGATCATTTCAAAATATTCTTAAACATTCCAAATATTATATCAAAATAACCATGTAAAATTGTTTTGTAAGAAGTAAATAATATAGTAGTCCTAAAGGTAGGGTATTCTATACAGGTGATATAAGTTCATATAAGCACATTCCTTTCACACATTCATCAAAAGTAAAAATTTTATTCATTCAAAAAACATATTGGAGAATAATCTAATTGCATTCATAAAAAGAAAAAAAATTCTAAAAATTACGTCATAAAAATATTGTACAATATTAAAAACATTCATAAACACATTTTTTTTAAAAACAAGGACATTGATGAGAAATTATTTCTTTCCAACAAGATAAATTGAGATGATTTCACTAAAAGACATTATTACAGTCTCCTGAATTGTAAAAAATAGTTAAATTAAATGTAACCAATAATTATCTTGAAATAAAAAAAATAATTATAAAATTATTGATATTATTGAGAGTTATATCATTGAATTTTGTTATCTAAAAACAAAATAATAAAAATCCAGATAAACAATGAGATTATAACATAGAACACATACCACATTGGTAACATTTGAATCATGATCCCAATGAAATAATAAATCATATGTGGATAAATAAATCCATATAAATTCTAAAATAATAATAAAATACATCATGTTCAGTATATACACAATAGAAAAAAAGGGATGAATTGGTATGTATCTCACATAAATAAAAGTGAGATGAATATCCCTTACCACAAGATTGACATTCATTGTACATGTTCAAAAATAAAATATAAAAAATATAGATTTATTAAAAAAAAGTAAATTAAAAATCATATAAATCATACCATATACGATATAATTATATTATTTTATCACCGATTTATTAATATTTATTTTTTAAAATCATTGTTTCAATTGATATCTTCTTTATTTTTTGTGTATGACTTTGTATAGGGGTTTGGGTCCTTGTATATTGATCATTGATCCATAATTTTCTGTATTAATTAATTATATATATTTAAATAATATTTTTTATATACATATTTAGATTTTTCCCAAAAATTGTAGATGGAAATTTTAATTAAATTACTCTTGGAGATGGTAGGTCATACAAAGCCATGTACGATGTTTTCACTTTACAATGATTGATACAAAATAATGTTAAATAAAAATTAACCTATAAAGAAAAATTATTAAATAATATATATCATATATATTCATTAAATATATAATTATTACCATCCATATAATGTGGCTATGAAAAATGAATCACAATGCATCATAGAGGCTGTAGTTTACATGTCCAGATGAGCGACATTATCATTTTCCAACAGATTGAATTGTATGAAGGCAGATATGATATTATAAGTAATAAAGAGTAATTATTTCAAAAATGTTATATATAGTCTATAAACCTAAAATTTTTAAAATATATGAATCATGGTAAAGGAAAATGAATTTTATTTCTATGAAGAGACTGAAATACATTTGTATGCTTGAGTGACACTTTCAGTACCTATTTGATTGAAATAAATTGAATAAAGGTGGTTTAATAATCAAATAACATTTAATTATATTAATTATTGGAGATTTAGTATATTTTGAATAATATGATTCATTTATAATTGGTAAAATAAGAATATTAAATAACGCGATCAATTTAGGGGATTACCTATTTTTTGTAACGACCCCTTTAGATATTCTCTTAACAATCCTATGGTTGGTCTTATAAGAAAACCATAACATATAGAATATGTAAAAGGAAGATGATATAGAATATTTGTATATGATGGATGATCTAGAAGTCTCAAAATGATTTAATATGTGATAGGATGAGGTTCCCTTTAATATAATTGAGGTGATGGGGAGATTTGGAATTTCATAAAAGTTTAAATTATAATTAAGTAATTATCAAATAAAATGATCCCAAATAGCAAGGGATTACAATATATGTTAGAAAGTGGTTTATATACCAAAAAAAATAAAATTTCGATTGGTTTATGTGTGTTTTTAAACCTTACATTTTGTGTAAACCCTTACTTAATATATTTTAACCATAACCACGATAATATCTTTTTAACATTTAAAGTGTGAAAATTTTATATATAAATTGAAAATTGGCCCAAAATAGCCATGAGAAGAAATTTTAGACCATGTATTGTCCAAATTATCCACTTTATAAATGTATTTATGATTTTAAAACATGTTAATATTATATTATTTTCCCATAATAATATTAAAATTACTCATGAGACCAATCAATTAATTTGATATTAAATACACCTTTCAAAAATTTAATATGAATATAAAAATTTAAAACAACTCATATAGGTAATATGTATCTATTTCATTTTTGGGACAAATGAATTTATCCAAATTATATTTCTTTTATGATTTATTGAATCATTTATTTTATTTTTCGTTTAATCAAGTAAATATTTTCATAAGCTAATGTGGAGGAATTTTCACATTCTTTGCCACATCCTTTTTGGTATTTTTACAATATTTTTTATACCAATGTGTAATATTTTATTAAATAATTTATTTCCAATTTTTTTGTACATTAATTTGAAAAATAATCATTTTTTTATATCATATATTATGGTCATTAATTGTGTTATTTTTAAAAAATTTCAAATTAAATAATCATATTTATATTAACCTTACTTTTTTATTTTTTTTATTTTTTTTATTTTTTTCATTAATTTTATAGAAAATTATTTTTCTGTTCATTTATTTAATCAATTCTTTATTTCAAATTGTATATAAATAAATTTTACATTTTATTTTTTAATTTTTTAAAATAATATAACATGTTTTAAAATTTTAATTTTATTCAATTATTTTTTTCTTTAATTTATTTTATTCATTAATTAACTAATTGGTTGATTAATTAGTGACTTTAAATACTTTATGTTTTAAGAAAAATTAATTATTAATCCAATTAAATTATTTCTTTTAAATAATTCACAATTAATTTTATAATTTTTTTTAATTTTTTTATTTAAATCTTTTTTTAATTTTATTGATTAATTGATTATTCCTTATTTAGTTTTATTAAAGTATTTATTTATTTAATTGTATTTTAAATATTTTTACAGGTCATACATGGTGTCATCTGTTCCTTCATACACGATTCCATTGTTATCTCGTTATCCTTATTCCTCCATTTCACTGAGTAATTGACCCACCATTTTTGCTCTTCCTAATGGCACCATTTCACAACATTTCAACCTCATAGATCCAACACCTTTCCACCATTTGGAATGTTCATTCTACCAACAGCATTTCCACCAATTCTCCCTCACAGTCCCATGGTTTCCACCCCTCCATCACCTTGCAACACTCATCATCTGAGATCTTCCCCTCTTCTTTCACACCATCATTACAGCAGAAGCACCGCAACCAGCAACTTCAACAGTAACACGATCACCGCAATATACACAAATATCATCAGAAAAATTCGACTATGGAACAATTTCAATGGAATGGTAGAATAAAAATTTGAAGAAACATATTTCGCAGGAGAACAAAATCCGTCAAAATGAAATGAAAACCAAAAACATATTCCCAAAATTCAAACAATAACTAAAATACCGCAATCAATCCAAACCCCCACAGGAAACCTAGCTCCAACAAGACCTTCCACTATCTAATGATCTGCATCACCAGTGTACCCCGAACCGACCCCCAAATCGTCAACTGCACAGCTTCCCTTTCCCTTGTCATCCATGTGAGAAAAACCGAGTGCTCGAATCCCCACCTCACCACAATGCAAAACATCATGTAGATACCCATAGCATGACGTAAATAAACATTACATTAATTTTGTGGAATACTTATGACATTACAAGAACCAACACTCAAGGACCATAATATTTTAGAGTCTTTGGAAACTCGGAACATAATCCTCTAATCGTGGTGAAGGATCTTCAACATCTCCCATAAAGATATTCCCCTTTTTTTTCTTACCTAAAACCTTTATTTAAATCCTTGGGAAAATTAAACATATAAAGGGTGGGATCAAATGCTCAGTAAGTGTATGAAAGAAAAAAAAATAAAACAAATCATATACATTTTAACTTTGAAACATGAACATAATGTTTAAACAACAAAATCTTGAGCAATGACATAAAACATGGAAGTATGTAAGGCATGGATCATAATGAAACATTAATCATGATAAAATTTCATGGTAATAAAACAAGTAATTGTGGAAACCATTAAGAACATGATATTATTTCCATATTAGACATGGCATTTCTGCCAAAACCATCTTAGTGGACAAAGTCCCTTGCTGAACCTGGTTTACTTCCTATTCTAGCCATGTATTACTGATCCAGATTTACTTTCCATTCCATCCATGTCTATCTCATGAGATAAAAATCATTATCCAATGCATTGGAGGGAGATACAGGTACCAACCATCTCATAATGAAATCATTCTTTCGTGTGCCACAACATAAAAATACATCATTCATCAAAACCCAAAGAATAAAATGGGTTTCATAAACAACATCCCTTCTTAACATAATCCATATAAAAAAATGGATATCATTTCATCATAAGACAATTGAAACCAAGTAAATCCTAGAGATATTATATTTGAAACATACACATATGAAATATTGTTATCTTAAATGGAAAATGGTTTTGATAAAACACTTTAAATGAATTCTTAAGGAAAATATCCTTTCTTCTTAGAAGTCATTTTTTTTTCACAAAACACCATGATATTTTAAAAGAAAATGATTTTTTTGAAAATAGTTATGAAATCTTATAGGGTAAGCTTTAGGAAAATAGGGTGCTATGAAATCGTAAAAATCAGTTCATGTTGTATAAGTAAAAAAAGACATTATCCTCGTACTTTTGTCAGAAAAGTCAAAAAGTTTCTTGTATGGTAAACAAAAGTAATTTTACTTTCATAACATGTGATAAAAGTAAAAAATGGTTAAAAATGACTTTAAAAATACATAATAATAATTTTATAAAACATGGACATGGATGATAACAATATCCCCAGTAAATACTTATGAATAAACAATCTCGGATAAGAATGAGATTGTAATAATTATCCCTTACCTTAAGTCCGATATGCATCATACGTATCCAATCCTCCTTTATAATGATTTAAATAATGTCATTGACTTATTACAGAATCATATTCATTTTAATTATATCATATATGGTTCACTTATGACTTTATATTACCCGTTCGTTTGTAAATTCCTTGTTAAAGCATCGTTTTGGGTAAAATCATTTTATTTATCATGCGTGTTTGCACTTGTTGTTCATGATATTATTATTACTTATATCATGATTTAATTATTTCCAGAATATAAATAATGATTTATATATCATATATATTTAGTATATATATATAATAGATAGATAAATAAAATGAAATACACCGTTCATGGAGACAGTAGGTCGTACGTACACATGAACAATTTTTTCTTTTCCTTATTGACTTGAATGGAAGTAATTAGATGACATATATATATATATACCTAAATACCATATCTTTATCATGTCATATATTTCATTATTATTCATTATATATACTTTATAATCATTCTTGAGTGGTTAACATGGAGAATGAATCTCATCGCTTCGTGGAGACTGTAATCCGTACGTACGCACGAGTGATGATATCATTCCCATAATTATTGAATTAAATTGGAGTGTATGATATAATATCTCAGACTCATTATGATGTTATAATAACTATATATATTTATTATTTACACTATTATTCCCATCCATGTAAGGTGTTGGTGGAAAATAGATTACACCACGGCGTGGAGATCGTATTTCGTACGTACACACGTGCAGTGATTTCGTTTTCCGTAGGATTGATAGAAGGTGAAATGGGGTTTTTCATATTTATAATAAAATATCAGTATATTAGTGATACTTATGTTATTACTTTATAGTGAAACAACTAAAGAAGAAGAAGTTGAAGAAGAAAGAAAACATGAAAGGATCGGTAGAAGAGATTACCTCTTCTTCAACGCACCTCTTTTAAGCTTCCTCTTAAGGCACTAGAGTTGGTCTTTTGAGGAGACCACAACCTATATAATGTTTCTTGGGAAGTTGATAATGTAAATGGGTGGGGTTTTTTCGAGCTTTAAAGCTCAAAATTGTGTAAAGAGATGAGGGAGGAGGTGCCCTTTTATAAGGGAGGAAAGGGGCGCCTTAGGAAAAACTTAAAATATTATTATATAATAAAGTCATATTCGGTTTATAATAGCTCCAAATTGATTTATTTATAATATAAAGTGTGGATGGGTTGAAATCATATCAACCAATATGTTTTAGACATGTTTAGGTTACTATTTTAACCTTATCATTTAGATTTAACTATATGTTAAATAATTTAACTTTTATCGGGTCTTTTTGTTTTCTTACATTATATGGTTAATAGACTTACTATAACAAGAAAAATGAACCCCAAGTAATTAATTATTAATATATATAACCTTATCTAATTCATTTGGCTGAACAATAGATTTTTAAGAATAGAATAACAATTAATAATATAATATTTTTTAAAAACAATTTTATGTCAATTTTGACACTATTTGGTAATAGATTTTTTTTGAAAATCATAACATCATGATTAGTTCGAAAAATGTTAATTAACTCAATAATAACATGTAATATTATCCTAAAAAAGTATTTAAATTTATAAAAAGTCTCATATTACATTAATTTGTGTATTTATATCATCAAGTTTCTTAATATTTCATTAATAAGGTAATTACTGCATCGTCATTGTGTCATAAATAAATTAAATTATTTATGTCTAAAAATTATAAATAAAATACCATTATGTAGGGAATATTTTTATATTTCTAATGAATAAATATAGTCAAATTTATATTATATATTACCCAATATAAAATTTTTTTTAGTTATTAAACATTGATTTTAACCCTTTTAACTCTTCTTTGAATTAAATAATAATAAATGTTCAAATCTAATCCATGTGGACCTAAATGATAATATTATATTCCAAAGATTTTTTTTGGTCGAATTATAATTATCCAATAGAATTAGGACATGTTTTAGGGTAATAATAATATAATTTTTACCCTTAATTACTCTGTTTACTTTTAACCGTGGTAAGTAAAAGTAAAAAGTTACGATTCACCAAAAATTATTTTTATCTTATTGGAACAGATTTTACTCCTTTATATTATCTGCATCCCTCGGATTTTCAATATTCAACTCATAGAAGTGGTAAAATTATGTTTTATGTAAATTTTTAAATTCTCTTAAGAGGTGGGTAAAAGACGATAAAAAGTTCAATAAAATTTTTATATATCTAAAATTAATATAAAATGACTCAAATGAATTACATTGAACTTATATAGGTATTATGTATCGATTTTGATCTAAAATAAATTTAAATAAACTAAATAATTATTTAAATAAAGAGCCGTTTTTTAAATAGTAACCTAGTGTTTTCACTATTCATCAAAAATTGTATGTTTTCAGAAAAATTCCAAAAATTCACCCTAGGCTAATTTCAATATTCTGAATCCAGAAATGAAGTCCATTTTGAAAGATAAAATTTCTAAAATTTCAAAAAGTGGGTATTACTATTCATAATGGCTCATTCATAATAATATTATAATAATTTCTCGTTTATTGAAACTAGGTGTTGCGTACTACACACGCTATCGAGGAAGGTATTAATTGAATGTAATGAAAGCTATGTCAGGGTTGCGTGTAGTGATATCTTATTTTGGTGTTGCGTATAACATAATCAAAACTAATTTCATTTATACATTAAACAAAGTCAATACATAATGTTGCATAGAATAATTTCCACAAAACGAATTTGAAATTGTGTGTAACATGAGCCAAGAATAGTGATGCGTATACTGCAAGCTAAAATGATGTTGCATATAGTACAAGATAATCTTGGTTTAGATTATAATAGGAGACATCAAAGAAATTAAAAATAATATATCTCATTAAATCTTGGGGTGTTACATTCTACCCCCCTTAAAATGAATTTCTCCCTCGAAATTCATCGCGGTTATAAATAATTTACTACATGAAAGATTCGTTCATAGAAACCCACATCGTAAAAAGAATACTAAAACTAAATTTTAAGAATTAAAGTAAGAAATGTAACAGTTAACCAGATTAACTCTTCACTAGATTTCCACATAGGAGAACATAAGTGGTATATGGATATGGAAGAAAAATCTAACCATCATGTTCTGATGGAGATTGGTAGAGAACTTGGCTGTGAAAAATCCAACAATCACAAAGCCATAAATTTGTGATGATCTAAGGTACCATCTGATTCATCAGATATAAGATCACTAGGACAACATTTTTGGTTTTCACTATCATTTCCCTATAGTTGAAAATTTTGAATTATAAAAAAAATACTTACTTGATTTTGGTAAAACCTCACTTTTGTTTGTGCCTTGAACAATTTCCACTTCATCTCTTAAAGAAATGAAGTTGAATTTTACTTTCGTGAAATGTTATCAGATCATGTGATAGAATGATAGTTCATTCCATCTGTCTCAAACATAAGGTAAGAAAAAGTTATATAAAAAAAGTATGTCTATGGTGAGATTAATCATATATGGTTCCTAAAATGGACATATACTTCATATATCATACCACATAATAAATTGAAACTAATTTTTACTAACCAGGGACTTCCTATAGGCCAGTGGTAGGCAATAAAAGCATGTGACACTTTATTTTTGGGTTCAATTCCTGCATCCTAGTCTGACGCGACGGGTTGCCGCCCATCCTACAGGTTTTAATTTTTCTAAAACTATACTGTAATAACATACCCAAAATAATATCAAAAAGTTCTAACCTTAAACAATACTATCTGAGGTCTATCTTAATCTATTCTATTCTTTTGGCTTACCGAAACTCATAGTATAAGGAAAAAGATTGATAGTGAGGTTTTCTACCAAGCATGTAAATTTTATCCCCATATATCATAAGATATGTCTTATTGGTCAAATTCCAAACTTTTCAATGTCTTAATCATGTATTCTCTTAAAAATGAATACCCATTGAACCTTAGTGAAAAAATGAATGTCGTTAAACATTTACACGTTCCACATACTAAAATCCTAAAAATTCTATATACTCAAACCATTATATCACTTAGTCCTTATTTCAATAATGAGCTCATGAATACTGTCAAAAATTTTATTTTCTCCTTATCCATTTATTTTGTGCATATCATCTTCCTTCCAAAAATATCTCAATAACATTCCATGGTTACTGGTACCATAAAATTATTGAAAACCACAATATACTAATACATAAATATTCCAATATTCCATGATACTATATAAAAAATTATTTTGGAATCCCATTACATAAAGACTTAATCATTATACCACATCATTGTCCTATTCAACGTCACCAATACTGATCTCATGTAACTTCCCTTTGTCATTGGCCTTAAGTGGTTTCTAATTTTGATCATCATTAACCCTTGTATTATGGAATTTATTAGCATAATTAACAATTTCCTTGCACTTGAAACATTGAAGTGTTAGTGGAGCGTTCTCTATAGTCTTTTCTATATTCACATCATTAGCTACCTTTTTCCAATTACATCAACACTCAGCTGCTCGATGAACTTCTTTTCCACATTTAATACATTTTCTAGTACCTTTTAGGCAATCTCCACCATGTTTCATTCCACACATTGAGCATAAATAAACATTCATCTTCTTTTCACTATTGTTCTGAGATTTCTCCTTGAACTCCATCTTTCCTTTCTTGTCAAAACCATGAGATGGATATGTAACAAAAACTTCCATTTCTACCTTGATATCACAACACACCATTTCTTCATAGCTAATGATGTCTCTTTTAGATAATTCCCTTAGAAGAATTGGTTTTAAGCCACTGAAGAATCGATCAACTTTACTTTCAGGTTAGATGATAATGCCAGATCCATTCCTTGCAAGCCTTGTAAAATTCTCTTCGTATATACCAACAGATTCATCATCCTTTTTATTAAGCTCAAGTAAATATTTCTCCATCTTTTTTTAAATAATATGAGGGAAGTACTTATTGAAAAACAAGTTCTTGAACTCATTCCATTCCATGGATTCAATTTCATCATGGGGCCTTGTATTCTTAATTAGAGTCCTCCACTGGTCTGCTTCACCTTCTAAACCGTAAACAGCTAAAATGAATTTTTCATGTTCTGAAAATCTAAGTTTGGAAATTATCTTTTCAATGGTACTGATCCAATTTTTAGAAATAATTGGATCAGAAGACCCATTGAAAGAAGGTGGGCATTGCCTCATGAAAGACTCTATAGAATATTGTTCCCTTCTCAGCTCATTCGGAAGTCCAGAATGATTCATAGCTTCTGAAAGTATAGAAATAAGATTTTTCACTCCATCTCCCATAACATTGGTTTGTTCAAGACGAAAATCATTTCATTTCCCATTACATTGATCAACACGGTTCCTTCAGGTTCCAGCCATCGTCTAAAACCCAAAAATAATAGTGTAAGAGGAAAAAATCATGATAGGAAAATAACAAAATAAAGGGGGAGTAATTTCAATCTCTAATGTCATAAGATTAATACTAGGTTATTCATGATCATTATCATAATTCTAGGACTGTAGCATATACTTATACCTAACCATAAAGACATCCCTAGACATACCTTAAAAATATCTCTAGGGATCACACTAAATTTCTCACATCCTAGTTTCCAAAGGTTGACTAAACCATTCCTCCGAAACCAACTGTAGAAACACATATCTTGATGTACATAGACATTAAATTACTTTTGAGGAATAATTAAGACATAAAAATAACCAACACTCAAGGACTGTAATATTTTAGTGTCTTTGGAAAATCAGAACATAATCCTCTAATCGTGGTGAAAGATCTTCAACATCTCCCATAAAGATCTCCCCCTTTTGTTTTCTTAACTAAAACCTTTATTTAAATCCTAGGTAAAAGAAAACATATAAAGGGTGAGCTCAAATTCACAATTTGGGTAAGCATGGATAAAATAAAAAAAACATTTACATTTGATCTTAAAAACATGAACATAATGTTTAAACATCAAATTCATGAGCAATGACATAAAACATGGCAGTATGTAAGGCATGGATCATAAAGAAAAATTGATCATGATAATATAGAAAGGGAATAGAACATGTAATTGTGAAACCATTAAGCACATGATATGATTTCCATAGTAGCCAAGGCATTGTTGACAAGACCATCTTAGTGGACAAAGTACCTTAGTGAATAGGGTTTACATGCCGTTCCAGCCCTGTATTACTGAACTAGATTTACTTTTCGTTCCATCCATGTCTATCTCCTGAGAAATAAATCTTTACCCAATTCATTGGATGGAGATATAGGTCCCATCCATATCATAATGATATCATTCTTACGTGTTCCATAACATAAAAATACATCATTCATCATAACCCAAAGAATAAAATGGGTTTCCTAAACATCATCCCAACCTAACATAATCCATTTAAAATAAATGGATATAATTTCATCATAATAAAAGTGAAACCATGTAAATCATAGAGACATTATACTTGAAACATACAGATATGAAATATTGTCATCTTAGATAGAAAATGGTTTTGATAAAACACTTGAAATGAATTCTTGAGGAAAATATCCTTTCTTCTTCAAAATCATTTTCTTTTGACAAAAAAGAAATTAAATTTTAAACTAAAAGGATTTTGTTGAAAATAGTCATGAAATATTTTAGAGTATGCTTTATGAAAATAGGGTGTTATGAAAATGTAAAAATCCATTCATGCCGTATAAGTTAAAAAAACATTCTCCGCATACTTTTGTCCGAAATGTCAAAAAGGTCCTCCTATGGTAATCAAAAGAAATATTCCTTTCATTACATGTGCTAAAAGTAAAAAATGGGTAAAAAGGAATTTAAACATACATTATAACACTTTTAAAAAACAGGGACATGGATGATAAAAATAACCCCAATAAATACTTACGAATAAACAATCTCGGATAAGAACGAGGTTGGAATAATTATCCCTTACCTTAGGTCTGATTTGATTCGAACATATCCAAAACTCCTATATAATGATTTAAATAATTTCATTGACTTATTATAGAATCATATTCATTGTTATTATATCTTATATGGTTCACTTATGACTTTATATTACCCGTTATTTTGTGAATTTCATGTTAAAGAAGAATTTTGGGTAAAATCATTTTACTTATCGTACATGTTTGGACTTGTTGTTATTGATATTATTATTACATATACCATGATTTAATTACTTATAGAATGTAAACCATGATTTATATATCATATGTATTCTTGTATATATATATAGATATATATAATAGATACATAAATGAAATATAATACACCGTTCATGGAGACGGTAGGCCGTATGTACGCATGAACAATGTTTTCCTTTCCTTATTGACTTGAATGGAAGTAAGTAGATGACATATATATATATATATAAACATAAATCCAGTAGCTTTATCATGTAATATATTTCATTATTATTCATTATATATACTTTATAATCATTCTTGAGTGGTTAACATGGAGAATGAATCGCATCGCGTCGTGGAGACTGTAATCCGTACGTACGCACGAGCGATGATATCATTCCCATAATTATTGAATTGAAATGTTGTGGATGATATAATATCTCAGAATCAGTATGATTTTATATTAACTATATATAGTTTTTCTTTACACCACTATACCCATCCATGTAAGGTGGTGGTGGAAAAACAGATTACACCACGGCATGGAGACGGTATTCCATACATATTCACGTGCGATGATTTCAATTTCCATAGGATGGATAGAAGGTGAAATGGGGTTGTTTCATATATATAATAAAATATCATTATATTAGTGATACCGATGTTATTACTTTATAATGAAACAACTAAAGAAGAATAAGTTTAAGAAGAAAGAAAACATGAAAGAATCGGAAGAAGAGATTACCTCTTCTTCGACACACCTATTTTAAGCTTCCTCTTAAAGCAATATAGTTGGTATTTTGAGGAGACCATAACCTCAATAATGTTTATAGGAAATTTTATAAGGTAAATGGGCAGGTTTTGGCCGATATAGAAAGCTCAAAACTTTGTCAATAGAAGATGGAGGAGGTTCCCTTTTATAAGGGAGGAGAGGGGCACCTTAGGAAAAAATTAAAATATTATTTTATAATAAAGTCATATTCGGTTTATAATAGCTCCAAATTGATTTATTTCGAAGCTAAAGTGGGTTTAGGACGATATAATCTCAACCAATAGGTTTTAGACAGGTTTATGTTAGTATTTTAACCTTATCATATAGATTTAACTCTAAGTTAAATAATTTAACTTTTATCGTGTCTTCTTTTTTTCTTACATTATATGGTTAATAAACTTACTATAACACTCCAAACGAACACCAAGTGGTTCATTATTAATATATATAACCTTATCTAAGACATTTTGCCGATCCATAGATTTTTAGGAATAGAATAACAATTAATAATATAATATTTGTTTTAAAAACTATTTTATGTCGATTTTGACACTAATTGGTAATAGATTTTTTTGAAAATCATAACATCATGATTAGTTCGAAAAATTTTAATTAAATCAATAATAACATTTCATAATAACCAAAAAAATTATTTGAATTTATACAAAGTCTCAAATTACATTTATTTGGGTATTTATAACCTCAATTGTGTTAATATTTCATTAATAACGTAATTACTGCATCATCATTGTGTCATATATAAATTAAATTATTTAATCTCTAAAAATTAAAAATAAAATACCATTTTGTAAGAAACATTTTTAACTTTCTTATTAATATTTATAGTCGAATTTATATTATGTATAACCCAATATAAAAAATGTTTTAGTTATTAAACATTGACTTTAACTCTTTTAACTCTTCTTTGAATTAAATAATAATAAATGTACAAATCTAATCCCAGTGGACCTAAATGAAAATATTATATTCCTAAGGTTGTTTTTGGTCAAATTATACTTATCCAATAGAATTAGGACATGTTTTAGGGTAATAATAATATCATTTTTACCCTTAATTACACTATTTACTTTTAACCATGGTAAATAAAAGTAAAAAGATACTATTCACCAAAATTTATTTTTATCTTATTGAACCAAATTTCACTCCTTGATATTAACCGCGTCTATTTGATTTTTGAAATTATACTCACGGAAGCGGTAAAATTATTTTTTCTGAAAATTTTCAAATTCTCCTAGAGGGTGGGTAAAAGACGGTAAAAAGTTCAATAAAATTTTTATATATCTAAATTTATTATAAAATGACTCCAATGAATTAAATTGAACTTATATACGTATTATGTATCAATTTTGACCTAAAATAAATTTAAATAAAATAAATATTTATTTAAATAAAAAGTCGTTTTTTAAATAGCAACCTTGTGTTTTCACTATTCATCAAAAATTGAAGGTTTTCTGAAAAATACCTAAAATTCACCCTATGCTTATTTCGATATTTTGAATCCAAAAATGAAGTCCATTTTGAAAGATAAATTTTTTAAAATTTCAAATTTGGTCTTCATATTCATAACAGCTAGTTCATAAAAATATTATAATAATATCTCTTTTAGTGAAACTCGGTATTGTGTACTAAACACGCTATTGAGGAAGGTATTGATTTGGTGTAATGCAAGACAAGTCAGGGATGCGTGTATTGAAAGCTCTATTTGGTGTTACGTATTGAATAATCAAAACTTATTTCATTTATACATTAAACAAAGTCTATAATTAATGTTGCGTAGAATAATTTCCTCAAAACGAATTTGAAATTGTGTGTAACATGACACAAGAATGGTGTTGCGTATACTGCAAGCTAATAGGGTGTTGCGTATAGTACAAGCTAATATTGGTGTTTTTTATAATAGAAGACATCAAAGAAATTAAAAAATATATATCTCATAAAATATCGGGGTGTTACACATCATGTGCCCCTTTGGAACCCTCCCCCTTCTTCCTTCTCCCTCATCCTAAACCCCTTCTCTTTTCAGGAAAGTCGACACTACCTCTTTTGTGCTTCCTCAAACTCTCCACCCAATACCTCCTTGTCACACTCAAATCCCTCTATTTCACTACCACAGTGTCGACCCCAACCCCTCTTCCCCTTCTTTTCACACAATCATAAGCCCCTTCTTCTCTATATTTCTTTTTTCTTTGTTTTATTTCATTTTATCTTTACATTATTTTATAATATAAATTAACATATATATATATATAATATAATTCTCATATTAACATATATATAATATAACTAATAAAATATATATAATAATCATAACATTATATATATATATAAATTACGATAACTAATATAGTAAATTAATTTACATTATTAATTTTTTTTGCATATTTTGGTTTAGATATTTATTTATTAAGTTAATATACATATATATAATAGTACTACAAAGGTTTTTTATATTTATATAATACTAATAATAATTATTATATCTATAGGTGTGTGTATATATGTATATTGTTGCAGCTAGTTTCTTTTTAGACACATGTGCGCTTTGTTGTCCATGCAAGGGGAGTTTCTCAGATTTCCGAAGTGGATATTGGGGTCTAACATCAAATAATTATTTGAGGGTCCTTTCAAGAGGTCAACAACAATCACTGGGAGTTTAATTGAGAGCTATGAAACCACTCTCAAAGACATGCCATATGGAACCTACTGCCTGTTAGGAAATGTCAAGACTATTTTTTCCACCATCAAATAAGAATATCTCGACTCCACTGATACTAGAGTAAAAGGAAAGTATTGAACGGAAGGATTAGGGACAGGAATTAGAACTTACATCCATCGTTTACCCTTTTCCTGATGATTTCAACTGATTAAGATCACATCATCTTCCATTACCCATTTATCGGCTGGAGGCCTCACCCCTTCCTTAGAGAAGATTCTAGGAATCGGTGTAGAAGATCACCATTTCCATTCTAGATCCCAAGGTAGGGATAACTGGTCACACCTATCAGATCATCAAATCCACCATCTAGTAGCAATGCATATAATTTTAGTTTTCTAGAGATCAAGTAGGGAGACGAACACTTTATTTCTCTTCTCCTATGCTTTTCTACAACTCAATTGAGCATGTCCATCATCGATTTCCATTTGGTCGTTATATTGAATTCGACAATTATGTCCAGATAATCTCCTTTAGATGCGAATAAGCTAAGTTGGTTAGATCTTCTTATTTGGTTTATGAACTATAGACCTTAATGGATAGTAACTCTCCCTCACTATTTTTTGGATTTTTTTATTTTTCAAAACAACCAGATTGAGTGAAAATAATTCTTATATGAATAATAATGAAAAATATTTATAATCTAAGGATTTCATTAAAAATGAATAATGATCATATGAGAGGGACACACTAAGCTCAAATACCATTTTGGTCCCAGGGACATCTAACTTATATCCACAAACTATGTAATTATTTATATAGTTGAAGGACGGTAAATGTAATTCTATCACAAACTGACCACATGACAAATCTGGTCAGTACCTAGAGTCAGATCAACATACTTAAACCCCATTGTCTAAACAATAGCAATCATTATTGAAACTATCCTACAGATATCACCATTTCTCATCAATTGGATTTTTTTTACATAAGTTTTCATGTTGTATATACATAATATAAACACTAACCCTTTCATTATCACTTCCTCTCACACATAATTTCTCTCACACTTCTTCATCACCACTATCTACAGTCGTGTTGGTTTTTGTGTGTGTGTTTTTTGGTTTGGAATTTAGTAGATCAGTAAGCACAATATCAGACCTCCCATTGGTCCAACACTATCATTCTATTGTTCTAAGTAGTATGTATGTTTATAAATTTTAGTTTCCTCATTTGTTCTCAAAGATGTGAAGTGGTCTAATTTTTGGTCTATTTCCTAGATCCCACATGCAATATAAAAAAACATTACAATAAAATCATATATTAAAAAAATAAAAAACTGATAAAAAACAAAAAAAAACCAAAACAAAAAAGCAGAAAAAAAATCTAATAAATGAAAATTCATAAAAAAAAATTGTGAAACACTTGATTCATGCTCACAAGGTCAACGTATGAGACCATGTTACCTATCAATCCTACAGTTGAGAGAAACCCAATAGACTTGAAATGAACAAAGAGAAAATCAAGATGGTAGAAGATATGGGAGATGAAAACCAAAACATGAACCACTATGAAATTATGAACCAACCTCGAAATGAGATTGTTAAGAGGCATACCATAAGAGAATTCCACTACTATAAAAATGGTCTTTATCAGCGCTCAAATTGGGTTTTATCAGCACTAAAAAAGCACTGTAATGCTCGGTGATGATGTTTGTTTGTAATTATATATAAAAAATATAATACATATTTCTTTTGGAAACATATATCACTCAAAAACTCAATTTCATTACATTCGTCTCACCTTTAAAAATTTCATACCTAAAATTTCGACCCATATTCTTTGGTGAGAATAAATTTTTGTGCCTGTACTATAACATTTCCTCTAGTTCCCTTGATGCCTCTTTATATTTATGGTTCTTCCACATCATTTTGATAATGTGGGTTATGGAATTACATAGAATTTTGTCTATATTGTTCAATATCTTTACTAGATTCTCCTCAAACATATTCCATGCTTGAGTTGTACGAACACCTGAATTAGTACATGGTAGAGATTGAGTATATACTTCCTCAATAGAGATACACAGAATCTAGAATAAACATGAACCCTATTTAGTGGAACTATTGGCCAATAGGCCACTACGTCTATAGGATCGAAAATTTCAAATAGGACAATGTACGAAGGATAACATCCATTTAGGTAAAATTTGTCTCCATATTAAAACTCTATGTACCTTTTATTGTTGTTAGTAGAGAACTTCTACCAAATTTGAAAAATATTTTATATATTGTAGGATGTAATGAAATTTTTATGAAATATGTTACATTAGATCAAGTAAAATTTTCTTTAATTCCCCAATATGATGCCTAAAATTAGTATATCGACATTTTTTCCAATGTAGTGCTTAATTTGGGGGAATTTAAATACTCGACTCTAATTTTTCTCCAAAAACACCTCTATAATGAATAGTTATTGATTCATTCCTACATTAAATTCCATTGAGAAATCTCTCATCATTTCCATGAGTTTTTTAATGTCCCTTTTTAATTAGCCATCAGTTTGGTGTGACATGTCATTCTGAAATTCATTTCAATATTCATATAATATTTAGAAAATATCTAGAATTTAGAGGTGAACCATAAAACGTGATCAGAGAAGATAAAAATTATTCCCCCATACAACCTCGCCACATTATGTAAATATTATAAAATTAATAAAGTAAGAAAAAATTATGAATACTGATAATGTGTGAATTCTTGGTGAGTGGATATAGAAAAATCCATATTTCATTATTTCATTTCTATATCTTGAGGATACCATTGAAAAAATACATGGGGATTTTTATCCATTTTCATTTGGGTATAAGAAATTGGTTACACAATAAATTGTATATTAATTTTTCAAATTTAAATTGATTACATACCACGAACATTGAGGTGTATTCAACGAATGTTTTTATCTTACAATCCCGTCATAATTATTCTCGAAGGTCATAATATCTTTTTTTAATTCTAGGATGGATGGAGAAATATGTTCTATTTTAATTATAAAATACTTATATATTTTTCTTAGGTTATGTAGAAACAATAGTCTATTGCCAAACCAAATGTCACTATCATTATTTTTGTGGAATTCGTGAAGCTTCCCCTCTTTTTTTACATCAACCTTCTTTTGATGCTCTAAATCATTAATTTTTTACATCCATGATCTTATATTGGATATATTGTTAATACATCACTTGGGAGGGTAAAACTTACTCCTCGATATTATTATTTCTTGATGCATAATTTTTATATCCATAATGATATGGTTTTTCTCAATCCACATCGTAGATAATTTAGATGTTTCCTTTATAATAAAAAAAATTCTTCCATGTTTACCTTTGTGGAATGGTAGTGAATGTATAAATAATTATCCTCAACTAGATAAAACCATATATTTAGGAATTGTTATCTCTATTTATGACAATAAGTATTTTATCATTTTGTGATCTATAAATATGTCACAAATCACACCACATAGGTAGTGTCAAAAAATATTCCTGGTGGTGATCAAAACTACTAACTCCAGGTCATGCATCGGGTAGTTATTATCATGGATCATTAATTTTCATGTGTCTTAGGATATAAAATTATAATTTTAAATGATTACACAACCTAGGAATTTCTTTAAGGCATCAATATATATCAAAAACCCTTCTCCACTTGATAGAAGTTTGAGTACAGGTATATAGATTAGACTCTTCTTGATCTCCTTCATTATTCCCCAAATCATTTAATATTAATAGACTTTATACCTATTCATGTAAACATAGTTAGTGATATAAAAATTTATAAAAAAATACTTCAATATCGATTTTACCCACCAATGACATGAAAAATATGGATATATAAGAAACTATTGGGTCATGTACATTCCTCAGTTTCATTTTTCATTGATGCTTCCAGAGAGATTCCATCACTTGTTTTTATATTCCCCACTAATGTGATATATTGTATCCAGAATTCACACTTTTTAACCAAACATACAATTTACCCTTTCATAATGACACTAAAAAATTCCTTATATGCTCTTCAGGTTTATTCATACTCTTTTATTAAATGAGAATATAATCATTAAAGACTACGACAAATTTTTAGATTTATATTCAAAATACTAAGTTCTTCAGATACATAAATATTCCATAGGAATTAGTATGTTTTAAGTGAATCCATAATAAGTAACAGTTTCTATACCATGTACAGAATGATATATTCAAAATATCATCCTTCTTCAACATTAGTTGATGATATCCATAATAATGATGAACCATTGAGATCCACTTTTCTCCTTAATTTTGATCGAACATGCCATAAATCCTTGGCATGATATTTTTTTCTCTTTGTTTAGATCTTATTAGGCTCTAAGTAATAAATACACAAACACATTGATCCATCCTTTTCCATTACAAATAGACCCTATAAATTCCAATGAGATGCACTACAAAATATAAACCAATTTCTTAAATTCTCTTATTGTGGCTTCTTTATCTCCCCCAATTTGAATGGGGCTATCTTCTAGGGGTATTGGGATATTGGAGGGTCGCTGTTTATACTATCTATCTCGAAATATACCTCTCAATCTAGGGATGGTTGAATAAACATTCAGAAAATACATCATTATATTATTATATATTAGTAATTTCCTCATGATTAATATATTCAACTGACTCATCCATTTTTTGGAATGATATTATTCATCTATGGGTTTCAACACCCTGATTATTATGGTATTTTCCAATATACACTAATGAAATTCACTGAATATATAATTGATCTTGGAATAGTTTGGAGTATATAAATATATTTACTTTTTCTCGATATTTGATGTGAGATCAATATAACATGATTCAATTCATGCACAATATTGCATCAAATTCCATATAGGGAACGATTATGAGATACTCGATTAGAATCTCCATGTGGAAACTAAAAAGGGAAGTGTATAACACTAAGTTTTCACTGATATCTCCACTATGTGTTCTTATTGATATCAATACTTAAATATGTCTTCTTTTCAATAATATAGTTCTATAAAACATATAGTGTTTAAAATAATTCATAGAACTATAATCAGTTAAAAATAATCAAATTATTAAGTAAATAGGAATTCCACCTTCTATGAATAAATGTTTATGTTCCACTGAAAATTTAGTGATGGAATAATCATTCTATTTACCAATTGGGTTTTTTGTTTTCTAATGATTAATTACCTCAATGACCTGGGGTTTTGTAGACTGAATTGTTTAAGGAACATTCTTCTTATAATTGAATCATTATAAAATAGGTTGTACTTTGGTTGGTGACTTCCAATTCCCCATCATGTTTCCTAGTCTCATCATGTATCTTATCCATTAAAATTATTGGTGTTATTCTGTCCTACAATTGAATAAATTCCTATTTTCTTTGAAAAAACTCCCCTAATGTTTATTTTCCCATATTTGACATGCCATTCCTTGGTTCTAATTACATCATTTCTCATTCTTTCCACTATATTGAAACTATTTTGTTCCATATAACCATGTAACCTTTAACAATGCTCCACATATACATTTATTGAATATCAAAATACATCCACATAACTTTCGAAGTCTTTTATAGTTGGAGACTTTTAGTGGTGTAGTTTATAACTAATAATGAATCTACCGATTTTTATATAGTTATTCATAAAAAACCTATGGATAATAATTAAATACTTTTTAATGATTATTCATACTCCATGATATATTCACTCTCTTATTCATTAAGATCACGAAATTCTCCCCCCATATTTTTCTAAAGAGTTTAAGGGAATTCGATGTTTAGAAATCACTATAAAAATTAGTTCCAATCCTTTTAATTTATTTAATCCTCTCAAATAAAATTATTAATCATTTAATACCATTTATATTCCTATTAATATAAATTATTGATGGAAAATTTTCCTATATCCTACTCAAAATAGAATTGTAGAAAAAAATTTTGATTGAATTTAGACACTGTTCCATGACATGTGGATCATAAGTCCCACAAAATATCAATGGTTTTTTCATTATAAAATACATGATAACCATTTCCTTATTCTTGGGTGAAGGTGTACTTTTCATATAGTATATGTAATTTTTCAAATCATAATACAGATATCTATGCATTTATGTGATGGTCAAAACTCAACAAATTTTGAAATTCGTGATGTGGTTTGGATAATTCTCTTATTGCCCACACCGAGGTGATTTTTCTATTTATCCTAGTTCCCACCATTTTTTAAAATTGAATATGTTTGAAAACAAATCGATTCATCAAATAATTTATAGATAATTTATTATTATTGAAAAATTAATTCTCAATTCATTTCCTAATGGATCCATTTGTTTAACCATTTCCTTAGAAGGTACTTATTGGATGATTTTCATTAAAACTTTTTTACCATTTGGATTTATAGTTACATATAATATATATATATCATTAATTATTACTTTTATAGATATTTTGATTAACTAAATCACATCCCTTGAGATTATCAAACATCATTTTAAAAAATGAATCATTGTCATACACTAAGTAACAATTGTGTTAATACCTAATCCACCCTTTTCTGTATTATTTCCCTTAGGTAAAATTTGTTAGACCCACATCCAAATTAGGTATATTGTAATGGATTTAATTTCATAGAAACCACACATTATTATACTTTATAAAACCAAATTATGTTTAACTATTCTTAGACATATCTTTTTTTAGTAATGTTTGGTCATCCTAGTTTATAAATTTACATAACTATTCCCTAGTACCAACTATACTAAATTTTTTTTTTCAAACATGACTATTAAATAATTTTTATAATGAAACACATAATAATGATAAATTATTGGAACCAAAGGTATTGTGTATTGGGTTAATAATTATCATAAAACATTGTACAATATAAAACATAAAAATTATTTCAAATACGCTTATTTATCATCCTAATGCCTCTAAATTTTCACTTAGTATATATAATAATATAATTATATACATCAATAAAAGGGGTGATACATAATCCCAATAAGAGGAGGATTATTAAAGGAGTAATAATTGCATTATTCAATAGTAAATGGGTGAGCATAATCAACATCATTATATTATAAGAATAGGATCGTCATTATAGTATACAGGAAAATATTGGATAAAGGCATGGTATGTATCATATTAATAATAATTTAGCATTATAAAATTGGGTGTAAATTCCACACATAATTGTGAAAATGTATTTCATGTTTTCATAGATAAAATATGTTCATAAATATAATCATCATTATTGTGAAAAAAGAAATCACAGTGTTCATGGTTAATAAACATAATATCAAGAGATATGTCACCTTACCCAATGAATTAGTGGGATATATTTTATAGTCCTACCCATCACATTATAAAATATTCATAATCATTCACACCACAAGGAAATATAAAATTTAACAAACACAGTGATGAAATAAACCCCTATAATGTAATGACTTACATACGAATTTCATAAAAAAATAAACTAAATAAAATTCTTTGGGGTTCCCAACATAATAATGGAGATCATATTTTTTGTATAAATTATTATTTTTCTGTAAAGACTAATGAAATTAAGATGATTCATTGTTTTTTTTAAATAATTTCTTTTATTGAGAGATATATGTAATTGGATATGAACCCAATTTATAAAGGTAAAAACAATTATATCTTTGGAAAGAAAAAAGAATTAATTTGGAAATAAAACTATAGGTAAAAGAGATGAAAATTGTAAAGACCCGTAAATTACAAGGAATTTTTTGTAATTTTTTTGAGATTTTACGAGTACGCTGTCTCTGACGGTGCTTGATTCCGAGGCCCGGTGTGCCCGAAATCAATTTTCGATGTTTTGCTCGGGTACATTCAGCGAACGAACGAGCGGGTTTTTCTAACTTTTGAACCGGTGTTTGGAATTAAAATCTGAGGGCACCGATGAATTCGCAGCACAGGGATTCTATTAGGCGAAGCTTAACTTTAGCCGGCAAGGTCCGAGAGAAAATGTTATTTTCCATAACTTTCGAGAAAGATGATAAAATAATTTAAATGAATTATTTTATTTTTCCTTCTCAATTTTTGGGTGGCAGGGCGAACACAGGCCGATGAATATGCACATCAGTGAGGCTCATTAGTGGATCATTAATATCATTGAATATTGATGCTTTAATGAAACCATTTTGGCAATTCTGTGACGTGCTCCATCATATATTTTGGCTCATCGAGATTATGTGGGAAAAGAAATTGGAGGATTCTCTGGCGATCCTTCGACGGACTTCCTCCCTAGAAAAGAATGAAGAACACTGAAAAAAACACTTCTTCTTCGAAGCCTTTCGAATATCAGAGCCGGAAAGTGACGTTGATGCCTTAACCCCCCCCCCCCCTGAGGATGAATGCATGACAATGAACTACTAAGAGGTAGGGGTTTATTTTGAGAATGTTAATATTCCCATGTTCGTTTTCCTCTAAAACAAGAACACGGATCAACTCATTATTAAGTTGATCTGTGAATGTTATTATTTGCGGGTTGGGTATTATTATTTTTGGGGGAAATTTTTGGGAGTTAAATTCAATCCTAAGTAATTCTTTTGTGCCTCGTTTTTCGTTGAACAGTATTGTTGTTCGACCCTTTTGTTATCAACTAACGCGGAGGGCGTGGGATGAAGATACACGGCCGGTGACCCTCCACAATTTTTTTCTGTGTGTGTGTTGACAGGAGAAAATGTAAAGGGACCACAACGGCATATGGAAGCCATCAAATTGAAGAATGGGACCCGAGAGAGCTACAGGCGCAGACGGCAGGAAAATTGGACCACCAGAGCGCGTCCGGTGGTGCGTGGAAGGTGATGCCAGCATGCTCCGCCGGCACATCGGCGCCGACAGACGAAGGCTGCGACACCCCAGCGCCCCACCTGTAGGAGCCACCGCTGCTAAAGCCTCGGCAACATGCAGTCGGATACCACGGCCGCGTGGGATCCGGAGGGGGACGCGGCGCCCACCGCGTCCGCGGAGCGCAAAGGGAGGGGGACCGCATCCCCTGATTCTCAGCCACTAGTCGAGCCATTGCACCCCACCCGGCCGGGCTAGGGCTGGTTGCGCAGACTGGGCGGGGTAGCGTCTAGCCAGGTCGGGCCAACCCATGGGGGTTGGGCCGGGCCGGGCCGAGCCCAGACCCCCCACTTTGGACTGTTTTCAGTCATCTGCCCATAACATGGGCTACAGGACTCCGATTGATGCACCATCAGTTGTGTTGGGATCCTTGGATTGAGACGGTCCTTTTGGTATATTAAACTGAAGTTTTATAAAAACATTGGGTACAGCTGGGTTGGTTCGAACTCGAAACCAACTGGGCCCTCAGAGCAGAAACTATTATAACTCGAGCTCTGGATGTCCGATTGGTGTGCCGTAGACTTTGTTGGTTTCATCTTTGTGAGATGGTTCTTTTGGATTAATCCGGTCGAATTTTGGATGCAGCTGGAGTATGGTCAGGTTGGTTTTAACTTAAAACCCAACTGGGCCCCTGGGACGGAAAAACCAATATCTCTCGGACCGGGTATCCGATTGACGCGCCGTCTGTCAGGTTGAGTTCCTATTGACGTGAAAGAACTTTGTGATACATCAAATTAGGAATTCGTGACAGTTGATTTATCTACCCCACTTGTCTCGTGGAGCATACCCTCCTGGAATTGAGCGTGCTGTTTTCGGGACCACTAGAGCTGGCTGCGACTACGAAAATGATGACTGCACTTGGATCCTTCGTGGGTTCAGCGGTGAGGATGACTGTACCTAGATCTTCTAGGGGTTCGGCAGCGACGACGACTGTACTGGGATCATCCTTGGGTTTGATGGTGATGACTACTGTTCTTGTATCCTCTGTGGTCCCGACAGTATTTGACTCTGTACTTGTATTATATGTGGGTCCTGCAGAGTAGCTGTTTAGTATCCTTTGTGTGTCTGACAGCTTAGCTGGCCTCGTATCCTATATAGGTCTGACAAATTATATGAATCAGTGGATATATCTGATCATCTCTATCACCTTACGATGTGTATACCTGTGTGAGCTGAGTCTTTATTTTCAACCATTATCATTGATGTGGTTGACATGATTTTCTGTGTGGATTGGGGTGTGCTTTCTTATGTAGACTGGGTTGTGCATGGGCTCAGGAGCTGGAGCCAAACAGTAACTATTGACTTAGGTATATTTATGGTCATATACTTAAGTAGTGTTATTGATACTTCGTGATTGTATCATTCCTTTATGGTTATCCTTCGCGGATTCTGAGAGACCTTAGGGGGTCTCAGGGTCCCTACTGAGTATCGTAAATTCACCCCTACATGGGCTATGCCCGCACTACATTGTGTTTGATGAAGATGACGGACATCACTGATCGAGGTGGAGGCTTGTGGAGATGGATGGTACCTAGAGGTGGACCACTTGGCAGGATGCACACGGAGTGCACGGTCGGACCGAGGAGCTGAGGAGACTATTTGTACCCACCCTTCAGGTGGGATTTCCAGAGGATGACTCGGTGTTTCTATTTTAATTTCTACTGATTTAATGTCCTTTCAGTTGTACTGTACTTTCAGTTGGGTTTCTATATTGGACCATTTTCTTTCGGCACTGACCGTGTACCCAGTTTTACTTAATGTTTACTTCACTTGCGTACTCTGTGGTGTTTGTTTAATATTTAACGGAAATGCCTTCCCTTCTTTTGTGTGTTACACCTTTGGTGTTAGTCGCCAGCCACTGGCCTATAGAAGGCGGTCTTGGGGTAGTCACAACATTTTCCCTGAGGACGGGTCATTACAAAAATCCATATTGATAATAATATAAAAGAGAATATAGAGGAAAAAAATAAGGAATCGGTTTTAAGAATCCCCCTAACTTAAATTCATCATTATTTTGGCATTTTCCCCCTCTTCAACAGTAAAAAAAGGTTTATTAAAATAATTAACCAGCATTGAGTTTTTTCATTTTTTCACATTGATAAATTATAATCATGTGATTATATTACTTAATTTAACTTTTCAAGTTGAAACATCTCGGTATATTATTATTTTTAAATATCCCACATTTAGTCAATTGAATGATCTTCCATAATTAAAATCTATTCACTATTATGATTAAATATTGAGTCAATATAGTATATATATTGATAAACTTATATATTATAAATAATTTATCATAATAATACATAAGGATGGGGATAAGAAAAAATTGGAAACATCCTCAATGGCAATAAACTCGCCGTCAAGGAGGCATTTTCAAAATAGAATGTGTTAGCTATAAAATAAGTGATTATATTTAAAATCACATTTTTAAAGTTTATAAACTATATAAATACTTTTTAAATATATTATTTAGTTGTTTGTATAAGTTATTATTTATAATATAAAAGGAGTATATTGAATTAGAAAAGGAAAACCAAATAAATGAATTAATTGAAAAAACCTCTTTCTTGAAGTTCTTCTTTTTCCACTGCCCATATCTTCTTGAAATAATAGAGTTTTAATACTCTGTAATATCTATAACGATAATAATGGAATTAATAAATTAAATTTTGGTATTTTTTTGGCTTTGTTATGTGGTGAAGGAGTGTTATTCTATGGGAGGGTTGGGTGGTTTTTATACCTTAGGTGATGTGTATTTTAAGGATAAAATATTTAATAAATTATTATATCCACTATAAGAAACTCTATAGTATTATTTTTAACACTAAAAAATAAATTTGAATAAAAAAAATAAATTTTAACAGTCCAATAACTTTATATTCAATATTTATTTTTTCAGTCAACCACAAAGGTGATAAAATGATAATATGATCTTTCATGGAACAATATTGTCTTTAGAATTTAGAAAGTAGTTTTTTGGATTTAAAAATATTTTTTTATATTAAAATTACAGATTAATAAAAATATATTTTATTATGGTCAGGCCATCGTTTCTGCAATTGATTGGGTAATTGATAAATTACGAATGATGTAATTTAAAAAATATTTATTTTTAAATTAACTATATTTTTTCTATTCGCCAAAAAATTAATGACATTTAGAAAATTATATAAAAAACAGCCTTAGATATTTTTATGTGATGATTATAAAAATGAAATTGATTTTATCAAAATAATTTACTAACATTGATATTTTTAATTTTCAAAATAAAAATTAATTTTTAAAATTATATGCATTAATATAAATTTTATTAAAAACATACTTATGTATTTTTTTAGTTTTTAATCAGGATATTTATTTTATGTTGTTCTAATTATTATATTTTATTATATTAATAATAATAAAAAATATTTAATTTTATATTTTTCGAGTAAATTACTATACTAGAGTTTAGGTCATTATATCCAAGGTCACATTACATTTCCAATGGTCACATTTCCTCTAATAAATAAAACATTCTTCCTTCATAATTGATTCACCATAATTTCTCCCACGTTACTATATTTTCCATTTCTGAAATGTTAATTGGTTTACTTATATTCTATTTAATTTTTTTAATTTTGTTGTTGGGGTTGATGATTCTATCATATTAGAAGGATGTGAATTTTAAAATTCAACTATAATTAATTTCTATTTTTTCTTCTTAATGTAATATTTTTTATTTTCATGGGTTTACTTATAGATTAATTTAACTAACTCCATTAATGAAATATAGTATTTTTATTTTCACTATGTTATGTATGAGAAACATTCTATATTATATATAATAACACTCATTTTTTTAGGAATCAAATATCACTTATAAACTCCGGGGTGTTATAATCATCATCATGTATCATCATTATTCTGAAATATCAATCTTCATCCTACATTATTCCCACATCTATGGTTAATCATAATTAATTCCTACGTTTATCATGCATCAAACATGATTCTAATTTTTACCACAATTATAACTACACCAACATTTAACAAGCATATTATCATTTCTCAAATATTAATCATCACATGGTCAATAAATTTATCATGTATTCACTTCATGAAATGGTTTCTATAATCAAAAACCTACAACTATCATCACTCACTTGTAGAACACATATGACTATAGTCAAATCTTCACCTTGTTCCTAATATCATGGATAGGCCGCATACATTTTTCTCATTTTATGAATTTTATATGAATGTCCACACGATGGAGATATAATCCCTACTATAAATAATCCCCATTTTGGGTATCATATCCACTTCCAAATCCTATATGTGAATATGAATCCAGACCGCTAGATCCCATCACTGGTTCTTGTCTAACCTAGAATACTTGATTCTTCCAAAATCCATGAGTCATTGAAGTCTAAGAGGTCATCTAAAAAAACCATCTCTATATTACCTATATAACACATGTGAGAAAATGTTTTATATTCTTATAAATATGAGATTGTACATACCCTACAAACCTATACTGAAAATACACCACTAATGATCCACTAAATGGTGTCATCATCAAACCTCTAATCTGACTACCCATTTTAGTTTCTGTATATTCCCAATTCAATTTACATATAATTACACTACTTTTCTGGCATGACCCAGCCATCTAACTCAATAAAGTAATATCTATTATTTTACACTCTGCTATCATCACCTATTTCACTACATCAAAGAATGAGTCCAAAATAAATACATTTACATGAAGCCAAAAAGAATTTCATAAACCATCTAAAAATAATCACACCATAGTGAACTCATTTATTTCCATTTTCTATTCAAATCAAAATCTATATATGAAAATATGAGTATAATCCATAACTAAAATCTCACCTATAATATGAGTCAAGGATTTGTATTTCAGGTATTTCTTTCTATTATAATCATCTAGATCTCCATAATCCCACCCTTATATTTACCATACTAATATCAACATGGGATAAAAATACATCAATATCCCAAAACTCAAAAATCCTATCTATTTAAACTAACTTCCTAATAATTATTACTGAAAACTCATTACCAATAAAAATATAAAAATATAAAAATTAAATTTTAATAATTCAATTACCTTCAGTAGAATCAAAAAGAATTTAAATTTCCATACCACACCCAAGACATTTATCATATATCCTTATATCCCCAACCAACTGATATTAGGTTTAGTTATATAATACAATATATCCATGTATGATCACTTAATTATAACAGAAATAGTTTTATACCTAATCTAGATGAATTTTATTTAATGAAGAAACTGTATTGGAAAACACTATGTATATTATTTATGAATATTAAAATAGAACAACTCCCATTTCTAATTTCTAGAAACAAATCCCTTTTTATGTTAGTTGAGTAGGTTTACACCAAGTGAAAATGATGTAAAACACTATTTATCCTATTATTGACTCTTTAATGAACTAAATCCTTCTTTAGTTTCAATCTCCCAACAAGCAATCACAAGTAACACTTGTATTTCTTATGAGACCTTTGTTGTTAATATGAAAAATGAGTACTATCTATTTCTACTCATTTATAAAAGTATGAATCAGTGTTATATAAACATATTTAAAATTTTAATCAAAATAAATATCACAACTATAACCACAAAAACTAAATGATAATCAATGTATCATGTGTATCATGATCTTCAACTTGTGACGATGATGAACACAGAAAAATTTTATATATCTCATGTTCCAAAATTATCATAGAATATAGGTCAACCATATCCTAAATAAAAAACAAATTTTTATTGTGTCTCTTTACATTATATTGATACTAATATAGAACCACCATGGATAGGTACAACCATGTAACAACCATGCTCTTATACTACACCGTAATGCTCCATTGGCCCAAGAGCAGTCGATAGTTCCAAAACCATGATACAACACTTGAACAAAGGCATGCGTTCACACAAAAAAAGGTTTCTGACTAAAATTAATGTTATATTGTGAGACAGTGGGGTTATTATCCCATTAAATTATTAATAATAATAATTAAAACTATGTGTAATTAATTTTAAATGATATTAATACAAATAAAATGTATACACATCCCAATCCAAATAATGTGTACCATGTCATGATAATCATATAATATGAATAATAATTCATATTGGATGATCACATATATACAGGTAAATATTATTTCCAATAAGTTGTATCTATCCCATTAACTATTTGTACTTAATTATTTACAAGGTTCTAGTAATCATACTATTCCCCTTACCTTCAACAAGATTCTAATATTCTTTATTTGTAACAACCCTAAATCCAATAACTGACATTCAATGTCATCCTTATTTTATTTTATTAATATATAATGGATCACATAACCAAGTACTGACTAGATTAATTTTATCGGAGAACACTATATATATGTATACATATATATATATATATAATTCTATAATTACAGTGGAAATAAAAATAAAATATTTTAAGGAAAGTATTATAAAATAATTAAAATCATTCCTAGATTCCTTCTCCATAAAATATGTAAAGGAGGAAAACAAGGGTGAGCTCAGATACCAAATAAGGTTTTTGTATACTAGATTCCATCTTGAGTAAATAAGGCATAATCAATATGCAAAGGTAAATAATTAAAAACCCGTGATATTTAATCAATTAATAGAACACATGATAAATCTATAAATAATATGAATATAATAATTTCATAAATAATATTAATTTTTTTCCCAATAAAATTAATTCAGATATATATATACATACACATGTTGATCAAGGTCATATTCCATGATATTTTCAAATATGTGTATATATAAAATAAAAACCTATTTTATAAGTCTATCATACATGTTTTTAACCGAAGACCTACTGATGCATCAAGTTATTATTCCTCACTACCCCCCATCGTAACTACATTTCCAATGCATTACTTGTGAATTGAATGATCAATCTAATTAATAAAACGTTTTCCACATCAAAAATATATATATGTTGACTAAATAATATAAAATATAAACATTTCTCTATCATTTCAGATAACATTCTAAATAAAAAACTGTTTGTTGAAATGGTATAATTCTTATGAAATAAAAATATCCCTTATAAAATTAATATTGATATGGATGATAAATATATTATCCAATTTAAGATGATAACATTCAATTTATTGTCTAATGTGAAAGAAAATGACCATAATATAAATAAATAGATGAGAGATGATTGTTAAACAATTATAACAATATAATTTGTAGTAATATCATTTATTTTTTAGAATATAAGCTGTTGTTAGTGAGAAATTTCAAATATATTTTAGCTAAATAATATTCTATTTAAAATCAATTAAAAATTATAGAAGAATCTAAATTGCATAAAATATATATGGGAGTGGGAAAATATATTTACATTTTATATATTTAAAATTATACATTCATGTTGACTTTTTATAATGGGGGACAAAAATTTCCCTTTTGGAAAAAAAATTAGATATATTAAATTTAAAAAATAAAAATGTAAATTATAAAATAAAATTGCATTAATACATATATTTAGTAAGTAAAAATTAATTTTTTTAAAAAAAATTATTATTATTGACATGGAATAAAAATATAAGAGATAAACATTTAAAACAAGATTGGTTTTTTCTTTAAACGTTTCATTGATTGAATCATGTGATCGAGACTGGTATTTTTGGAACAAAATTTGTAAAATCGTTAAATTTCTAAATGAAAAGAATATATATTGAGTTTTTAAATGATATATTATAATATTACTTCATTAAAAATATATAAAATACCAAAAACTATATTTTAATATAAATTCTTACCTATATGGTAAAATTTATATTGTAACCCCATTAAAGAATAAACATGAATTGAATCTGTAATTATAATAAATAAATAGATATTATAGGTATATACAGAAAAGTGGAATTATATAGAACACATAAATGAAAATTGGTTTACAATTACAAATAGGTCATAATGTTTATTAACACCATTTTTCAATAATCATTCAATACAATCATTTCGTTGAGTGTTATATTCTTTGTTATTCATGTTTGTTTTCATTCAGTAATTATGATCCCTGTGTCTTGAAAATAGTTCAATATTATTTGAAAGGATATGAATTAAAAAAACATCATGCATATTCATTATATACATATTTATAATCATCTATGACATTTTTTCATCCAAATTGAATCATATCACTTCATGGAGGTTGTAGTCCACATGTACGCATAAGTGATGTTATCATTTTTAATGGGTATAAGGGTAATGTATTACATGATACATTATATTTAAAGATTATAACTATGTTGAGAATGTAGTGGATAGATATTCTTTCACCATAATAGTAATGTAATATTATATGGGACATATTACGGTCGTTATATTTCAAATGTTAGAGCATAATTGATGTTGATAAAAGAAGGAAAAAATGAATGTTTTTTAAGATGGTTACCAATTCATTGAAAGATATCCTTTACAAATCTTCTTAAAAAACATAGGGGTTATCTTTGGGAATAAAAATACGTCAATGTTATTTCAAATTATTTTTGGGATAATTTTTTTCAGTTTTGGTCAGTATAAATGTCTCATGAGGTGTGATTCTGTGAGGGGAGGAGGTTCCCCTTTATATGTGAGGTCAGTGGAAGACATGTAATTTTTCAATGATTCGGGATATTATATAAACTATTTCATAGAAACATGGATCATTATTCACTCTATATATATTTTGAGTAATATATGTTATAAATAAATTAAATTAATATTATTTTGATATGTTTTAGATAACTTTTACCCTTATAATTTCAGATTTACTCCATTTAATACTATTCTAACAATATCTGTGTTATCATATTTTGGGTCCACTAGGTAAAATACCCTAAGACAAGGGGTTGAATCTTGCAATGATATATTAAAAATAATTCCCCTCTAGATCTTATTTCATCATTAAAAAAACAAACATCTCTATTTCTCCCATAGTAATATCTGAATATAAATGAAATCATGCATATGAAACTGTAATTTTTACTTAGTTCAACTCCCCTAGTCTATGTCCATGGAACATATGATGGAAATGTACTAATGTACCAAATCCACTAAATCTCACTTCAAATCCCAAGGTTAGGGCTAGATCATCTATTTTGTAGCACACTACCATTATATGGTCTAGATTTTTCTCATTACATTCCCACGAGTCAATCACTATGTATCTTCCTCTAGCTCACCACCGGTGTGAAGGATCATCATCTTCCTCTTCCTTCTCTCACTACACTTGGAAGGGATCCACACATAGCCTATTGACATATTGGTCCCCTCATTTTTAGGAAATCATGCATCCTAAAAGATGGTAGATGCTTTATTGATGTCCCCTTTTCATTAGTAGATGAAATACACTATTCTGTGTACTATTCAGTTTTGTAGAAATTGGTTTTGCAAACTGTTCTAAATCATTTTCAAGAATTTTTTAGTCTTCCATGAACAACCATTATTATTTATAAATAATAATAGTGGTTATACTATGATGATCGCCTCCTATGTGACTTACTCCAATTCCACATACCATGTCTTCTTCAAAGAATTATTCTTACACAGAATGCCTTTGCTTGTGCTGTCTTGTACAACCTCCGTGTACTAACTTTGAGAACCACCTTTCTGTACCACTTCCATGTACCACCTCTACTTTTGCAGAAGATTTGTTCCTCCATGTAACACCTTACTTCTGAAAACCCTTCTTCCTTTTTGGTCTATAGTACCTCACTAATATCATTTAACAGAATTTCTCCCACCTGTAATATTTCACACTTCGTTGAATTCTTCATCATCCACTTCCTTCGAACAACGCCAAATTCATGGAGAGAAGATTTTATTAAATGGAATTCCCTCTAATTAATCATGGTATTATCAATACTTATATTGTAAAATTGATCCACAAAATACACTATTATTATATTTACTAAATCATCAATGTAGTAATGCATCCACAACATACTGCTTCTCTCATGAACCGTTCATCCCTACGTGGTCCACATACTGCCTCTCTTCTTTTGTGATGGCCTAAATCACTATTTCATTTTTTCCAATGACACCCTTCAGGGCTTCTCCAATAATCACCTTGTTTCTATTAATGACAATACATCCTACATACAGTAATCCACACACATACTTTATGCCTTCCCCATGAACAATTTTATCCCCACGAACAGTTTTCTCCACTACAAACCATTCATGTATACACACTATGAATCACACATTGAGGTTCCTTACCTTGGCGGTTCCCTTCTATTTTCCACATACTAAAATATTTATTTCATGAATCATGGTTCTTGGTTTTGGTATAATGTACTCCAATGAAAAAATTCATCTGTTTCCAAAATCCAACTCTCAATTTTGAGGCCCAATAATTTGGAAAACACTGGGAAACAACACCACTTTAAACACCTGCTTTGGAAAACACCATTTATACTAATTTGTGATCTCCTAGACTTTTCACAAAATATAAGAACACCCAAAAAATACTAATAGGAAAACCTAAAAGATTTTCCCATCAATATCCCTATTTTATTTGCATGAAAACACTCTCATAATTTGATATCTTATTAAAGATCCTCCAAACTTTTCTATCATTCACTTCTTGCGATTAAGATAACGATCAATGATTTACTCCACACATACTCTAAGACCACTTGGGTCATTATCATCCTGAGAAACAAGAGTATGATGAAAGGTTCATCAAGGAATCAGTTCATTCCTGACACCAATTCTGGAATCCAAACTACTACATTCATCACAAACCACAAATATCTTGATATATCATCTTTGATTGATCTCTTCTAGAATCATCAAATTTGAAACTCCCCTATGTCTCTCCTCATCCAAAAATATTCATCTCAGCTCTAACACCCCAATCTCACTACTCCACCTGTCAACTTCTCTACATGTTTTAAAAAAATTACCATTTAATAGCACAATTTCTCCCCCTTTCTCATTGATCCAGAAGGTTATTTTTTTGGTTCTACAATAGGTTAAATAACATAGATTAGTATAATAAAGGAAAACACACCATACCATTGAGATAAGTATTTCCACATATATAATTTTTCATGTATGGGGCATCAATTAAACTCCCAATTCCAGTCAATGCCTTTAAAATGATTTTTTGAGTAAGGCCTTTTTCCGAATATATGCAACTTGTTGTTCCGTAGGAACATAATCCAACATTACATTCCCTTTATCAACCTTCTCCATGAAAAATTGATACATTTTTTCAATTTACTATGTACTTGAGTGATCGACTACATTTTTTACAACAATTTACAGTACTTGAATAATAGCAATGGATTCCTACTGGGGATATCAGTTCAACCCCCATATACTCAAGCTATTGTTTCATCCACAATAGCTATTTCTATGATTGAGTGGACGCAATATATTTGCATCTACATTTCTCAATGAAATTCCATCTTGTTTCTTTCCTATCTAAGAAATATATAACCCACCATGATAGAGGGAAACTCTTGACATCGAATTCTTATAATCTGCTAATCAGGACCAGTATATATTTGTATATTCCAATATCTCTGGAATATATTTTTCATTATACATGAAAGTGAAATCCATAGTGCTCTTGATATACCAGAGTATACCTTTAACTATAAGAATGTGTCTTTCCTGGTGATTTCTTTGATACTAGGCTTTAGTTCAAGTGTAAAAAAACAATGTCAGGTCATGTTGCAGTCATGTATAGTTGACTACAATTAATTTTCCTATATTATGTAATATTAACAGCATTTTCTTCATCATCCCTTGACATTTTCATCTGATTAGCCACCAGAGAATTCATCACCTATGAATTATCCTTTCCAAATCTTTTCAAAACCTCCTTGTTATATTAAGATCAATAAATGAAAGTTACATTACGTCCTTTTTCCACCTACAATCCAAATAAATATCATCTCTCCACTCATTGACATTTCAAACTACAATTTCATGAATTCTGAAAATTGTCTGAATTGTGCTTTATCTCATCCTCAAAATATTATGCCATCGACCTATACCAGCACCATCATCATTTGATTACTAACGTAGATGACATATAGATGGTGATCAACTCCTCCATGATAATGTTTTTTTATAAACTAATCAAGCCTTGAATACCATGATCTTTTTTGTTTCTCTAGACTATATATTTCATTTATAAGCCCACAAAATCTATTATCATCTTCATGAATGATAAACCTATATAGATTATTAATATAAACTTATTCATCCAAAAAACCATTCTGCTATGTGAATATGAGGTCCATATTTAAAACTTTGAACATTTATTGAAATTATATGGCCATGAATAATATAAATGTCTCTATAATTTGAACAGGTGGAAAATAATCATCAACATCAATTACCTCAATCTATAATTCCACTTTTCACACTAGTCGTTCTTTTTTGAACAAAATCACCATTTTTATTCAATTTCATACAAAAGAGACATTGAGTCCTGATGACATTTTTGTTAGTTTCCCTTGAAATAGTCTCTCATGCCTGAATCTTCTCAATTTGGTAAAGGTCTTCATTTATAGGTTGAACCCAATTTTCATCCCCAACTGCATGACTAAAACATTTAGGTATTATCTTTGATATGTTTGATTCTTGAGGTAGAGTCTCAATAATTCTTGTCTGCATTGGTGCAATCTAATATCCAATTATGTTCTTCCTATCATTTTCATCTCTTATATTCTTTCTTTGTAAAGATTATGATTTTCCCCATAATTATCATTATCTAAGTCTTTTTTTGAATCAAGTACCAGAATTGGAGGATCCCCTGATCTGTTAGTTTTTTTATCTCTATCCTCCTGATACTGATTATATATTTTCTAAAAATTATTCTTATTATGTACTATGGTAACATCATGGATTTCAATAATCATTCATTGTCTCTTATTCAATAATTTATATTCTTTTATTTTCTTTAAGTAGACAAGAAAGATTCGTTAATCTCTGCAGGATTCAAACTTCCTATTTTTCTATATACTTAGAATGATAAATTTCCTTTTAAATATTCAAAAAGTAATTCAATGATGTGTTCTTTCCGTACAATACCTGATATGGATTCTTCTATTATTTTAGACATAGAAAATCTATATTTCATGTGTGGACTACTATCATCACTACTTCATTCCAAAATATATCTGGAAGGCCCTTCACAATGAGAATTTTTCTATACATGTTATTGATAGTCTAATTTCTTCTCTCAATTACTCCATTATGTTGTGGATTTCTCACAACAGAAATATGATTCATTATCCCATGTTTATCATGGTAATCCTCCACTATGATATTTGTGAACAATGTTCCCATATACATCAGGATCTTTAGGATTTTCTAATCTGGAAGCTTTTGAACATCTCATCGATATATTGTAATGAAACTGAACACCTCATACTAGAAGGTAATTATTGATACCCATCCCATTATTCTATAATCAATCTTAATGAGACAAAAATATATCATTCCATCAAGATATCTTGGTGAAATTGGTCTACAGACATCAATATCAACCAACTCATGAAATCTTATTGACCTTTTTGTTTTCCATATATGTCTTCAAATGATATTCCATTTTAGATTGGAATTGAATGTATGTGTAAAATCAGTTTATAATCTAGGGAGATCTCAAGAAGCATCATATTTCACCAGATCACCCCATGATGTTTTTCACATGTGTCAGAGAAATTTAGGCTACAACTTATTTTCTTATTCCTTGGACAGAAAGTACATATCTTATTATCCACTAATGAGGTAAGGATTCCATTTTGTATGGTCTCACAACATTATAATTGAAGCGTATTGTTCCTGTATTAAACATAAATTCTTTGGAAAACTTATTGCATGTCCCGAGTAATACAATTGACGTACACTCAATAAGTTGTGACTAAGACCTTCGACAACCAAGAAATCTTTACATCTCATATCTTTGACCCAAAATTTTATTTCCCATATAAAATAAGGTTTAACCATTCATCATTTCCAAATATCACCATAAATTATTTATCATACCTGATTCTAATCACATTATGCTTATTTCCTATCATATAGTAGGTGCATCCACAATTAATGATCTATTTCCCTGTGCGATCTGATACCTTGAACACAATTTCTACAACCACTGGCTTACCAGATCTATTATTTTTTATCCATGTTTCTGAATCTATGAAATATATGGATTGATACTCTTAACTTTCCTTGAAATATGACATACCAACTTCATTTTGTAGAAATGCAAATGGATTATCCATTTTAAGCTCATTTGATGATACAATGTTCTTCTTCCTATGACCAACCTCAGTTTATTTCAGAACATTCCTCTGCATATTTGAAAATCTATAACTTTCCATGTGTCTGAATACTTCACACCTAAAATAGTTACCATCAAATGAGGACATTAAAAATTGAGCTCCATATGAATTCCTAGGTTTTTCATATTCCATTCGGTTCCACATTTCTATAGAAATAACATGTTGTGTGTGTATCATCATTCCACAACAATTGTATATTATATGGGTTACATTCTTGTGTGGTAATAATGTACCACTAGTAATTCATTGGGATCTATTAATCTTTTTATTCTTCTTTATACCAAAATCAATCATCAATCATGGAGTAGGTGCATGTGGTCTGAATTCAACCATCACTAATTTATATTTTTTATCAAGTCCCATGACATCCTTACCATTTCTTTTTGACTGTTTATTCTGTTATACACGACCAATATGATCATTATATTTCATTTCTTTTATCTGTATTATATTCTTTCCTAATGTCATACCTGAAATGAATAGTCTTTATTCATCTTTAACACTTCAACACAGACCGATGACTTAATCTTCATGTTCATTGATACTTTGAATTGTTCTTTTCTAGTTTTATATAAACAATTGATCTCTCTTTTATGTTATTCAATTTTGATTTTGTACTCATAAAAATTTTCTAACATTTCAGGGATTGAATATTTTATTTTTTCAATTTCATCATTTATCTCAGACTTCGCTTCTTCCTGCTACTGTAGATAGAGTTGGCCATCATAAAACACTTCATTGGATTTCATTGTTTTTCCTCTTCAAATATCATTCTCTTCAATATTAGCTTTGAAATCATCATGATGATAGAATCTTCCTTCAACTTATTCCACATCACTACCACTATATTCTTTTGTTAAGTAATTTATGACTACTACCATCAAGGAATCCACATCATGATCTATGATGTCCTCAAACACTTCATCCTAATATTCATTTGAAATTTTATCTTATTTTGAATATAGATTCTTATTTTTTATGTATTTTCTATTATTATGTTTCATACATTTATTTATTGTTGAATACTTATTTTGGGGGTTTTAACCATATTCTTTGTTTTCATCTTCAATATTCTTTGGACACATTGTTTAAAATTCCCAATCATTCCACATCTAAAACATGAAAATTAAAGTCTACATTTGAACATTCCATTTCCTATTTAGATATTTCAGGAGAAAAATGATATAACATCATCCAAATTGTCTTCCTCGTGCATATATTCAACAAAGAGATTCTTTAGGGACTTATGTACCACTACATTGGACATCCCCTTTTCCACAACATCATTATATTCAGTTTAAATTTAATATGAAATAATGTTACTATACAAGTTATCTAATTTCAGTGCATTTATATCTTTATTGTGTAATGACAAATCTTTGGGATTATATCGAGGTGAAAATTTCCTAATGATTTCCTTCATAATCATTATATATTCGATGACTTCTCCAAGACCACACAAGTGTTGCACTACTAAATTCACCATGTTACATAATGCATCAATAGATTCTTTAGGGATCATTCTCAGATCTATATATTTTTTCCACAAAACATGTAGCATTAACTCTAGGACCATTCAATATCCTTTATTAATATTCATCATTTTTTTCACAGAGCATGTGACAGTTTGAATGGAATCACCTTTTTATAAATTTCCTTTGATAGGGATACTCCTAATGTATTGATCGATTTAGCATCTAAATACAATTCTAATATTTCATATTCTAATAAACCACCATTGTTTATATTGGCTGATATCCCATACATTAATATTGGGAAGAAATCCATTCCTATTGATCAGATGTAGTGTTGCATCTGATTCATCCGCAATGGAAAGTTGTTAAGATAGAATATCATAATTCCATTGTGATTTAATACATCCATCTCTTCTACTAAGAGAGAACTGCTGACTTTTTACCATTCACTTTGTTACCAATTCATAGGTCCACCTGGTCAAATACCATGAAAGGGGGTGAATCAGGGTATGATTGATTAAAAATAATCCATTTAGGATCTTTTTTTTTGTCGTTGAAAAAACACACTTCTATGATTCACCCATAACAATATATGAATAGAACTGATATCATGCATAAGACAAATCGATTTCTAATTGGTTCACCCTCACTGGGCTACATCCAAGGGGCATACAATGGTGATGTGTTGATATACCAAATCAACTAATGATCACTACCAATTACATGGATTGTTCTAGATTTTCTATGCCTAGGCTAAATACCTTAACATGTTATAGGTTCTGCTCACTGTTTTCCCATGGGTCAATCCCTACGTCTCTTCCTCTATCTCACTGCCACAGGGAAGGATCATCATCTTCCACTTCATTAAATCGCATCACTTTGAATGGCTTCACACATAGTTTATGGAAATTTAGGCCATAGTATTTTCCCAAAACACACATCCTAAATGTTGTTAGATGTTCTTTTGAAGTCCCTTTTTCACCAGTAATTGAATTCCAATTTTTCATGTATTCTTATGTTAGCAGAAATTGCTTCGAAAACTATTCTACTGCATTTTCAAGCTTCAATGAGTCTTCTGCAAACAACATTGCCTATTACTAGAATCGAAAAGTTGTTTTGCTACATATATCATCTCCTCTAAGAAGTTATTCATATTCTATGTACCACTTATTCTTCACGTATTTCTTATCCAACAGACTACCTCCACTTGGGTTGTCATGTACCACCTTTGCATACCGACTACACAAACCGCTTCCACAAACCGCTTCTGGGTACCACCTCTACTTTTGTAGATGAGTTCTTCCTCTGGGGACCGCCTTCATTATGTGGACCCTTATTCCATTATAGAATCAGTGTCTCACAAAAATCTTTTTCTATAATTTATGTTGTGTGTACTAATTCACCATTCATATATTTCTCCCACAAAAACATCTTTCAGACATCGTTGAATTTCTGGAGTGATGATTTTCACTAATGTATGTGTCTATATATTAATGATTTTAACACGCCATATATATGAAAATTAATCCACAAAATTAGTTAATCTGAGACTCACCAAATCTTCAATGTGGTATTGCCTCCACGACATACCTCTTCTCCAACGAACCATTCTTACCTACCCAGCCCGCGTGCTTCCTCTCTTACATCGCGGTGGCCAAAATCACCATATCATTTTCTATAATGATGCAGTTCAGGGCTTCCACATTAAAATACTCAATTATTTAAAGTACAAACCATCATTCATACCACAAGCCTTATGTGTACAACGTGCCTCCATTATGAACCATTTTCTCCTAAAAACCATTCTTGTATGTAGTTTGTGACATTCACTTCATGGTTCCCTTACATCACGGATTCCCTTCTACATTCCACATACCACCATTTTCATTCCATGAACTGTGATTCATGATCCACATAATGTGTACTCCTACATCAAAATCCTTCCATTCCCAAAATCCAACTCCCGATTTTGAGGCCCAGTAATTCGGCAAAGACTGGGAAATTGTGCCCCCTTAAACGTAAACTTTGAAAAACAGAATTCTTACTCATTCTTCGTCATTTGACCTTGTCAAAAAACACAAATGCACCCAAAACATACCAAGAAGACACCTTGTGGTATTTTTTTCCCAAAAACCAATTTATAATTATTTTTCGAATCATAATGAATAAAAATAAAAATTAACTCATAAAAATTTATGAGGCATTTATTCTAAAAATGGAATCCATTTTATTGAATTAAAAATCATATAAGTGGTTGAAATTAATTTAATGAGAAGCCCATAAAAACCTATGATAAATTGTTTATCTTGAAAATGCATTTTCAGGCATAAAATAATCTTACATTAACATTGTGACTAAAAATAACCATTATATGAACATAAAATCATATATTTAGATATATAATCAATAATTTATCTAAAATAATTCACTATTTTATATAATTTTAATTTATTAAAATGAGGATACTTTGTGCCCTTAAAAAAAATTTTCTAAAAAATCACTTTTTCCTCCAAATGATATTTTCCTTACTTTTATAAAATTTGAATTGAATACAAGATTAATTATCCATATTATAAAATATTATTATAAATAAAAAATATTAGTTAAATATTATATTTTCATTTATTTGTAAAATATTATTTCTAGTGGAAAATTTCAAAATTTCAATATAAGATTATTTTGACATTGTATGTTCATAATATATATTATTCCAATTAAATTAATTTTTTTTTTGTTCCATGAAAAATTAAAATGTTCATTGTAATATAGTTATGTTAATATAAAATTTTTACTTACTATAATTGAATCTTGAGTGTTAATGCAAACATCCTAGAGGTCCTTTGCAGGGTGTGAGTATGAACTATGCTCTCCAACACCAATATTGTTCCATTATTATATACATACCTATACTTGTGTATAAAATGTTAATTAAACAATAATAAAACCTAATATATAACTCACCCCACTAAATATCAAACATCCTTGAGTGTGTATTTTCATTATTAGAAATTTTCATAGTGGAATGATAGACCAACATTTTTTCATGTCATAAGATCCTTTCTCTTACCATGAAATTGAAAGAGAATTATTTTCACACACCAACAATATCCACATAATATATTGGACTCACAATAACACCCCAAATGATCATCCAAAATTCATATCAAATCTCACAAACACATAAAAATTAATCTTCTATTTTCTATCTTGAAAACCTAATGAACCAAACGCATGGTAACAAACAACCATCTAAAAACTCATGAAATTATCCCTGACACATTCTAAAAGGATCATACCCCCATATAGTGGTCTTAAATAACACAAATTGTGTAATTTTAAGGTTAGATTATTATTCATATTTATTTTCAATATCATCCCCTATACCACAATGTTTGTAACACCTTATTGGTTAGAGTCCACTAAAAAGTGTCTTTACTAAGGTATCCATGTCACATTTGGAGGTACCCCCATATTACATAGGCCACCAACCAGAAGAAAGGGTATATGGTGTTATAGTGGAGAATCTATAACCCCATATCCATGTAAACAAAAATATAAAAATAACCAAACATAATCCATGATAATATTAACTGTATTGAACCTAATAATAAACTAGAAAAATGGTATGAAAAATTCCTAAGAAATCATCTATTTATATAGAATACTGATCAGTCTAAAATAAAACACCAACTATACACTAAATAAAAAAATAAGAAAAGTAATGAATCACAAAGAATCTCTACATCCACCCCCAATTTATTTAATTCTAGTATCTAACATCATATTATTGATCCTACCTAATCAAGATACTCCCGACCTATTCACAAACATGAACTACGATTAGTGAAATCTACTTAGGTAACTATCAACCCTGAACACTCAATCCTGGTAAAAATAAATATAGGGTGAAGGCATAAATAAATAAACATCACTGATACTTTAATTTAACAAGACAAACAAGATAAACTATACCAACATTAACTAGAATCTACTTATATTCAAAACTAATAATGTACGAACATGTACCTTTATTTTAGGTATGCATCATTATTTCGGATTGTTTTTTAGGAAAGAGGGATGAATGAAAGTTTTTGAATTACACATTATGTAATTAGTTGTACATGTCTTGTACTATGGAACGACATCATGACCGTGTTTAGACTTTGTCACCGCCATATATATGGCCATGTGGTGATGTGGGAGGGCCACTTAAGGTGGGACCTGGTAGAGGCTGATACACGAAATTTATTTTTAATGACCATGTTGTGTACTCTTATTTTTAATTTATATATCCGAGTGTGGTTGCATCTAATTTATAGATCCTTAATCTTCTAAACTTGGATCATATAGGAGCGACTGGGAGAAATAATCAACTTCCACTCCACCGTTTCTGTTTCCATGGTCTGATCCAAACTCTGGCGTGTGAGTTGGAATCCCACAGGTGAGTTCTTACTTCTTCATGACGATCTCTTCCTGATTTATACTCTCCCACCAGTTATTCAAGGTTGAACTATTTTGACCTTTTTTTAGATCTACTAAATTCTTGGAAAAATCAAGGTTCAACAATCATGATTGTTCATCATACAACATCAATGAAGTTTGTTTGTGCCTTTCATTGACTGCCTTTTAATTTTATATACAAAATGTACGGAATACCCATGATTATGGTTTTGTGTGTTATGGAATATAACATTGTTTATGACCTATTATAGTGTACTTGATTGAGAAATATTTTTTGATTATGCTTATGTTTTATTTCCATGATTATGTGTGTGTTTCCCATGTTTGTTGGATTATGGACGTTGGGTCTAGAATTTGTGATAAGATTGCTTTGTTTTCCATGCATCCTGTTCCTAGGATGGAATTATTATTTATTAGAGAAGAATTTGATTTTATTTATGTGTGTATGGAAAACGGTAATTTAAAGTTAGAGATTATCAAGTTAGGGTCATTTATGTATAATTTTTTGTTATGTTGTATTAGATGTATTGTCACTTGAGCCTCATCCTAGTTGGTGAGGTATCGTTAAGTGCATCCACAAGACCCGGGTTAAAAACTAGGTGGAGGCATATTTATGGGTACTATAGAAGTACGGTACATTGTGAGGGTACTGAAGTAGGTATTGTAGATTTTACTGTAGTAGGTATTTTTTAGTATTGTAGCAGCCAGATCTATTCACCTTGGGCCAACAGTTTGGGTTGGCAGTTCTTCAGTCCTTCGTGCAACCCAGGCCTTCAGGTCAGTAAGGCTTTCAGGGCACCATTAAGGCCTTTGAGACACCCCAAGAACATCATGCCACATGGATTTTCCCTAGACATAATCAACAGAAAAGGGAATCCTAAGAGGAGGATTAAAGCAGGATCACGCACGAGAGAAGAACCATTGGATTTGGAAGAATGAGAGGGTATTGATACACCGTAGATACCAGCCTTTGCTTGCACGAGAAGTTTCTCTAGACAGACATGTGAAGGCGGAGAGCTACCATCATGATGAAAATTATGTGGAGGTGTATTTCCATGTATTTATAGTCTGTTTGAATTCTTTATGACCATCGGGTCATGTAATTTCTCTTAAGCCTATGTGCCAAGTAATCACTAACCCGACGGGCCATGTAAGGGTTTCCCTCATCCCTTGAAAGGTGGGTTATCCAAAATGAATAACAAATTAAGTCCTTAAGGGAATTCGGGTGGTTGTCCTAGAGGTATTGACTATGAGAGCTGTCGGTTAGTTAAATAAAAGAAGGGTTAGACAGTGAGAGATATCCAAAGGGTCATTATTAAATTAATGTTCGACCTTAGGGAATTAACTGTGAGAGCTGTTAGGTGTCCATTATTATTTATTATTTCTTAAAAGACCATGGTGTATTGAATATGTGAGCTACTCTTGTAGTTGTTTTCAAATTATTGTTTCTATGTGGGAAAAAATGGGTTTGACTATCTGATCTTTCATAGAGGGTCATTATTTTACAGAACTGGTGATATGTTAAACTAGAGGGGTTAGATTGAGAGAACTTTATCAGAGGGTTTATTTTGAATATTTTTTTTATTTTGATGAGTTTTCCAAGACAAAGATCAAACTATGCCCCCATTTTCATAGTATACATACGGGTCAAAAAATTTCTTGCACTGAAAAACATTTTATGTTGTTAATGGATTCGGTTAATTTTCAAGGGCTTATTGTCTGTAAACAAAAAAAACAAGGTGTGTGGTGTTACGAACACATGCTATGTGTTCTTCTGTTCGGGATGAAACTAATTTTAGTAGGTATACATCATGTTCTGGAAGTACACACCATGTAGTGATTAATTGCGTGACTGACTGTGTGTGATGAAACATGGGGTTGGGAAACATTCATTAGGACATGCTGTTTCTAGATTATACATGCTATGTTGTATATAATCGTTTATCCAGTCATGTGACTAGTGACACGCGTGGATGAAACTGAGGTTGTACATGTTAGGTTCCATTTATTCATGTCATATAGAGTCGGTCAGGTATTCGATTGAGTGACTAAAAACACTAGTGGTTAGGACATAAGTAGAAAATGTAATTTCTAGGGTGAACATGCCATGAACTATTACTGAAGGGAGAACTGTTTGGTTTGAAACATTTTTATGTTCTTGGGAAGGAGGGAAAATTCAAATAAACACCTTTTCTTAATATGAACATGTTGTGTGTATGGGTATTACATAACCCGATGTGGATGTGGTACATGCCATGTTAAATTCATAAGTGAACATTTCATGTCGGTGTTATACATGCCATGTAACCTTGTTTTGTAAAATATGAATGTTTCTTATCGTATTCCTTTCATTCACTTATAATTTTTTTCCTTGATATTCTTAAACTGAGGTGTGTACATGAACTTGTAGAGTCATGCCACCAAGACATCCTCTAGTTGTATGCCTGATAAATTGCAATGATCAGACACCAGATATGGTAGATCAGGTACTACTAACAGATCCATCCATCATGAAAGTCGTGGAACCAGCTGTTATAACGGATGTAGGTGATGATGCACAATTCCATGAAAGAATTTTGATGAATTTACATACTCTTTTGGGAGCACCGCATCCTGAACCATCTATGGAAGAGATGAATCGGGTGTTCCATCAGCAACATCCACCCACATTTTATTGGGATGGAGGACTAGAGTCTGTAGAGTAATGGTTGGAGACCATGCTTGCTATCTTTGATCATTTGTATATTCCTCTAGAGAATACGGTGAAGCTCACAAGGTACATGCTACATGGTTCCTCCATGTGATGGAGGGATTTTATTTCATAGGTAGTACATCATCAGGATATGGCATGGGATGGGTTTTAGAGGACCTTATATTACTACTTCTTCCCTGAGACGGTAAAGGATGATTTATCCTGAGAGTTCATGCATTTAGGGCATGGAAATAATTTTGTGATGGATTACTCATCTAATTCCACATAACTTCATCACTTCACACCAATTCTGGGTAGTGAAAAGTTATCATTGGCTAGGATATATGACCATGGTCTTAGGTATGGCATTCGGTCACAGGTGAATGTTTTCATGCTAACTTCGGTGATGTCTATACTAAACTAGAAACTGATTACCTAACACAATCTGAGCGAGTTGGGTTCTACGAGCTAGTGTGGTTCTCATCCATGGTCTATACTCTATTAGTAGATAGTAGGAAGCACCCATTGGAGATTTCATGTGATGTTTTTTCTAGTATCCTGGTGGCATGATTCATATGCGTGAAGAGTGGGAATATGAGACCGCATTTCCCGAAGGACCCAGTCGAGTGCCGATCCTGTAGCAAGATGGGTTACCTTTAGAATTTTTATTATATTTCCCCACCATCAATGAGTGATTGGGGTTTTTTATGACTCCACCTTAGGGAGAAGGAACACCAGTTTATCATCAATCAAAGTACTAAAATTCTTCTGGATTTTCAAGCCGAGGAGGTGGTCATGGTCGTGTTTTCCAGGTAATAGGTCTTCAGCAAGAGTAGGGTGAATCGGCTTTGGGTATTGATGCATGGTCACAGGGCCACGATAAAGGTCATAATTTTTTAGTGGAGTAGACCTGGTAGGAGAAGGATCCCTTCCCCTCTATGGTTAGGGTGAAATTCTAGTTGCCTCCGTTTTAGCTTCTAAATTTTTTGATACATGGTCTTCCCATAGTTTTATATCTATTGAAAATGTGGATATCCTTGGGATATATATATTTACATATGAGGATTTTATGATGCTAGACACACTGTTGGTGATTAGGATGGATTATGTACTCTAGTTCAAGGAGTTCCCTCTTGAGTTTGGTGGGTGTCAATTTTTATGGGAACTCTATGTCATAGAGATTACAAGCATCAAAGTCCTTCTTAGAACGGACTATTTAGCCTCCTTTCAAGAAATTGTTGACATCTATCACCACGGGGTGAGTTTCACATCACTAGAGGGTGGGTGTTTTATACACAAGGGAAAATGGGATGTCTAAGAGAGCATATCTAGACCCAAGCATCATGGTTTGGGAGGAATTATAGCCCATATTGCTAGTTTATATCGGGATGACGGAGAGCCATCTTAAATGGACATTCCACTATTAGTGGATAATTTTAGCGATGTATTTCTAAGTGAATTTTTATTTTTACCTCTAGAGAGACAGGTAGATTTCTTTATTGATCTTTTTCCAGGAGTGGCATTAGTGTCAATTCCTCTACAAATGATAGCTACACCAGAGTTATAAGAGATCAAGAAACAATAAGGGTTTTATCTGACCTCGTACAACTAAATATGGTTGGTCTGTTCCTGATACAAAAAAGCTAAATGGTTCCCTCAGACTCTGTGGGGATTATAAGAAGTTGAATCAGTTGATGTTCAATAACCGATATCCCTTTCCAAGGATTGAAGATCTCTTTGATTAGCATCGAGGAGATCGAGTGTTCTCAAAGATTAAATTGAGATACAGTTAACATAAATTGTGCGTTAAAACATCAGATACAACTCTTAAAGCCTTCTAGTGTAGGTATGGTATATATGAGGATTTTGTTATGTCATTCGGTCTCATGAACACATCGGTAGTTTTCATGGCACTGATGAACCAAGTGTTCCATCCTTACATGGATTCTTTTGTGGTAGTATTTGTGAATGTTATATTGGTGTTCTCTCACACTCAACATGACAATGCTACCCATACTTAGTGGTTTTGAGTACACTGAGAGAGCATCAGATATATGATATTCTATTAAAATGGAACTTTTGGATGAATTAGAATACCATATTGGGTCATGTTATCTTTGAGACAGGAGTATTAGTAGACCTAGAAAATGATCTACCAGTAGTTTCATGGGAGAAAAAGAAGAACATATTTTAAGTATGCAGTTTTCTCGAGGTTAATGGATACTATAGGTACTTTATACAATACTTATAATGATTAGCAGTGCCACTGGCGTCCCTAAGTAAGAATGGTGCAAAGAACTTTTGGAACAATTCATGTGATTCATCATTTCAAAAACATAAAGGGAGATTGAAGTCAGTATTGATACTGATTTTTTATAGCTGAGCAAGAGTTACACCACCTACTGCGATGCATAAGGTATCAGGATTGGAGCTATGATTTTTTAGGGGGAAGCACCAGTTGTGTACGGGACTCAGCAGTTGAGGCCACATGAGAGGAATTACCAGACACAACAATCTTGAGTTAGCTGTAGTTGTGCATGTTTATGATATTGGAGACATTATCCATTGTTAGAGAATTTTATTGTTATTCACTTACAAAAAAAGTCTCATGTATATCATTACTCAGTGTGATATTAATTTGATACATTGATTGTTGGTCAAGTACCCTCAATTCTTTGACCATTAGAATGCCTACATGCTTGGAAAAGTCAACGCAGTGGCAGATGTGATGGACATAAGGATTTATATATAGGAATTTCGGTAGGCCAACTGTGAGTGGCATTTTATGGCTCTATTCTATGAGATGCATTTGGTGGATCACGACTGATAGGGACATACTTTTATTTCATATATATCTATTACCTCTACTCTACTGGATTGAGTGCCATTGTGGAACCTATTAGATTCTGAAGGCCTAGTCCTATGGGTGAGTGTGTCAAGAGAGGGCCCTACTCCTGGGTGGACCATAGTTGTGGATGAGATATTTTGTTTTCAAGGATGAGTATGGGTGTTAGTAGAAATATGTGATGAGATATTATGGGATTTTCATTCCTCGGTTTGGGAAGATCACCCTGGTGTCACCAAGATGTATCGAGATCTACACTGTCTGTATAGGTGGCCTCGTATGAAGAGAGTTGTAGCGATTTTTGTTGTGAGATGTTCCACCTTTTAGCATATGGAGGAAGATATTCAGTAACTATAAAGGCTTTTATAGTATTTTTCCATTCCTAAGTGGATGTGGAATGATATCAAGATGGATTTCAAAATGGTTTTACTGAGGTAACTAAGATTAAATTATGCAGTCGGGGTTGTTATTGACAGACTCATGAAGGTTGAACATTTCCCACCGATCAAGGAGTCCTTCAGTATTGATGATCGTGGAAGGTTGTACATCAGAGAGATTTTACATTTTAATTTCATTCCAAACTCTAGAATTTACAACTGGGACCCATGTTATACTTCTCATATCTGGTAGGGACTACAAAGGGATTTGTGCATAGATTTACTTTTAGGTACATCTAGTCATCCCCAGATAGATAGCCAGTCTGATCGTATGATTCTATTTTAGGATGAAACACTTTGAGCATGCATCTTATATTTTTGGGGCTCTTGGGAGAAACATATACCACTAGTGGAGTTTTCCTACAATAAGTGTGTTTTCGAAATGATTCAGATGGTACCTTATGGGACTTTATATGGTAGGTCCTGATGATCACCCCTATGTTTGTTGGAGGTGGAAGAGGAAGCTATATTGGGAACTCATATTGTCTAAGAGACCACTGACCAGGTTGAGATTATTTTGAAGGGTATGGATACTACACAATCTCCAAGTAATTATTAGTCTAATCGATAGGGACAGAATTTGGAGTTCGAGGTCAGAGATCAGGTTTTCTTACCTATCACACTGAGGTTGGGACCCAGGGGGATTGGGAGAGAGGGGAAGAAATCTCGGAGATACGTCAGGATGTTTGAGGTTTTGGAGAGGGTAAATCCTGTTTCCAATTAGTTGTAGTTACCTCAGAGGTACCAGGCTATTCACGATGCCATTCGTGTTTCTTAGCTACGATGTTACTATTCTGATTTGTCTCACATTTTTTAACACGAGGAGGTTGAGTTGGAGGTGGATGAATCATTCGAGGAGCACCCTGCTCGGATTGTATATCACATTAGGAAGGTTCTACAGGGCCATTCTATTCATCTGGTATGGGTTGTGTGGTAGCATAGTTGAGTTGAAGATTATCCTTGGGAGAGGGAGTCCAACATCTGATCATAGTGGTCATAGTTGTTTAATGTATCTTCTACTCCACCCATGGAAGGGAAATTTGGGGACAAATTGCTTTAAGGGAAGATGTTTGAAAGAACCCGAATCTTCATTTCATTAAATATCATTATTTCAGGGTTTTTTTAGGAAATAGGGATGAATGAATTTTTTTAATGTACACACCATGTACTTAATTTTGTACGTCGTGTACTCTGGAACTATATGAAAACTACTTTTAAACTGTGTCACGGCTCCGTACATGGCTGTGTGATGATGTGGTAGGGCCGCTTATGGGTGGACCCATTAGAGGCTGATACACAGTGTGTATATTTAAATAAAATGTCATGTACTATTATTTTTAATTGATATTTTAGATCGGGGCCACATCTCATTTATAGATCATTTTTCTTCTAACTTTGGATCATCCAAGGGTGACTGGGTGTGACAAATCATTGTATGGACCATTGTTTCTCCATCCTAAGACTGCTCTAAACTCTACCAGGTGCATTGGAATCCCCCTAGTGAGTTCTTCCTTAATCTTGATTCTCTCATCCTGATTTCTCCTCTCTCATGAGTTATTCAAGGTTGAGTGATTTTGAAATTTAGTAGATGTACAACATTTTAGGATGATTCAAAGGTCGTAATTCAATGGTGTTCATTGTACAACTTCAATGTATCTGGATTGTGCATTTATTTTATTTTCATTGCATTATATATGATACAAGTTTTGAATACCCATGTTTAGGGTATTGTGTTTTTGGAATTTGGCCTTGTTTAATATCTGTTATGGATTGTTTGATTGAGAAATGGTAATTCATTACGCATATGCTTTGTTACCTTGATTATGGGTGTCTTTACCAAGTTTTTTTAATTATGGAATTGGGTCTACAAATCATGTTAGGAATGATTTTTATCCTTAACTAGTGTTTTTAGGATGAAGTTATTGTTTTTTTTGTGATTTATGTGATACACTTTATGAAAGCATGGCCAAAGGGAATTTACCGTGAGAGCTTCCTAGGTAAGGTCACTTATATATAATTTGTTCGTATGTTGACCTATAAGAATTGGGTGTGAGAGATGTTAGGTGGTCATAGACCAGAGGATTTAGAACATGAGAGCTACCCAGAGGGTCATTATTATATAAATGATGGACCTTAGGGAAATGGTTGTGAGAGATTTCAGGTGGAAATTACAATTTATTTTTTCTATGCATACGAAGGGGAATTGACCAAGAGTGCTACCTAGTTGGTCGTTTTTAAATGATGTGTGCTATGTGGGACCAAAGGGGTTAGACTGTGTGAGCTTTCCAAGAGGGAAATTATTTTACTAAATTGATGGTATGTTAAACTAGAGAGGTTAGACTATGAGAACATTCCCAGAGTATTTCTTTTGAATGATTAAATGATTTGATGAGTCTACAAAACCAAATCGCAATCTTGGTCTCCGTCTTACATGATTATTTAGATGGTATTTTGAGATGTTTGCTATTTTTAATATAAGGATAGATACATAGATCATGCTAGATCCTATAATTAATTATTCAACAGTTTTAATAGAATATAAATGTAAATGAATGTAATTTGAAACTGTTGGATTGTAGACTTTTGAGTACTTTCTTGTATATTTCTTTACTTATGAATATCACCTCTTATATATATTTATATATTAATTTACTATTAGGAATAGATATATTGGTGTTTTCCTACTAGAATTCTTCTCAAACTATGTTTGGGACATGATTTTGGACCAAAATAGATTATATGGTTGTAGGTATAGATAAGGGAAATCTCCATTCTTCATCAGGTACTTGATTGTTGTTCGAGATGGAGAGCATGAGACCATGATGTGGATTGGGACACTGTTGGAGTTTACTTATTTTCTATACATTTTATTAGTATTGTACTTATAGCATTGTGACATGTTTGGATGCCTTCCTAGACACATGTGACATTCATCAAATATATATATTCTCCAGTGGTTTATTTAATATCAGTATTCTGTGGTTTAATTTTGTTGTATGGAATTTCTGCTTCTGCTACTGTTTACCAATTGTTATTTAGTTGTGTATACTATGCCGATGAGAGAATAGTTTCCCCATTATCATACCTTGTACATTACTTCTAGTCAGTAGCCTCAGGTATTTTGGGAAATGCGCTTGAGTTCATGTGACCAACCAGGGTCGGGGCACCATTGGTCGACACCCAGATCTAGGACATTACAAATAACAATTTAAGGGTACCCACATCCTACGCTATATCAATACTCCAATATCATATGACATTTAGGAAATATCAAACATTATCTTGGTACATAACCACCTAAGGGAAATATACTCATACATATAACATAAGATGCCACATGGGGTAAATTTACCCAACCATAGAATATATCTATTCATTTTGGATGCACTATATCATTCCTCATAATATACTGAAACCACCCATGGAATCACCCATACTGAAATGATATTAATATTAATACAGTAGGCTAGTTTCCTCCTATTATTGGAGCAAGTTACAAGAATCCATTACATAGGTGTAATTTCTTATATGTGACTCCAAAAAATGGATGCCACATGCATCACATCTATATATTCACATAATTTCATATACCATGGGTAAAATATACCCTTTCACCAAAAGATATAGAAAATAGATGCCTATTGGTACACCATCCTTGGAACACATGTCAATCATGGGGTTGATCATAATCACAAGCCTATCATCTGTCCTCTAGGTCAGCCTCTAATGAACAAGACCAAATACCATTATAAAATCCATGATGGATGATCATATTTGGTCCCATGTTTATATGGGCACACTCGAGATTGAGGATACCTACCAATATAAACATCAAATAATATTGGTTAATATGAAATTATGGAACACACTGAGGCCCCCTGGGCTATATCACATTCTAGACATACGTCCTAGAATCCTCCATTTAATTTACATCACTTTATATAAGACCACAACTCAATGGAAAAATTTTACCCTCACTTTTAATATATTCATTTTAATATCCCACTAACATTATATGGTAAAAATCACTCGCATATGTATATAGAGATGGAATAAGTACTATCACTCTCCTCAAGGTCATTTTTGGTTATCCTAACACACCCATCCAAAAATTATATTCTACCTATAAAAAATCATCATGATTATTCACATATATGTGGGGGAGGAACACTCACAAGATACACTAATCAGCAATCCCTCAAGCTATAACTCATCTCATGTTCTATATACAGCATATCCCTTAGATAACCATTGCCCAATTCATCACCTTCCATTTCATGAGAGAACTAATAGAACGTATCTTAGACCACTCTGATCGATACATTCTTTCAATTATCACACATCTGAATATTCCTAAAATATAATTAAAACTAATAATGAAAGCCATATCCATTGAATATAGATACACTAAACAAGTTCTCATGGGTCTATAGTGTCCCATAACACTCTATTTAATCATTATTATTAGTTTTAATTTTAAAACAAAGTAATAATATATTTATAAATAATAAATTACCTTTAGGGAAATATCAATGATCACATACCATATTGAAATCATAAACTAATAAGGATATACTAAATAGAGAACCAACCTCATATGTTTTCATTACATATTATTCATTTCCCATCGCCTCTTGCATAAGATAGTCTGTGACTATTCTAGGATTAACTACTTAAATAAAAGATATACAATAATTATTCAAACCCATTTATAAATAATTATTCCAATAAATGTTTTATATTTTAGAAGTTGCTACGATTTAATTCTGTTATTCATAATTCCCTAAAACATACATTATGACCTTATCACATACAAATACTGACCACCCGCCAGAATAATGTTGATTCTAAGGAAAAATTCCTAATATATAAGACCTTTTTAATATCGAACTTAATTTTGAAATAGGAAAAACACTATGATATTTTATTAGGGGACATACCTACACCCAAATGACTTTTATACGATTTCTTCTGATGTCCATTGACTATTCCATTAAAATTTCCCATCATGAGGGAATTATCTCTAGATAATCACGAGGAATAATCTATCAAAGGGCTGGAACTATATCCCAATTCATAAGGAACAAATGGGTGATGAATAATGAGTAATAAAGGAGGAAGAACTCACCAAAAAATAATGAATAGTATTAAAAGAAATCCAACCCAATTGGGTGTGGACATCATGAATAAGAGTGGTGAAGGACCTCTTAGTTTTAACTAAATTTGAGGGATAAGAGATGATGGGTGAGGGGTATATGAAAATAAGGGAAAATAGAAAATTCCATTTTATAATAGAATATGGAAGGTCTCATGATTTAAACATGTGATTTTCCAAAAAAAAATGCATCAATTGTACCATTGGCACTACCTCGAGCCATTTCCCACTCACATTCTGTCAAAACTGTTCAACAAGCCATGAAAAAACATTGATTCTTAACTATCCATGGTCATACACACTACAATTTTTTTCACAATATTTCACAGACAATTCCCAATCTACACTACTACAAAACTAGCCTTTATCAGCATTGTTATTTTTCCACGCTAGAAGAAAATGCATATAAATTGAATAATTATCAATGTTAAAGGAAGAACTAATTAATGATCCTTTTATCAGTGATTTTATTTTAGCACTGATAAATAATACCTTTATCTGTGATTTAATTTTGTTTGTGGTAAAGGGTATCTTTTATTAGTAGTTTATTTTTTTACCTGATAAATGGTATCCATTGTCAATGATTTATTCATAGTGCTGAAAAAGGGTATACCTTATCGGTGCATTCAGTTATTTACTAATAAATGTTTATTTCATCAATAGATTTTTAGGGCTGACAAAATGAAATAATGAAATAAATAAAAATTAAAAAATGTGTTTATTTGAAAAATAATTATTTTATTAATAATAATTGAGATAAAAATGAATTGATTGATTATACATTATTAAATATGAAACATTTTATTAATTAGTTAATTTGGATAATTAATGTTACTAAATTGTATATATTAAATATATAGACATATATTAATGTATATAGATATGATTATGTATTACATAATATTTATGCACTTGACATTTAATTTCAATATATTTGTTGAATAATGGTTTATAATTAAATATTTATTCTAATTAAAAAATTTGACTAATTATATAGTACTCAATATATAATTGAATGATGTTTGATTCTTAAATTTAATATGTATCAAATTTACATTATATTGATTTCACATATATGTATAATTAAATCATTTTTATATACATTATGCATAAATACACAACTTATCCATTTTCTTAATATTTTTTATAGTGTGACTATATTCGTAATTTATCATATTTCACTGAATTTTTACATATAAGCAGGCACTCAAAATTATAAATTCATGAATAATGTTAAAAATATACATTTTAACAAATATTTATAAATAAATATATTTGTAAATTTACATTCAAAATATTTTTAAGGTAATATATTTAATATTATAAATATATAATTATTTTTATAAAAAAGTTTGTATATAATTATAAATAAATAATTATATATATTAAAATAATTATTATATTTATAATAAGTTTACATAAAAAATGAATATATTTACTATATTTATATTGATTATATATATATGTATAATTATATAAATATATAATTATATAAATAATATTTTTAAAAAAATCTTTAATTAAAAATATTTAATAATAAAAAGTATAAAAAATATATTTAATAAAGGAGTACATTTACTTAGTTAATATTTATATATATTTATTAGGTATTAAGAAATATTTTAAAAATTTATTTATAATTATAATTATAAATCCTCTAACAGCGCTTTTGTAATAAGAGGTGATAAAACAATCTTTGTGAGTGATTTTTTCACATTGATAAAGATGTATAATTATCATTACTAAACAAAGCATTGAAAAATTAACAGTTATCAGAGCTATAAGTTTAGGGCCGAAACAAATTGGTTTTCAACACTTTTATTGAACTGATAAAGGAATATGTTTATCAGTGCTAAAAAATTTTTGATAAATTGTCCTTTTATCTGTACTAATATAATAAGTATTTATATAATGGTCTAAATATATTTTAAAAACCAAAACCATTTGTGAAGCTGTTGTGATATAGAATCATTATGTAGAAGCCACTAATTGTCAGTTCTCCTCCTCAATGAATTGATGGTCGAATCAAAGCACTCGACTACCTTCGAACATTTTGTTTTACATTCAATGAGGGTCTCATATTTTCTTGAACCTAGTGAGGTAGGCCTTCCGATTTTCATTCTATATTTTTGGTTTCATTATTTATTTCATCTTCTATTATTTGATAATGATCCATTGTTGATGATCTGTTGTTTATTATTATTTGGGATACATTGTTTAGGGATGTATTTGTGGTCTATTGTTTGTATTGACTACCGTTGTATGATTCATTGTTTATTTCTGACAATGAACCTTCAATTTATTCATTGTTTTTTTACTGATTCTTTTTATATCTTCTTACTAATTTTTTTCATATAAGTATATAAATTTGTTGAAATTTTAATTTATATTCTCGTTTATTAACTACTCATTTTTTGAAAATTGGTGTTTCCATAATGATTATATATATGTTGAAACCTTTTATGGAAACCATTGTGGGCATGCAGCTTAAGATGCTATTTTTCTAGATCCAAGTTATTTGAGTGATTATATATATCAAAGGATCCAGTACCTCTAAGAATTCAATTTGTTATTCTATTTCCTTAGGTAGCAGATTCGAAGGGGACATCGACAGTTAAAGACATGAGGTGTTATCCCATCAATCCTTCACTCATTTAATCATTATTGTTCCTATATTTAACAATACATTTTATTATAATGTTTTTATCTTTATGATATTTATTATAGATTATAAGAGAGTGTGTTTTTATCATATTGTGATTTTTTTTTGTCTGTATGGCTTCTGCATAATTTATTTTCATAGTTTTTTCTCCAAAAGGTGTGCTTATATTGAGTAAGAATGAATTTGGGTCATCATGTCCCTTTTCCCCATGGGTCAAGCTATAATTTTGTTCAACCACTGGTACTAACTGTTTATATTTTTGGGGGTGAAACTACAAATTTATGTTATTTTACGCACAATGTTTAAACCATCCTTTAGTGACATGAAGGTGTGTTAGAGGTCAAAATATTATCTGAAATTTCATTATATGGGTAATCCATGATACCATATATAGGGAAATTCCTATCCTTTATCTAACTCCTTATCTTTTAATTGTTACCCACATTTTAATTTTTTTAATATTGGGGTGGATTCTTTGGTTTGAGTTGGGGGTTCCTTTTCCAACATCCATGCTCCTTCTCCCTTAATAACTTTTCACCCTTGTAGCGGTTCATTTATCACTTCCTTTAATGTTAACTCCACTGCCTTTACTGGAAGAGAAATGATGCTACCTCGGATGAATTATAGAGGTAATCCTAATATTTTTATAGTAAAATAATTTTCTATAGAATTAATGTATTTATTTATATGCATGATATATTTATTTATACTTAGTATTACTCACATAATAATTATTTTCATAAACAGGTGGATTATTTTTGATCTATTTGGGGCTTCTCTGCCCAACTTCATGCTTTTTATCCCTTAAAACCATTTCACCCCTAATGTGCAACATTTATCACTTCATTTTAGGTTACCTCCACTAACTTTTTATGAAGAGAAATGATTATTTCTCAGCTTAATTATAGAGGTAATATTGATGTTTTCATTTTAAAATCATTATCTATATAATTATTGTATTGTTTCATAAGTATTTTTATTTTATTATTTTTAGTTTTACTCACATAGTAATTGTTTTCTTATACATGTGGATTCTTTAGATTGTGTTAGGGCACTATATCAATCTTTAACCCCTTTCTGCAGCAAAATTTCTACATTCTTCTTCTCTCACAAAACATTTCACACAAATACTATTGAAATTTATCACTTTTTCCCTCCACAACTCATTTATAGAGTTAATAATGATATATTCATAGTAAAAAAATTCAATATAATTAATGTATTACTTCATATTTTTATTTTATTTATTTATTTTTAGTATTACTTGTAATTGTTATTTTCTTATACAGGTGGATTATTTTTTTTGGAGTTCATGTGATTTGTTCGGAAATACTCATTCAATGTTGGCTAATCAACAAACAATGTCAATGGTAATCTTGGTAACGTTGATAGTTAGGATTTTTTTAATGTTCATAATAATTTTTATTCATGTAATTGTAAAAACAAATGTCAAAATGTCTATAATATAGTGTTTTTACTATTCATTTTAGTGATGATAAAATTCATAAGATTTTATTGTCAATCACATTGTTAGAGTATTTTTATCACTCAGAAAGGCCTTTTCTAGCACTATTAAATGCAAATTTTGTAGTAGTTCTAGAAAAATCCTCTCCGTTATTAAATTTTAGGTTTCAAAGTTTTTTCTATTATTTTGATTAAATGTTGTGCCAAGATCCAAGACAAAAACACCACATAAAAATTCATATAAAATGGATATTATTATCCATAAAAAATTTTCAATCCTTGAAAACAAAACCTTCCATTAAAAAATAAATGAAAAGTATTCCTACACTAGATATTTATCATGATTTCCCCCAAAAAATGTGTACCAAACTATGAACCAGGGAAAAACCCTTTCAAAACACTCTAAAATTACATAAATGATCCTAATACTCAATTGAGAACTAGATACATCTCTTGAATCAAAATATATATCCAAAACATCTACTCTGGACACTCCAATTATGCCAATTAAAATCTGAAACTCAATTTATATAATGTCCCCAACTCTAGTAATCAAAAAGTAAAATTATTCATGAATTTCAAAAGGCAAAAAAGATTCCTCCAGTCTCCATGAGTGTACGAAATTGAACAATGGTTCGTTCCTTATATTAATGTGAACACAGTAGACCCATCATCTTCCCATGATTTTTATTAGCACCAAAATCCTTGGACACACCATTGGTGAGACTTTGTACAAAAATGATACCCATTACTACCCCCTAGTAAAGTTCAATGATTTTTGCCCCATCCCCATGAACTATACCATCCCACATCAATGGAAAAAATGTTAATCATAGTCCCATAGTCTACACCCATCACTTTTTCATTGAATCTCTTCTATCATCACATCCAAATATAAAATCCACAGATGGAATCATCACACCAAAAAACCAATGGAACCCCACATCACACAATCAAAACTATTATATATTATTCTCATATCTTTAAATATTGGAATGTACCTAGTAACCCATAGGGATAAATAAATCTCTAATCGGTTGAATTTCATATCTCACACAAACCATCAATCTCATGTACATTGATTACACATCACAGAATACATGTATTAAAAAATAATAAGGTATGAATCCCTTAAATGGATTTAATAGGACTCCACTCCGAAAAAAACATTATCTTCATCCTATATAAATATTGAATTTCCCAAATTAATACAATGAACCTATAATTAGGTATTTCCCTCACAAAAATTAATGAATGTGAAATATTGAAGATGGAAAATCATAAACTATAATTGATTTCATCTGATACCCTATATAATTATTTAAATGAGATATCTCAATAAATTATAGAGATCTATCAATATGAGATAATGTTTTTTGGAAGCGGGAACCAAGTCACCGTAATTTATTCTAGCTTAAATTGAACTCTCTTCCCGGTCTATTTTATTTTTATATAAATAAATTAATATAATTAATTTCCATTTTTTATATTCCTTTATTAGTTTATGATGTGACCATCAAGCTCATGATGTCAAGCCACCCATTCATAGACCCCTCACAACATGATCCTCCCTTCATAGTGTAGTAGGCCTCTATTTATGCCTTCTCTCCATTGTCTAGTGAAGTTATGAAAGACAAACCCTAGCTGAATCGTGTTCAATACTTATGTTAGGAGACCCTCATAACTCAACCCTAATACATTTTCACACCTATTTTAATAAAAAAACTCACAACTCATGACCTATCATATCTCTCACATCATATAACCAACTAAAGAAACACCCCTCAGCACAATTTAGTGTGTTTACCCTAGTGTGTGGTTCAAATACATCAAGAGAAACATTATATATAGCTTCATAGTGTGAATTATTTTAGGTGTCTAGTATAATCCCTGCCCCATTCCTTAGTATCCATTATTCATGTTTCCGGACCTAGTCATACACCGCAAACAAATCTATAGGGTCATGATTTGTATGTCAATTTAGAAACCAACTTAAATATCGGTTATAAAATGATGGGTCTTTAAAGATATCCAAAATATGTTTTGGATATGAATTCAAAGGTTATTTTGTATGTATAATATAAGGTTGTGTTGCACTTATGAATTTTAGGATCAGGTTTAAGTGGGATATTCAATGAGATATATGCACTAAAGAACCTTTTACATATTATGCAAACGACTCGATCATATTATATGTCTGAAGAAAATCATATAAACCTTATCTTTCTTGTGATGTATAGATATATCATGTTCTAAGAGTGGGATATATCATACGGAAATGAAATTTTATTTTATTGTACTATTTGGATCAATCATATTATATAACTAACATGTTGTATTGAACATTATTATAATGACATTTCTATTAAAATTAAATATATAATATACTAGGATTCAATTGTAATATCTATAAAAATAATTGTAATTGTATCTTTAACATGATAAAATTTGCATCTATTATACCATAATATATAATTTAACATAGAGTTACATGTATTGTGATTCTCTAGAAGTTCCTCCGAATCGATGGTATAGGAAGCTTCATGGCCGACCCCCATTACCCACCCCCTTCACTTACATGAGGGTGAAAGTTCTTCATTTTCCCCTTCCACCTCTCATCAATACTATTTCTTCATTTTCACAGAACCATGATTTGTCCCCATCTTCCCAAATTTGATGTTTAACCTATTGTAAAGTCACATATTGATAGTATTATTTCACTCCACATACAATTACTTGATTATAACATGATTAATCTTTATTTTATTTCACATTTCATGTTTGTTTTTCTAAGATTTATCTCTTTATTGACTCCTTTAACATGCATGTTTCCAATTTTTGTTTTTTTCTTGATTAGGTGGTCATATGGATTTAGGATGAACACTATTTTTTCTCATTTCCTTTTGATGAATATTTCATCTCTTCCTCAGAGAACACTTTGTGTTCTATATCTGTTTTCTTATTCTACTTATTTTTTTGAATGTTTGATATACACCATAAAAAGGACCCCCACCACCATTATAGTGATTTTGATTTAACTCCCTATCCTTCCTATCCTGTTCCAAAATCCAATTATTATAATATTGATTGGAAACATTGTTGGTCACTTCATATGTTTGGATATTGTCACTCGAGGTATTTTTCACACCACATTAACTTAAATTTTTGTTTAAGTGGACAACTTAAGGGATTATTTCTTGTTCATTTATATTAACATTTAAGTGGAACTTCATTGGAATTTGAAGGATTTCTATGAATCATGGGTATCCTTATTTTGTTATTGCAGGTGTATAGGTCATCAATACTAAAACTTTTGAAAATGGTTGAAGTTTTCCCCCCCTAAAAATCCCTCAAATTAACACCATGTATCATTCTTCAGCTATTTTAGACTCTCATTTGAATGAAGTAAGGCCTATAATCAACAAATCCAGGAAATAAGACTTACATTCCAAACTGAGGAATTACCTTGTTGGCACTATGAAGTTTTTTCATGTCCTCAGAGGGGCTGGGATGATTTTTCCTTCTATTTAAATTTATTTTGTTCTGGATTTTATGGATAGAGCTGAGGAAAAATAAAAGTATTAGGATGATGATTCTTGTCCAGATACAACCTATAATGTGGATGATTTCAATATGAATTTATATGATTCATGATTTCACAAATCTATTTATACTTTTCCTAACAATAATGTTGGGACATATCATGTGATCGAGAATTATTCCTTGAGGGGCCCCCAATATAATTCTATATTAAAACTCAATTAACATACTTTAATGAAAATGAAGAGGATTTTTTTGATCTAAAAGGATGTTAGAAGGTCATTCCAAAAAGTAAGAGGAAGTATCTCAGTTCTAGGAAAAAGGTGGATCCAAAGTATAGTGATAAACAGACACTCTAATTTCATTGAAATTTGAATATGATCACCAAGGAATAATTTTCCTTGGTTGTGAATAAATGTATAGTTATCAATGTATTACAGATTCTAGGAATATCCCCATGAAAAGGGATAAAACTAGATAATGGATTGAATAATAAAATATATTGAATACCATGGTTACCAGATCAGTAGAAAAACATTAAAATGGATTTTTCATGGAAAGGATGGAGGTAGTGTCATAAAGAAGGATTTATTTAGGATTTATTCAAGTCAGATGAGAAATTTTAAACTTTTGAGACCCGGAAGAGGAAGCTAAAGGTGATAAGATAATCCAAAAAATGATAGCTACTAGAAATTGAGAAAACTAAGGATGTATATTTAGAACTCTTATATGAGGAAAGTGATAACTCAAATGAAATTATTATACTACTACATTCCAATGAATAGATGAAATAAAAGTACTTTATTATTGAAATATATAAATAAGAGGACAATTTAATGTATAATAGATATATCTGAGTCAATCTCAATGAGCATAAATGACATTAGATCATCAAATAGGATTTTATCATCGATTGTGGGATAAAAAATGTGAAAATAAATATGGAAGTTTACTTCCAGACCTAGTATAAGACAACTTATGATTTTGAGCATCTCATCAAGGATGATCCATACATCAAATTATTATCCATTGACTAGAGCTTTTATAAGGTAAAGGATACAACATAATTTATATTTCCATTTAAAGTACATATAATTTCTTATATGGTTTTAGTTATCACTTGGATGAATTTTTTTAGGGATCCAACTTATGCCAATTTTAAAAGTTTTTATTAAATAAAATTATACATTGTAGTAATTCTAAGGATGTTGATGCATTTTCGGGATGCATGGGTTGGAAAAACTATTCTATAATATGATATGGAACATTAATTAATGTGATATTCAAAAAATATAATCATTGATGAGCTATAATACACATTTTCATGTAATCGAATTTAATGTGGATATTCTCATATGTCATTTAGCTGATTCTCACTATCTTCATCACACTCTTTTATTACCACCATTTCATTGCATGTAACTAGCCTGACCTAGTGGATATAATAACCAATTTTTAAGATTTGTTATCCATTTTTCTTAGAGATAATTATTGAAATGTTATATCCATCATAACATACTACATTATTCATTATTGAAAACATTTGAGGTTTTTAATGGTAATTATTAAAAGAAAAATCTTTATTGTGTAAGGTATCCATCATTTATAGTGTTCTCCATTTCATGTATGCCTAATATTTTTTCGTTATATTCTTGGTGATCATAGGGTTATGATTTTTTTTGGTGTTCAAATATGATTTCCTATAACCTAATAATCATAAAAATTAAATGATTTTATATGATTACATAACATATTGAAGAATATTAAACTAAGAAGACAACATAAAACATTGAAAGATCACTATTTTTAACACACAAGACATTTCAAATAATATATTAACTACTTAAATTAACATAAAAATAATAATCCTATCTAGTATATGTATCTAGAATAATATCAATGGAAAAATTCCAACTTAGGCATGTGGAAAATATTTTGAAATTCTTCATTATAAGATAATTCATTAAATTCACATTTTGAATAATTATTTAAGATCTTATAAAATATTATAATGGATTAATACCTCTTAATTACCCATATTAATACAATGAAACCCTCTATTTATTCCAAATAAAGTTAGCAATTAAGAGACCCAACATTAAAAAATATTTTCAATGTTCATAGTGGGTATGTTGATGAGTTATTGACATCTATATAGGGATTATGTATGTCATATAATCAAACATGAAATTTTAATCCTGGAATAAACTTATGGGAGTTAAGATTTATTGATGATAGAGATAATGAAATGTGGTGAATGATGAAGAAATGAACATATAATTTACCTTTCACTCAAATGAATACCATTCATATTTTTAATATTTAAGGGAAAAAATTTGGTACTAAAATTTTTGTTTTCCATATTCATTTTTTGATTATAGTGACGATTAAGGTGATTAACTATCCATTTTCTCAATTAGTAAAAAATATAAATTTTCTTGTAATCTAATTTATTAATATTGTTATGTTATTTATTTTTAAAAATCATCTTTTACTCTGATTCTCTACCATAAAATGGAATGACAAACAATGAAAATTTAATTTTCCTAATTTATAAAATTAAATACAGCCACAGTAATTTTAGAATCAAAATATAGATGATTTAGATTATTTTAAATCAAAATATAAAGTGGAATTGTTTACTAACATATTCTACAAAACATGGCCAATAATTCTTTATTGGTTTAATTTTTAAAAAAATAATTAATTTAATTAAAAATATCAAAGTTGCAATATAATATGATACCAAAACATAAAATATAGTAAAAATAAATTATCTTTTAAATCTATCATTACCCAGGAAACAAAATCCCTAGATTGAATCTACAAAGATCTATATTTAGGAAATAAATCAATTTGAACTCAAAATTATATTAATTAACATAAAATAAATATAAATAAGTATTAAATATATTCACCATATGATCTTATTTGGAATTGAAACTAATTAATTGACATATCAATTGTCCACATTTTTAATTATTTCTAGGGAATATTATACCATATACATGAATCACGAAATAAAAATCTATCATGAAAATATATAGTGTGTGAATTAAAAATTCATCTTTCTATTAATAATAATCGTGTTTCATCTATAGAAACGTTATCTAGGAAAAATATGAAAACATATCCTAAAAAACATGAATCCATTCTTTGTCCATACCAAATGAACTGCACCATTTCCAAGAATCCCCTATAGACTGACATAAATCTAGTGATTTGAAAAACACCAAAGGAATCACAATTAGATAAAAGAACATAAAAAACTCCTTGATACACCCACTAGTAAGGTATATATATATATAAATATATATCAAAAAAATCATAAAAATATTCATCCACTGATAATTTTCAATCATTTTAGTCCAAGCCTTATCAGCCACTGGGATCATCTATTTCCCCCTCTAGAGTGTATAAAGACGTGTTTGGTTTAGTTGTCCAATATGATCTGGATTGTAGGATATAAAAATAAATAAAACCAATATATTAAACCAATATATTTTTAATGATATGGATAATGGAATAAGTATATCTTATTTTAATCAAAAAAAAAAATTGTTAACCATTAGTTAACGTATATAAAAATGATCACCGAAATAAACAAACAATGTCAATCTACAAAACCTATTTTTTGTACCAATAATTTAAAATATACAATTCTTTACAAATAATTAATTGTTGGTTAGGGAATATTTATAAGATAATTGGATTCATATTCAACTAAATTTTATTTAACAAATTTATAATTATTATTATGTCCATTAATTATATTTCACTGCCATCGAATTGAATATCCTCACATGTGACATTTTTAAAAGAATATTCCTAGAAACATTAACTCTGTTACCACATTGGAATAATTTGAACTCACTTAGAACTGAAATTCATAGTGAATTATAGTAAATGTGTTTGTGGATCCCAAAAAACTATATTAGGTTTTGAGTTAGTCACTATATTTGATGGTATGATCATAATTTTTTGGGATTTTTCGGTTGAAATTAATTAACAACCACTATTAAAAAAATAGAAACTGTTATAGGAATGTGAATGTGTAAACAAATATATAATTATAATTTTTTTATAAAATTAATATAAATTAATCATCTCATACTAATTCCATGAAAATTTTAGTTATAAACAATAATTGTAATAAGAATAATTTAATAAATTTTAAAAAGGGAAAAATGTATGTATATCCCACGAATCTATAACATAACTATTTAAATTATATATTTATATCAATTCATCAGAAATTAATCAAGAATAATGGAGATTATTTAATTTAAGACAACATCCAATATAGTCTTGGAAATATTTATAGATATAAATATGAGTGCACAAAATGTGAAATTGGGTTTTTGTATACACATACTTAGTAGGATAATCCCTCAAAGAATCTAAATATGTTCAAGTAATCATGATATCAAATGTATTAAGTGAAATTAACAATGTCAAGTAATCCTACCCATATTCAGATTAAATATTTCCCCACATAATGCAATTTATATCTCACCATAAGAATGGAATTTATAATTAATTATGGTAAATTAGTCCCCTAAAGTCCAATGAACTAATATTTGGATTCCAAAACCCCAAAATAAATGTGGGTGAAAAATTACTCCCTAACATAATTATCCAAGTTGTATCATTTTCATTTTAATTGTTTCATATCACACATAGCCTCACATACTGGGTGGGGGTCTGGTTGCTAATAAAGTACTTTATCCTAGCCTAAAGAGAAAAAAGAACAACAAATAGAAAATTTCATCCTTAATCATAAATATAATATTCACATCAAGAGTCATCATTAAGTATATGGTACTATTAGGTAAATTAATATCATTCATTATCAAAAAATTAAAGGAGTTTACCTATATTATCAAAATTTCTCCGAAATAAATAAAACATAGTCATCATCTCAACATAAGGATGTGATAAATATCAATACAAATTGTTCTATTATGTCAAATAATTATTAATTATATGGTTAATTATATGAATTGATAAATATTAATTAAAATGGTATTCTCAAATATTAGAAACCTAAATATTTATTATGATAATATAATTACATAAATAAAAATGTACCTATTTGAAAATACATTAAAGGCATCCCTATGATGACCCCTCCACCAAAGGTACCCCTCATAGGATGTTAATGAGAAAAAACATATACTGATTCCTAAATCCTGCCATTAATTGGATTCATGTTATCTAAAATTACAAATGGTATAATATAAAATCAAATTTGAAGAATTATCCACAGAGCATAATATAAGAAATGTGATATAAGAGAAAACCCCCTTACTACTCCTGCATGATAAAAAATAAATGATAAAAAAGATATGAATGTTATGTCACAAAAATATAATCATTGTAAAAGAAACTAAAAGTACCAAAATATAAATCATCAACAATAACCTAAAATCCCAAATAACTCCTTAGAAGAACCATCAGTTATTAATGTCTAGAATGATCACCAATTGGGTCCTTCATTCATAAAAATAGATTATATAGTCAATGGGTGAGAAAAAAATATTATTTGGGACCCCCATTAATGCCTCTCATGTTAATGATAAAAGAAAAAATACAAAATCCCAGTGAACTATAATTGTAGGTAAATTTCACATAATATGTTATACTAATCTCCCAAATTAATTATAGTTATCTCCCCATGTATTTCATATAAAAAATTTTATAATATCCAATTGAATATAAAATGAAGGTAACCTACTACCACTTCCCCAGTAGTTGTCCACTCATCCCCAGCATCACATATACTGAGATAAGCCTCTTTAAAATTTAGATATCCTAATGAAACTGGGGTTATTATATAATATTATTCACCCATACATCACATCATCCCATCATCCCATACCTTTCACCACATGAATTAAATAATTTTATCACCCATTAATCATTAATAGATAGTGACTCAGTTTGTTCTAGGAGCAACTACATCCCACATGTTGATTATTTTTCCTCAAGACATTACGACCCATACATGACATATCGATAATAATACATATGATACTATAATTTAGAGATTAATATATATAAAACAACCATAATACATTACAACCATATATACAAATATATGGAACATGTGACTTCTATACAAAATAGAAAATAATAATACCCAGAGAAGAGAGTGGGGGTTGTGGGTGTAGTCCGCCATCAATTCCCATACCAATATGAATATTACGGATTGTGCCATCTAAAACACCACTAGGTGATATTCCACATTACTAAAATGGTGGTGAATTCAATTAAAACAGAAATAATTCATGATATATATATCTCACAATCAGTCTGTGGGTATTAAAATACACACAGAATAAACTATAGCTATCGTCACCCAGACACTCGACCACTACCACTATAAACAAGATATCCTTTAGAAACATAAATTTTTTTACAATTATTTCTGTAATTTATTACAGTAAAAAATTTCACAGAACATTTATTAACTCATGATCAATTAATTCACATTATTCCATTTCACATTTAATTAAAACGTATTAAAATTCCATTCTATATAGTCATAATCAAATAAAATCTATGGTTCTATAATATTACCACAATTGTCTTTCTAATAATACATCAACCCCATGAGATAAAATATTTATTATTCATTTTAATTCCCTAATTGAGGTTCTCTAGGAATTTTCAAAATATTCCATATAAGAAAATAAAAAACAATAAAAAAGACCTTTATTATTCAATGGGTAAATAAATTCATGGAAAAAACATAACCATCCAAAATTTTAACAAATTCATAAGCAAAAATCATTACACAATTTTTCAAAATATCATTAAATCCCATATTAAACCCATTTCATTAATCCTCGTGTAATCCATGAAACCACCATGAATACCCACATGAATCCATCGTTCCTTTACCCATGACAATAGCTTCTAGAATCTCCATAATTCATTAACTTGTCTCATCCAAGAATCATACAATCCATGCTCACAAAAAATAATATATCGAGTCTCACAAAAATAAAAATCACATAAGTTGGGTAAGAACCAAAAATATTTGTAATATGAAATCTAAAACATAAATAACATGGAATATAGCCTTCAATGAAAAATATACCCACTCAACCACAAACATTTATCTCAATAAAAAACGGATTCATTATTATATTGGATTAACTAAATCATTTATCATATGTTACAACCATAAGAAAACTATGTCCTCTGTTATCAACAACTATAAATTATTTGAACCTTATATAATTAGGAATTCCTATGTTTACAAACTATAATGGATAACAATTTCAATTAACATTCCTCTTAATTGTTTCATCAATTATCATAATCATATTCATGTTCATTATCCAATTCACTTAACTTGCGAAATAAAGGTTTTCGTTATACATGCTTAAATCATCAATTTGAATCCATTAATTTTTTAGAATAAATTGTTTAATTTAAACTTAAATATTTGAATATTTATCCAAAAAATTATAATATTTACATTCTATATCCATTATCATTACAAAAAATGATAAACTTAACATTAATATATATAACACTTTCTAGAAAAATATATGGTAATCCATTACTATATTGGAAATGCATGAAATATCTAAAACCAAATCCATGGTTTTCTATTTAATAAGTTTTAATATTAATTATGGTAAATTAAACCATTATCTAAGGAGTTAAATGATGCAATCTTTATGATAACACATAAAATAATAGGATAAGTAATGAATATACAACTTAGATTTCTATTTTTGATATTCTTAACAAAAAACTGATGATCGAGGAACAACCACAACCATTATTGAAAGAATAACTTATAAAAAATTGATCCAACTACATTAGATTAACTATTAAAAGGGGATTGATAATTAATGTGTGAATAAATGAGATCCAATAGAAGTTTGATATTGAACGACCCACCAAATATTTTGTATTAAATTACCTCTAGATGAGAAACTGATCAACCAAGTCCTATGTTCCCCTAAACACCTATAAAAAATAATTAATTAAAGAGAAGAATGAGTAGTTTAATATAGGGTAACAAATAAATTAATATCACATTTAGGAAATATTTTAACTCATTATGGAGTTACCTTTTAAAATTTACAAAACAATTTTTGGATATTTTGGCCAACTAAAACTTTCCTGACTATAACCAGGGATTCTGATATAGTCTATCGATGGACTTGGAGGTTTCTCAGTGTGACCGCCAAAATAACTTGTGTGAAAAAATAATTTCCACATAATTTTTTTCTTTAACCAGATCCTAGACCACATGTGCAGTTATGTACTATATCCCTTTTGGAAATGGATATCTCTATGAATCCACGTCTAGTTCCACACCCTTACCAAGGAATTTTGAAAATTTCAATTTTGGACATGAAGGAATTAGGGAAAAAACAATCTAAAACCCACTTAAAAATATTATGTAAGGTTTTTTTGTACCAACACAAGAATCATATCCCAGAACATCCCCCAATGTTCCAACAATTAGTGATTGGTGACCCTTTGAGATGATAAAACACCTCTATATCCTTGAATGCGTTCCAAACCCCTGGAACTAATGAGCCTTATAAAACCATAAAGAAAATGAAGATATTATATAATCCTTGAACTAAATACCCATATAAAATTTCATCCTCTAGAATATAAAATTAAATAATGATAGAAGAAAAATAAAAAGGGTTGATCCAATCAACCACTTTATGAGATACCCTAGAAGAATCTCCCCATCATAAGAGAAAAACAACCTCAACTATGGGAACATGTAATAAATCCAATCATTATAAAAAATGTCAAAAAAATATCATAGGGGAGATACATCTCATATAAAATATGTTTTACCGAAAATCCATTGAAAAAGACAAAACATTTTTAAAGTATAGATATTTAACAAGAAAACATCGATACGAAGAAGTTATAAGAATCAAGAAAATTTGGATACTGATCCCATATATATGAATCATTTTCCCATGTGATCTCAAATACACAACCAAGACACTATAATACATGAACCCTAAGAATATCAAACCTTTAGAAAAAACTTCTTCTTTAGGTCCTAGATCTTTGTAGTATGTTTCTAAAATGTCACATCAAAATCAAATTCTATTTCACCCCAATCGATGATGTGAGTGATATAATTAATATAATAGTGAATATGTGACACATGGAATACATCATTAACCTTACTCATAAATTTTGGAAGTTATGTATGATATTTAATTACTCTAATAAGAGATAACAACTCAAAGGTCCCAATGAAATTTAGATAAAGCATACATCCATGACCAAACATTCACTTACTCAATGACGTGTAACATTTAGGAATTCAGCATCCTGGGAACCAAACTCATTATTTATCCTCATGTGCTTGAAATATGTCTTCAAATATTACTGTAGTTCGTTAATCCTCCCACTAATAACATGATCCATGTCTATCATATTATGTAGAAGTTTAATCCTATGAAATTTGGACTCTCCAACACATGTCCAACATAACAAATATCGACAAGGTCATCCCTAACATTTATAAATTTGTGTCATTCGAATAATGGAGTGAAAACTATTTTTATATGTTAACTTGGAAGAAGGTATAATCGTCATCCATGAACCTCTGGAATTGAGGACATAAGTGCACCCATGACTTCATGAGTCCAGATAGTCCCCCTTATCTACCCATCCATGTATAGATGAAAAGTAGTACTAAAGAACATCTAATAGAAAAAATTATTATGAATACATCTACACACCATGAATGTAAAATGAGGATCATGATTAGAGATGATTTTATATGGGTATCTATTCAGTTTCACTACCTCTCAAAGATACTACCTCAAAAAAATATCCATTCAACTCAACTCATTGACCACTATGAAGTGATCCAATTTTATCAAAAAATACACTATAAACCGTATAGAAAAATATCCTCCTTGATCTCTTGGTATATCTATCATGATGTCCATAAAATTTTCCTCTAACATCCACTATGTTAAACATAATATCTAGAGGAAATCATGGGAAAAACTATGTTTTTTTCCATATATTGGATGAATAAATACGGATACAAAAACTCTGTTACTATATTCTATAAAAATGGATATAAAAACATACCTTTAAGTTATTAGAACATATTTTCCATAGAATGATTTACCACCAACAGTGATTTGTAACACTCAGGGAGAACGACCACCCACATTACCAATGAAATGAAAAATAATTCCACTGAAATAACTACCGCTATTGATCATCCCCAAACAATGAAACAAGTGCATCATCATAGACAACATGGTCACATCAATCCTCCAATTCGAAATCCCCTTGCTAGTGATACTCTTATCACTGCATATAACATTATTACACAATCATATAAAAATTATTTTCACTTCCATCATCCTCTCTCTTATCAAGAAGAATAAATAATATCTCTTATATATCACTCCAATAATCATTCTCTTCACAAAAAAACATCACTACATGAATTCTTACTCAGTGCATTTTCGACAACATTAACTGTTACTAGGTTATAATAAATATAAGAGTTTTATCCATATAATAATTCCTTCCACCATCATTAACTGAATCTTATGGCACATCGGGATAAGACGTAACATACTTTCAAATAATTAATGAAAATGAAAATTTTCTCATCGAGGAGATAATGTCGCAACTACTTCAAGGAAAATAAAACTATTGGAAACTAAATTTTGTTAATAGAATAAATAAAACCATGGATATTTGACTTCAAAGACAAAAAAATGTAATTTATCTCAATTGTATCAAGAGGATACCCATACCCATATGAAAATCATCACAAAAACCCATAAACAAAACTCTTTTAAATGAAAAATAAAGAACTATTGTGCTGAAAATCAACTCATTTATATTCTTGAAAGCTATATGAAATTGGTCGGTCAACTATAACACATGATACTTCTTATTCATGGTTTTTAGGGAGTTAGAATCTAGGATAATTTGAGTAAAAATGGTATACATTATCATAAAAGACTATTTAATCCCTGGACCTCTGTAATATTCATTTTATTATCCCATTAAATGACTACCATGATATTTGAATGATCCATAACCACATAATGGTGGAACTTGAAATAACCCAAAAAAATAACTTCACAAGCCTATAAAACATAATCGTATCCCTCTCCAAATAGATACTAATGATGTTGAACTCCAAAAAATTCCCAAAGATTCTTTGTATTCTCTTCCTTAGATTCATAGTATATAGGGATGTTCTCAATGACAAACACCATCAACTGATTTAAGAAATACAAATACTCTCTATTCACCAAAACCATGAAAACTATTTTGGATCTTTTTCCCATTGATCATCATCACCTCTATTTCCATGATTCCCCATGCTTGACACCTATTGAATAAGAACCACCACATTCTATATTCCCCACGTATCATCATCACATCCAAGGAATCCCAATGCCTCATTCAGAAAACAGATAAAACTGAAGGTCTTAAACACATATAACAACTAATAAATTATCACAGAGTTAGAAATTGAACACCAATTGTTCTATAGACTATGTCACAAAAGCTGTTGGAGTTTTCTCCCCATGTGTAATCATCGTTGACCTATACCATTCGGTGAACTACTGGGACATCCTATGAATCAAATTTGATGTGAACATGTTGAGGATATAGACTATGATCTATATCTAGAAAATTAATAAAATAGGGACACCTATTTCATTAATATTAAAGAATTAATATTAATTAATTATTTATGGTTTAGTACAATCTCGTGTTTTACCCCTTAAAATACATGCACAATGATGAATTATGGATTATGCTTTCCAAGGTCTATACCCTAAAACTATTATTACATCTCATAATCGGCTCAGTATACATAAATGGCCTTTTAATGAATCACTTGGAGAACTAAATAATAATTCCATATCAAGTCTCTAGTGTTTACCTCACTCACAATGTTTAACTGACATGTTTTCCCTACGTACCCATGGGGTCCCCAAATGTGCCCACATCCAAACTATATCACGTCTCTATGAAAATCCGTTAAATAAAATTCTATATTGTCCCCTCCCCAAAAAGTTACTCCTACTAGGATATTAATGTGATAAGGGAGATAGGTATTACCAAATCCCCACTCTAACTGGTATAAATATGTAAAAAATAATCAAGTGTATAAAATACACAGAAATGAGATGAATTGACATATAAGAAGAATAATAGAAAAGGAAAATTAGGTACAACCACCATAAATCTCTTTAACAAGAAAAATTTAAGGTTATGAAATACATAAATTTAATTAAATACATATTGAAAAACTATAAAATAATCTACATTGAGTAAAATTTAAATCCATTATAGTGATCTCAAAGATGAAAAAGGTCCTTGAAAACACCATGAGATAGAAAATTCCCACATGATCACCTAAAATCGGTTATTTTTTTGAAAAGAGTTTATATAAAAATGTAATAATAATAAGAATACTTATTGGGATCCTACTTGGAGCCTCTCTTGAAAATGACAATGAAATCATTAGAAATATTTGTGACGAATTAGTGTAGCTTAGCCATAACCTAATCAGGTATACTCATCTATCATCATCACAATGTCTCTATCACCATGTATCACAAAACAATATTCATATAATATACAATATAAAAACAAATTATGGTACCTCACTACTACATCCCCCCTAGATTTGTAATATTTCAAACATTGCATTTCCAAAGAAATCACTCTCCAAAATAAATCCTTCCAGAAGACACATGGCCTACTATATGATATCGTGCACCTCATGCATCATATCATCTCATCATCACTTAATATCAACCTCACGTATCACATAATTTAATAATCAAATTCCACATATATATTTATAGTAATATTGTAGATTGTAGGAGCCACCAAAACCCATATAATAAGTATTATACCTCAATATGTTACATCTCATACATGAAAAAACTATAATAATCCTTACGATACTATACCCAGATATACATGATTGTGATATAATCACTAATCATAAAAAAACTCAATACATATATATGGTAAATGTAACCACAATTCACACTATCACATAAAATTATTAATAGAAGAATTTAAAACTATAGGGGGTAGTCATCCATCCATTCCTAGCCAAGTTGGGTGTTAGGGAAAACAACCACCCATAGTCCACTAGTTGCCACTATCCCTATGAGTAAGTGTGGGGTAGCATATAAAATTAAATCTCATAAATGTTATATATATATATATATATATATATCCCATAACCTCACTATAAAAATTAACCATGTGTTGTGTTCAATTGCATTTATCATCACTCGGACACTCTATAACCACTACTAAGAATTAAATATCCTATAAGAACAGAAACATTGCAAAACTAATTTCAATTATTTTGTTCCATTAAAAATTTCACTTTACATTAATTAAATCATGACACCTTAAATAAAATTATTTAATTTTACATTACCTTAAAAACCAACCCAATTCAATTCCCTCCATGCATTACCCAACAAAATCAACATTTCCTCAATATTATCATCATTTGTATTCAATCAGGACATTAAATCATGGGTTAAAGACCTTATTATTCAATTTCATTCCATAATTCTTTGTAATATTTAATTGATCCTAGGTTATAAAAAAACAAAATCATAAACCAACCATAACCAACTGCAATTATAATTGGGGAAATCAATGTAGGAAACATACAAATCAACCATTAGGCCTTTAAACAAATTCGTAAAAAAAGGAAGTATCCAATATTTTTTCACAACAACGGGCAATCAAAGCTTCTACTTGTTCAATAGATGTTGGTGTAAACCCCAAAACCCATTGCATATCATCTAGCATTGATCCCTCCATAATCATAGGAAAAAGGCTTCCAAGAAACTGGCCTCCCCACCAATGTCCCATCAAACCAACAACCATCCTAGGTGTAACAAATAAAAATTCTTATACATAGATATTACATTATTATAGATCAATATTCACTACATTACAGAAAATTATTCAGGGCCATAAATGTATAATTGATTTTCAAAATTTAAAAAATACACAACATGTCCATAATTGAGCTATGTCACCTACCAATATATTCTTCAAAACTAGCATCATTCTTAGACATATAATATATAATACCTTTTATCATAACCATGGTAAATGAAGCATAATAATTGGTGAGGTCGAATGCTCAGTAAGGGTAAAAAGGGAGATATTAATATATCATGAGTGTGGGGGTATGAGAAAAATGGAATAACATTTGACAAACACACCACATGTATTATAAATCATAAAAATGTGTTATAAAATAAATCTAGGTAGTTATTAATTTATTAATCATAATGAAATAAATGAAAATGAACCTTCTGACCGCAAAAATATCATTAGAAATACAATTGTTTCATACACATTAGTATAGAAAATCATTTCCTTAGTAGTTAAAGGATCATTTCAAATTCTATCAGAGTGGATTTGGTTTACTCTTAAAACCATCTTAATAGTCAATGATTACTCCTAAAGACTATTCTATTTGATAGATTACCTTAATGAACTAGGTAAAGAAGAAATTCTTATCCATTTTATCTCATGATATATCAATCTTTGACAAATGATTTTCATGGAGATATATGTCCCACCCATCACATAATGAAAATTATACATATGTGTACCAAATGATCATAAAGAATTCATCATATCAAAATGAATGATAACAAAAGATTTTCGTAAACATTTCATTATAGCATAACATATCTAAAAGATAATGTTTTCACAATCATTTCATCATTTCTGCATAGTATAACCCATCATAAAGGAAGAAGTTTTCATAAGAATCTAATGGTTGTTTAAACTATGGAAGAGGAATGTTTTTCATAAGCATCATTTCATCATAAAAAATATATTCAATGATATAATAATAATATTATCCTTGGATCATATCTCTAGTAATGCATATGTATGATCAAAGAGAATCATATTACATGGAAAATGATTTTGAAAGATCCCTTGGAACAATTTAGGAAGAAAATAAACCTTCCACATTGAAAAGAATCTTATAAATCGTATATATATCTTCAAAATCATTTTCATTTAATGTTATCTTTGAAACACATTAAGTGAGATTTAAATATTATTTAAAACATTTATGGAGTAGAATATATTTTATACATTGAAGAAAATATTTTTAAAACATAAGAAATTTTCCAAAATATTTTATTAGAAAATATCCTTTGAAATATTATAAATGGATATTAAACAAAAACAATGGTGCTGATGGTGGAAAATAGTATTCATGTTTTACATATTAAAAATTGATTCCTTTCAATTTTTTGTTAAAATCCAAACATTCCATGCTTTGAAAATGGCATGATTATTTTATTCAAAATATATTCTAAAATAAAATAATCAACAAAAATTACTTTGTTGAATCTATAAAAATATGATAAAACCCATTTTTGGAAAACAAATTACCAACCTTCTATAAAGAACATGACTGAGTCGGCTGTAGTAGTCACCCATGGTGGTCTAAAACATCGTGAGATATTGAAACGAACAACATGACTCATGTAGAACTGAGGAAATAAGAAATTTCAACATTGAATAAAGAAATAAATATCCATGAGAGATAAAATTTCATGCAATGCTGAAAATACTAGTAATAAAAATTATCCCAAACTAAACAAGTAACTTTGTAACCATCTAACACCACCAATAAATCCCACTATTAAGTTAATAGATGAAAAGAAAACATTACATGCTAACTGATACACTTACAGTTACCTAATTTCAAAAAAACATGTTCTACAATTTTCCAATGTAAAAATTAGGGTTTGAGTATTAATCCAGCTATGATATCACCAAATAATGTATACAAGTTATAATATCAAATATCCATGTGTTACATGTGTAAAAATAAATCCAATTTATAAATTATTGCCCGAAATAAAAATGTTTGTATACATTAAATTATTCAATATAAAGTAATATCATATTCAAAAAACCTAGAAATATTTTAGTTATAGAAGAAAAATTGGTAAACTAAACAAGTGATTAGAAAACTACAAAATAAACCATCAAGCTATAAACATTATATAAATGGAAAAGAACACGATTTGGAATGAACATGATTAAAATATGTACTACAAAAAAGAGAATACTAACACATACATATGTTGATTTCAACTATATTAAAATCCTACCATAGTATATTTATATAAAAAATTAACCCCTATTGGTTACACTCACACTATGGTTACGAATGTCAATTTCCCAATGCTCTGAAGATTCCAAAAATGCTAGGTTTTTTCAAAACCATTTCAAAAGTCCATGATGACAATTAATAAAACCCCTTTTAAACAAAAGAGAATCCATTTCAATGAAATAAATTAGATGGATCAAGAATAACATAATGAAACTCGCTAATTAGAAACACATTTATATACATACCTACATTATGAATGATGAAAACTTTTCCTCCATCTAATTCATAAAATGAAAAAAATAAGGATCTAATTTTGACAGAGAATTGATGACAAGAAACTAACTTCGATTATATAGTCCACTAATATATCATTAATATGAATAAAAAACATATTCAAGACTACCACCATGACCAAATGAAATTAATAAACTAACATATATATTTTGAGTGTTTTTTTTTCGATGACCACCTCTGTCAAACACTAAACCGGGTGTTTCAAAAGGATTCCAATCACCCAAAATAAACCCAAATAATTTTCCTATTTGATATGAAATCCCTCACACTAAATGAAAAAAGTTCCATGTGTGCAGTGTATTTAAGACTATTTTACCAAAGGAATTCATGCAATCAATCACTATATATCCATTAAATCAAAATAATTGAAAATATAAAAAAAATGGTGACACCTTGTATTTAATTAAATTTTAATAGATGTTTTTCAGGTGATGGTTTCACATCAAGTAAAAATCTCACACCCTTCATGATAATTGAAATGTCTTCAATACAATAAATTCAAATAGTGTTACCCCTTCATAATGTAAATTTTTCCAGTGGGTTGTGATCATCCAACTTTTTGTCAAAAAAAACCACTATACCAAAACATAAAGATCTTTAGTATCATGGATAACATCCTAAATCCATTTACATATTTACACATGGACTCCATTAAACCTAAAAAACCCATGTACATTAGTTCAATTGATCCAGAAAAAGATATTCATTCCCAATATTATATCAATTCAACCACAAAAAGGGAAACCAAAACACGTGCCAAATAAAAAAGGAATGTATGTAATTTGGGGGTATAATAACCCCGCCATAAATGATTTTTCCACAAAAATTCATCAGTTTCATAAACTCAAAAAAAATCAAGGCTAGAACAACACCTTAAAAAATTGTCACTCCCATTTCTTATGTCTATCATGTATGCACATCCATAGTACATGGTCCAAAGGAATCAATATACAATGCCATACATTCTCTTTTAGGTCTATATTTTTGAAATGGTTTCTCATCTATGGTGATTTTGGGAACAAGATCAACGTCCTCACATTCAATTGCATGGGATGTATCTGGTCAATACATCTGTAACTGGTAAACGTGAAAAATGATATCAATGAAATTTAAATTAGATGGTAAGACCGTCTAATTGGAAACCCTTCCTTATTTTCTATTGATCTCAAAGGGGCCTAATAACCTAGTTTCCAACTTCTCCCACTTATACAATTAATGGAATCCAAATTGAGGTGAAATTCAAATACCTAACTGATCACAAACAAAAAACTATAACAGCATGTGATGAAAATCCACATAATATTTCATATAATAATGTATCTTGATAAATATCTTTGATATCAAGAACACCCTCTCTGCCATCTCATGAATATGATTTGGCCCAACCAAAGACCACTATCTAAATTATAGACATCATAACATATATCTACATGGATTCCAATATAATGAATCAATGGGAACCATTTTTATTGATTTTTGAAATGTATTTTTATTGGAAAACTCTAATAAAGACAAATTCTTTTCAAAATAACAGCCAAAATGATACACATAAGCCAATAGAAAATCCACGAGAACCTGGAAAGCACAATATTTTTTTCAATACATCATTATGTGATATGATGTAATCAATTTCAACCCCAAACCCATTTCCTCCAACAAATCATTCCATGACCTGGATGTAAACCTCATGCCCCTTTTAGAAATAAGCTAGAGGCAGCCACATGAAGTCACAAAATCTCTAAGATATTAATGTCTGAAATTTTATAAATGTTTTTCAACTCATTGAAATAGATTAAATGTATTAATTTCATGATTCGATCTACGATCACTGAAATTGAATCCTTCTCACTAGGGTTCCATGGAAAACCAATGATGAATCTAGGTAAATATCTTCCAATTTCTGTATCGTAAGGGGTATGGGCTGCAAAAAATAAAATAAAATCCCTAATTATCTTTTATAATTTGATGAAATGTAGGAAATCATGATAATAAATATGTAATTGTACCTCTCATCCAAAACCATCACAATAGACGTCCATAATCATGATACATCGTGGTAGAAAATGGTTTCATAAAACCTCAAGAACTATGTCCACTATTCATTAACTCCCACCATATGGGAAAAGGATCAACTAGCCTATTTATAAAACATGATGTTCTCATAAGAGACTGAGACTACTAACCTATTGAGTCCCCACCATAAAATATTCAACTAAAACTCTGGAACATAGGTCAAACATAATCTCAAGCTGACCCATCTCAATATATAGTGACTCAGCCTTCATTGAATCATGAAATACCTACCCACTAGATTCTTCAATTCCCAATATCATCATAGGAAACAAACTCAAAAAAGATCATACTTTCACTAATTCTTTATTTACTTGTGCTGATAATTTTCATCACAGTGTATCAATGACCACATTTTATTTTCAATGGGTTTAAGTAATATTAGAATAAATAGTCAGGAGATACTCCACCTAGTCTCACCATCTCATGATTATATCCCTCTAAGGAAAAATATACCTTAGGATTTTATAATCAAAATATATATAAAATAGTTTAAAAAATAGGTTGTGATGAAAAGTTTTTAGTTAATTCATATATATAACCTACTAAATACTATGGGTAGGGTTGTTTTTATCATGATGATGAAACTTTTGATATTCAAAGGCCCCCAACTAACTCCCTTATATCAAGACACGGCCCAAGAACATTATAAAAGAAACGTAGAAAACATCCCATCCAAAACATGGTTATGGAAGAATCATAACATGATATGATTTCAATCTCACCTTATGTTCCTCAAAATATCATGGACACTTTTCATTCCACTAAAACATTACTCAAGTATAGGTTAAATCTATCAGTAGAGATACATATTCCCAGAATCCCCAAACAACCCACTATAAATAACCATCCAAACCCATTGTGCTTTAGATATCAAACACATTTTAGGCCCCCTCCCTTTACATAACTACCTAAACCTTTTAATGATCCCATTTGGAAGACCACTATGATATAACATGCCCCAATACATTTACTTATTGAAACCAAAAACCACATTTAGTGATATTACCATTCATTCGGTGTTCTCTAATTTTTTTTTAAAAAATGATTTCCAAATAGAACATTTTCTACTCATATGACTATGATTTATCAAAAATACCATCCCTTTACACCAAAATAGAAAAGGCACGGAACTAATGAATGATCTAGTTCAGCAAATCAAAAAATTCCATAGGAGTGTTAGTTAGTCCGAATGGTATTAACTAACCCTAAATATTTCCATAATGTATCTAAAAACAATCATATTAAAATCATATTCGTATAATCTCAGCTTGTGGCACCCTAAATGAAGGTCAACATTTAGAAAATGACAGGACAGTCAAGACTGATCAATTAGATCATCAATCCAAGGAAATGGTTATTTTTTCTCGATGGTTCCTAATTATACTTCTCATTGTCAATAAAATTTATAAATTTCCCATAAATATTTATAAAAAAATGACATTAAAATCCAATAGTGACATTCTAGGATGGATAAATACTATAGCCTCATGATTTTCATGGTGGACCATATGTACTACCAATTCAATTGGTGCAATATAGTAAGACAACAAAGAAATGGGCATCGTACCATGTATCTTATCTATGGTAAAATTGACCAATCGTTGAGGTAAAAAATGATTTAATTGACAATAGACAACCCAAAAAAACACTATAGTTATTTTAATTCCCAAACAAGTGTCAATTGAATAAAGAAACATATTTGAGAACTATTATGAGATTACCCCTGACATAAGGAACAACATGCCTCGTCCTTCCTAATGTACAATCCCACATACCATTAATAACTTCAGTGACCCCATTGTTTGATAAGAACTAAAAATGATGATGAAAACATTCTATCTAGTCCTTAACAATGATCATCAAATCCATTTTGATAATCATGTTAATGAATTCAGGATCGAGAAGTAAGAATTTCGACTCCACCTCACGGTCTGCTATCATCACTCGACATTCTTGGCACTTGAATTCTTCTTCATACCTCCATTCCAAAGGAATTAAATGAACCAAATTAAATAAAATATCCTCCAAACATAATCCCCACATGTCATCTATCTTTGACGATATAAAATAATGAGTATCACATGTATCAAATAATGCCAACACCATAGAAGTAAATATAAATATTGTACTTATAATTTTAGATATCCCTACCTCATATTCTTCTTGTGATTACTGAATTTCATAAATAATCTGGGTCACAAATCCTCCATTATATTTCATAGACACGTGAACGTCCCCTTATACATGATTTTACAAATAACTACAATAGGAATAATCAGTATGAAACTGCAATCCCATACTGAATGTGGATCCTTCCTTTCTAACTTGGGAAATCATGTCAAAAAAATATTTAAGATGGATATATTATACATATTGATTACAATTCTAGGGAGACTATTTACAATAAGGCACTGAATGACTAGGAATCACATTATCATATCAATAAACATACTTATTTCTAGTTGAATCATCCAAAACTAATCCAGAAGAAACTGGATACCCTTACACTTCCATTTTTATCTATTAGATGCATCTTGGATAAGAACAGTTTGAAATGAATATCAGATTGAATCTATTTTTGTCTACCTTGGTCTCTTAAAAATCATCCTTACTAGCTACCGCCTCAAATTTTTGAAGGCACATGAGAATCATCATTATGAAAATATTATCCCCTAACCCCAACTACAACATTTTATCCTTTAGGTAATCATTAGTAACTTCCTCTTTTTCCGGTTCACCAACACACCAAAATGGGTGGAGTACATCTGAATGGTATGTTATCCCTACTCTAAGTACAAAATTCCTAAGTAATTTTACAACAATGTTTTCCATGAAAATATATCAGGTTTATGATTTTCATGAAATAATCATACATCATATCCTTTTGCAACATAGCCTTCCTGATAAATTTTCACCATATCCTACCCAGTCCATTAATAATATACATGAAAAACCCCATCATATATTCCATAGGATTCCTTAAATAGTAGATGAGACACTTAATTCTCTCAACATTAAGATCCCTACTCAAAAATCCTCACTCAAATTTTGAAGACCTATTCTGGTAGGCATTGTTTATTAATCACATGAGAAAATCAAAATAGTTTATAGAAGATTCTAAAATCCATTTATAATCTTAATGTATAAATATATATTCTTTTAAAAAATAAGAATGTAATGAAATTATGAATTAATGGAACATGGATGATTCCTTAAAGGAATAACACAACCATATGAATTAACCAAACTTCATGTTAATTCAAAAAACCTCAATCACCGAGTCTCAAGAATGGAAAAAATCCATTACCACTGATCATAACCCATAATTAGTCATGGAATTAACCTTGCTAGGATCTGTTTCTGTATATAATATATAAATGTTGATGGTCCTAACTCCTATCTAAAAATAAAAAACCACCACAAATAAGTGGCAGAAATAATTTTGGTTGGGTATTAAATCTGATACCAATTTGTAATGAAATATCCTAGGTTAGAAGGAAATGTCTCCCAAGTTGTTCTGTCACCATTGTTGATACTATAATGGACCAAAAGGCTCATAAAAATAAAGAAACATAAAAATAAAGTGATGAATAAAGTAGTACATATCTATGATACATGAATGTTATATCAAATACGTCCAAAACTTAAATATAATGAATAAAAAATAAATATCCATTTGACCATCTTTCATCACATATCCATCCTATATTGAAGGAGAAAATGACAGGAGAACATAAAATCTTTAAAAATTACCTTCCCTTTCCCTGAGTCATGTTAAACAACATCTAAACCCAATGAAGAAAAATATAGGGTGTGATCATCGAGCACATTCTGATATTATCCAATATTCTATTCACATTCTAACATCACTAATAAATATCTTCTAGCTTTAAAATATCCATGATTATAAATAATTTTCATTAATAAACCCATTTTTAATCATTCTGTTATTTTTGATAAGTTCATACCATATTCACCAAACCCAGGAATGTATATTGTATAAATGAAAAACATATAAACTAAACATAAAATAAAATACCAATGAAATAACCCATTATACAATATACTGTATATAAAACACATAGGACACTATTTTTTCTATATCCATTGTTCAAATTTACTATACAAAAATAAATCCTAAACAAGTCATAAGTTAATTCTAGGTAAGATCATGTCTTACTACATAATTTAGTCTTTACAAATGTATCCCTAGTAGTACCACATACCCTAGGGTTTCCCAATTATATTTAAAAATTCCCATAAGGTCCCCATAATGATAATTTAATCCAAAACAAATTCCATAATCCATGACCAGATTTAATAAAAACCAAATTTACACCAATGAAAATCTATTTCAATAAACATCCCTATTTGATCAATTATATCATATATAAATATATGAATTAAAAACACCTGCATAAAAAATTTACCTCAAATTTGACAGAAACTAATCCTCCATTAATTATGAAGACTGAAAACCATGTATCAGCCTTCTGAAGGAAATACATGATAAAAAACTAAAAATGATTGACACGAAGCACCAATAAATTATTAAAATGAATAAAAATGTAGAAAATTAAAACACTGTGAGCCGTGGAAATAGAGAATAAAAATTTAAATCATACCATTGATATGCGATGCCACTACCAAATGAGTCAAAAACTGAATGGAGTGATTTGAAAGAAGGAAGATTACCCAATATAACCCCAAAGTTCCTCATGGTTTGTGACATATTACTGCACACTAAATGAAAAAAGAGTTTGATGTGTAGCATGATTAATATATATTGACCACAGAATTCACGTTGTCAATCCCTTTAATGAATTAAAATACCATAAATTAAAAAATGATAAATTGTGTCTTCTAGGATTAAATTAAATAATGCTCAATGTTTTCACATCGAGTAACAGTTTAATTACCCTTAAAATTTTCAATCCCAGCAAGAGTCTGATGAAATATTCCCTATAATATATTCACATTATATAACCCATTCATTAGTTGAATGTGTCTATCATGTAGTGATCAACCTAATTTATATAGAAAAAATCTGAACCAAAATATATATCTCAACGGTCACAAGGTGGATGATTAAAACCCATTTATACATTTACAAACAAAGTCTTATAATCAAAACAAACATACATTGCTGAAAATTAGTCTCTTTCCACCCAAATAGTATCTAAAATCATCAGAAGCACAAATTCCACTCACATAATATGTTAAATCAAAACAACTACGGAAATTATTAATAATTAATGGAAATGGGGTGTTACAACATTGATATTTAAGAAAAATGATTCTCAATTATAGTGTGAAAAAACGTCAGATCTTCTTAAAATCATTTTTAAAAAAATATTACAGATAAAAGAGTTAAAGAATATTACCATTACATTAATAATATAATGAATAAATATCACATATGAAAATATATTTTCTTAATCTAGAAATATATAATAATTCCAAGAAGGGATACATACACAGAACAACCCTGAATATCGATGATATATATGAAATAAACATGTGCCTCTTTGGTGATATATAAGTCATAAGAACAATGAAATAATTGCATTAAATGAATCACGATGTATCATAATAATACATAAATTAATTATAATACATTTATATGGAGTTTTATATACACATATCAAAATATGATTGGGTGATAACAAAACATACATCACAAAAGGAGAATTGAGAGAAAATTTCCATACTACATTGCAAGCATTGAAATTGTGAAACACTTGAAATAGAAATCATTAAATAGATATTTAAATCACCATAATTTTCAGTATGATCATCATAAATTAAATTGACATATAATATATACACTTTATAAAATAAAAAAAGTGGTGAATATGGTATGTTTCTTAGAGAAGTAACAAAAGTGAGTTGGAAATACCTTTCCATGTTGGTATCATTTTAACCAAAAACCTCCTAAAATAGTGATTATGTATAGGGTTTCTAAAATCCAATTAATTTAATTAATATAAATACAAAATTAAATCATGATATTTATATTCAATAGATTTATGAAACTGGTGGTGAATATGGATTGTATCCCACTGAAAACAATGTGAGATGAAAATACCTTAATGTATGTCTCAACTTCATTCATATATATTCATACCTATTTTATAATAAAAATAAGTTTATTTTACATATATTAAATGTTAATAATTATATATATCATATATATATTATTTAATAATGAACATTTATTACTCAATTTTTAAATATTTTCATGTTTGTGTCATGTTTCATGGAATAACTACATCGTTTTTCTGTACAATCTGATTTTTTATTTTATATTCCACTTCATTTGAACTTGGTTCCATAATATAAAAAATTTAATAAATTTAATAAATTTAATAAATATTTTTTATCAATATATTAGTTTAATCTTTAAATGAAAGAGATAGAAATTGAAATACACCGTTTAAAGAGTCTGTAAGATATATGCTCGCATAAATGTTGCTTCAATTTTATGAAAGGATTGAAATAAATAAAGGTAAATAAAATATTACCATTAATGTTTTTAATATATATAACATATTTTCATTAAAAAAATATTTATTACATTCCATTTAATCCATGAGTGAATCAAATTGCTTTGCAAGGCGGTATTCCACCGTACACAAAAAAGTCATTATCGTATTCCAATAGAATATAAAATAAGGATGTATTTGGGATATTATAAATCCATATGTATAATATAATGATAATTATAATATATAAAAATATAATCCATCATTATATCCTACCATGAGAGGTTTTCATGGTGAAAAAATAATATCAGATCTGGAGATAATGGTCTGTAGTGTGCGTAAATAATGATTTTGTATCCCATTTCATTAATGTATAAATGGTTGGTGTTAATTATGGTAACATAAAAAAATATGTAAAAATTATATTGTAATGTTCTTATATCATAATTTTTTATAATAATTTAATTATTTGTAGAAAAAAATATAATAAAAATTCTTGTTGAATAACTTCACCCCTTCATCGGGTATACTCTATAGGAATGAACAAAATTATTTCATATGATGGACTTATTAACCAAAATAAGGCTTCAATGATGTGATTATGGATGTAATTAATATATTTGGTATATTATTGGAAAAACTATTTTTTTCTATTTTGAATCAAGGTTGAGAACAGTGGCCTTTTAGAAGTGAGGTGAGTGGCACTCTTTTAACATTTTTAATAAAAAAGGTCTACCAACATTTTTCACAATAAAAATGGATATAAGATAGTCCCTTATAGAGGATTATACAATTAAATGTCTAAATATACCCATTAAATTGGTTTTCTACAAGTGTTGGATCATTTTTAAGGCATATCAAAATATTTAAACCTCTAGTAAACAACTATTTTCATTAAATTACATAAAATATTTTAACAGTTTTTACAATAAATTATGGATAAAAAGTTATTTTAAATATTTAAAAAATATAATTTTTTTAATTAAAAAATGGAATACTTTTTAAATTTTTTTTACAGAATTTTCAAAATTAAATTTAAAATTCATTCTGCATACGTGATGAGAATGATGTTTTGTAATGAAAGAATGCTTAAAAATTTGAAATTTTTTATATCAAAATTTAAAATAAAATTAATTAAAAAGACAATTATTTGACTAATAGAAAAATAATTAAACTAATTTTTTTTAAACCATTTTAAAACAATTTGGATGTTCTAGAATATTTTAAAATAAATGATTATTCTTAGTAAAAAACAGTAGTTTTCACTATTCATCAAAAAACATTATCATTCCAAAAAATTCACAAAAAATCACGTCAATATATGTTTTCATGGTTATTACAAAAATTGAAGCTTTATTATTGAAATAATTTTTAAAATGGTGGAAAAATTAATTTAAACATAATTGTGAAAAGGGAATCAAAAATTCTATAAAGAAATTTTTTTAATTGTGAAATTTAAGTTTTGTATTTTCTTTTTTCTTTCCTATAAAACAAAATATATAAATGATAATTTTTTTGATTATATAATATTAAAATTTCATTAAAAATATTCAAAAAAAATATATTTATTGATTTATTTTGATAAAAAATTCATAAATATAATTTTTCATAACATGTTTTTTTATTTTTTCAAATATTCTTTATTTTAATTTCTATATAATTAGTCACAAAAGAATTAATTTTATACACATGTGTAAATAATATCTCTTAATAATTTAGATAATATAATTCATACCCACCATTAAAAATGATAAGTGATAATTATCTTATTAAATAATGATATTTTAATAGTACGTTACGTTTAATTTAAACTCGGTGTTGTGTGTTACAAAAGATAAGCTCAATGTTCTGGGTATTGTAACCTAAACATAGTATTTAAGTTAACATAATGTAAAATAATTTATTCATTTAATGAAAAGTTTATAAAATAATAATGTTATTATTAAAAAATCCAAAAATATCAGGGTGTTTCATTCTACCCCTTTAAAAAGTACATCCTCACATGTATAACTTGTTCTCAGTAAAAAAGTGGTTAAGATATGAAAATTCGTTTTTGGGGATATAGACTTCATGAAAATGGATAGTAAAAACTACTCTTTAAATAGAGGAAGTGATGTGTCATGTTCATCTGGTATAACACATACTAGGATTCAATTTAGGTGAATAGTCAAAGGAAGTGAATATTTAGATATGGGGAAAAACATAATGTAAAAATAATGGTGGTGAGTGATAGAAAACTCGGTCATAGAAATTTTAATAAAACCAAATTCAAAAGTATTTGATAATTGAAAATACCATTCATTCATTAAAAATTAAGGTAATTATATAAAATTTCATTTCAATATAATTTTCAAACATTTGAAATATAAGCAAGAGATGATATACATACATGATCCATTTTATTTCATAAGAACAATAACATAATTTACTTGTTATTTGATAAATTTCCACTTATTCTATTAATGAAATGAAGGAAACTTAAATTATGAAAAAATTAATTTTTGATCATAAGATCCATAAAATAATGATATATAATTCCCTTTTTCTGTGGTTATTATTAGAAATATTATTATTATGATTTCTTTTACAATATCATCCAATGTTAAACAGAATCCATTCATTGAATAGGTAACATTAAGGATCCTCCACATCTAACTAGAATGGAAATAAAATTAATTAGATTACTAAATATCCAAAACAAATTATCATTAATCCCCCAAACTACCTGAAGTGGATCTGAATGTAACATACCAAATATGTGAGTACATTTATCATATATTCTCCTGAAACATGTTAATATCATAAATTACAAAAAAACATAAATGAAAAAATAAATATTTCTTATTTATATACAGAAAACCATAAATTATTAAAAATTTATTCTTTAAATATAATAATTCTATAAACTCTATTAAGGGAAACATAAATAACCCTATCCAAAAAACATTAATCAGTTCTATGGTCATCAATAATATTAATTTTACTTTATTTATATCAATAATATCATTATACAAACTAAATACAATTCTCTAAACATCACGAAATTATTAAATCTTATCATCCCATAATCAAAATATAACCACTATATTAAATTACTTTATCTAGTCCATGAGTGCAATTAATTTATTAATGAATATACCTAGTGAAATATATATTATGGAACAAACCATAGAAGATGATTGAGTCTAATAACATAAATACCTTATAAAAAATATAAATCATTAAACCCCAAAACATAAATACCTCAATAATTCCACTTTAAACAAACAACATCGACTAAGTATCATTGTACTAATTCTTAAGACATGTTTCCTTTCATATATAAATTTTATTCTCTTCATCATATGTAATATAACGATTCCCCATACATCCTTGCTGACTCCCATAATGATAATTCCATTTAGGACATTGATAATCATAATTCCAACACATTCCATAATGTAAACATTCAAAATTTGATGATATCTTGTGAATAACATTTTTATCATCCACTGTGTAAACTATACTTTTTAATTTTTATTCTAAAATTACTTGTTTTATGTCCATATTTTTTATACTCAAAACATCTTCCCATTCATTTATTACATTCAATTTTGTTATTCTTCTCATATTCAAGACATATAATAAAATGTGTATTCATTCCACTATGGTCTCCACCACCCAAACTCTCAATAAAATGCATTTATATCATCATTAGTGATTACAAGATTCAGTAATGAATAAAATTATTGATCACATATTATGATAACTGATTATTCATAAGCATTGTATCATTCACTCTTTTCATCATATCTATTGGTCTATCATCGAAAGATTTTCTATCACATTCAATGTTTATCCAGTTCTTTATAGTTTCAAACATTTAATGAAAGAAAAATGTATAGTGTGGTGAAAATAATTATACAAGGGAACCACATTATCATGAAAAATTAAAAAAACTATTTTTAAATCAACACACCTTATTTTTAATCTATAATTTCATTAGGTTAACCTAGTTCATTCCCGATAATTATTTAAATCCATCAAGATGTTTCTTAAAGAGTTTATTAATTTCCAAAGATTCTCCCCTAGGTGTCTTAAACTGGTATTATACCATGGCCTAATATCATGCACCATGTGGTGATTGTGTCTAGCTCAATGCACCCTTTTCAGAGTTATTACCCTTAGGTAACTATATTCCTAATCCTAATAAACTAAGTCTATCTATATTGGGTTGTAATTAATTGTAAACCACTCACTCTATCCATTACCAAAATTCCATGATATTTTACGATACTTTGACTCATCCTTAGACTTATCCCTGGACCAATACCATGAGATATCTAATGAAATGTCTATATAAATATACCTAGTTGTTTCAATAATGTTTTATTGTCTTATTAACCAAAGGAAAATTAAACATTTCAATTGATACTAATTGTAGTAGTCAAAACATCTCGTACATAGATATTACATTTTTTCCGATTAAAATTATTTAGATTACAAAAATAAATTCCGATGAATTGTAAGAGTATACTAAATTTGGAAATGTGGGCTCATAAAAAACTTGTTCATAAGTGAACTACTTAACATCCCGCTATGTTATTAATGATTTAGAACCCTTCTTGGGAAAATCAAAGATAACTCCTTTCATCATTAGATAGGGAAAATAAAAATACAAATTGCTAAGATCATACGGTGGTTTAGTGTAAAAAAGTGAGATATCAACATCTCAATAGAATAGATTTTTGAAAATATGAGAATAACCATTATGATGCATACCTTGCATATCATAGATCATAAAATAGAGTCATGGAAAATGTATTGGTAGTTCATTATACAAGAATCATATTGGAATCAAGAACCATCATCTATGGGAGCATAACATTTTCATAATAAAATTACTTTTTCGAAGCACAAAAGAATTGAAAATCAATTCCATAGTGGTTTAGGGATCTTTTACAATACAGTAATAGTGGATTATTTTTGCTCCCCCATCCAGTGTAGTAAAGAATTTTCACTCTATATACTATAATAGTGGATTGATTCACTCCCTCAACTAGGTCCACTCCCCTTTTTTTTACTATTTATCTATTGAGATATCATTCTTCACACAATAAATTGATAGGAGATATGGGTCCCACCCATCACATAATGAATATCATACATACATGTGACACATGATATTGAAATATTAATTATATTAGAGCTCATTAAAATAAAAGTGTTTCATAAAAACTTCATCATAACATATAATATGAAAAAGAAATAGATTTAATAATCACTTCAATGGTTCATCATAGTATAACCTTGGGAAAAATAAGTGGGATTCATTAAATTTTATCATCGTATAACCTATAGATAATAAATTGGTTTCATAAACATATTTTCATAAAAAACATAAACTATTCCGAGAAATAATAAGAACGTTATCCTTAGATCATATGCCTATTAAAGAATAAGTAACAACAATTTATGTAATATAAGATGGAAAATTATTTTTACCTATATATTGGAACATTTATACGGTAAAATAGCCTTCACAATTTTAAAGACACTTTTTAATGCATTAAATTTTTTCAAAATCCATTAATTTTTATATAATGTTTAAATATTATAAAAAATGATTGAAATATAATTTTAAATATTTCTTGAATAAATAAATCATTCCACATTAAAAAAAAATTAAATCATTAAACATTTAAAAAATATGATTAACGGAAAATAAAATTTAAAAATTTACAAAGATTCATTGAAATTATTGGTCTTGATGGTCGAAAATACCATTTATGTTGTACACATTAGAAGAATAATTTTAGACACACTTTTATAAAATATAAATGGGGGTTGTTTTGAAATTGAAATGGAGATTAATTTCATAAAAAATTATAAAAATTATCAAATGGGTAAATAATGTCATTTATTATACTTTTAAAAAATGATAAAAAATTTGAAAACATTGATTTTAATAAAAAAAAGATAATCATAGCGAGAGGTAAATATTGTAATATGTTTTAAAATACAATATTATAAATGATTATATGTAAAAAATTCATTAAAATGATATTATTACATGAAAATGATAATGAATAAGAATAGAAAACTAAAATGGATTTATTTTAAAGATATAAGTGTCAAATAATTACACTATGGGTGACTTACAAAATACAATCCCAAATAATGATGAGATTGTGAAATAAACCATCACCACTTTGGGAAAATTTATATCATATGACCCAAGAAATAATAAAATTGCACGAAACATTATATATCCTGAGATTAAATAAATTAATGAAATTATATTTCAGAGGGTCTTTATATACATCTCACCGAATATGAAAGGTGTATAACATTAAATATGACTCAAATAAGGCTAATGGATACATTAATACCTTACTTCCTTAGTAACATTAAAACTATACACCCGAAGTAAAGGAGGTATAAAATGGATATCTAAATAAAAACATTTATTATTTAAATCATTATATAAATCATTCATGTTCATTATAAGAACTCGAGAAAATGAAAATTTGTTGAACATGAAATGTCTATCATAGAAGTAAAAAAAAGTTATTTAGAAATACCTTATAGATTTTTTCAATTTTTCAATATAACCATCATAATGGGGAAGTACTAAAATGGATATTTAATCCCAACCATTTTGGTCAATATAAGTATAAAATATATTCAAAGGAAGTATTTAAATAATATATAAGTAAAAATTTGTGAATATGTCATGTATCCCACCGTTATAAAAGTGAGAATAAATATCGCCTTCCATACATATCGGCATTCATTATACATGTTTAAACCCCCTACATGAAAAATATTTTTATCACATTCCTTAAGGAATCATACATATATAAATAATAGTTTATTTTGTTTACTTATGGTATTTTATGACCTATTTATTCACAATTTAATGTTAAATTAAAATTTAGTAAATATCTACATTGTGTATTATATAAGTTTTGATTTATAACTTTTTTTGTACACCAAATATTTGTAATGTTTTAGTAATATAATTATTTTTAACCATCATATAATTATCATACATATTAATTTAATATTTATTTTTAGTAATTTTTAAAATAATGATGTAGAAATTTAAAAACAATTTTCATGGAGATGGTTGGCCTTACAAATGCATGAACGTAGTTTCAAATTTTTAAATGGGTTGAAAGAAAAAAAAATGTATTCAATTTATTACCAGTAAAAATAACTTTTATGTTGTATTAATAACATATATTACCTAAAACCATATTTATTACCTTACATGTAAAGCATCAATGAATCGTATCACTTTATGTGGCGATAGTCCTTCGTAAAAACGAGTGATGTTATTTTATTCCAATTGAACAGATGTTATGGAGGTATATATGATATAATATTTCCAAAATTTTAATAATATCATAAATAAAATATATTCAAATTTCAAAAATAATTATATGCATATATGCGAGGTGGTGTTGGAAATTGAATAACATCAGCTTGCGAGTTGGTAGACTGCCTTAGTCATGAATGATGATTTCATATACCATTTGATGGAAGTGGATATAAAAGTATTTAATGCACATAACATAAAAAAATCTCAGTATATGTATAATAATTATTTTACTATATAATCATATTTTAATATTAATATGTTGAGGTCGACGAAAAATAAAATATAAACACTCATTGAAGAGAATTATTTTGTATTCGGGTAACCTCCTTATGTTTTGAAGACAACCGTTCCTATGTTAGAATTTTGATGAAACAAAGGAATATATAATTATAATATGAATTTAAGGAATATATTTTTTTAGGTATTATCAATAAAAAATGACTTTTGATGTGTGTTGTAGAGAGAAGAACACGTGTTCCATTTAAAAGTGAAATGAATGGCACAAATTATATCTTTAGAATGATAAAGTTGTAACCCTATTTTGGACATGTAAAAGGCTCCAAAAAGAGAGATTATCAAGAGTTATTCACAATAATTTGGATATATGTCTAGCTAATTAGTCTTTTAAAAGTTTATTGTGTCATTTTAAAACCATATTAATTTAGTTTAACCCCTTATACGCCAATGTATTCTAAAAATTGTAAAAAAGTATCATTCTTACGTTTAATTATGCTCAAAAAACCTGTCGAACATATTATGAAATATATATTATTCTTATAAAAATTATCATAACAATTTTAAAAAATTTAATTCATAAAATTGGATATTTGTAATATAATCTAGTTTTTGAAAGAGAAAATGTAAAAAGTATAAAATGATTTTATATAATCATTCGAAATAAAATTGGTTAAAATGACCTAAATTGGATTACTAGAAATATAATTGAAATATTTTTAATTTTAGAACCATATTAAAATATTTTTCATTCTTTTAAAAGTTTTAAATGAATATATAATTTTTTATAAATCCATAATGTTTCACTTCTTATCGAACAATTTGTATTTTGAGATACTTTATTAAAAAATAACTCCAAGATAATTATGGAATTATTATTTCAAATTTTTTTATATTTTAAAATAATTTCTTTTTAATTTTAAAATATTTTTCTAAAAGGAAAAAAATAATTTTTTTTAGAAAAATTCAGTTTGTAAGTGTAAAATTGTTTTTAATCTTTTTTCTTGTCTAGAAATACATATGATTAATTTTGAAATATTTACTGAAGAAATTATATATTAATATAATTAAAATAGTTTTCCAAAAGGTGTGTTTTCTATTTTTTGGTTAAATTCATTCATTTTTATGAAAATTGTTTCTTAGAAATATATTTCTTTTATTTTCAATTTTTTTAATTATAATGATTTGGTCACCAAATAATTCATTTTATAAAGAGTTTTTAACAATAAATTACCAAAATTAGTTAATATTATTCATACACTCTTTATAAATGGAATGTTGGTAAATATAATAATAAATAATAATAATATTTTAATAGTATGTGTGTGTCTTTTAAACTCAATTTCGTGTGTAACGTGATATAAACTCAGTTTTGTTTTTGATAAATGATAATATCACTGTTGTGTGTGAAATAAGATAAAAATTATGTTGTCTGTAATTTAAAATATTAAATTTATTGAATTTATTGAATATATATATATATATATATATATTTCACAAATAATTTCGTGATACATTCTACCACCTTAAAAAACTATTCCCTTGTAATTTCAACTTTTTCATTGTAGACAAGGGTTTATCATTTGAAAATCACTTTTCTGGAAGCCTTCATCACAAATAGGATTAATAAAACATCTTATTTAAAAATAGAAATTGATTTGCGAAGGACATATGGAATAAGACCTTCTAGGTTTTTGAATAAGAGAACATATGTGGGTAGTGAAAAAATGAAATGGAAGAAAATTTTAATGTCTAAATATCAATTTATTATAATAGAGAAGATAGATTGGAGAAATTGATCATCAAAAAATCCATAAACCTTTGGTAGGTGAAAATACCATTACGTTCTTATAAATTAATTGAAATGTACATCATTTTATTTCAAGATCCTATTAATAGATTTTTAAAATTTTCATGACCTGGTTAACTTTATTTATTTCATTCCATTTTATAAGAACAAAAAAATCCTATGTTTGTGGTTAGATCAATTTTCATATCATCATTTACATTAATAAATGAAGAAAAAAATGTTCTTTGGGAACTACTAGAATATAAAACCCAAAAAATAATTATAATTCATTACATTTTTATCTAGTAATTATAAAAAATATAATTGTTAGCACAATTTATCTAATAAAATCCAACGTTATGTATAGTCCATTTGATGAATAGTTGACCTTAAATATCCTCCATGAATATCTAAAATTTAAATCTAACAACTATAACTATTTAACTAAATCAATGAAAATAATTATCAACAACCCCAAAAAAGATGATCTAGATCCTAGTTTCACAAACCAAATATGTGAAAAAATTTATCACTGATTCTCCTAAACCACAGTAATATCCAAAATCTCCCTAAAAACAATCCTAGATAATAATTACGTGAATAAATCCAATAAATATTTAATATATTAAATAAATCTTATAATATTGTAAAATACATCATTGATAACATAAACCACTTTCTCCAAAAAACGTTATTCATTTCAAATGGAATCAACCCTATCCAATTTTATTTATTCATATCAATCATCTCTTTTTCAAGACAAAACACTATTATCTCATCATTACTAATATATTAAGTGTCATATTCCCTTAATGAAAATATCATCGTTTCCATTAAATCTTGTTTTTAGGCCATTAGTACCACTTATCATATTCTTGCAACTCCTTAATGAAAAACTACATTGGAAGAATCGATTGATGTATCATGATTATAATAACAAAAATACCCCTGAAAAAAATATATTTATTTAAATACCAAATAAAAAAATATCTTTAAGACCCAATGATTTTATTTTATGATTTTTTTAAAAAATTAATCTCATTAATAGCTTATGTTTCACATTGCACCAAGAATAAAAGAACCATGATATTCTAGTGATATTATTATTTTGACAAATCAATTTTAACCAAATGGTTAAATTAGAAAAAATGAAATTATTAATCAAATTATAAAATTTTACATTATATAGTCAATAAAATGTTTTTATATTCGTATAAAATGATTTTAAAAACACAAGTTAATTATAAATCAAACATCATGTTTAAAAGCACAGATTTTTTAAAAGGTATTTGTATCACCTTTTAATGAAAATCATGTTTTAAAACTCAATTTTCAATTTTTTATAAATTATATTGAATAAAATAAAATTATAATTATAATTATAATTTCAAAATTACCTTATAGTGAATTATTGTTATTTATTTGAAAATAATTATTTTCTATCTAAATTTAGATTAAATAATATTTAGTTGTCAATAATATAATTTATCTCATTTTAATAAAATTTATACCTTATTTTCGTGTAAGTACATTTTTTTGATAAAAATCAATTTTCAATAAAATAGTTTTGATTTGGGTTTTAATAGTATAATTTTAAATTAAATTCTTCCAGTAATATATTTTTGAAATTTTAAAAATTAATTCGTTACTTTTAATATGAAGGTAAAAATTTATTAAATATTTTCTTTATATTTTTTAAATTCTGAATAATAATTTTGGTAATTGTTTTATTACCATGTTTAACATCAAATAAATTAATTAAGGGTTAAATTAATATGATAAGGATTATAAAATTACCTTTTATTATACTAAAATTTTATTGAATGATTTTTATTCAACCATTAACACCTAAGGTTCTAGTTCATGTTATTTAATGGTAACATTTTTTATGAAAATTATTTTATATAATTAAAATCAATAAAAGTCAAAATAATGTGTGATTATTTGTCTTAAATATATTAAATTTTCCCTCATGGAAGAAAAGGTAGGTTATAAATGATTATAAGTTCCCATTTTTATCTTAATACACTTATATTAATGATATATTATTTTCCCTGAATTTTCGGACCATTTGGAAGTAGTTATGTTATTTATAATCTTTCATTTGATGAAATGTAAAAGATGTCACATTCACATTTTTAATCACTATATGTTTTTTATATGTATTTATAGTTAATATATCTTAAATATGGATATTTTATAAAATTAAAAATATTTATCAAAATATTTATATTTTTTTCAGGGAAGAAATAATTACATTAAATAATTATACCAAGATGATGTGGTAACTATTTTATTTTTGAATCAATAAAATAAAATATATTAAATGTATTAAAATAAATATAATTGGAATAAATTATGGTTAGAAAATAATTTTTTAAATTATTATGTCATATTATGGGGTATTTGTTTTCATTTTATCTTGTTTTCTTGTTATTACTATGGTAAAAGTAATGAATATTGTCAAAATTGACCCTAATGATATTTTATCTGAATAAAAATGATAAATTATTTAAAAATTATGAAAATCATTAAAAAAAATTGATTATGATTTGAACAAAATTTACCTCAAATATTTTTGATGGTCCAATTTAGATTTCATTATTTACAATTACAACATTTTAATATTTAATAAATTTATAGGATAATAGAAATTAAAAATTGGTTAAATATGGTCAAACAACATGATAAGGTTTTATGTAAAACAAAAAAATGTATAAATTTTATTTTCATAGGATATTAAAACCACTTATAATCATATATTTTAATCCACTTTGATATTTTGATATTTGGGTAGAGAATTAATAAATTTTAATTTAACATTTTCATGACTTCCAAGGGTGGCCCTGACCTAAATTATAAAGAGGCCCTCATTACTTCATTTCATTTCACCACCATTAAGCCTAATAGATAAAAAAATAGGTAAATTTAAATTATAAACATACTTTGTTAATATCTAGTGGTTATTATACATCCAAATTTCCAAACCCATATATCTTAATATGAGATTAAAGTATGTTTGGTGAAGAAGAAGTTCATCATCTTTATCGACTCTTTCAATTTTTCTTATTCTACAACTTACTATACATGTTTATTAACATTATAAGGTAATAACTCAAGTTTAATATATATATATATATATATATTATGATTATCAGAAATCCAAATTCATCCTTTTATTTATCTTATGAAAACCGAAGGCACTGCACGTTCATGCATACGACATATTGTCTTTGCGCCATTGTGTCAGCTGATTCCATCACCACATTACATGGATGGATATAATGATGGAAATAATAGATCTAAATGATTAATATTATATGATATTTAATTTTTAAAAAATTAATATACCTTCCACTCCCAAACCCGTTCACCATTAAGGGGATGATATCATCGCTCGTTCGTACATACGACCTTCTATCTCCAAAAAATGATGTGATTCATTTTTCATGTTCACCAATCAAAAATTATTATAAAAATGTGTATAATGAATAAATTTGATATGTAATACCATAATAATATTAATAAGATTATGTAATTATATCATTTTTAGAAGAATTGGGACATACATGACGAAATATGATGAGGAAAAGTCCAAAGTAAACACCCTAAACAAGTACAATAATGAAATGTCACTAAATAATGGTTGATAAACTGATATATGGGATTCATATATGATAAAATAAATATTAATATTGTTTTATTTTAAATTTGAATCATTAATTTAACGATTATACTTGAGGATAAATCACATGCAGCTAAATGAAAGCTTGGCATAAGGGTGTTTCTCATGTCACTTTTATTTCTTGAAGATATATGCCTAAATCACCACTTATTAATTTTGGTTATTGTAAATTTATTTCCCCTTTAATATATAATATCATTATTCTAATTTTATTGATTGTATTATGTTATTAAATTTATTTTTGTTGTTATTAATTTTGGGAATATGATTTTAATTGATATAATGTTGTAAGGATTTCATATAAATTCATATTCAATAAAGACGTATTTTTTATTAAATAACTATTTACATTTATGTGAGGTATAAAATTCCAATAGATTTATTTGTGATCATTATTAATTGAATATTATATTAAATATCCAAATTTATTAAATCAAGGATATGACTATTTCCTATATCGTATAATATTTTTTCATATGCAGCTTAATATAAAATTTATTTGATTAACTGGGTAAATAATCTTAAATACAAGTCTTTTCCCAATTAATATATTTTTTAATAAATAATATTCATTTATGAGTTGAATATAACATTTATAAATATGATGAACTCTTTTTTTAGATGCATACTAGGGTATAACCTAGTTATAGATTTCCCATTGACACATTGATAGTCTCATGAGACAATAATGTCGGAAAAATAAAATGTGTTTTTACTTGTATTGATTAAACTATCATATGAAAGGGATTTACAATAAATATACCCTAATTCATGTGATCCTGGAATCTAATAATTATGAATTTTCTTAATTACGATTTCAATAATTATTATCATTTATATTTTCACTAAGATATTATCGGTGGATTCAAATTGTGCTCAAGTTAATGATTAAATATAATTTGTTTCCAATTATTTAGAATTCAATATTTACTACGGATTATTCATTAATAATTAAAAATTATTTGACTAAATGGAATGTAATTAATTTATATATACCTTTCCATATTTATTGTGTTTCATTTATCATCAATTTCATAAATTAGTCTATTATATTTAACCCATAATAAGTATTTTTTCTCACTACTATTTTTATTTCCTTTCACCATGTTATGGAGAAGTGTTCTTTGAATGAGTTCATTGATGAACATTACATTCCTTTATTTAGTTTCATTTTTAATTACTAATTTAATATTTGTGAAAAGTGTGTATATAGTTATTCAACACTAATAATCTATTTGGTCCTTTTGGATTTAAATCATGTATCTATTGCAAATGTTACATTTTAAGGGACGAGATCTAGTCTACTGGCTTGTGTTGTTTATAGTTTGTTTCAGAGCACATTTAGTATAAACCTTCAGAACTAGATTTTAAAAAAATTATATTTCTTAATATAACCCTATAATATATTTTGAGTATAGATATAGAATTACTGTAACATCCCAAGTAATTAATGAATAATATATATTTTTATCTATGTCTATTAATGATTTAGATAGTGTTTTAGAGGCTTAAAATGAAAATAAATCCAATCTTAAGCATGGAATACACTAATATTTTTTAAAAGATTGTTTTACTGCCTTTTGATGGGAAACCATTTTTAAATCAATCTTTTGACAATTTTATAAGCTATGTTTGTCAAAATAAACTTATTATTTATGATTGGGACATCAAAATTTACTTTGTGTGAATTTTTGTTATTTTTCTGACAATGTTAATTTTTTAATGAATAGTGAAAAATACTGCATTTTACATCAAAAATGCTTTTTAATCTAATTTATTTATATGATTAGATTATCTTTTGAATTGATTTTAAAGTTAAATTAGAATATATTTTTACCATTTAATCCAGTGGTGGTCATTAGGATTAATTTCAATTTGTAATTGATAATAAAGTAATGCCAAACTTTTCATAGATATTGTTTCAAAAAAACCCGCTATTTGTTTTGACAACGGGAATTATTTTTAAATCAATTATTGCAATTTATGTGTTTGGAATTTGGTAAAATGTATTAAATATTTGGAATCATAAGGTCCAAATTATGTAATCAAGACTCTTTTGTTTTTGGACAATATGAATAGTAACGACGGTAATTATCTTTAATTATCTTGATTAATGAGTAATCTGGTAGTTAAGGATAATAAAATAATATCATAATAATAAAAAAATGACACCAACATGTGTCCTAATTCTACTGGTTGTCTCATGGCCGACCATGGGATGTCTTGTGCGAAACTTGGGGACCCCATGGAATCACTTTTGTAGAAAGTGACTTGTTATCTTTTTATTTTTTTAAAGAAAGTAAATATAACAAGAATGTATCACATGATTAAAACATTTTTAATTTTTCCTACATAGATTATATTTTAGACTATGAATATTCATTGGAAAGCTAAAAAGATTTCCTACATCATAGTATTTTTTCAGAAATTTTAGACTTTAAATAAATTATATTTTTTTGACATCATGATGACTCAGTGATTACCTCATTAATAAAGGATTTAAATAAAATGAAATGATAATGTAAAATATATTAACTACACATGTCCAAAACCTATTAGATAGGTGTATTTCTAACCCTTATCACCTTACCCTCAAATTATATCAATGGGGGACCTTTTTAATCCGAAAATCATTTTCAAATAAAGTAACATTTCTTTACATTCCAAGAGTGCCCCTCCTCTCCACTTATAAAAGGCCCCCACCTCTACCTCCTTACCCACACTCCCAAATCCTTTGGCTTGGCCAACCCCTACCCATTTTGTCTCTCCACATCCCTCTTTTACTCTTTGAAGCCTCACATTAGGAAAAAGTTTTCCCAAATAAGCCTTTGAGCTCAAACCAAAGGGAGTTACCCGATTTTAAGGACATTAAAGAATGATCGAGTCAAGTCGGACCCGAGGTCAAGGGAAAGGTACATGATATGATGATAGTGTCAAGGAAGTGTCAAGAAAGAATCCATGTTTTATTTTAAATATATTTCCATTGATGGGAAAGAATAATACTATCTTTATGTAACCACTTTATTTATATGTGGAATGTAATGAAAGTTTTATGATCTAATTCTCTAAAACTCTAAACCTGAAAAGATCCACAATGTGTAATATTCTAATAACTCATGATTAAGTAAGGATTAAGGCTGGGGCCTTATAGTTGTTATCATAGGTCGGTTTAGATAACTTTAGGAGTTTGAATTCTATTAAATGATTATCCAAAAATATTTTTTTTATGGTCAAATTGAAGTCATATAGTATTTTGAAGATTACCATGTTGCTTCATCTAAGACATGTTTGTTTAGAATGGTTTTCCACAGAGGAAACAGGGACGAAGTGCTAGGAAGGCATGCAGAAGGAAATAACCTTCTGAATCAGAATCCTGTGATGGTCGGAATTGGAACTGAACATTTTGTTGCAGTAATGGCGCAGTTGACTCAAGCGATAAATGGCAGTGGTATCCATACATGAGATCAGCCTGATCAACCGCAGAGGAACATGTTAGTGGTGGAACATTTCATGAGGCAACATCCCCCTTCATTCAGAGGATCATCTGACCCTGTGCTAGTTTAAGGGTGGATTAAAGCACTGGAAAAGATTTTCGATGTCATGGGGTGTTCAGACAATCAAAAGGTTAGTCTTGCTATTTACCGTTTGGAGGGTGAAGCAGATTAGTGGTGGTCGATGGTTAAAAATATCAGGGACGCTGATGAGATTGATGCTCTCTACTGGGATGAATTAAAAGGTATGTTTCTTGAAAAGTATTTTTCTAAGGCTGTTCGACATTGGATGGAAAAATAATTCTTGGAATTGAGGCAAGAGGAAGACTCAGTGGATACCTATGAAGAAAGGTTCACTCGATTGGCAAGGTATGCTCCAAATTTTATTCGAGACCTTGATAGTAAAATCAATCATTTTTACTCAGGATTAAAGCCAAAATATCAAAGGGAATTAGCTTCTCATGAGTTTAATAGTTATTAAAATCTTGTTCGATGTGCTGAGAAGGTGGAAATGGAGTTCGTTGATGATCACATGTTCTATAACAACCACCAGAAGAAGAGACCAAGGTGGCAGGAGAAAGGGAAGAATTCTTCAAAAAATTATGATGGTAAGAAATCTATGTTTCCAGTTTTTGATAAATGTGGCAAAAGGCATGCTGGGGAATATCTTCTGAATTCTGGAATGTGCTACCGATGTGGTAATATGGGACATAATTCCCGTGATTGCACTGAAAAAGATCAAGGTGAAGGTAAGACCAAATTTGATTTACAGTTAGTGAAATGTTTTAAGTACAATGAGATGGGTCACTATGCAAACGAGTGTCCGACAAAGAGCTTGAGTGATGGGAATCAGTTAGACTACAAGCATAAAGGGGTGGTGAAATCCATTGAAACTACTTCAGTAGATGTTGGGCCATCAAATGAAGTTGTATCAGGTACTTTGTTTGTTTTTTCAGATTATGCCAGTATGTTGTTTTATTCAGGGTCTACACATTCTTTCTTCTCTGAAAACGTTTCTAGTAAAATGGGAATACCATCTCAAGAAATGACTCCTGAACTTTTGGTAAAAACACCTGGGGGAAATGTTGAGGAAAAAAGAATTTTTAAGAATCTTTCTATCCTTATTTGTGGAAAGAACCTACTTGCAATCCTTATTGTTCTACCTCTAGTAGAGTTTGATGTTATCCTGGGTATGGATTGGCTCTCTATTGACCATGATAAGATTGACTGTAGAGCTAAAGAAGTTTCTTTTCAGAAAGACTTTCAGTTAGTGTACAGGAATGAACCCTTACTGTTGATAACTTATCAAGAGTCCAAGAAACTTTTAAAAGATGGAAAAGAATGTTACCTTGCACACATCGTTGAAAATAAAGGAATTGTTCAGATGAATGATGTGCCAGTGGTAAATGAGTATCCTGATGTTTTTCCTGATGAGTTTCCTAGAATAATACCAGATCGGGAAGTTGAATTTACTGTTGACTTAGTTCCTGATGATAAGCCAATTTCAAAACCCCCTTATCGAATGGCTCAAATTGAACTTTTATAGTTGAAGGAGCAATTGCAAGATTTATTACAGAAAGGTTTCATTCGACCTAGCACATCACCATGGGGTGCTCCTGTTTTATTTGTTAAAAAGAAAGATGGTTCAATGAGACTTTGCATTGATTATAGAGCCTTGAATAACATCACTGTTAAGAAAAAATATCCTTTTCCTCATATCGATGATTTGTTTGATCAGCTCCAGGGAGCTCAGTATTTTTCAAAGATTGACTTGAGATCAGGGTACCATCAGCTGAAGGTAAAGGAAGTAGATGTTCCAAAGACCATGTTCCGTACAAGATATGGCCATTATGAATTTGTAGTAATGTCTTTTGGGATAACCAATGCACCTGTTGTATTCATGGAATTAATGAATATAATTTTCCATGAGTTCTTGGATAAGTTTGTGGTGGTTTTCATTGATGATATTTTGGTGTTTTCTAAAAGAAAAGAGGAGCATGAAAGACATTTAAGGGTTATGTTGCAAACCTTAAAAGAAAAGAAACTGTATGGAAAATTTAGCAAGTGTGAGTTTTGGTTGCAACAAATTTATTTCCTTGGTCACATTATTTCTAAATATGGGATAACTGTTGATCCTACAAAAACCGAAGTTGTGGAAGACTGGCCAAGACCCACAAATGTAACTGAGATTCGTAGCATCCATGGTTTGGCAGGCTTTTACCGAATTTTTGTTAGAAATTTTTCACGGTTATCTAGTCCATTGACTAAGCTAACTCGGAAGGATGTTATGTTTATCTGGACAAAATAATGTGATGATTGTTTTCAGGAATTGAAAAGAAGATTGCTGAATGATCCAGTTTTGGCACTACCTTCCAGGAATGGTGAGTTTGTTATGTACAATAATGCTTCATTTAAAGGACTTGGTTGCATCCTAATGCAGAATGATCAGGTAATTGCTTATGCTTCACTAAAGTTGAAAACTCATGAGGTAAATTACCCTAAACATGATTTGGAATTAGCTGCTGTTGATTTCACTTTAAAAATTTGGAGGCATAATTTGTATGGAGTAAAGTGTGAAATATATACTGATTAGAAAATTTTGAAGTATATATTCACTCAGAAAGAGTTAAACATGAGACAGAGGAGATGGCTGGAATTAATCAAGGATTATGATTTTACAATTTATTACCATCTGGGAAAAGCAAATAAAGTGGCTGATGCTTTGAGTCGAAAAAGTAATGCTTCATTAGTAATGTTGCGTTTGGAACATGATCATTTGGTTAAGGATTTGTTGAAATTTGGCATAGAAGTTGTTGGTGCAGGAAGATCTTCTGTTTTGTTTCAGGTATCAGTGAGATCATCTCTATCAGATAGAATCAAGAAAGCATAGAATCAAGATAGTGAGTTGCAAAAAAAGGTAGAGCTGGTTCAGAAAGGTAAGTTGCATGAATTCAACATTGATAATGATTGCATTTTGAGATTTGGGAAGAGATTGTGTGTGCCTAGTGATTCAATGTTGAAGAGAGAATTGTTAGGTGAAGCTCATAGTTCTCCATTTTCAGTTCATCCTGGCAGTACTAAGATTTACAGAGATCTGCGGGAGTATTACTGGTGGGATGGAATGAAAAGAGATGTTGATGATTTTACTGTGAAGTGTTAGACATGTCAACAGGTTAAAGCAGAGCGGCAGTAACCGAAAGGGATGCTTCAGCCTTTACCAGTGCCAGAGTGGAAATAGGAGAATATATCCATGGACTTTGTTGTGGGATTACCGAAGACATCTCGATGTAATAATGCAATCTGGGTTATTGTTGATTTCTTGACTAAATATGATAATTTCCTTGCTATACGAGATACTTTTTCCCTAGATGAACTCTCCCATTTGTATCTTAAAGAGATATTTAGGTTACATGGAGTTCCCCTCTCCATTGTATCTGATCGTGATCCCATGTTCACTTCTAACTTTTGGAAAGGACTTCAGAAGTCATTGGGTACTGAATTAAATTTTAATACAACATTTCATCCCCAATCAGATGGGTAGTCAGAACGAACAATTCAGAACTTGGAGGATATGCTACGAGCTTGTTCGATGGATTATCAGGTAAGTTTGGACCAACATCATTCTTTGGTTGAATTTTCATATAATAACAGTTTTCATTCCAGTATACAGATGGCACCATTTGAGGCGTTATATGGGAAGCGGTGTCGAACTCCAACTTTCTGGGATGAAGTGGGTGAAAGGAAGTTGATGGGACCAGAATTGGTAGAAGAGATGGTAGAAAAAGTTCAGCTGATTCAGAAACACATGAGAACAGCTCAGACTAGGCAGAAGAGTTATGCAGACAACAGGTGGAAGGATCTAACTTTTGAGGTAGGTGATTAGGTTTTTCACAAAGTCTCACCATGGAAATGTGTGATGCGATTTGGTAAGAAAGGAAAACTGAGCCCAAGGTTCATTGGACCATATGAAATTCTGGAGAGAGATGAATCATTTGCATACCGGGTGGCTTTACCTCCTATTTTATCTCAGGTACACAATGTTTTTCACGTTTCGATGTTGAGAAAGTATATTCTAGATCCATCTCATGTTTTGAGTCCAGAGGTAGTTCAGTTGGAAGAGAACCTATCTTTTGAGGAACAACCGGTCCAGATTCTTGACCACAGGGAGAAAGTGTTACGAAATAAGGTGATTAATCAGGTAAAGGTTTTGTGGAAAAACCACATGATGGAAGAGGCAACATGGGAATCTGAAAATGCGATGAGGGATAAGTACCCCCATTTATTCGATAAGTAAATAAATTGCGGGGACGCAATTTTCTAAAGGTGTGAAGGATGTAACATCCCAAGTAATTAATGAATAATAGATATTTTTATCTATGTCTATTAATGAATTAGATATTGTTTTAGAGGCTTAAAATGAAAATAAATCCAATCTTAAGCATGGAATACACTAATATTTTTTAAAAGATTGTTTTACTGCCTTTTGATGGAAAACCATTTTTAAATCTATATTTTGAAAATTTTATAATCAATTTTTTTCAAAATAAACTTATTACTTATGATTGGGACATCAAAATTTACTTTGTGTGAATTTTTGGTATTTTTCTGACAATGTTCATTTTTTAATGAATAGTGAAAAATACTGCATTTTACATCAAAACTGCTTTTTAATATAATTTATTTATATGATTATATTATCTTTTGAATTGGTTTTAAAGTTAAATTAGAATATATTTTTAACATTTAATCCAATGTTGGTCATTAGTATTAATTTCACTTTGGAAATGGGCATAAACTAATGTCAAACATTTCTTAGATATTGTTTCAAAAAAACCTGCTATTTGTTTTGACAACAGGAATTATTTTTAAAACAATTATTTCCATTTCTGTGATTGGAATTTGGTAAAATGGATTAAATATTTGGAATCAGAAGGTCCAAATTATGTAATCAATACTCTTTTGTTTTTGGACATTATGAATAGTAACGACGGTAATTGTCTTTAATTATCTTGATTAATGAGTAATCAGGTAGTTAAGGATAATAAAATAATATCATAATAATAAAAAAATGACACCAACATGTGTCCTAATTCTGCTGGTTGTCTCATTTCCGACCATGGGATGTCTTGTTCCAATCTCGGGGACCCCATTAAATCACTTTTGTGGAAAGTGACTTGTTATCTTTTTATTTTTTTTTAAAGAAAGTAAATATAATAAGAATGTATCACCTGATTAAAACATTTTTAATTTTGTCTACATAGATGATATTTTAGACTATAAATATTCATTTGAAATCTAAAAATATTTCCTACATTATAGTATTTTTTCATAATTTATAGACTTTAAATAAATTAAATTATTTATGACATCATGATGATGCAGTGATTACCTCATTAATAAAGGATTTAAATAAAATGAAATGATAATGTAAAATCTTTGACCTATACATGTCCAAAACCTAGTGGATTGGTGGATTTCAAACTCTTATCACCTTAACCTCGAATTATATCAATGTGGGACCTTTTGAATTCGAAAATCATTTTCAAATAAAGTAACATTTCTTTACATTCCAAGAGTGCCCCTCCTCTCCTCTTATAAAAGGCCCCCACCTCTACCTCCTTACCCACACGCCCAATGCCTTTGGCTCGGCCAACCCCTGTCCATTTTGTCTCTCCACATCCCTCTCTTACTCCTTGAAGCCTCAATTTGGGAAGAATTCTTCCCAAAGAAGCCTCTGAGCTCAAACCAAAGGGAGTTACCCGATTTCAAGGACATTAAAGAAAGATCGAGTCAAGTCGGACCTGAGGTCAAGAGAAAGGTACATGATATGATGATAGTGTAAAGGAAGTGTCAAGAAAGAATCCATGTTTTATTTTAAATATGTTTCCATTTATGGGAAGGAATAATACTATCTTTATGTAACCACTTTGTTTATATGTGGATTGTAATGCAAGTTTTATGATCTAATTCTCTAAAACTCTAAACCCGAAAAGATCCTCAATGTGTAATATTGTAATAACTCAAGAATAAGTAATGTTTAAGGCTGGGGCCTTATAATGACATCCCAAACACACTATGTTTTTCATTATGAATGTATTTATACATAAAATCATCAATTTTTTCTATATTTAGGATTATAAAAGGTTCGTGATATTATGAGCTATTATAGTATATTTTGTCACCTATAAATGAAACCTAAAAGGAATATGGGTATCAATACACATGATCAATACATAGAATTCCCAACAGAGGAATCTAATACAGATGGTATTAGAAGTTTTTGAGTGGTGGAGTTATTGGGTCAGCATAATTTGGTAATGAAAAATAATACTTCATGGATGCAGAAATCTCTTCCATGTTAATAATTTCAGATGATGGATCACTTTATGTCATAGCGGGACCATTTATTTATTGTCCATACAATTCCAATTGGATTTGAGAAATGTATTAAATTATTGGATAAAATATTTATGTCATTAGAGTGTTCTGAAAAGAGAGGTTACACTTGTAGTGTACTGTCTCAATGACGATGCAGATCAATATAGGTATTTAGCCAAGAATACTAAGGAGGATGAAGGAGTATGACTCATGGAATGTAATTATTTTTTGATGATATTATTTGATAGATATTTCCCTCATCAATAACAAACTGAGATGAAGAGAATGTTTCGTAGATTAATACTAAAGGATGATGATATTTTTGTAGAGTATAAAGGTACCATTAGAAGGATAGAAATATATTATATAGATTATATACACAAATAAGAAGGAAATAATGACCATTTATTTGAAGGGATAAAGACAATGAATGATTTCTGTCTTTCAAACTATTTCATTATATAATGAAATTGTTTTATGTTTCACCAAGATAATGAACAAATTCTCCTTGTCTTATAAATTAAATGGGATGAAAGAGAATAAGAGAGTTTCATAGAAAATAATTCATAATGGGATGATGGAAAAGAAATAAATTTCCACTTGTGATAACAGTAGAAATAATCACAATGGGAAATTCTTAAAAGGATTGGGAAATTCTTATAATTGGATTAACATGGGTCACTATGAAAATAATGAAATGGGAATAATGAAAAAAAATGATATTTTGTGTCTCAAAAATAGATAAATTGGTACGTGCAGAAATTAATTCATAAATCATCAGGGGAAAAATATTTAGTAGAAACTAAGGTATAAACATCAAGATTTTTCAACTGATACAACTGAATTTTAGTAATGAATATACTTGTGTATTTGGATCAATTAAACATATTTTAAAAGTAATTTATTGATGATATCTCATTCTATGAATTAGGTAAAGTGTATTTATTTTATTTTAGTACTATTTCAATATTATTTGAGATAATATGTTTAATGGTACAATAAAAATTGATTTTGTCAAAAGATAATTTTTTTGAAAACAAATGTATTAATGGAATATAACCCTTAATTTATTCTTGTTTGTAAAAATTTATGTTTTAATAAAGATCTAATTAATGCAGATAAAGTAAATATTATACTATTAACAATCATGTAATAGATTATAATGTTTTTTATCATACTATTTGGAATAGTCATAAGGTTAACCATTTAGGAAATGGTTGAAGTCGAATTTTGGATGAATTTTTACATATTATTTTATTACTTCAGAATATGATACAACTTACACTACGATAGGAATTATAAATAGATCGAATAAAAAAAAAGTACGATATTATACTTATTAAATGGACTGAAATCAAGTTATTTTTTTATAAATTTCTTTTATAAAAGAATTGTTATTTTTTCCATCAGAGAAATCAATGGACTTTTAATTGACAATAGATTTATAGTTTTGTGATTGTTATCATTCTAATAACCATTTTATCTATGACTCTCCATCAGTACATGATTGTTAGCATTATCATTACATCCTATATGTTTATAAATTTTCTCCTATTAGTATACCGTATTTTGTTGTGCCCATCACATTTCACTTCACATTCTATAAGGAGGATGTTTTGTTAACAATATTTTCTATGTGGGTTTCCCATAAAGAGATTTTTATGTATCAAACATTGATATTTGAAGTGCTATTTCAAAATTCTCATGGGGAAATATATTGAATAATTTTATAATGTAACCACTCATGATTTTATGGTATGTGCATTTCTAAATATAATTTATTTTCACTCTTACTTTTCATGCAACACCAATATTAACTTAACCATGATATATTAGTAATGTAATTATTTTTACATGGATATTCTAACCTAGAAATATAATTGTAAATAATTAATTTTACTAACGAAATTAATAAGTCACTATGTTATATATTCTAAAGGAAAATTTAAATTCATCCAAATGATTTTAAAGTCATAATGTAAAAATATATCAAATTTATGCAAAAAATGTTATATTTTTTTAAAGAAAGTTTTAATGCCTTTTAATGCTGTAGTTGTTTTAAAAATTTTTTTAGACACTTTAATAGATATTACTGATCAATGTAAACATTTTTTCCCATGTTTAATTTAAAAATTATCTTCGGGTTCTTTTTTTATTTTTTTACTGAAAAAAATTTATTTACTAGTGAATAATGAAAAAATAATGTTTTTTATACAAAAGTGGGTTTATTAATATTAATAGTATATTTATGATTACCTTTTATTTCAATGTAAAATAAATAAAATTATATTTTATATATTCTATTTTATTTCATTTTAATCATCACTCTATCTTGTTTTGGTATAAAAACATTTTTGGGATTACAAATGCATTTTCTTGAAAATTGTTCCTAGATTCATTTTATCAGTTTAATTTTATATTATATTCAACCATTAATATGTTCTAAATTTTGGAAAATATATTCCATATTTTGAATAATATGTTTCAAATTTATTAAAAAGTTTCCTTTTATTTTTATCAATATGACTAGCAATGTAATTAATTTATTAATTATAATGGTTATTGGTAAATAGGTTAATAAATGGTATAAACTAATTTGATATTGATTATAAATTTACCATAAACATTCCCAAATTCAATTTTATTAGTTTTAATATATCTGTGAATCCTATTTTCCAAATTTGGTTTATTTAATGAACATTTTTCCATAAATATTAATTTTACATTATTAAAATTATTAAAGGTCAAAAATATGTCACATTTTTTGTCATAGATATCTCTTATATTTCTATATGGGGACCAAGGATTGTTATGAATGAATCTAAGTATCCCTCTTCAATAGAATAAAATTATATTCATTATATAAATTTATTTATGACATTTGGCAAAAAATTTACGATGTTAGGATATATAGAATATTTCTAATAACAAAAAGTAAAAGATATGACATTCATATTTTTAATAAAAATATTATTTTTAAGATGGTTTTATTTAGAAAATATATTTAATAATGGATATTACTTTTAAATATAAATTATTTATCTATATAGAGGTATTTTAACAATTTCCTATGAAGAAATAATTAATATAAATATTAAATAATGATGACAGATTAATTATTTTATTAATGAAACAATAAAATAAATCATGTTAAAAATATTAAAATAAATATAATTTGAGTTAAATAAGGTTATCTATGAATTTTAAACATTATAATGACATATTAGGGGTGTATTAAATTTTTTGGTTCGAAGTACTCTTTTTCTATTTTTTTATGGTCAAAGTAAGGAATAATGTCAAAATTGACAAAAATGTTATTTTATAAAAATATTTTTTATTAAAATATTTAAAAATTAAAAAAAATACTCAAAAATAACAAAATGATTTTTGGGTTTTCTAAACATTCATAAATTATTCATTTATGTTCAAATTTATAATTTATAAGTAAAATTCAAAATATATTTACAGAATTTTTTTTACAATTATTAAAATTAAAAAATGTTAACTAAGGTTAATAAAAATAAAAAGGTTTATAAAAAACAAAAACATGTTAAAATTTTATTTTCATACAGGATTAAAACATTATATATTTTTATATTCAAATCCACCTCTTTTTTTATTTTTATTGAAAATGAAATTATTATAATTTAATATTTTTGGGATTTGTAATGGTTCCCTTCACTGTAATTATAAAAGGAAACACCTTCCGTCTTTTTTTAGCCATATATAGAATTATATCTTAACAATAAACAATAAAATTATATTATTAACAACCTTATTTATTTTCTAGAGGTTCTTTTCCTTCTAAAAGACCAAACCCATATCCCTTAAGAAGATATTATAGGAAGATCAACAATGAAAATGGTAATCATCGTTATCGACTCTTTTGAGTTTTCTTCTTCTTCCTATTAAAATTTATGTGTTGTTTTCATGATATGTTAATAAATAATGTTTATTATATGTAATTATATGTTATTATGATTATGGGAAAAATATATTCCACCTTTTATAAATCTAATAAAAAATGAAAGCATCGTTTGTGCGCACGTATAATTACCGTCTCCACTCCATAGTGAAAATTTTTCATCACCAATTTACATGGATGGATATAATAATATAGATAAAAATATATATTATAATTCTGACATGATATGGATTTATTAATAAATTATTATAATATACACTCCCAAATCTTTTCACCATTATGGGAATGATATTATCACTCCTGCGTACGTACGTCCTACCATCCCCATGACGAGAAGAGATTAATTTTCCATGTTCACCATTGAAAAACGAATCTAAAAATTATACAATGATTAATATTATATCCATGAGCATAATATAATTATTTATCTGATAGATATATATCCTATGTAGATGAATGGAGACTTGCATGAAAAGACATACGTGGGAAAATGATGCATTTAACAATCGAACATGGGTAATAACAAAATTTTATTTACTAGTGGGTCACAAAATGATATAAAATAATAATATATGATATCATAGATATGACTATAATATGTTTATAAATTACTATCATTATTTTAACCATTACGTTGGATGATAAATCATGTTCAACTAAAGGAAAGTATATGGTAAGGGTGTTCCTTTTCTCACTTTTATTTCTGTGATGCATGTGCCTTATTTAAAAATATTTCTTATGTGTGGTGTATATACCAAATAATTTGATAATAATATCATGAATATCTTTATATAAATTTTATTAAGTTTTATATTTGATGAATATAGATTTTATTCAGTATATTATTGGATGACTACAAAGTGGTATGCATTTCATCAAAATTTATATTCCATTGAGGCTTATTTTTTATTATGAACAAATTAAAAATGATGTGTTATTTAGAGTGCCCATTTATTTTTTTATGATCATAATTCATTGAATATTTCATAATATTTAAATATTTCTTGTATCTGGGATATGATTATTTTGATGATGTGTATCATTTATATGTATATATATTAGTTTGATTATTATTTGACAAACTAGGGAAATAATGTTAAATATGAATCTTCTACTCAATATTGTTGTTTTATAAAAGGTTATATTTATTGATGAATTAAATTGATAATTGTAATATATGATGAATTCATTGGACATGCACACAAGGGTGGTGCCCAGTTATAGATAGCCCCTTGATGCTTCTTTAGTCTCATGATACAACCTAGTTGTCAAAATTATTTGAGATTTTACCCAAATATATTAAACATCTCTGTGAAATATATTGATAGTAAAAGTACTATGATTCCTAACAAAATGAAATCCAATAATTAAGTATTTCCTTTATTAATGTTTCAATCATTATTACCACTAATGTTTCAAGTATCATGTTATCGGTAGATTTATATTGTGGTCATGTTAAATATTAAATGGAATTTGATTACAATCATTTACATTTCCATAATAATTGCTCATTATCCTCTCATACTTGAATTGTTATAGATTAAATGGAATGAAATTAAGTTATATATTCCTTTATATATTTATTATTTTTCATTTATTATTTATTATATGAAATCCTTCTTGGTATCTAAACCTTACTGAACATTTGAGCTCACACTAATTTTTTTATGTTCTCTACTTTATGATGAAGTGATATTTGAATGAGTTCAAGGATGGCATTTTGATTCCCTTATTTTGATTCATTCTTAATTACCAAGGTAATATGGGTCCTATGTTAGTATAAAGTTACTCAAGACTACAAAACAATTTGGCCCTTTGGGATTTGAATATTGTTTCTATTGTGAATTTCGAAAGGTATGTTAATGGATTTGGTTTACTATTACAGGGTTACTACAACATCAATAATTCTCCTTTCTTAGAACAAAATTAACTGGGATTTTTTTTCATATTCCTTAAAACATATTTCCATTTATATTTCCATTTAATTATCTTCATCACTAGTTATATATCCATTAATCATACAAACTCGGTGATTATATTCATGATATTATCCTTTGTGAAAATTATTTTCATGATTCCCCTCATTTTCACTTCATAAACCTTAAAAAGACAATAAAACATTAAGGATACCATTATTATAATATATTATGATAAAAAGTATTTCTTATTCATATATAATTAATTTCTTTTTCATTATTACATGTACTAAAAATATCTTCTCGTTCTTCTGAGAGAGTCAATTTGGTTCTTCTTCCAAAATTCTCAACAAATTGAAAACTGAACATTCTTTCCCCTATAGTCACCCCCACCCAAACACTCAACTGAATATATCATTATAATCATTGGCGAGTCTATTACATGGTTAAGCTGTATGTATTGAGTCATATATCATGATAACCGGTCATTAATACTCACAACATATTTCATGTTAGTTATCATTCTATTTGGTTTCTCATTAACATATTGACAATCAAAATCAATGTTGGTCCAGTTATTTTTGGTTCTTGCAATTTAATTAATCCAATAAACATCTTTTGGGAAATAATAATCATAACATGTGTCACACCCACCTTTTGAATCTAATTATTTTTATTTATTGGCTCTCAGTCCCTACGCTGATGTCTGACCTGGGTCCCGTTATAAATTTTTCAACATTTATTGTTTTAATGGGATTTATACTTATGTTCGGTCACCACATGGTTAACGGAAGCCATTCAGCTGGCCAAGGTGTCGTGAAATTGCTCATTATTTTATTAAAATTATTGTTATTGTTTTATTAATAAAAATGATTAAAATTGTTATTAAAATTATTATTATTGTATTAAAGGTGTTATAATTATTTTATTATCGTCATTGTTACTTTTTTATTATTGAAATAATTATTATTTTTATTATTTTTAACTTTTATTAATATTATCTTTATCATTCCTATTTTTATTAATTTTATTTTGGGTTTTATTATTACTATTATTATTATTATTATTTTAAAAAAACAAAACCCTAATCTACGCCCCCCCCCCCTTTTATCCCTATTCTGCGTCACGGGCCGCACCCCCACTCCCCGATCACGCTGTGTGAGAACCCAACACCCTCACTAACCTCCTCACCACCTCCTTGCTCATAGCGCGTCGAGCCCAGCAGCCCGCTCCACCACCCTGACTTCACCCTTGCAATGACCACACCTCTACTCAGCCTCCCTCTAGGACCCCTACCTCATTCGCACTAGTCTTCCATGGCCTTTGCTCCCTCACCCTCAAGCCGCCTAGGCCCTCGCTCCAGCACCCTACGCCTCCACCCCATTCCTTTGTGCTCGCCCCTCCTAGAGCTTCCCCACCTCTCTTTCCCTCGGCCTTCGACCAGCAACCCAATACACTAGTCCCCTTCACCTCTTCACCCTTTCCCCACCTCCCTCTGCACCGCCTCACTGAAGAGAAAGTGCTACCCACTAGGCATGGGAACACCCTCGCTAGATCTCCCATCACCTCTAGTCCTCTGCCTTCTCCCTCTACCACTCTTGCAGATCATTGACATGCCCTCTTGGTTCCCCCTCCGTACACCCAGCTTCGCCCTCTCCGACTCCAGCCCGACTACCTCTCCTGCTCCAACCGGCATGCCTCCCATTGTATGTATATTTTTCATTTATTTATTTATTCATTTAAGTATTAATTTATTCTTTTATTTTACTTATTTTTTATTTTATTATTTATCTAATTATTTATTTAGTTATCTAAATATTTATTTACTTATTTATTTATTTATTCATTTATTTATTTATGTGTTTATTTATTTATTTATTTATTTTATTCATTTATTCATTCACTAATTCTTTTATTTATTTATTATTTGTTTTCTCTTCATTACATCTTGGTTTTTTTATTTAATATGGATTGATCATAATACTATTGTGGGTAGGGTGTCATGTGCTTTTATCATTGTTCAGTATGTACAGTTAGTTTGCAATGGATTGTTTTACCTCCTGTCAGAGTTTCATGGAGGTCTCTCACCATTGAGGTAGGAATTTCTGACTATTTCCTTTCCCACATAACCAATAAGAACTTTTTTGGTTTAAATTAATATTTTATGACATTCGTACCATCATTGATATTATCCTTAATTTATCAAAGTGTTTCTGGGTTAGTTAAAATTTTCGAAAATATTTTATGTATAAATTATCCAATTCATTTTTAGTTGTGTTGTGAAAATCATGTCTTGGTAAATTATTTATCATATCTAATTAACATAGAATGTTTTTCTTTTTTTAATATTAAATTGGTTGGTGAAAACACAGTTTTTAAGAAGATAAGACTTGTGTTTATTTAATTTTTGAGATTATATTTGTATGGAATGATCGTGTTTGGGAAAAAACATATTTTGGGATATGTGTTAGTTTTTATAAAGTGTTAAAGTAGTTATTTTGGTTGTGGAAGTGGTATAAGTCAAGTTTTGAAAGGTGTGAAGGGAGTTTCTGAAAAGTTTAGAAATGAATCGGATGTTTAAATGGAATTAATGTGTGAAGTTGATAGAATCCTGATATAAGCCTTTGTTGTGTTATTTTGAAATGGGTTTTCTTGAATTATTAAATGATTTAGTTAATTATGTTTGAAATATGAATCATGGGTTTATGGTGTATCAATGTGAATTTGGGTTTGATTTTAAAATATTCTCATTAGATTTTGTTGTTCCATTGGATGTTGGGACATCCATTGGTGCATGAGGTGCACACATGGATATGCTCAAAAATGATAATGGCACCTTTGAAATGATGTTTCTTTAAATCCTTGGTTTTCCAAAAAAATCATCTTTTCCTAAATGAGGTTTACACCATGTTTTGTTTCCCATAAATGACTATAAATACTTTTTTAAGGACTTGGCCCATCGGGCCTTTGAAAAGGATTTAGTGTGTGTCTGGAATGTATAAGGGACCATTTGGCACATTGAACATAAAAAGAGTGATTGTTGACTAAGATCTTATTAAAGGATGTGTCATGGAATGTTGTTGGTGTCTGGTTAGAGCATTAAAAAATGTTTTTTAGAAAAGGATCATTTTGGCATGATGTGACATGAAATATTATTTGGAACTTTTAGCTTTAGTGTCGTATTTGTGTTTGTTATTTGAAATGATGATGTTTCGATTTACTGTATGCCCATTTTACAACTTTAGTATTTTAAAGAAAAATATATCAATTGGTATTAATCATTTCATGGCAAAACAGCCCGGTTGGAACCTTTGATGATATGATATGATATGATATATATATATATATATATATATATATATATTTGGGGAACCACTATAGGGGGGATATCCCTTATGGGTTATCATATGGAGTGTCCGTGTTTGGGGTAGGCAGGGATGGTGAGATGAGTCACACGTGTGAGGGCCTCCTACTTACACAAGATTATTATAACCTCCATGGGTTCCTGGGCATATTTTGGAGATCGAGTAACTATTGCTTATCAACCCTGATTATATGGGTTCGTACCGCCTGGATTTTTTCTTAGGCCAGGCGGGCTTTGCCACCGGATTAGTCAGTTAGATATGAAAGTTGGTTATAGACTTAGGAGCTTCACCATACGCCGACAGGTGGATCCAAAACCGGGTTTGACTAGGGGTCTTATAGGGATGTTTAGGATCACCCATGGTTACTCTTTTACTTATATTGCATGACTACTTTATGTCATACTAGTTTGTTTCCAGTCTTCCTTATTTACCTGTATTATTTTAGCTCAGTTTTGTTATCTTATGTTCTAGGTTTTGTTTGTAAAATGAAAAGAATTTTTTATAGAAATTGCATGTAGTGACTGCTGGATTTCTGAATGAGAAAAATCATGTTGCTTATTTTAAAATGCAGAACACTATTTTTATAACTGTATTTCAAAATTGTGTTAATGGATTGTTTCAGGAAATGAGATGTTGGATCCTGTGGTTTCTTTTGTCATCCCTATTGATCATCATTAATTCTCATGAAAATTTTATCATTTCAGTTGCAGGTTTCCTTTGCTCAGGTTTACATGGCTAGGTTTCTCGTTATTAGAGTATGGATGGCCTTTGGTTGGGAGTTTACCTTGAAGGTCACGTGGAGGTATGTTCGGTTTTACTTTTGTTTCGCTACTAGTTTTATTTTTTTTCGATTTTTATCTACCTGTATATCGTTTGTTCATGGGAGAAATTGTTTCCAACGATCAAATTATGATGCCCGGCACTAGTTTCCCGCCTATGGGGATTGGGAATGCCCTTTGGGACATGTCGTGGACCGGTTCAGGTTACTGGTTCAGGGCCGACCTGGGTTGGTTCGTGACAAAATGTTATCAGAGGGATTTGGGGTGTCTGGTAGATGGAAATTAGGATTGTCAGGACTAAAGGGGTAGTTATGGGAAGGACTTCATGAACCCTCACCCATTCCAACCCTCGAGTCACCAAGGGTAGTCCGGGAATTGAGTTTTTGTATCATTCTTATTTATTTTAGATTAAGGGTTGACAACGGAGGAAAACCGAAGTTACATTGTGATTTTACATGGAGTAGTGACCCATGTGGAGTTAGCATACACTGTTTAAGTTCTTCCTAGTGGTTGACACATACTTGGGGTATGGACCACTACCTTGTCGGTAGGTTAAGCATGACTACTAGTCCCTCCCTTTGGTAATTTAATTCATGTTTTTTTTGTCTTTGTTCTTGTGGGTGTAAGTGATCTTTTGAAAAAGGAAAGGGGTTTTTAAAATGAGAAGGATTTCCTTCAAATGGTTTCAAATTAGTGAAATAGATTTTTAAAACTGAAAGTTCTTGCTCTAAAAATCCATTGGTTGTTTGGATCTGGTAGAGATATGGTCTAGGTGCAACCTCGGGTACTCTTTATGAACATTTTCAAATGTGAGGGAAGGCATGGGATGTGCATGTTGGTGCATATGTATGAAAGAGGATGAAGACACTTTCAACAGTTCTTGGGATTAAAAGGGTGAGAATTTGTAATTAAAGGATTGACCTTGTTTTTCTAAAGTGATTATAAATATGGAAAATGTTTTCTGGGAAATTGAAATTGGTTTGGAATGTGGGTTAAGTATTAAGAAAGTGTCTTTAAAATAAGGCAACTTTGGAACCTGAAATGAAAAAGTGAATTTTGGATGTGTTTATATTTTATTGGTTTCTTTTAGCTAGTTGTTTTTGGATAGAGTCTTCATTGATGTGGCTTCGGATTGACATTGGTTTTGGATCTATGTTTTTTATGTTGTTCAGAAAATGCTACCCTGAAATGTCCCCAAGGATTATAATAAGTCATGCCCAGTTTTTGGTCCTTCTCGGACATTGTATATCCTTCATGGTGATCAAGGTCCATTAGAAGCATCATAATGGATTGTAGGGGTGGAGCGTGTCTTCTGGGTTTTGGGAACTCCTGAAGCTATCAGAGTGCTTGTTGTTTTGGGGTTGTTTGAAGGTCCAGCTCTGGAAGAATGGGTGTTTTTCGGCCCACCATCACTAAAACTTGAGATGACGTTGGATGTATTTAAATCCATATTTGTCCGATGTTTTATAAATGACGAGTTGAAAACGAAGAAAAGGGGAGAGCCCATGTGTATTCATCAAGGACAACAGATGATGAAGACTTATGTTGACCATTTCATGGATCTTGTGTCCTTTTCTATGTAGGTAGAATCGTATGATTTGACGAAGACTACATTCTTCATCAGGGGTCATCGTATAAAGATAATGGAGTGTGTTCTCCCTTCAAGGGACCATTGTTATGAAAATTTGGTCAATAAGGGGATTTTAGATGAGTTGGTATCTAGTGAATAGATGTTTGGATATCTAGCGTATTCGGTTTCTTGCAAAGGTTCCCCATATGTTGAGCAGGGCGTGCCAGAGGAACCTATTTCTAAAGATTCATCTACAGTGGTTCGGGTTTGTAGTTCTTTAGACAGTTCAGTGGTGTGCCACTAGTGGGGCCGATTCGGGTACGTGAAGCCATCATGTCGCATCCCTATGAAGACGTGTCATCATTGTAGATGTATGGGTCATCATGAGAAGTTCTGTAGGAAGCGCCACCTGATAACACATTGTGACAGAAGGATTCTAGTGACTGACTTCGAAGGAGGGCATGTTTCATTGTAATCTAAATAGTTTTGTTTGTCGGATCATGGTTTTTTGAATCATGGGCTTTTCTAAAAAGTGTTTTTGGCCCTTTTCAAGATTGATTTTGGTTTAGCTGAGTTCATTTGGAGATGTACGTGCCTATGAAAGAGTCGATTCGTGTGGTTGTGCTCGGGGTCACTTGATGGGGTATGTTCCACTCGATGGTTTTCACCTAGTGTTGGGAGTCATTGGTCGGGGTCAAGTGTTCTACGTTTTCGTGGAGGTGTTGTTTTCTCGTGCTATAAAACATAATTTAGATCGGTTGAGAGTTCCTATGTCTCCCCCCTTTCTAGGGTGCAATGGTTGGGTGTTAAATTTCCACATTAGTAGAGTTCTTATGGTGGGGAGAACCCTCTCGTGTTCTCCCGTTCACTTACATAGTGGTTTCTTCCGCTATTAATTTGGCATTTATTCTTGTTTTGTCTATCGTTCGACTAGGCGACTTTCTCAGGGATGAAAGAGTCTCTGGTGGGGAGAATTGTCACACCCGCATTTTTAAAATAAATTTTTTTTTATTTTTTACTGGCTCTGGGTCCTCGCGCCAATGTTCGGCCTGGGTCCCGATTTATATTTTTTAACATTTAATGTTTTTAGTGGGTTTTGGACCTGTGCTCGGTCACCGCACAGTTGGCGGTATCCACACAGCAAGCCCATGTGTCGTGCAATTTCTCATTAATTTATGACAATTTTTTTATTTTTTTTATGAAAAATGATTACAATAATTATTAAAATTATTATTATTGTATTAAAGGAATTATAATTATTTTCTAATCATTATTGTTATTTTTATTTTTATTGAAATAATTATTATTTTTATTGTTGTTAATTTTTAGTTTTATTATCTTCATCATTGTTATTTTTAATAATTTTATTTTTAGTTTTATTATTATTATTATTATTATTATTATTATTATTATTATTATTATTATTATTATTATTATTATTATTATTATTATGTAAAAAAACCCAAACCCTTATCTACCCCCCATTTATCCCTGTTCCGCGCCACGGGCCGCACCCCCCTCCAGGACCCCAACCTCGTTCACCCCGATCTTCCCCAGCCTTCGCTCCATCTCCCTCAACCCACCCAGGCCCTCACTCCAGCGCCCTGTGCCTCCACCCCATGCCTCCGCTCTCACCCCTCCTACCGCTGTCATGCCTCCCTTTCCCTCGGCCTTTGACCAAGAAACCAGTGCACCAGTCCCCTTCACCTCGTCAGCCTTGCCCCGCCTCACGCCGCACCACCTCGCTGCAACGGACGCGCTTCCCTCCAGGCATGCGCTCTCCCTCCCCATATCGCCCCTCACCTCCAGTCCTCCACATTCTCTCTCTACAACTTCGACCGAGTGTCTCCCTACCCTCTTGGTTTCCCCCTCCGCGCACCCAGCATTGCCTTCTCCCACTCCAGCCTGACTTCTTATCCTGTTTCGGCCGGCAGGCCTCCTCCATTATGTTTATTTTTCATTTAAATTTTTATTCATTTAACTATAAACTTAATCATTTGTTTTATTTATTTATTTGTTGTTTATTTATCTATATAGTTATTTTATTATTTATTTACTTATTTATTCATTTATTAATTTATTTATTATCTATTTTTTTATTTATATATTTATTTTTTATTCATTTGTTTATTTAGTAATTATTTTATTTATTTATTTTATCTTCATTCCAACTTGGTGTTTTTATTTAATTCGGATTAATCCCAATACTATCACAGGTTGAGTGTCATGTGCTTTTATCACTTTTCAGCGTACGCAGTTAGTCCGCAAGAGATTTTTCAACCTCCTGTCAGAGTTTCATCGCAGTCGCTCGCCATTGAGGTAGAAATTTCTGACTATTTCCTTTCGCACATAACCCATAATAAATTTCATAGTTTGAATTAATATATATATGTCATTCTCACCATCATTGAAATTATCTTTACTTTATCAAAGTTTTTTTGGTTAGTTAAAATTATTTAAAATAGTATTTGGATAAATTATCTAATTCGTTTTGAGTATTTTTCGGAAAATCGTGACTTGGTAAATTATTTTTCATGTATAATTAACTTAGCATGTTTTATTATTTTTATTAAATTGGTTGGGGAAAACATATTTTTTAAGAAGATAAGACTTGTGTTCCTTTCTTTTTTGATTGTATATTTGTATGGAATGAGCATGTTTGGGTGAAAACCTATTTTGAGCTATGTGTTAGTTTTTATAAAGTTTGAATGTTGTTCTTTAGGTTGTGGAAGTGGTATGAGTTGGGTTTTGAAAGGTGCGAAGGAGTTTTTGAAATGTTGGAAAATGCATCGGATGTTTAAATGGAATTCGTGTGTGATATTGATAGAATCCTGATGTATTACTTTGTTGTGTTATTTTGAAAATGGTTTTCTTAATTTTGTAATTGATTTAGTGAATTATGTTTGAAATATGAATCATTGGTTTAGGGTGTTTCAATGTTCATTTAGTTATGATTTTCAAATGTTCTCATTGGATTTTATTGTGCGATTGGATGTTGGCACATCGATGGGTACACGAGGTGCACACATGGATGTGGTCACAAATGGTAATGGAACCTTTGAAATTATATTTCTATAAATCCATGTTTTAAAAAAAAATGTTATTTTCCTAAATGAGGTTTACTCCTTGGTGTGTTTCCCTTAAATGACTATAAATATTTTTTTAATGATTTGGCCCATCGGGCCTTGGAAAATGATTTAGTGTGTGTCTGGAAAGGATAAGGTCATGTATGGTGCTTTGAAAATAAAAAGGATGATTTTTTACTATGATATTATTAAGGGATGTGGCTTGGAAAGTTGAATGTCTCTGGTCAGAGCTTTAAAAAAAAAATTTTAGAAAAGGATGGTTTTGACATGATGTGACATGACAACACGTTTGGCACTTTCATCTCTTTTGTAGTGTTTGTGTTTGTTCATTGAAATGAAGGTGTTTAGATTTACTGTATGTGCATTTTACAACTTTAGTATTTTGAAATAAAATAAAATTGTTTTAATCATTTCATGGAATGATGTCCTGGATGGAACCTTTGATGATATGATATATATATTGGGGCACCTATACTTGGGGATATACCTTATGTGTTATTGTATGAAGTGTATGTGTTTTGGGTAGGCAAGTACGGTGAGAAGAGTCACACGTGCGAGGGCCTCTTACGTACACAATGTTATTATAACCACCATGGGTTCCTTGGCGTGTTTTGGATATCGAGGGACAGTTAATGATCAACCCCGATTAGACGGGTTGGTACCCCCTTGATTTGTTGTTATGCAAGGTGGGTTTGGCCACTGGATTGGTCAGTTAGGGCGGCCAGTTGGTTATAGACTTATGAGCTTCACTATATGCCAGGATGTGGTTCTGAAACCGAGTACATCCAGGAGTCTTCTAGGGATGTTTGGGATCACTCATGGTTAATATTTTACAAATATTGATTGTCTACTTTCTATCGTATTGGTTTGTTTCCAGTATGCTTTATTTAGCTATATTATTTTAGCCCAGTTTTGGTATCTTCTTTTTCTTGTTTTTTTTTTAAATTGAAAAGAAAGTTTTAAAGAAATTACTTGCTATGTGTATGGGATTTCTAAATGAGAAAAATAATGTTTCTTATTTTAAAATATGAAAACCCTACTTTTATAATTGTATTTCAAACATGTGTTAATTGATTGTTTAGGGAAAGGAGACGTTGGATTCTGTGGTTTCGTTTGGCATCCCTAATTAGCATAAATAATGCTCATTCCTATTTTATCATTTCAGTTGCAGGTTTTTTTCTCAGGTATCCCTAGATGAGTTGCTCGTTATTAGAGTAAGGTTGGCCTTTGTTTGTGAGGTGACCTGGGAGGCCACGTGGTGGTATGCTAGGTATTACTTTTGTTTCGCTGCTAGTTTTATTTTTGTCTCCAATTTTTATCTATCTTTATGTCTTTTGATCATAGGAAAAATCATTCCCAATGATCAAATTTGGATGCCTCACACAAGTTGCCAGCCCGTGGGGATCAGAAATTCCCATCGGGCCATATCGTGGACCAGTTTAGGTGACTTGTTCAGGGTCGAACCAGGTTGGTTCGTGACAACATGGAACAACATAATCAGGGGTAAAAACTTCTTGTATATCAAAATCATGGCACATTCTTTTCATACTATGACACACTCCACCTAACATAGATCATTCATTTACATTATTTAAATACTTCATGTTGGTTCGTACAGAGTTCATAAATTTCCAATTACCTTCCCCCATGATTTTCAATCTAGGTGTGCATTATGGATCATTTTCATGCACCATGTGATGTTAAAGATGATTTAAATGATCATTTTTTATTGTTATTACCCTTAGGTGCCTATGTGCTAGAGCCACATCCACTTATAGTGCCCAGATACTTATGTAGTTTTTGGGAAACAACTCTTTATAAAATTTATCTATATTCTAGTACATTTTCTATTACATTTAACCATATATGTACATATTCTTTGACATATCCTTATACATATCCTTAGAAGTATTCATAGAAAAAACACTTGAGATTTTACTAATGTTTTTAAAACCGAGTTTTCGAATGATGAATAAAAGTTTCCTCTAATTCCTATTGTAGTAACCCAATCATCTACTATATAGATATTACATCAATTTAGATGAATATTTGTTACATTAAAAAATAAACCCCTAAGGGTCATAAAAGTTTAGCTCATATGGAAACGTATCCATATAATCAACTGGTCAATAAGTGATCTATTTCACCTCCAAATAAGTTCTCTATAAGTATCACCCTTTTTAGACAAATCTAACATAATTCCTTTCATTTTATTATAGGCAATGAAAACATAAGAAGTTCTAAAATTGGATTCTTAGTAAGGATAAAAAAGTAGATATAAAATTATCTTGATCATAGAGTAATGATAAAATCATAATACTATATAAAAACTATACCTTTCAATATATAGACCGTAAACATGAGTCATAGAATAAATCATGGAATGTCATATGATAAATGTAATAATATAATAAAAGACCATGAATCATGAGAGCATAAAATTGGTAGAAATAATATATTTTGGTACACACATAAGAATATAAAACCATTTCCTTGGTTGAAAACGAATAATTTACAATACTATCATAGTGGATTGGGTACTACCCCCAAATATATGTAGTATTCAAGGTTCACTTCGAGGAATACCAGAGTCATCGGATTCCCTTTCTGTACTGCTTTCACTCCATGTTCCAATCCATTTTATCTCCTATGATATCAATATTTTCCCCAATTAATTGGATTGATATATATTTCCCACCTATCACATAATATAAATCATACATACATATTCCAAAATATCTTAAAAGAGACATCATATGAGAACCCAGGAAATGAAATTGGATTCATAAAATTTTCATCCCTGAATAACTAATAAAAAAGAAATAAGTTTCATATTAATTTCCTAATTTAAATATATAACAACCCATATCAAAAAATATGTTTATATAAACATTTTATCCAAGTATAACCTGGCTAAGAAAAAATAGTTCAATAAATAAATTTTCAACATAAACATAAATGATTTAGAGAAATAATTTGAATGGTATCCATCGATCATATCCCCAGAAAAGAATAAGTACAATCAAAGGATGTCATATTAGATGGAAAAATATTTCTAATTATCCCAACGAAATTTTTTGGATTGAATGTTCCTTTCAAATTTGGATGAAAAATTTTAAAACAAAAAAATCCCTAATATTTTTCATTGAAAATAAACTTTAAAAATTCTAAAGGAAGATTAAAAATTTATTTTAAATTATTTTTTGAGGAAAATATAATTTCATATTTAAAAAATTCATTATAAAACATAAAACATTTAGAAAATTATTTCATTTAAAATTAAAATTTTAAAACCATTGAATTATTATTCAATGAAAATAATGGTCATGTTAGTTGAAAATGAATTTGATCATGTACATGTTAAAAATAGATATTCATTTTACATTTTTTAAAGCCAAAAGGGCCTTGTTATTAAAAATAACTGATGACTCATTTAAAGAAAATTCAACTGGAAAAAATGTATATTAATTTCTTTAATAATTATTTTATAAATTTTAAAAATCAATTTTTAATTTGTTTTTGACGAAGTGGATTTTGATGAAGTCGGATTATTTGACCGAAGAGAGAAAACATTTGTATTTTCTTAAAAAAAACAAAACAATTAATTAAAAAAAATTGTAAATTGGTTCTATTAATTAAAAATTTATTTAACTGAAATATAAGATGAAATAATATTTATTTTAATATTAAAATATAAAATAATTCCCCAAGGTATTCTTACACAATAAAAATATCTAATAATTATGAGATTATGAAATCAACCATTACCAATTATGTGACATCAAAATCATAATCCCCATGAAAGAATAACATTTTATGAAATATAATATATATGGATGACAAATAAATTGATATTATTACATTTCAATTGGGATTATATTAATCTCATAAAATAATATATGTTCAAAATATAACATATGTTTCAAATTATGAAAATTGAGACAAAAATCCCTTAATGCATTGTCATATTTAGATGTAAAAACTCCCATGAAAGGGAAATAGTGTATTGTATAAGTAAATCCAAATATTTATTAGGATTAGTATCATTGACTAAATTCATTGATAGAATATACACTCAAAAAATGAATGACTTGGTGTATCTGACATGTATCTAAAAAAAGTAAAAAAGTGAGTTGGAAATACCTTACTACTTTCTTTTATTATGAATCATAAATCTTTTGAAATGTAGATACTCACATTGATATCTAAATAAATATAATTCTCATTAATTTTAATATTGTATAAATTCATTTTAATTATATAAACCATATATATGAAACAAGGGTTTATTACGAAATGCATTTCACGGATATAAAAGGGATGCAAAAAATACCTTACCATAAGTATACACTTTGTTTATTCATATTAAAAAATCACATATAATAAATATGTGTGTATATAAATTTTTTATAAAACCATAATTATATATTATACCATAAAATATTTACATATAGAATTTTACTAACATTTTTTAAATAATTCTATGTCAAAGTCGTGTTTTGGGAAATAAATACTTTTGTTTTCATGTATTGTTTTTTATTTTTTATTCCTCTTACATTGATCATTGTTAAAAAAGTATTCACATATTGAAAATGACATATATTTCATGAATATTCAATATATATGTATATAATGTAATATTTAAAATTTGGAGGTTGAAAATGAAACACACTATTTATGGAGGCGAGGGGTCATAGAAATGCATGAACGTTGATCCAATTTTTTTGATTGATTAAAATAAATAATTTTTAATATAATATTAACATTATAGAATAATTTTTATTCCATATTGATAATATATTTTCAATAAAATAATCCTTATTTCCTTACATTTAGAGAGTTAATGAATTGCATAGCTTCTCGAGGTGGTAGTCCACCGTACACCAGAGTGACACTATAGTATTCCCATAGACTGAAATGTAAGAAGATATATGTGAAATAATAAATATAAAAATAAATAGTAATAAAAATATTATATATAAAAAATAAATATATAATTATATCCCTATGTGATTGGTGGTTATGGGAATCTAATAACATCGGTTATCAAGGTAAAAGTCCACCACATATGAAGAATAAGTATTTCGAATCCCATTTTATTGAAGTGGAAATGGTTGTAGTTAATGAAATTAACATAAAAAATATCATTATTAGTTTATAAAATCTTTGGGTTTTAATTAAATTTAATTATATGATATAAGAAATAAAACAAAAACGATCGTTGAAGAATGTTGCGTCTTCTTCAACTAACCATTTTAAGTTAGCATCAAAATCATTCCAAAGATAGATTGATGACCAAAAAAGGGGAATCTATTAATGTATTACTATAATAAGGAATATTGTTTTGAATTTATTGTCCAAAAATTATTTGTTAACTGTGACTAGAAGAGGGTAAGGTTTAGTATTTTGAATGTGTGGTGAGTAGATAATTTGTAATTTTTTGAAAGACAATGGTGGACCACAATTTTTAATAGAAGGATAAAAAAGACAATATAAAGAATTCTAATTTATTATGTCTATTGTTTCCATCCAATTAGATTTGAAAAAAAGAATTGTTTCATTTTATAACCATATATTTTTAATTAAACCCCCTAGTAGACCCATTTTCACATTAACTATTGTCACTATTTTTTACTATTTTTAGTATAAAATATTTTAAAAAATTATGTTTACAATATAACAAAACCTAAATTATTATAAATAAAAATATATATTCCATTTTTAAAAATTCCATTAACATAACTAGAAAATTTTAATTCCATATTAATCTTATAAACGCATGGATAAAATGATATTCCAATGAGAAAATGATGAAATATTTAACATGTATTTATATAAATTTCAATATAAAATTGATTATAAAGGCCTAAATTGGATTAAAAATTATATAATGTGACTAATATTTAATTTTAACACTTTTAAAATAAATTTTTATTTTTATATATTTTTTAAATGAAACGATATTTGTTAATAAAACTAGTGTTTTTCACCATTCAAACAAATATTTACCTCCTCAAAAAAATCTAAAAAATTCACTCCAAGATAATTCAAAAATTATGACACAAGGTTTTCATTTTCTTATATAAAATAAATTTCTTAAAATTTTATTATTTAATTTTAAAATAATTTCTCTAATGAAAAAAAATATTTTTAGAAAAATAATTTTTTTAAGCGTATAATTGCATTCAGTCATAAATATTGTATAAAAATATTAGATTAATGTTAAAATTTATGTTGAGTATATAATTTATAAATTTCATTAAAATAATTAACAAGTTTTTATTTAATTTACATAGGTAAAACATGTTTTTTCATGAATTTAGATTTTCCAAAAAAGAATTCCCTTATTTTCAAACACATTTATTTTTGTTTCTAATTAGTTGGGCAAAAAAACTTATTTTATCCAAAATTTTCAAACATATATTTTTATAATTTCGTTAATCTAATTTATACTTGTTATCCCAAAAACAAGTTGATAAATATCATATTAAATAATAACATTTTAATAGAATCTCACCTATTTTTTAAACTCGGTGTTGCATGTAAGGAATGAAAAACTCATTTATCATTGAAATTCATGGTTAAAATATTGTTCAATTTGATAGAAGATATAAATGGTATTTTATGTGACACAAAATATAAAATATAAAATATATTAAAAACAATAGACCGTTAAATCTTGTGGTGTTTCATTCTACCCCATTAAAAAATTGTGTCCTCACAATTTTGAACATTTCACTACTAAACATGTGATTCAAATTTAAAAATCATTTCATGGGAACCCGCATCATAATATGGTTAATAAATATTCCTCTCGAAATGGGTGTAATTTATCTGTCATGTTCATCTATAATAACACATTCTAGTTTCCAATTAGATAACTTTGGTGCGAGTGATGATTTAGACATTGTAGAAAAGATAAATTTTCAAATAGTAATAGATATGATAGAGAACATGGTCAATATAAATTTGAAGATAAAAAGTCCATAAACCCATGATAAGGAAAATAATCCATTCATCATAAAGGCTTATAAACATATAACATTTTAAAAGATGACCCTTTAATTAAAGTTGAATAATTTTCACGAGATGATATACAAACATTATTTTAGTCCATTTCATTAAAACTATATCATATTTTAGTTGTTCCTTGATCTATTTCCATGTCATTTATTACATTTGAAAATGAATAATTTTTTTCTAAAATACTAGTGGATCATATGATCCATAAAACAATGATTAGTCATTACTTATTGGTCTAGTTATTCTAAAACATTTAGTGTTATCACATGTTATCCAATAACACCCAAAGTTAATTATAATCTATTCCATAATTAGTTAAATATCGCAATCCACCATCTCTAACAAAAATTTAAATCCAAGAATTTAAAAATAATTTAACAAAATTTACAATGATATATTTTTCATTAATCACCCAAACATCATTATGTATATATTAATGTCACATACGAAACATGTCAATACATTGATCATATATTATTCTGAAATAATGTAATATCTTTAATTACTATAAATCCTTAGTGAAAACATATATAATTCAAAAATACTTGAATAAAACCATATTTTATAGAATATATTCCAAAAATAAAATATTTTTGTAAGCTCGATAAAGTATAAAATTGCCCAGTTTTTTCACACATCATTAATCACTTCGAATTTCATCAATATAATAAGATTAACATTACTCTGATTATGCATCAATTTATCCAAACCAAACACCATTTTCTACCCTCAAGAACATTTTAACTATAATATTTCCTTAATAAAAATGTCACATTTCAATTAAATCACTTTTCTTTTCCATCAGTACCATTTATTAAATTCATACAACTCATTATTGAAATACTATTGTTGAATAATTCATTGGTTTCTCATTATTTTAATAGTTAATATACCACTAGAAATATACTTATTTTGAATCCAAATACATTAAAAAATCCATCACTCCAATTTATTCATAGACAATTAAATATGATTTATTGTCTTATTCCTCAACAATTATTTCATTTCATATGTCATTAGTAGTCTCTTTATCTATAACAAAATAACCACCACTCATTCAAACTTTGTTATTCTATTATTTATATCTCCCATTATGAAATCAATATATATAATTCCCCTAATTTTACCGTTTGAATCATTTAACCATCTATGATATCATAGGGAGTCCATTATTTTTATCCATTTCATTAACCAATCTTTTCATTTATCTTATGAAATTAATTTTTTTATTTCCTTCATTTTGACACTCTAAAAAACTTCTCATTCCTATGAGAAATTCATCTTGGTTCTTCTTCCCACATTCAGGTCATATCAAAATATGAATTTTTTCTTCTTCTTTGTTCTCATACACTTAAAATCTCAATAAAATCTTTCCATATATTCTTTAGTGACTCCAAGAGTTTGTTAAGGTTACCGTTGTTATACATATATCATGATAATTGATTTGGAATAATAAAAATATCCTCAACCATGTCACCATACCATTTAGTGTATTTTAAACATATTTTATTCCACATTTAACACTGATCTACATCAATATAGTTCCCTAATTATAATTATCCATAAAATAATAGTGTTGTCAATAATATTGATAATATGTTAGAATATAATAGTGAAAAATAATTTATAGGATATATAAATCATGACACATTATTTTATATCTACAATATTATAGACTTAACCTAGTTCATGCATGGACTTTATTTTAAAATTTTGTGATTGTTAATAAATACTTTACAAATTTACAAACCACATTATTTTGAGAGTGTCATACCACTTTTATAGTGAATCACATTGTCTATGATTAGATGATGATCAATTCCATCTCGATGTGACATTTTAAGAGCTATTATCATAAATTACCTCTATTATAGGGACACATCAACTTATACTATCCAAAAATGGATTTAATGTCTTGGAAGCCACTCACTCTATCCTTTACCAAAATTATTGGACATTATTATACACATTAACTCAATATTATACATAACATTATATATATACTTATAAATACCCCTAGAAATATCATTAGACAAATCCTTATAAATATCCCTATATAGTTTTCTAAATAATTATCATATTATTTTATAATGCTTATCTAAACCTAACCATTGATACAAATTGTAATTACCCAAACATCTCACACATAGATGTTAATTAATTTTTAATTAGTATTCATTATATTTCACAAACAAATTAATGAGGATCCTAAAGTTATATATCATTTGTAAATATGGACACATAAACAAAGAGTTTGTACGTGAGTTATGTCCCCAACCAATATATTCCTCATAACTACCACAATTCATAGTCATGTCATGCATAGTTCCATTTATCATAATAATGGGAAGGTAATCATAATAATTGGTGAGTTGGGATTCTTATTAAAGGAAAATAAGATATATATCAACATATCATGATCATAAAGATATGAGAACGTAAGAATACATTTTAAAATCGTACAATATATACCATATATCATAAATTTGATTAATGATATAAATCAGGGATGTTCATTATTCACGAATCATAAAGGAATCAAAGGAAACTATACAAGAGAGTGTAACATTGGAATAAAAATATATTTTTTCATATACATAATCATAGAAAATTATTTCTTTGGTTGTTCAAATTTCATATCCAAATCTACATAGTGTTTTGGGTTCACTCCCAAAACCATCATTGAAGTCAAGGATTGTTGTACAAAATATCATAGTGGACATAGTCCCTTACAGAGCCTGATTATCTCCCCATTCTAGTCCTATTTATTTCATGAGATATAAATATTAATCTTATGAATTTGAGAGTGGAATATATCCCACACTTCACATATTTAAAAATATACATATTACTTCAAAGAGTTCATTAAACATTCTTTATTTCAAAACCCATGAAAAGAAATGGTTTTCATAAACATTTGAACATATAATTAACAATAAAAAAGATACAAGTTTCATAATAATTTCGTCATAACCTAACCCATTAATAAAAACACGGTTCATATTCATTTTTTCATTGTATAGCCCTTGGAAGAGAAATGGGATTCATGAAAATATTTTAATCATAATCATAAACCACTTAGATAAATAATAAAAAATGGTGTCATTGGATTATATAGCTATTAATTCATAATTATCTTCCAATGATGTCATATTAGAATTAAAATTACTTTGGATGATCAGTTACTACATTTCAAGAGGAAATAAGAATTTCCATTTTTAGAAACTTCTTATACATTAAATATTTTAAAAACCCATTTATTTGAAAATAATAATTGAATGTTTTAAAGTAATAACTAAATATAATTAAAAATATTTCTTGAGGATAATATCATTTCCCCACTGAAATATAATTTTTAAATCATAAAATATCTCTAGTATCATTTTATTTTAAAAAACTATTTCAAACATATAATGTAATATTCTAAGAAAATAACGGTCCAAATGGTATAAAACACTGTTAATTTATTGAAAATTCAATTAAATATTCTTTTAAATTTTTTATTAAAATAAAGATGTGAAATGTTTTAAAAATGGAATAATTATTATTTTAAACAATTATAAAAAGAAAAAATGATTTCATTAAAAAAATTTATTATATAAAAAAATTTAAATCATTTTTTAAAATGTCTAATTTGATGAAAATTATTTTTTGATCAAACGGAGAAATAATGTTATATTATCTTAAAAATATTTAATAAACAATTTTACGTAATAAAGACTGTTAATTTTACTATGATAAGAATATTTTTGTAAATAAATAGAGGAGAACCAAGTAAGTTTATTTGAATATAGATATGTCTAATAATTCCCAAAGGGATACTTTTAAAAAATACAAAAAATGATGGGATTCTGAAATAAGCCCTTACTACTTTGGAGTATCTAAATTGGAATCCCTGTGAAAGTTTGAAATTATATTAAACTTATAATGTCAATTGAATAACTAAATTAATGATATTATATATCAAATATAAAATATATACACCTCATAAAAGATTATAGGTATATAACATTACATATGTCTCGAAGGGGGTGAATTTAGAAAACTAATCCCATACTACATAGGTAAAATTGAAACCATAAACCCCATTGAAAGTGATATATTTAATTAGATATGTAAATCAACATAATTTTCTAGAAAATAATAATAAAATACATTCATGGTTTTTATATATACCAAAAAAATTATATTGGTGGTAAATATGGCATGTGTCTCAAAGAAGTAAAAAGTGAGATGGATATTCGTTACCGCTGTTGTATCTTTTGATCCATAAAACTAGTGAAACATAGATACTCAAATAGAAATTAATATACCGATAATTTAAATGAATTTGAATTGAAATTATATTTATGGGATTCATATACACCACATAAAATAAACCTCTTGTGAAAATGGCATTTATCCTATATATATAAATGTGACACACAAAATCTATTACCCTATGCCTCGAATACTATATTACACACTTAAAACTAATTCAGAATAAATATAATTTTGTTATAAATTTATAAAAGAAACATAATTATATAAATAATAAGATATGTGATTTACTTATGACCTTTTATTAACATTTTATTAACAATTCAATGTTAAAGTCAAATTTCAGTCAAAAACTACTTTGTTTTTGTGTATGTTATGATTTTTTAAATTTTCCATCCCCATAAATTTATAATTTTCCCATAAACTCCATAATGTAAAAAATTATTAAAATATAATATATATTGTTTATATATTTATTTATAACAATCAATGAAGGATGGAGGCACAAATAAAATATATCATTCATGGAGTGGGTATGTCGTATGTACGTATGAATTTTATTTCTATTTTCTTGATATATTAAAATAAATTAATTTAAATAAATTATTTCCATTATATAATACTTTTTATGTCATATTTATCACATATTATCCTTAGAACCATATTTATTAGATTCCACATAACGTGTGAATGGATCTTGTCACTTCGCGAGGCAGTAGTCTATCGTACACAAAAGGGACGTCATCTTATTCCCACAGATTGGAAATTTAGGTAATATATGTGATATAATAATTCAATATGTATATTAATTTCATAAATATATTATTTTATAACTTTATACATCAATATATCTAGGTGTCACAGGTGCTGTTGGAAAACGAATAGCATCAGTTCAAGAAGTGGCAATCTGTAGTACACAATAATTAGGATTTTGTATCTCATTTTATAAAAGTGCAGATTGTTTTCCTAATGAAAATAAAATAAAATATTATCAATATATTTAATATACTTATTATGTTATATACCAATTCTTTAAAAATAATTTATAGAGGCAGAGGAATATATAAAATAAAAACCTCTAGTCGAAGAATATTACCTCTTCTTCAGGTAACCACATTATGTTTTCCAGAAAATCATTGATAGGATCGATTTATAACCATGATAAGGAATAGATGATGGGATTATGGAATTAAGGGATATATTTTTATATCGGTTGTGTGAAAAAATTCTTTTTAAGTAAGAAGATGAGAGAATTAGGGGTGACCTTTTACAGGTGAGATGATTACGACACTTGAAATGTTTTGAAATAAAAAGGTGTACCAACATTTTTAAGATGATAAAAGGTTTAAAAATTAAAAATTGTTACTAAATAGAAAATTTGAGGTCTAAATATTGGAATTAAATTGATTTGAAATATTTTTGGGACTTTTTAAAATCATATTTTTTTGTTGAACCACATAGTTAAACTAATTTACCTTTTCCATGGTAAATGAATTTTTTTGATTTTACTATACTTATTCGTAAAAAATTAATCATAAAATAATATAATATATATAAAAAGATAGTTAAAAATATGTAATCCATTATTTCAAATTCTATTAATAGAATTGTAAAATTTTAATTTTAAAATAATCCCCCATACACAACGAGAATACATCTTTCTAATTAGAAATTATTCCTAAGTTTAAATAGTTTTTTATCAATACTAAATATAAAATTAATTAAAAGAAAATAAATTTTATTAATAGATATATAATTGAACTAATTTTACTTATAAAGAATCTTAAATAAATATTTATTTATTTAAATTATTTAAAATAAATTAATGTTATTAATATAAACCAATATATTGTTTAGTGTTCATTGAAAATGTTTTCTTTTAAAAAAATTAAAAATATTTACACAGAGACAATTTTTAAATTATCAATAAAAATTTATTTTTCTTATTTCAAATAAATTTTCTAAAAATGGGAAAATGAATTTAAAAATAATTTTTTTAAAATGATAGAAAAATTATGTGTAGATAAATAATGTTTTTAAGCATAAAATTGGATATATTCATATCTTTTTTCTATAAAACATATAATATGATTTCTAAAATTATGATTCAATACCACCGATATATATATACATATATCATTTAAATAATTCAACAAAAGTGTTTTTTTAATTTATTTAGGCAAAATTTGTTTTTTTCATAAAAAAATATTTACCAAAGAAATGATTCTACTTTTTCAAATAGTTTTTATTTTAAAATCAAATTTAATTGTCACCAAATAATTCAATTGTTATACATGTTAAAACCATGTGTTTTTGATAATTTAGTTAATACAATTCATACCCATTATTCCAATTATTAGTTGGTTACTGTCATATGAAATAATATTTTATTATAGTATTTCATATTTCTTTTAAATTTATTTTTTAAAGTAATGAATTGTATTCTCAGTGTTTCATGTAACACAAAATAAAATTTGTGCTTCATGTGAGGAAATATATAACCATTCTTTTTTGCACTGAAAAATATCAATGACATTGAATTTATTGGAAAAATATTATTATATAAAATTTTGGGGGGTTACTCTAGGATATAATTACATCTAATATAAAGGGTTACATAAAGTTATATAACAAAAGGAAATAAGGAAAAAATAGTTAATGGGTAATATTGAACAAAAATAATATGTAATACACCCTTTACATGAAACCAATATCACTCTACTGAAAACATTTATCTTATTCAATCAACTATTTGTCTTCTATTATGGATTAACATATTCATTTATCAGATTTTACAACCTCATGAATTCAAAATAATCATCTTTCAACATTTAGGAATTTATTTTGTATTATTTTTCAAAGAATTCTTATTTGAAAAAATAATACTAAAGAATATTTAAAATTAACATGACCCAATATTATTTAATCCAAAAGAATTTAAAACAGCATTTTTTCTAACCAATTTAAAATAAGAATGATTGGTTTTAATTAAACATACATCAAACCTTACATTGAAAAAATAAATTTTTTAGAAAGAATGATTTTATTTAAACATGAATCCTTGATTATTTACCCAAAACACATTACCATATTAAAATTATTTAAAAAATTTAATTATAAAAAATATTATATACATAACAATAACATATATGTAATGTTATCTAGAATTATAAGAGGCAAAGAATTATCATAGTGGAAGCACTTGTGATCGCTACAACTAAACCCTTAGGTCATTTTTAAATATAGTTTTAATTATTTTCAGGATAATTAAAAAATAACCCAAATAGATAAATCATGTAAAAATTATCATTTAACATTACATAATAGGATAATAAATTAATCCAATATTAATATTTTTATGGTCAATGTTATGAACACAAGAAATGAAAATTGAGGATCAAAAACCACGAACATTGATAAAACATTCATGTGAACAATTAACTTAAATTATATGATTTCCCATGAACATGGGGATTGGTACTTATGTATTACATCCATATGATCCAAAGAAAGTTATATATCATGCTACCCAACATCAAATTCTAAAAATGAGACCTCCACTTGATAAAAGATCAATCAAGACCTAGTTTCATAGGAACTTCTTGAAAATGAAGGAACTCAGGCATCAGGAGAATGTATCAGATAATATATGGGATATATATACTCAAAATAACATTTATGAATTATCATAACTCCTCATGAATCTCTCTTTTCGAATCAGTCATGATCCGTGATGATCAATAGCTATTTCATCTTCTCAAAATCTAGCATCACTACCACCACAGCTTCCACCATGGCCTGCCATGGTCGTGGTGGATCTTCTTGTTGGTTATCACAAAAAATTATAAAAACATATATAAATTTTGAAATCAGAAATTATTTAATCATCCCATCCTGAGTTATCATTCCCAATCCAAGGGAGTTACTTCCCAAAAGTTTGGTCCATTGTGCGCACCTCTATATTTTCTAACGCAAGTCACCAGTGTGGGACAGGAGACAAAAACTTCCACGACATGCATGAATACTGAAAATGAATTCAAAAAAATAGTGATAATACCATTCATATCTTTTTTTACCTTCATACATCTATAATACTAGCTTCTATGTCACTTTCATTAGATCATTTCTATCAAATTGTTGGTTTTCATGATTGTTCCCTTGCAAAAATTACAATAGAGGTATGAAACCAGCGGTTTCATGAACTATAAAAATGTTGGGTTAAATTGATGAAATTTCACGGCCTTCCACCCGGAATGATAATATTTCTATAAATAGTAAATCATCCCCCATTTGTGAGGATATACCTCAGGTTGTTGAAGTATTATTATCTCATTCTTGCTACCCAGTCTTTCATGAAATTGTTAAACATCGAAAATCCCATGGATTTTCAAAGGTATAAAAATTTCAATATATAAATATAATAGAAACCAAATATTTTTTCATATGATATATATATTTTTGGTAACATCCATTATTTTAATGTCTATATTTCATAAAAATTACCTTCATTTTACCCCAATCCTTTTTAATCACCAAAATATGCATGAAACTAATAATCAAAATTCCTTTCTTGATCAAGGTCAACAACATTATATTTCTATCAATGAATAATATTTTCGTATCCACCTCTCCTAATAACCTAATTAGTAATTGGATATTCCACATTTAATTCCAATGAACATATTTTATGCAATACATTAAACTATATAGAATCCATATCCTAGTCTCATGACATAAAACAACACAAATTGTTCATAAAAAATAATTATAAATTATAAACATACAATACGTGGAAATAAATGGATGCCTAATGTGGATGAAATTAGATGATACCGCCTTATTTTTTAAATTCATTATGATTAATCCCTCACATTATCACTTTTTATCGTTCATATCTAAGAACAATCATCCCAATAATGTGATTTTAAACTTTGCTAGCTAGTCCAACCACATGAAATTAAATAGTTAATAATAAATCATGGTTTTTGATCCATGAATCCTATCAGGGGATGTATTATTCCACCCAATGGATCAGTATAAACATACCCACATCCAAAAAAACAAATTATATTATCCCTAGGATGTTAAAACTTGAAAGTGTGATCCTTCCTCCTCCTATGAGAACACTTAACCTCTCACTATTCAAAAAATATTCCACTAGACATTGGTGTGACCATATAATGATAAACCATTTATTCCCTAGTAAATGTTGAAAATACATGGAAAAAATCATTGAACTATGATCAGGTCCCCAAGATACTGTAAACTTATTATCGTCTCCCCATAATACCTTAAAACGATAACCCCTCCTAATTATCCAAAATCTATACCCCATGTGAAAAAGGTGATATTACTAAGGATATAATCCTTCAATTCCTTATTCCCTTGGTTCTTGATTCCACATGATAGACATGGTATTCCTTATAATCAAAACCTAATATTCCACATACATGATATTCCTTATACATTGAATGATGATGAAATATGTTGATTCCCAACACAACCAACTTCCATATAAGGACAACCACGTCCAATGCCACTATTAACTCTAACATTATATGACATACCTATCACAATAAAAGTAGCATAATTAACCATTTCTCCCTTCAAGATGGTGTTAGGAACAATATTCACAAACATGTATCAAATGCATGAGGGATACCACGAACAAGGAATTCATATCCATTCCGGATTCCATGGAAGGTGGAACCGAGAACCCATTATCCCATTCCAATTAAAGAGAAAAAAATCATAAAACCTTGTTATATTGTTCACCCTCCATTGGAATGATGGAATGCGAGTAATCCACTGTTATAGAGGTTTGACCAATACATAGATGTAGAGAACTCTAGGAGAGGAAAATATTGAACCTCACCCAACGTGATGAATATCCGTATGGAATGAATCAGAATAAAAGATATTTAATTGAATGTGAAAAACATATGCATAACCCATTAAAAAATGATTAATGGTCGAAGCCTCTATATTTATAAATATCTAGATCTATAAATTTCATGCATTTGGATTAAAAAACTAGTCAGACCATCATGAGATTGTTCTCGAACAACTGTTGGAAAATGAAAATCATTGGGTATCCCTAGTCGAAGACATCATTTATATGAATCCTTCATCAACCTTGGATATAATGGATAATGTTTTACATATTGGGAATCAACATCATCAGAGATGTTCTTGTAGTGGACAACATATTTCTTCATCTTTCAATGTATAATGATATTGGGAAAATCCATCTCCCACCAATTTACCCATGTTCCTAGAGCTAAACAGAACACTCGCCACATATCCCCAATAATCAAATCCAATATATGGACATAAATACCAAAAATTATCAATAAAATAAAAATGGGTAATCCAAAATAGGGACAAATTCCCACAGGATCAGGAAGCATTGTCAACATGCGAGTGCCTCTATACTAAGGGTATGAATATGTTAAATACCAATAACAATATTAAATTTGAAAAAAATTTCCAGCCTCCCACCAGAACATACCAATTTTTTCTCCCCTGTAATAACGATATTGGGGAAATCCATCACCCACCAATTTTTACCATTCCACGAGATCTTCCTTGGAAATCCCCCCCTCATCCACATTAACAATGCGGACTGAATCCCCAAGATGAAGAGAAGGATTATCCTATCACTACAACACTATCCCTAATCCAAAATACTCAAGGACAATTCTAATGGATATACATAATAAATACACAATAATAAACCACTTTATAATCTCATTTTCTTTTAATAACAGTATTGAACCTCCCCATTTCCTTACGACCACTTTAAAGGGGCACATACTCACCAGATTGGGATTGTGACCCTTGCCACCAAACAAGTAGGTTGGGATAACTCTATCCACTGTGGTCGCTAACCGAAATCATAATGGTACATCCCATTATTAAAAATTACACATAATAGATCCTCCATATAATATTACCTATCAAAATAATGGTCATTCATATGAATAAGAATTCACTTTCCCTGATGATTCTTCTCGCATAGGGAGGGTTAACAACCAAAATGGGTCCATACCAGAGGAACTATCTCCAATGCCTGAAGAAGAATTCAATGTGATCCCCATGGGATATCATTCGTGAAAATCTAATCATAATAATTTATTAACATGGAATATTTCTTTACACCATCAACCACATGGGATCTAAGGTGGCTGAAGAATCAGTGGAAACATCCTTGTGCTCGCCAACAGATTAGGGGGCAACAACATGTCTGTTGAGGCTAACCATCACTAAGGATGAGTTCGAAATGGTTCTAAGTTCACAATATAAGTACATTCATGTGGATTATTTTCATATCACCTTTTATGACTCTATTTTACTATCCCTACAACAATATACTTCTATCCTACCTACGTCCGCCATGGTGGTTGGATAGACATCGAGATTTTGGCTCTCACCCTCTAATGAGGGTTAAATTTTTTTGAGCCCTAAAGACACCATGAACTTCTCTATTAGTAGGAGGATATATATACCCCATCATATATGGTCCTTACCATGAATTTTTTTCTCCTATGATAGGCACTCTATTGTTTCATGGATGGTTGTCCAATGTCGCACCCCCTCTATAAGAAAATTAATAGTAGAGAATGTTTGTGTCACTTATTAACCATGGTCATTGGTCATCACCGATTACATAATTGTGTGAACAATAATTTGTGTACCCTATAAAATATGAGCATGAGGAAGACTTTTGGGGGATCCAAGTGACCATCCAAATATTAGTTATGTTCTTCAACCTTCCACTCTACAACCCATCATCATAGAGTTCCTTACATAGAATAATGTTTCATGATATTGTCAAAATATATTTTCAATAATAAATTACCTCTGATATATTCAATTTTCTAGCCATGGAATCGCTGATAACATCTTTTCCTTCCATAATTAGGGACATATTTATTAAATTACCACTTTCAGGGTCTTAGTTCACTAACTCATATGGATATCTTCTGAATTTCCTATGGATATACATTATGAGCCTTATTATGGTTCATAATGTCAAAAAAACTGTGTCTCACCCTGTATATATTAATGTATAAGGGAATTAAACCACCCTAAATTTCAATCCCATACTATGGTGATATTAGGATCAATATTCTAATCCTCCCACTGATAGAGAAGTATACATTACAACCATATCCGCTGTAAATATAATCATTATCAATCCCTTGTATGATCAATGAAATTATACTAATGACTAGAATAATGATGTAGATAACCCCCCCCATGTACTGACATAGTATCCAGATGATCTGTGGGTAGGTTCCCATTCTCTTAAAAAGAGACATACATAGGGCCTCATAAGTCCCAACATCGAGGAACAATGGCCTACCCATCAACATATCATGAATGGAAAGGGAGTTTCTAAGATAGTATACCCAATTTATTTCCCAATATAAATCATAGTGTACTACATGTTGGATGATTTTATACATGATATTGAGGTAAAAAAGATGCTCACTTATGATATTTACTCCGATCAAGACCCATCCCCAAACAATTTCCCAGGTGATCCTTCACCTTCCCTAGCCATGCATCAGGACATTTGGGAAGGAATTCTAGGAATGGTGTTGGTAGTTTGACACCCCTATTCAATGTAATGGTTTTTGGGTCTAGAAAATTACTGTGACATGTACAACCTACAACACCATAGTAGTTATACTACCCATAGTGGGATCATGATCAATTTTTCCCATGATGAAAAAGGTTGATCAAATTATTGGTGGCTTCCGACCCTCATCATGATTATGTGACAACCACTCTCATTTAAGATATAGATGAATTTAAGTATTTGGAATGTTTATACCACATATTCCCACTCCAACAATTCATTCATATTTGTTTCACATCATTATTGTGGATAATAGATCTCATGCTGCATCCATTACACTATTCCTCATTGATCGGACTGATCCTGTAAACTTTAGAGACATATAAATACCCCATGATTTATTATTTATTAAGAAACTAGAGGGGCTTTCCATTTTGGGGTACAATCACCTAGCCCAATATCATTCATCATTTTGTCTTATCCCTATTAGAAATACCTCTACTATTTTAGCTCCACCGTGTGAAATACCAATATCATTATCCTATCCAATTACTAGCATAGGCCTAATGAGTGAGTCACTAAAATTATTTCCTAATAAATGGGATCACATACTACATTGATGTTCATCTTACCCATGGAATGTTGTTGGGGATGGGTGTATATAATGTTTGCGATGATTTAGTTCCTACCCTCATCTCTGCTAGATAGATGGGTACATTTCGAGTGTTTATAAAAAGATTTCATCATCTAGAAGATGCCTTGTATGGGGAAAAATAGTGATCATGGACATTACCACATGTATATTATGTGTGGAAACATTTAAAAAAAGAATCAACCACCACTATAAATAATCATTCCCTGTAACTAGTGCATCACTAGTCACCTCTAAAGGAAAAGACCATCCTAGAACAAACTCACCATGAGAAAATATCCCAAACCCCATGTTACAGTTTGGATCAAATGGTTCCATTTATGTAAATAAATAATATGATTTACACATTTAAGTAAATTTTGGTCCTAGGGAACTTCATTTATGCTCTTCCAAACAAAATCCAATGGTTTATAGAAACCAATCCACCCAAAGAGGGTGATCTAACTTATTAAGTCAAATTATACCCATAACATATGGTATTTGGACACAACATCAATGATTGATTAATATTCGATGATTTTCTATAGTACTAGGTAGACAATGGCCATGTCAATTTTGGTGATGAACCTTTATAGGGGGAATATGTCTCTGTCACCCCTGAGAGTGATGAAAAAGATTAGTGAATAGAAACTTGTTCCTATACATGTTATATAATACAATAATGATTGGATGTATTTCCAATAAAGAACATGATAATGATTATATAATTTTTTTTGTTTGGATGTTTGTTTTATATTACATAGTTTTTTCAAATACTAGATGGATCTCTCAGGATTCATTTCCTAATGAAATCAATCAATGTGAAGGAATAATTTTTTAAATAAATATTTTTTTTCTGGTACTATAGAATGGACCATTCACCACACTAATACAATAAATCATGTCAATTTTTGTTCATAATATGAACAATTCTCTCAGACTATTCCATTGGTTATTCCTTTGAAACCAAACATTTTGGTTGATCGAGCAACTCATCTATAGAGACCGCACACTCAGTTGTGGTTATTAAGGACCCAAACATAATTTTATAACACATTGTCAAAGTCATCTAAGGAAAAAAGAAACACAATGTGAACTAGCCAGTACCAAAGTCCTTATATATATAAATCCACTACACTCACTATCAATGATCAACTATTGGATGGATGAAACGTTCCCCTATCCTAGATGTACGATGTGCTAAATCACCTCACTAATATACTAGTAAGGATCAGAATCCCTTACGTACACCATCGGTCAAAGGAAGAATGTGCTGATCTCTCCGAGGCTTTAAATATAACTCTATTGACTGAGTATGAGACATATTTTGTAAAGTAATGTTGTATTCATGAAGCTGAGTAGGAATAATTCTAACAAATCAATTCTTTTTATAATGAAGAGGAGAGTGCCACTGTTTCTGAGAACATAATCCGAATTTATGTCACATGATTATTTAGTGGAATGGAAATACATCATTTCCTGGTTGATTATGGATCTGATATCAATTTCATTAAAACCTAGACATTCTATAATTTTGGGATGACGAAAATAGATCTATATCCCTTCAATATAAAAATCATGTGTATGACCAGAGTGAGTGGATGTTTCATTGAAATTTTTTGTTATTTCCATAATTAAGATACATTGTACAAAATAATGAATTCATGGTTTTCTGACAAGACACTAGATAAAAACCACAATTGGGAAGGACCATTCTCCATCTACTAAAGTACTCTCCAATCAGTACAAATATTTCCATAAATACTCCTTCAATTGTCGTATAGGGGTAATTAAGGGTGGTGTTTATCCCTTAAAACCCTATGAATACTCATACCTTGATGATGGTTACTAATAAATGGTGGAGAGGAATCTCTCAACTAGTGGATTCAAGAAATTCAATTCCTCCAAAAACATTACTTTCACCGAACCAAATTCTTCGGTATATCTAAAGGATAGATTCAACTTGCTAATCCACTGGTCAAAAAACAACAACCCCAAATCATGTAACATTCTTCATTGTACCTAATAATATTGATATCACATTGGTCACCTCATATTCCTATAAATTACATAAATAGTTAATGAAATAAATTCCTACACTCATTGTATACCGAGATGTTTTCCCCATGTCCATGAATCCAAAAAACAAATGCATTTTCTAGAAATAAGGTCTAGATCATTAGAGGTAAATCCTTCATTACTATTGTTACATCTAATATGAATAATGCATTAAATATCCATGAATAATTTTATAATAAACTTTTTCTACAAGGAATCCATAATGCATGACTTCTTCATTGATGACTATGGAACTAATGAACCATGTGGCTGTACCACTCCACAGAGTCCATATCTAAGGTGTCTCTGCTATCATTCTATCCCAATGATTCATATAAAGAAGATGATTTATATTATTCCCCACCTACCAATGTAGAGGGATTAACTAGCAATATTGATTTATGGATCCATCAAAATCTCACAACTCGGGAAAATTTGAGGCCAACACTATTCATCATAGTCCTGCCGCTGAAGGTTTTGTATAAATATTTTTCTTTCATAATGAGGCTCCATGAAATTTTCTCATAAATCTACAATTAAATTTGATATCTTGAACCCCATGTTTATATCCTCATAATGGCCTCTCAGTATGACTTTATGGGTTCCAATATCCTCCCAAAGAATGAACCATTCTCATAGTTACATGGTGAATGTATAAGTTGAGAATATTATCAAGGATGATTTCTAAGGTATGTATAGTACCCCAAGTGGTTTTCCAATAGTGTCCCACATGTGAATAAAAATAAAAATATAAGAGTCTGAATATACTTTAGAGACCTCATCCAAAAAAAAACAAAGCGTTTATTTTCCTTTCTAGTGACAGAGTTACCCATTGCTGTTATATCATGTTTCATGTCCATAAATTTCATGGATGGGTACTCCTAAAATAATCCAATCTAGATGAACCACAGATAAGAATTAGTTTCCATCTTCAGGGTTCCTTATATAACATTATGTTACCATGTGATTCCATTCAGTTTGTGGAATGATGGAGATACCTACCATCGATTAATGAACCACATATTCAAGCCACTCGTTAGGACATTATGAACATCATAATGGGGTTATTTGGTGGAAAAATCTGGAAAACTCCAGTACAATCTCAATGATGATGAGAAACTATTTGAATCCCTATGATCTCATCACCTAAAGATAAAACCACAGATGTTCTGGTTTTGTGTCACCTATGGAAATTTTCTTCTCTTCATCGTTAGGTATAGAGATCTCAAGACTAATCCTGAGAAGATCAAGTCCACCAGCATGATGAATCCTCTGCACAACCTATAGGTGTTGTGAGGCTTCCTTGGGAACATATCATACATTCAGTGATCCATTATGAATCTGTCTTACAAGTGGAAACCCTTTTCAAGTCTCATGAAGAAATTTACCACTTATCAGTGGGATATAGATTTTAAAATAGTATTTGATGACATCAGGTAGTATCTTCAACATACCCCTGTCATTATTCCACCCAAAAATGAAAATACTCTACTAAATTATGTTATATTTCGATAATGTTACCTTGGATTCACTATTCTCATTGGAATAATGAGTAAAAGTAGAGAAACATTAACTACCATAGTTACATACTACCCGATATAGAGACTAGATAATATCCCGTTAAAAAATTTTGTATACCCTTTGTCATCAAAATTAATAAGTTGTGACACTACATAAAGTACTATGATATTAAAATTATTTCCCATATTTATTTGATAACATCTTTCTTTCTTCTAAAAAATAATTTTAAGTATATCTATGAATATTTTTTGGTCCATCCAATGATACAGACAAGGTTTATGAAGACTAGTGAGCCCATAATTATTTTTTGAAATATATTAAATATATTAAAGTATTTTAATGTAATTATCAAAAAAGTGTAATAAAATACAATAAATGTCATAGATTGGAAATATAAGGCCTTTATTGAGTTTATAGCACAGGTTTTAACCTAGGAAAAATATAAACTTAGAGAATGTTGGACTCTCTGGTTAGGCGTCTTCATGGATGATTGTTTAAATAAATTATTTAATTTAAATTAAGTTATAATTAAATTTCCATGACCTATGGTGTGTTATAAATATATTATTTTTAGGATATCTAATTATATTAATCATTATATTGAATATTTAGAGAACCATTATAAGAGATAATTCTTTGTGAATGACATCAAATTGGGTCGAGATTGAGGATTGTTGCACCATCAGGGTTCGATGATGTACTCAGTGAAAAAAAATCATATTTTTTCTTCATTGGGGATCAATCCATATTTAGGTTCGACATATTTTATATGTATCCCAATATTATAATAGAATTATTAACATTAATCATTTTATTAATGGATTGATTCATGGATTGGTCATTTTTTTAGGTATGGGATTGTTTATCCATGATTTGGGTAATGATGATGATTATTATTTTGTTTGATTTTATTTCATAATTTTCACATAAATTGGTTGAGTCCAACCTAATCAATATATTGGATTCATTCCCAAATCAATTGGGGTTTTATCTCCCCTTTCTATGTGAAATCATAATTGGTATTCTTTTTTGGCCTATGATTCGACAGATACCCTATAAACAATCATTGTGAATTCAGACTTTGATGTGAAGGATCACAATGAAAGGTTTTAGATGAGATTAAAGATAACTATAGTGCTAGATGATGAAGTCAATATATCCATTAATGGATTGGGAGTATCCACAACACCTTCCCCATCTCTCACCATCATTGGTATCTTCACACTGACTCTCTTGATAATGACTGGGGAGAATTGGATTTCTAGGATGATGTTCTATTTTTGGAGTGGCTGTTGGAGATCCAGGATCGTCAAGATAGGTTGTTTCATGGAAGAATCATCCAATTGGTTCATGTGTTGTGGAGTAATTGTGGCTAGGAGGAGTTATATTTGGAGAAAGAGATGAAAAAATGTGCAAAATACGCGGGGTTGTTTTGAAATTTGGCTTGTTTTTTATTTGGAATGTTAGGCTGGAACAATGATTTGTATGAAATGAAATGTTTTACCCTGTTAGTGTTACGTGAAATTGGTTTTGTGATGACTCCCTGATGTGTGTAAAGGGGATACCTTATTCTAAATCAACACACATTAATTTTGATGTAATTAAACCCATGTGTGCGAGTCAGTACCACCCATAGTACATAATATCTTGACTAATATGATGGAATTCATTGATTAAGGTGTTTGGATGCTGTGGTTGTTGAGAATGAGTGTTTTGTTTTGTGGTATTTTTGGTATACATGATAAGATCTGGTAACTGATGTCAGAGGAGGTGTTCGTATATGTGTGGTTTTCCAATCCACATTTCAAAAACACACATTGTGGTTTATTGTTGAACATTAACATGATTGGTTTATAGCAATGTTTCAAGTGTATAAATATCATTGGGTTGTATCTTTCAGTGTGTTTCATTAAAAACATCTTTTATGTAGGATTGGGTTTGAATTCTCAAGGGAGAGAAATGTTTGAGAGGTATCTGATATAATGGTTCGGGCCTATCTGGTCCATTTATTTATGACAATCATCTGATTGAGGTGATCTAGTATATCAAGGTGGCTCTTTCCAAAACATTGAAAAATTTCTTGATTTTTCGATGTTTTCCAATGGTGTATCACCAACAACATCTCTTGGGAGAGGTGTCACCATAGCTATGTCACCCTAGTTGTCACTTGCTGGTGGTAGCTTACCTTTTCAGTCACTCGCTGGCGTTGTCTCATCCTAGAGGTAGCTCACCTTGGAGGGTTCTCACCGGTGGTGTCTCACCCTATCATTCACTCTTCCAATGGTGCCACATCCAATGGTGTCTCTCCCAGTGGTTCCTATTTTAATGTTGTGTCACCCGACGATGTCTCATGAATAGTGTTTCGTGATCCATTTTTCCCATTTTTTAGGTCTCCTTTGATGTAAAATGACATTAATTCCATATTTGAATGTCTTTTAAGCCAATTAAAATACCACAAATCATATCTTAAATAACTGAGATTTTGGGGACATTTACTCAATCAAAACAAGTTATCTTGACTAGATCCACCTTTAACAGAAAATCAATAACATATATAAACCTGCTTCTCTATTTAGATCTTTCTAAAGCTGAGATATCCAATTCACCTCATCAACTACTTCTTGTTTCATCATTCTTCTGGATGCATAGATTTCTTATATTCATAGGTGTTTTGTGATGTGTTATAGCATTTGGTTTGAATTTTTCTAGAGGTTTTAGTACTGCATGCACAACCCTGTTTCTTCACAACCAGGATGTGTAGAAATCCTTTTTATTCCACGTAGGTTTTACTTCATCACTCTCAATTATATATCTTGAGTGGTGGGTGTATGAATGTTTTCCCCTTAGGAAAATGGTTGAATAAAAATTAATAATTAATATTGAGTATTTCTTGGTTTAATATATAAGGGACTGGGGAAAAGTTATTCATGTTCTTATTATTCATCGTTCCCTTTAGATGTTTTCATATATATGACCTAACTACCCACTGAAGATCATGGCCAATGGAGGTATTTTTTTTCACCTGTGATGGCTTTTGAAGATTTTTTGTTTGGTTTTCTACTGGAATATTTTACATATGAAATCAATTAACCATGTATATTCAATTAATTAAATGTATTCTCCATGATCTTATGGATTCTGTGATCAAACACACAATTTAATAAGTGGAATTTGAATAATATAATGATTATTGAAACTAAATAACATGTGTTATTTTTGTCATATTTGGTTTGTTGTGGGTTTTTTTGAGCGGATAAGGGGATGGATGTGGTTGTATGTAGGGGATGTGATGGGTGTGTTATAGTTGTGAAGAAGAGATTCTGAAAATAGTTATAATTTTTTGTACTTCTAGGTGTGGATGTGAGTTGGGATCTCTTTTGAGAGGAAGTATTGGGTATGATAACATAGAGTAATGATGATGGTAGTGGTTGGTGTTGGTTATTCTACATTAATGACAATTAGAAGGCTTCGCCTCATGTCATAGGATCAATATATTTTTTGTTATGAAACGGTGTTAAATGGAGAGGTTGTGGAATGACGTATCTTCGATGTGAAGCTGCCTTTATTTATTAGGATCTTCACCTTCTGGATATATTTATTTTGTATTGGTTAGTTTCTTTGATAGTTATGGAATGGTTAAAAAATAAAATAAATAATGAATGTGGTTAAATAAATTAGTTTCTAATGTTAATTGTGTTTTTGATGTGTTTGGGGGTGTGTTCATTTATAGGTAGTAGAAAAGTTTTCAGTATTGTGATTTGGTGGTCTGTTTTAGATCCAAGAGGTTGGTCAACAGTTCTTGGTATCATATATGTATACACTTGTATTTTCTTATTGATTTCTATATGCACCCCACCATAGTTGAGCACTATGTTTCGATCACCCCCATCATCATTGGGGATGGTGTCTCTTTACAAAAATCCTATTTGGAGGATGGTTAGTTGGCCACCCTTTCTTCCCTGATCCTTCTAGGTAGGGAGAGCCCAACATTCTTTGGGCATTTAGGGGTTTGTGGGGACCATGTGTGTACATTGTAGTTGTGCTTTACCAGGTGTCTTTAATATGATATATGATGAAAATATGGGGTTGAGGAGTCTAGAGGTGTGATGCTATTGTAGGGCCTAGGGGTCTCAGGCAGGATGCAATTGTGAGGCCCCAGTTTCTACGTGATTGATGTGGTTTTCAGGTCTGGGTATCAACTGGTGGGTTATGACATGGTATGTTCAGATGAGTTCGGAGGTCGAGTATGTTTTTCATTAGGTTGTGAGAGTGGATACTCCATGGGAATGGGATGTGTGGTAACCTATCATCTATGTACTTTATATTATACTACATAACATTCATCTTTTGGTGATTATTCCTTGGAGAGGTTGGGTGGTTATTTTACCTTCTTAGATATTTTTTGGCTCTACTATTTTCACATAGGATCATTTGTATGCTTCCTTCACATGTGCACGAGAGACATCGATTTACCTAAATAGTATACCTGTATTCTCACCATATGTATATAAAACCACATTCAGGTTTCCAATAGGATTAGGTGCACCATGTTGCACCTACTAGATTGGATCTTGGTAGTTGATATGTCATTGTTTAACTATAATTTCGGTATTTTACAATGGATACAATTTTATTTGTATTAGTAACATTTTAATTATTCATTTGGGATGGTACATTGGTCTTATATATATATATATATATATATATCTGTGTGTGTGTGTGTGTCATGGAGTTTCTTTTTGGATGAACCATCACTTCTCTTGATCATGTATCAATGAAAATTGTAATACATCCCATATTGTGATATTTGTATATCCCTGGTTCTAGTTGCCCACTAGGGGCCTACTAGATGTAGGACTCTGGGGGTCATTATCCAGCTTTCATCATTACCAGCACATAAGGGGTATCATTGAAGGGAGGGTTAATGAAATTTTGGGATACTAAATACCCTTTTACCTATAATACAATATTGGTATAAAACTAAATAGAAACGATTATATAGAAAAAGAAAAAGAAGTTAAGGGAAACCACCCTCTCATTATTATATTTAATAAAACATCTAATAAAATATATATATATAATTTTAATATTACATCAATGCTGAAAATTCACCATTGATTTTCTTCCTCGAATGATAATCTTAGTGTAACCACCATCACCTATACTTCATTATGCCAAACAACACCCCCCTCCCACTGATGATTCATATTATATCTGCTTCAACTCCTACTCCTACACCTGGTTTCCTCTCATATTATCAGCCTCAATGCCTATATTAGATATAGGATATAATATGTTTTATTTTAATTTTTTTATTCATAACAGTTGATATTGTTAAAAATCATCATAGAAAAATAAAGTTAGTTGAATAAAAATTATAGTTTTAGTACTGATAGATTCAAGAATATCAAATAGGTTATTTCCCCAGCACTGTTTTCAATCATTTTATAAATGATTTCACCAATGTAATTGTAACCATTTTTAAATTATCATATTTGGTATTCAATTTATACAATATTTTCTATAATAATGTCTGTGACATCATAATTTCTGTCTGATTTTTAAAATCTACAATAGTAATAATTTTTGGAAACATAGAATGAGGTGGACTAATTAATGAAGATACAAATCACCTAGAGACTAATGATGTGGATGGTCCCAAACAGTAACAACCCAGACATTTATATAGTGAATTCTCCTTCAAATTAATCTTATGTAATATTTATTAAAATAAAAAAGATACTAATCATATAATAAACACATGCTAACATTAATATGATAATTTAGAAAACTATATTTATAGAAAAAATACATGATAAAATAAATGGTTAACATAATGAAAAAACCTGTATTTTCGGTAAAACATTTATGTTTTATTTTAATTAAAAAATATATATATTAAAACATTTTATGTTTTAAATATTTTCATTATTAAACTATTTTGATTAAAAACAAGTAATTTTTTTATAATTTATAATATAATTAAATGGAACCATATTACATTTTTTTAGTATTATATATTAGATTTTATCATATAGATTAATAATTTTCAATAAAAAGGACATATTTTAAAAAAAATCATAATAATAAAATTATTTTAATGTAATTAAATTAAATTTTTAATCCATATATCAATGATATTATATGTTAAGTTTTTATATATTAATTATTTTGGTGAAAAGTAAAAATACAATTTTTATAAATATCGTTTATTTTATAGCATCATCATGACATAAGAACAAAAAAAACAGGAAACGTTTTTTCAACTATAAATTTATTTAATGAATAAAATTATGTATTTAAAATTATGAATTTAGAAACCAACATTTGACATTTTGGTATATAAATTGTATTTTATTCTAATAAAAATAAAATTTATTCATCCTCATCTAATTAAGCATTTATAATATTACATTCAGTTATAAACTGTTTTTAATGTTGAATAACTTCAATTTTTTAATATTAAAACCATAAATGTAATGGGTATGAATAATATTTAACAGAATATGTATACATTCAACTTTTTTCATAAAAATATTTTTTTATAAAATTTTATTTATTGTTTTATGTGTAGACATATTGAAGAATAAATTTATCATCATTATAAATTTAATACAATAAATAGTATTTCATATTTGGAATAGTAATATTAAAAATTATATGTAATGATCAATACAATTTTATGACATAAAAATATTTTACGAAGTCAATAATTAGTCACCATTTGGAAGATGAAAATAAGAAAAAAGTGTCAAATTAATTGATATGGTCCAAAATATCAGAAACCAATTTATAAATGGTTGAATGATGAAAATATTGAACACATGGTTGTGCCAAAAGTTTCCCAAGTTGTATGGTGTAAGAAGTCGTTGTAGTAAATCTTGGGTTATCGATCCTCAGATACCTAAGAGGAAACCTATGATACATTCTTTATAAGAAGGCGATTTGATGCTGTTGATTTGGATATTAAGTGGCCAACTTGGGTTTGAATTTATTGGATAATTTGATATTTTATAGATGTAAGTGAATTCAATTTAAAATAATGAGTTGATTATTTGTTATCACATGGGGTGAATTGGATGAATTTATTTTTAAATTATTTTAATGTCTTAAGTTTGAGTGTTTTCTTTAACAAAAAACAAACCTCCAAAATCACTCACTATTTTTGTGTTTTCACTATCCTATGGCTACTCCCCTACAATCTTAGAGGATCATATTGATGAGAACTCCAAGGTAGAAGATCATTTTAACACTCAGGATGTGTATCCTTAAAATTGGTGAGTTTAAAGGAGAATGTAAATCATTGAATGAAAATCATTAAAATATAATTGATTAGGAATTATTAAATTAAGAAATAACATCCAATTCATTACATTTATTCTCCTTTCGATCATACCATTAATAAATTATCCCTCCATTGATTCGATTCTATCAATGAAAGTGGGTAATATACTTATGATGGTAGAATTGGAAAAGATGATGAAAAAAAAACAATCACTCCACCGTTTTGTGAAGAGTTACACAAAAGATTATGCAAATAACCTCACTTCTTGAGGAAATAGTATCAAAATGATATAAAATAAATAATAAAATAAATATAATAATAATAATAATACCTTTTATTAATTAAATAAAGGTGAATGAAAAACTATCATGGGAGAAATTTACAAAGCGATTAAAAAATGAATGCATGACAATACAAATGAATGAAAAACCATTGATTAGCATTCCCATCACAACCAGCTTCTTAAATATGAATCTTAGGAGCCTTAGAGACACCCCCAACAATAAATATCATCCCCATTAATTTATAGAGTCCAAAGGAGGGTGATAAAATCACGGGAATTGGGATTTTTGATGTTGACCCGACAAATCGTCCAGATTCATCCCCCTTATTAACGTGTCAATTTGTAACTAAATGAGGGCGAATCCATTGGGGTCATAGAAGATTAATTTTCTCGTCTGTCTGTCCTCTATTACTTTTAATATATTTAGGTCATTTGGTGCATCCTTTTCATTGTTACGATTGAAATGGTGGGAAGACATTATGGGAATTCAGGTCGGGCCCACCATTTAAATGTAAATTTCAGATCCATTTATCTCCATGAAAACATCTATATTAGCATTGTCCATAGTTGAATAAAATTATCCCCATATTTTTATCTTGCTACAGTAAATTTTATTTTATTCATTGGGATTGGTTTGTGGGCCACTCATTTGTTTGATGGTCCTCAGGCTCATTATGCTTTCTCCACCAAATTTCAGGATTCATGCTGAAAAATCTACATTATCTCTTAGGATTCATCCATAAATCCTGAGATAAAATATTATATAAAAAGTGATAATCATATAAAAAATATAAAATTTAAAAAAATGAATATAATGTTATCCAAAAAAAGATGATTTATTGGGCCCAAATTTTTATTTTAAACATGAATTGCATTTGAGATGAGAAATGATGGTCAGTTTCTATTATGCAATAAAATTGATGTTTATGGACTTTGGAACATATTTTTATAAAGATATTTAAAATGAATATTACCACTTTCTATGTCTAATCACACCACCAAACTTGAGTTTTTTTAATCTATATAAAAATATATTCCAAATATGAAATTCAATTTCCCTTTTACAAAAACTTTTTAATACATATTGCTCAACCAAAGACCTCATACCCATGAATTAATGAAACCGATCAAAATCGTTTAAAACAATTTTGGTCATTAAGAATATCCCGACCCCAAGCCCATTCCATTGTTAAATTTTATCGTCACATTTCATCCAATTACAATTAAGCATGATGATGTGTTTTGCATCAAAAAATACATGGGGCCCATTTTATTGTTCCAGGGGAAAAAATTGAAGCCCTAGGTGGGAATCACATTAAACCTTAAGAAGAGTATCCATTTTTTTGGTTATTTTGATATTTTTATTATTTTATTTATTTATTTATTTTTTTTAACCACAATAGATTTGAAAACACTAACTCTGGGCTAGAATACTATGGTGTGATGATCCCCAAGTGTCGGACGCCACACATTTAGACTATACATTGCTCAATGTGGTCATAGTTTTTTAATGAATTTTTTTGTACTCAAATTAAACTAAAAGTGACCCCGTACAATTTTATATAATGAAAGTGACACATTAACTCTAATTTACACCCAATATCAGTAGACGAGGATTGTGGCATTTTGATTAAGAGGGTGAAAATGTAAAATTTGAAAAATCACATCGAACAACCAAACTTTCCAAATACTATGCTCATGAACATAAACTGGAATTAAAATCAAAATCAAGGCATGAAAAATTATTTGATATCCAATTTCATAGTTTGAAATGTGTGTTGTCATGATCAAGGTTAATGGAATTTTTCTTTCCACAATTGTTCTTATTCACAAAAAAATAATTTTTTATTTAATCTCCTCCCCAACATAGAATAATACTGTCCTAAGTGTTAAATGAAAACTTAGAAGAGGGTATGGGAGAGTTGTTCAAATAGGACATTGAAAATGTGAATCATGGAATGAATTCACCAGGTGGATGATGTTGAAAGTGCATGACATAGTCTCCCTTCAATACTATTTTCAATTTTTAGTGGCTGGGATAGTTGTGACGGGCTTTTCCCCGTGACCTGTGATCTATCCTTTCCATTTTTATTATATATATATATATTGTATTTTTTAACCAATATAAACATAAAAATAAAATGAAATAAAATAATATGACTATACATTGACTTCTTTTTAAATTTCTGGGTAACTTATTACTCACAGATCCTACCATGTGACACTGATGAATATGGTGCTCTCCTTTCAGACCCATCCATTCTCATAAATGAAAAACAAGTCAATAGTATATGGTATTTTTTAAAAATGAGAAAAAAATGATTCAAAATAATTGGAAACATGAAAACCATGGGTTTCCTCCTATGAATCATTTTTTTAACGTCGTTAGCTCGACTTGAAGCACCAAGATTATCCAATTCCAACTTTCATCATTTTTAGGAACCTAATTTTCCCTACTTCAACAAGTTTTAGATTAATTAATTTTTTATAATTTTAGTAATGTGAAATCCCATGTTTAACGATGAGTGTGAATGTACAAGGAATTTCAGTAATGGTTGATTTAGATTCATTTGAAGTATATCCTAAGATTTCAATGTTCATTCCTTCTTAGTGATATTCATGATGAAAACTGATGATAATGTAATGGTTTTGGTAAAAATAAATGGAGGGATTCTTGAGTAGGGAATAAAGGATCCCAAATTTGAGTTCATTTTGATTGAATTTTTTCAATGAAGAATAGAAATTTGAATCCAAATTTGTTTTATCTATAGAATGTTTTGCAAGAGTATGTTCATTTTTAAAATATGATTCATACCCAAAATATGTCCATTTGAATGTCAGGAGTGGGTATGGACTAAATATTTGTTATCTCTCCCAATGGTACAATGAAAGGTAAAAAATCAATATTGGATAAATACTTCAATCAATCAATCCATGAAGACCAATTTTCCATTTGTGAATCCAAAAAACTAATTTCCTCAAATTTTAAATACCCTTCAACATTTCCATGATCTTATATTGTTATCCCATATCCAAAGGATAGTTCTTTTTAAAATTCATGAGTGGTTTGTGGGATAAAATATTCTTCTATCGATGATGAGAAATGGATATCCTGAGTGGGAATGGGTTCGTCATAAGTCTCAATGCTTTGTATTTCTCATCTCAGTGATGAAACATATGAATTCATTTTAACCATTTTTTCACACAATTCTTCAATAATTTTTTTTCCAAATTTGGTTTGATAGATTTTTTGACATCATGGACATATTCATTATTTATATTTTTAATCATTCTTGATAGGGAAGGAAATTGATTTTTTAAACATTCATCATTACAAAAATCGTTCATGTAATCCAGTGTGGGGTATTCATTAAAAGGTTGACCAAATTAATTAAAAAATATTGGGGATTCCCAATGTGAATTTACTAATTGATTCCATCATGAGTTTGTGAAGGGATATTGTTGATTATACTCCATCGTATGTATTTGGAAAATTGGAATCCTAATTTTTAGAAGCCAAAAAAATAGAAAGGGGGAAAGTGAAATTAAATGGGATGAGAAAATAGAAATGTGGGAGAATAGAAAGATGTTCTATGTTATCTTAGTTGGTCCCCGATAATGGCGCCAAAATTTGGTTGCGCCAAAATTTACCCATGTTGTATGGTGTAAGAAATCATTATAGAATGGATTGGGTTATCGATCCTCAAAGACCTAAGAAGAATCCTATGAAACATACATTCAAAGGATGGGATTTGAAGATGTTTATTTGGCTATGAGGTGGAAACATGGGTGTGAATTGATTTGATTATTTGATATTTTAAATACGTAAGTGAATTCAATTTCAAATCATGAGTTTATCTTTGGTTATCACATTGGGTGATTTGGATGAATTTCTTTTTGAATTATTTCAATGTCATATGTTTGGGTGTTTCCATTACCAAAATACAAACATCCCAAATCACTTAATGATTTTGAGTTTTAACTTTCCTAATTCTAATCACCTATACACTTGGAGGATTATATTGATAGGAACTCCAAGGGAGTGGATCATTTTAGCACTCAGGATATGTATCCTTAATATTGGTGAGTTTAAAGGAGAACAAAAATAATTGAATGAAAATCTCAAAAATAGAAATGATTATGAATGATTAAATTAAGAAATAACATCCAATTCATCACCATGATACTCCCTTGGATCAAACCATTATAGGATTATCCATCCATGTATTCTATTCTATCAATGAAAGCGGGTAGTAGGCTTATAATGGTATAATTGGAGAAGAAGAAAAAACAATCTCTCCACCCTTGGGTGAAGAGTTTCAAAAAAGATTATGTGAATAACCTCACTCTCTAAGGAAGTAGTTTCAGCATGATATAAAAAATTTGGAAATTAATATGAATAAGATGAAGACATTTTATTAATTTAAAGAAGGTGAATGAAAAACATACATGGGAGAAATTGAAAATGCAATTACAAAATGAAAGCATGAAAATACAAATGAAAGAAAAAAATCATCTATTGGAAATCCCTTCAAAACCAGATCTATATATAAGGATATTATGAGCCTTAGAGACCACCCCAATAATAAATTCCATCCCCATTAATTTTGAGAGTCAAAATCAGGGTGAGAAAATCAGGGGAATTGGGCATTTCAATGTTGACCCGGAAAATCATCCAGATTCATCTCCCTTATTGACGTGTGACTTTGTAACTGAAGGAGGCCGAATCCATAGGGGTTGTAAAAGAGACATATTTTTGTAAATATGTCCTCTATTATCTTTAAAATGTTCATGTAATTTTCTTCATCCATTTGGATGTTATGATCGAAATTGTGGGAATACATTATGGGCGTTTATGTCAGGCCCAACATTTAAATGTAAACTTCGGATCCATTTATCTCCATGAAAACATCAGAATTAACTCTGTTTACATGTGAATAAAATGATCCCCATATTTTTATTTTTCTACAGTAAGAATTTGATCTTCATTGGGCTTGGTTTGAGTGCCCCACTTTTGTTTGATCTGCCTTAGGCCCATTATTCTTTGTCCACAAAATTTCTGAATTCTTGTAGAAAAATCTCCATAATCTCTTAGGATTCATCCTTCAATCCTAAAAGATAAAATATTCCAAACAAATTGATCGATCATATAAAAAAATATCAAATTTTAAAAAATGAAAATAATGTTCTCCACAAATTGATGATTGATTGGTGTCAAATTTTAATTTTAACATGAATTGCATTTGAGATGAGAAATTTAGATCAACTTAAATAATGATCTAAAATTTATTTTTATGGACATTGGAACATATAATTATTATGATATTGACAATTAATATTAGCCCCTTTTAGTGGCTAATAAAACCCCCCATAATGATTTTTTGCTTGTCTTGAGAAAAATATATATGAATTACTAAATCCAAATTCCCTTTTCCAAAAACATTTTAATACATATGGCTCATCCAAATACCTCATTCCAAAAAAATTATGAAACCCATCAAAATAATTTAAAACAATCCAGGTCCACAATCATATCCCAAGCCCTAGCCCATTCCTTTGTTAAAATTCATCATCATATTTCATCCAATTACAATTATGCATGATGATGTGTTGGGAATCAAAAAATACATGGGGCCCATTTTATTATTTAAGGGAAAAAATGGAAGCGCTAGGTGGGAAACACATTATAACATATGATGAGTATCCAATGTTTTTGATTTTTTGTTGAAATTTTTGTTTATTTTTTTATTTTTTTAACCACAGTAGATATGAAAAGACTATCTCTGGGGAATAAAAATATGTAATCACAATCCCCTAGTGTTAGACGCCACATATATTTTCAATTCCATTATCTACAATAGAGATATAAATCCTAACTCTGGGAAAGACTACTATAGAGTCATGACCCCCAAGTGTTGGACACCCCACAGTTTGACAAAACATTACTCTATGTGGTCACAATTTTTTTAATGCTTTTTTGGATACTCCAATTAATGTAAAAGTTACCCCAAACCCTATGCAAATATGAAAGGGTCCCAATAAGTCAAATTTACACCCAAGATATTGTATACGTGAATTGTGGCATTTTGATTAAGAAGATGAAAAATGTAAATTTTGAAAAATCACATCGGACAACTGCACTTTCCAAAAACAATTAGCATGAACATAAACATGAATTAAAATCGGAATCAGGGCATGAAAAATTATTCAACATCCAATTTCAGAGTTTTCAATCTATTATATCTTGTTCAAATTTAATGGAATTTTTCATTCCATGCATGTTCTTATTCACAAATAAAATCATTTTTTATTTAATCTCGCCCAACATCGAATAAAATAGTCCCCAGTGTTTAATGAAAACGTTGAAGGGTGTATGAGAGAGGTGTTCAAAGAGTATATTGAAAATGAGAATAAAGTAATGTAGTCACCTTTGGTTGATGTTGAAAGCGCATGCCCAAGTCTCCCTTCAATCCTGGGTTCAAGTCTCAGCAGTTGGGACTATTGTCACGGGCTTTTCCCCATGACCTGTGACGTGTCCTTTTAAATTTTTTTATTATATATATATATATATATATATATATATTATTTTTAACCAAAAAAACATAAAATTAAAATGAAAGAAAATAAACCAATGAAACTTTTTCTTCTATTTAAATTTCAGGGTAAGGTATTACTTAGAGATCATGCCACGTGACACATATCAATATAGCACTCCCCTTTCATACCGATCCATACCCACAAAAGAAGAATAGTTCAATAGTCTATGGTATTTTTCTAAATGAGAAAAAATAAAAAAATGATTCACAAAGATTGGAAACCTGAAAACCTTGGGTTTCCTCCCATGCATCACTTTTGTTTATTGTCATGAGATCAAATTAAACACCCAAAATTATGCAATTCAAAAATCTATCATTTTTAGGAACCCATTTTTCTCTACTTAAACAATATTGAGATTAATTATATTTTTATAATTTTTTTCTTTTGAAATCCCTTGATTAACAGTGAGTGTAAAAGTCCATTGAATTTGTAATAGTTGATTGCGATTCATTTGATGTATTTCCTAATATTTCAAGGTTCAATACAATGTTGTGTGATTCTTGATAAAAATGGATGATAATTTATTATTCTTAGCTATCATAAATGGAATGATTCATGAGCATTGAAGGAAGGAACAAAACTTTGAGTTCAGACTGATTGAATTTTCCCCAAGAAGAATTGAAATTTGAATCCAAATTTTTTTCTTCTACAAAACCTTTTGAAAGAATATGTTTCTTTTAAAAATATTATTCACCCCAAAATTGTCCATTTTATTTTTTGGAGTGGGAATAGACTCAATATTTTTTATCCCTCCTATTAGTTTAAGGAAAGGTGAATATAATTATTGGAGAAATATTTCGGACACTCAATTAGTAAAGACAAAGTTTCCCTTTGTGAGTCCAAAAATTTAATTTTCTCCTGATTTAAATACCCTTAAACATTTCCATGATCTTATTTAGTTATCACATATCCCAAGGTTAGCTCTTCAATAAATTAATGAGTCTTTTGTGGAATAAAATATTCTTCTATCAGTGATTGGGAATGGAAATCCTGAGAGGGAATGGGTTCCTCATAAGCCTTAATGATTTGTATTTATAATCTGATTGATGAAACTTCTGAATTAATTTTATCTATTTTCTCACAAAATTTTTCTAGAATTTTTTTTGGATTAGGGTTTATAGATGTTTGTACATCATATAATTCTTCATTATTTTTCTTTTCAATCATTTTTATTAGGCTGGAAATTTATTTTTTAAACATTCATCATTACAAATGTTGTTCATGTTATCAGGTGTGGGGTATTCATTCAATAGTTGATCAAAGTAATTAAAAAATATTGGTGATTTATAATGTGGATTTACTAATTGATTCCATCTGGAGTTAATGATGGGATATTGTTGATACTAATTCATTTTATGTATTGGGAAATTTGGAATCATGATTGTTGGAAGCCAAAAAAATAGATAGGGGGAAAGAGAAGAGAAACGGGATGAGAAAATAGAAATGGGGGAGAATTGAATGATGTTCTATGGTAACATACATGGTCCCTGACAATGGCACCAAAATTGGGTTGCACCCAAATTTACCCAAATTGTATGGTGTAAGCAATCATTGTTGTTCGACTCGAGTTATTGATCCTTAGAGACCTAAGAAAAAACCTTTGAAACAAACATTATAAGAATGTAATTTGATAATATTGATTTGGCTATGAACTGGCCAACATGGATTTGAATTTATTGGATTATTTGATATTTTAAAGATGTATGTGAATTCAATTTAAAATCATGAGTTAATCCTTGGTTATCATATGGGGTGATTTGGATGAATTTATTTTTAAATTATTTCATTATCTGAAGATTGTGCGATTCCCTTAAGAAAATATAAACATCCCAAATAATTGACCAATTTTTTGGTTTAACTATCCTATATCTAATTACATATACTCTTAATGTATCATATTTATGACCACTCCCATGTAGCGGAACGTTTTATCACTTGGGATGCGTATTGTTAAAATTGGTGAGATTAAAGGAGAACGTAAATCATTGAATGAAAATATCAAAAATAGAATTTATTAGGAATTATTAAATTAATAAATAACATCCATTTCACCCATTTTAATTCCATTTGATCAACCCATTAGAGTATTATCCCTCAATTTATGATATTTTATGAATGAAAGCTGGTAGTAGACTTACAATGGTATAATTGGAGAAGAAAAAAACAATCACTCCACCGTTGTGTGATGAGTTTTACAAAAGATTATGCAAAAAACCTAACTTCCTGAGGAAATGGTATCAACATGATATAAAAAACATAATAATTTGAGAATAATTTAAGATTATATTTTTTTAATTAAATGAAGGTGAATGAAAATATTACATGGGATAAATTGACAAAGCTATTACAAATTGAAAGCATAACAATACAAATGAAAGAAAAAACTTAGATAGGAATTCCCATCACCACCAACTCCATATATAAGCATATTATGAGAATTAGAGACACCCCCAAAAATTAATTCCATCACCATTAATTTAGAGTGTAGAAGTAGGGTGATAAAATTGTGGTTATTGAACATTTCGAAGTTGACCAGGAAAATCATCCAGATTCATCCCCCTTATTGACTTGTGCATTTTTAACTGATATATTCCGAAACATTAGAGTTTGTAGTAGAGAAATATTCTCTTTCATCTATACTCTATTATATGTAAAAATTTCAGGTCATTTTGTGATGCCGTTTGGATGTTATGATCAAAATGGTGGGATAACATTATGGGAGTTTCAGTCGGGCCCACCATTTAAATTTAAACTTCGGATCTATCAATCTCCATAAAAACATAAGAATTTTCTCTGTCCATAGATGAATAAAATAATCCACTTATTAGTATCTCTCTACAGTAAAAATTTGAACATAATTTGGCTTGGTTAGTGGGCCCCACTTTTGTTTGATGGGCCTTAGGCCCATTTTTCTTTGTCCGCAAAATTTATGAATTCATGCAGAAATATCACCATAATCTCTTGGGATTCATCCATAAATCCTATAAAATAAAATATTCCAAGAAAAGTGATCAATAATATAAATTTTTTTACAAATTTAAAAGAATTAATATAATGTTCTTTAACAAAAGATGATTGATTGGGCCCAAATTATTATTTTAAACAGCAATTACTTTTCAGATGAGAAACAGAGTTCAGTTTCTATAAAGCACTAAAATTGATGTTTATGGAATTTGGAACATATTATTATTAAGATATTGATAATGAATATTGGCCGATTTCAGCATCTAATCAACACACCATATCATTTGTTAATTTTCATACATTTTTTCCAATTTCAATTAATATTACTATACTTTTTTATTAATAAATAAGAATTAATCAAAATTCCACCCATCTCACTTATAAAAGAAACACATCCATATCCCACTTATTCTAACACGTTACGATTCTTAGATCAAAAAAGATTTTATAACCCCATTCCCCAAAACTATAATCCTTTTCATATGGGTTTTTGTCTCATAAAAATACTAACTTTCAACATCGTGATCCAATTAGATACAGAGTCATCCCATGTAGTACCGTAAGAAAATATAATCACTTTCCCATTTCTATTCCATAAAAAAAATCTTCTAAATTATATAATTATATTATTCCCATCCTATTATAATTACAGATGTATCATTACCATTCTAAAATTTTATTAATATCATGAGATAGTTTTTATCTATCTTCGACCCATCCAATTAAAAAATTAAAATGTCACTCGTATTATCATCTGTTCACGACTTCATGGACGATGTATTATTTTTTTCCTCAAATCCACGCATGAAAGTTTATATAAATTCACTTATTTATTAAACATTATATTAATTACATGATTAATATTATTATGATATAAATTTTAAATTATATTACTAAAATTAATTAAAAATGATCTTCTTGATTTTAACCACTAAAATAACCATACTGAGACATCATTAATAATTTGATTCAATTTTTGATAATATATTGATTGATACAAAAAAAAATATATGGAAATGAAAAATAAATTATATTTAAATACTTTTTTATATATTGTTCATTTATTAAAATAACTTTAACTATTTTGAAATTGCCAAAGTAGTTATATAGAAATTAAAAAAAAACCCAAACAACCAGTGAGAGAAAAAATTAAATAACAAATGGCTAAGAGATTTTAATAAATAGACCCTAAAAATTAAATATAAAATAAAAAACATTTATAAAAAAATTATTTAGTAAACATAATTTTGAAATTCACCATGTTATAGTCATGTACAAAGAGATTCGAGACTAGAGGTAAGGGATATTCCTACCCACCCACTTTCCCTTTAGGGTATTCATTTTCTCTCTCTCTCTCTCTCTTACATTAATTCTCCATTTTTCTTATTTAATAGTTATATATTATGTATATATTTGCCTCATATATGTTACTTGTTTATTATAGATATATTTTTTGGTTTTATACATTTTATTCATGTTCCCTTCATAATATTTATTTAAAAGAACCTTCAAAAAATGAAATTTTCTCTTCCTTACTCATTTTCATGTGTTATTGTTTTAATGTATTTTCCATTCCATGATTTCTAGAAATAATAACTATTCTATTGGAAAAAATTAGTTTATTACTAGTTTTATATAAATCACTATATACACACACTAATTATTATTCTTTCTTTACTCATACCTTTAAAAAATATAATAGGTCCAATATTATTCATACTTATTTATAGTTTTCATAAAATTTTTCTTCACATAAATTCAATTTATAAAAATTATGCTTATTTATAAGAATAATTGAAAACAAATAATTCAATATCCTATTGGAAATCAATATGATATATCATTTGGTAATTTTTTGAGATAATATTATGTAACACATTCCTTTTTCAAGTGTTTTTATATGCTTCATACTTTTTATGAAATATTTGTGTGGAACACAGATGCATGTAAATATTATAATGTTTTTGGTGGACCTGTAATTATACATCCCCTATAACATTGTGTAATTTCTCATCTCATTAGACACCTTTAATGTTGCATGGGTAATAAGCCTATCACATTAACTTATGTTACCTTCGATATGATTATTAACATATACTTATAATTTCATGATATTTGACGTTGAAACACTACATGGATGAAATTATAAAGACCTGAAAATAAATGTCCCATAAATTAAATTATTTGTTCATTATATTTCATGAAATACATATATATGAATTTTTTTGGTTTATAGTTTCAAATAATTATAAAATATGTTACCTTAAAATGTTGAAATTTCAAAAGAGTTTCTATTTCTTCCAAAAAAACATGTACTTTTTAAAGATACACTTTATTTTATAATGGTGTCTCCCAAAACCATAACACTAATGACATTAACATTTCTAATCATCCATTTTCCTAAAAAAACATTTTAAATATGTTAAAAGAAACAAATTCTCACTATAAGGAATAACAGAAAACAAACCCTATATCCCTTTTGAAACCCTAAAAGGTCCATAAGATTTTTTTCATAATATTCATTTAAGATCAAATAACCATTTAATTTTCCAAGATAAATACAAACATACCAATAATATTAATTAAAAAATTATTTCTAAATTATAAAAGGAACATTCATAATCATAAGGGTTTCTTCCATATAATGAAATAATTGGAATATATTTCCCTGAAAAACAATCAATTAACCTTTTATAAAATAATAATTATTCTTAAAAAAACAATTCTCATTTACATTCAATTTTAAATTAATAATATTTCTTTTATTAACTATTATTTCAATATCATATAGTTAAATTTGTTTGTTATTATTAAATTCACCATTTCATGAAACTACATAATAGAATCACCTAACTACATAATTCAATGATTTATTAGGAGTAACCAATAAATAGTACACTCCATCACATTACCCAAAAAATTTGTGAGTTATATGAGCCTCACTCAGCTTCAAATATATGTTGGGTATACCTATCATTCATATAAAATTTTCACAGACCGTATAAAGAATAAAAAATATCTTTAATTTCTATATAAAACATATTTTAATTTCCATTCAAGGACACAACTAATAAAATATTCAGTTATCCCACAAGATGAAAATTTATTTCCACTTCATAAGAAAAAATATTCAAAACCAAAAAATCAAAAAAAAGGATAAATATAATATTAATTTTAATGACCTGTTAAATTTAAGATGAATAATTAAAAAATATAAATATTCTAGTGATAGGAAATAATGATCCATACATATACTTTGAAAACATATTTTTGAAATTTTTGTAAAAATTAAAAAATAACCCATACTCTAATCATTAAACATATTCATATTTTAAACCACTATAAATAACATAAAAAATATTTATGAATTAATTTTAATAACATTTTATTAATAAATAAAAATTTTAATGAAAATTTTTTATATAACCGTGATAAGAAAGAAAAGGTGTTGGAATAGAAAATGTAAAATAATATTTTTAAAGCAATCTCTGTTACCAAGTGTCAAAATTAATTTAATTCATATAATTACCCTCTAGAGTAAAATAATTAAATTAGTATCATTATTTAATAAGAATAATTTTTTTTCTCATTATATTATTATTATTACCTTTATTCCATTTCATACAATGTTTTATTTAGTTACCAAAATGGTTAAGTTCACATCGGATGTTTTGAGGACATTGGGTATATATGACCAAAATGTAATTAATTGGTTTACTATGGTCAAGGGGTTCATGGTTACATAATAAAAGAAATAATAATCAAAAATTAATTATTTCTATCAAATTAAAATAGTTTTATAAGAATCCATGAATTTTGTAGGTGAAAAAATAAATATTCCATTAAATGGAGGTGGAAGTTAGCATGTAAACATGAGAAACATTTTCATTCTTCTCCATAATGAAAATTAAATAAAGTATATAATATATTACTTTCCAAAAAAATAAATTAGGTTATAAATTAAATATTTAATCATTTGTTAAATTATTATGACCGGCCATGTTATGTGACAATGAGAAACAAATTTCATTGTTTCGTAGAGGTGGAATTACAAATGTATGCACAAGTGATGTTATAAATATACAATAATTAAAAATGGTAAGAGAGTATCTAATATATTATCCATCTTGAATAATTATAATTTCATAATAATTTTATAATTAAATTAATTTTATCTCTATAAACTCTCATTTATGGTGGTATTGGAAAACAATCCAGATCACTTCATGGGGCAACTAGTCTACATATACGCACAAGGAATGCTATATTTTTTTATGAATGAAAATCGACAGAAATAGAAGGTTCAATAAAAATTATAACATTTATATATTGATACATTACTGAATTATGTTCTATAAAATAGTTTGAAATATATTTAAAGGTGGTTTAAGAAATAATGAATATGAAATAAGTATGTTGGGACTTATACCACCACCTTAGATATCCCAATTAGTATTACACATTAACACTAATAGTATTAGTGAATTGAGAAGAAAGGGACCCCTCAGTAGTGGAGGAGATAGATTTCTCGAGATTTGGGTAGGTATTATCCAATATAAATGTATAAACTTTTGTGACTATGTGAGGAGAGTATGTCCCCTTTTATAAGTGAGGTAAGTGACACACTTGTATGTACTTAAAATGCAATGTTAATATAAATTAATTCCACAAGTAAATTGAATCGTTTTTATTCATAATTCACATAAAATATCATTTGGGGGATAAATATACTAAAAAATCACATTCATCCTTGTTTTACCTATATTTCATGCCCCATCTTGTGGATAACCCCCCATTAACCCTTTAAACCATTAACGGTGTGAAAAAGACTTACCATGGTGAATATTATTTATATAAAAAATGAAATTAAACATATTAGTATTTTTGAAACTAATTATTTAAAATACTAAATAATTTTTTAATAATAAAATGTTTATATATAGTAGAAATTAATTTCTATATATGCACACAAAATGAAACAACAAATAGTTTTTAGAAAAATGCCTTTTTTGACCATATAAAATAGTTTATACCAAAATAAAAAATAGTACTAAATAATGTGAAATTATTAAGATAATTTTTAATAAATTGATAATTATTTCAATTTAAAACTAATCAAAAAAAATGATATCTTTTAATTATAAGAAAATAAATGAATTTTTTATGAGAATATGCAGTTTCCACTATTCACTGAGAAATAAATATATTAAAAAAATAAAACAATACACCATAAGATATTTTAGATATTATATTTTATTTATATGAAATTAATTTTATCAATTTTACACTGTGAATTGTAGAAATTTAATTTTTAAATTAAATTAAATATTTTAATGAATACAATTCAACTATAATAAAACCATTTACTTTCGAACTATATGATGATATAAAATTAAAATTGTATATATTAATCCCAACAAATATATTTATTAAAATTAATATGACATTAAATTTATTTATTAATTAAAAAAATTCGGTGTTCCCAGCCAATATATTTTCACATCTAATTATTTGTGACATGCTTTTATGTAATTATTCTTCATTATGTTATCATGTTATTCCTATTGACTATTTTTTTATATTTCATTATATTTTTTTCTTTATTAACATGGATTTTTGGCTCACCCGTTTCCTTATGTATGTTTATAAGGTTACCTTTTATTATTAAAATACAAATGGGTCTTAGTAGAACCGTATAAAGATCAAAATAAATTATATGTATTTTATTTATATATTGATTCATTAAGTATTTATTCTTTTTAAAACATGAGATCTATGGTTTTTTTGATTTGATCAATAGAATATTATATTTGAAATAATTTACAAATAAATTCATGAGACTCAAGTCAATATAGTTGGTATTAGATCGTAATCTAGTTATTTTTTTGGATTGGTTTTAAGAACATAATATGTAGTATAACATGAATAACACTGATTAAAATCTAGAAATACATATTATTGTGTATATATATATATAGTTATATAACATTTATTATTTTAAATTTCATTGTTTTCCATTTTTTATGTTTATTCATTTGATTATTCTCATCACAAATTGTACTTTGTTTAAGTTAATGGTTCGATGTTGGAGGAATCATTCCTACAACCTATACCAATGATAATATATGATTCCCAAAAAATTTCCTAATATGATGGTATTAGGAGTTTATAACCATATAAATATACATTTGAAAATAAATCTAGTTATTAATAATAACATGACTAATTTTGTCCTCCCTACTTTTCATAATAATGAAAAACATTATTGATTCATTTAAGTGGTAATGGACCCCACTATTAGGGGAACTTATAACCCCCACCCCAAATTGTAGAACAATTGTTTAATTATATTATGAATATATTATAATTATTTTAATTATCTAGGAATGTAAAATTTATATCAGTTTCTTGTTATTTGTTGTGATAATCAATAAGAGATAGACACTTTGTAAGAATAAAAATCCTAGTAAATACATCAAATTAATGGGATGGGAATATTTTATGAATAAAGATTCTACAAATATTTTCCCTTCACTCAATAGATTTAAATATAGAGTAATGTTCATGGAATAATGAAAATGGAGGTTGACTTAGTAGGATATTATAAAAAACCTCTAAAGGATATCATGGTGTTGCATTTGCTATTTATTTTACCTTGATTTTAATTTTGACCAATTCTTTATTGAATTAATGTCACGTATTAAAACATATTTATCAATTCTAGTCATTTAAAGGAATGAGTGAATACTTTGGATGCTCCCATAATGTTAATATTGATATTAGTTATTCACAATGGTCTTCAATGGACAAATATAATAAATGATGAATGGAGTTATTTTTGGATGATAATCAGATAAATACCACCGAGGATAGAAAATCCAACATCCCATATGATAGAAATATTGGAAGAGGCACCAAATAACTACCTCAAGTGAACAGGGATATGTAATATTTTCAGAAATGTAGTGGATATAGCTAATAATTGATGAATGAAGTTGAATAAGATAATTGTTACGAATGATTAAAGGGATTATCTTATAAATCCTCAACCAGTGGATAAATATTTCAACTAAAAATATCATAGACATTATGAACCTTAGTATACAAAGAAAAAGGCTATCAATAAAAACCAAAAAACATTATCCATGTCCAAGATAGAATTAATGACCATTTTTTATCACTACTACTAAGGTGGATCATGAAAAAGAATTTTTAATAGGTACACTTGTTATTCATTATAGAATACTAAATGTATTATGGGATTATGGTTCTAAAAATTCTTTTTTATCATTCATGTTTTGTATAAATATTCAAACACCACCTCAAGACATAGTGGATGATTTATCGATGAAAACATAATGTGGCAAGATTTTTTAGTTTTAATATTATAATGGCTTTCAAGACAAATTTTTTGGATGATTCTCCAAGAAAATCATATGCTCCATATAGTGTAATTCAACATTATTCATGGCATGGATTATTTTCCTTCGGATAGATCCAACATTGTCAATTAGTATAAGAAATTCATTTTCTATGTCCCAATCATCCTATGAATATATACTAGCTCAAGGTAGATCAAGGTAATTATTTGGAAAATCCTCATCAATCATGGATATTATTTCCATACGATAAAGAATATATAGATGAAATTATTGAGAAAATGGATATGATAATAATTGAATGAATTATCATTATGAGAGAATATGTATTTGTATTCCATAAATAATTTTATGGCCTTACTCAAGATCAAGATGTTGAGTTCTGAATTGAACATAAAATAAGTTCCCTACCTATATCAATTATTATTTATGAAATGAACTACAATGAGGAGGAGAAACCAAATAAACCATTATGGAAGAATCAAGAAAAGGGTTTCATATACATAATTTATTCACTAGGGGTTCCCCAGTATAATTTTTTAACATGTATGGTTCAATTAATCGTGGATTTGGTTATCAATAACACATAAAGATTATGGAAACAAAAAAATATTACCAATAATTGATTGATTACATATTCTATAGGCTACATGGATAACAAAACATCTATATGGTTGTCCTCTAGTCAGTATATCACAAATGAAGGGTGAATAAAGGATACATTACCAAGACTACATTTCATGAAACTTATTGACACAAACTATTAATAGTGATTCCATTTAGGCAAAGAATTTCTCTGAAACGTTTCGTGGTCCATATGAATATTATATTTATGTGTTAAAAAAATAAAATATATATAGATGATATCCACATATACTCCAAAATCCAAGAGTATCATGATGATAATTTAGTATCTATGCTAATTAATTTGGGAATTTAGAATTTATAGGAATATTATAGTAAATATGAGTTTTTATGGAGAAGGTAACATTTTGGAGGAATTTTATCCCATGAGAAGGTATAGTTATTGATCCTTTAAAGACAATGTTTATTGAGGAATTCCTATTACTAACTTCTCTGATACAGATCTGAAGATACTATACAATAGTTGTGTTCTATAAGTTATTTTTAGAGAAAAGCCTATTTGTTTTCAAACCCAATAAATATAAAAATTGGATTGCAGTAAAGTTTTATTTTAATGGTGAATGTGAAGATAGAATTAGTGATTTTTAATAGAGGCTAATCAGAAAACTTGTTGTAACATCCTTGTTCCGGATTCTGCCTAGAGGAGCCCCGTACCGGGTTGGTCACATGGCATCAAGCGCATTTCCCCAATTTTTTGTTTCAATGATATGGCCATCCATGTTGTAGAATCCATTGTATCTCTATTTCAGTAGTTATTTTTGGAAAATGGGTATCCTATATGTAAAAAATAAGTCTAAATAAACTTGTTCGGGTTCCAGTAGTTATGGTTCCCATGATGAGGCTGGTGAAAAAAATGACAACCAAAATTTCCAAGATGGGTATTTGTTTCAAAGTGGTTTATCACTAAAGGATTGATATTATATGTAATTAAATAGGAATTTGATATGTTGTGGTAAACTTCGATTTGGAATTTTAATTGGGAGGATTCATAGTAGGAATCCAAAAGGGGGTGAGGGCATATGTTCTGTTCATTAGTGTATCATGCTCCTTGGTGGCTACCGTGGTGTGCACCAAGGAATAGTTAATATCCCAATGCATGTCATTTTGGTATGTTTATATGAGAATTTTTGGGTTATTTTATCCTCCCCCTCCACCATCTATTATTAACAACAATGTAATTATATTCTCCCCCCCTCATACACAGATGATCTTAGAGGTAGACTCCACATCCCCGTTTAATTTTCCCTTGGATGAGATGAATTGTTTTTAATATTTACTTGGTGATTCAAGTTGATATATCATATCCTCTCCATCCACTCATCTAATTTATATTTTTTTTTTTATTTTTGGTGACCTGGATAGAGATTCGAGTGATGATCCCAAAGAATAAAGGAGTAATCACCCATCGATGATGGGTATTTTTCTTAGATATGACAATAGAAGTATTACAGGTTAGTCACATTCTGTTTTATAATATTTCGATGATGGTTCATTTCCATATTTATTATTATAGTATGTTCATTTAAATTTAATTAATTGTTTTGGTTTGTTGATATTTAGGTATTTTTCACATAAATCATTATTAGAACATCACAGTCCTTCTTTGTGGGATTGTTACTCATTTCGATGTGTTAATATCTACCACTGTGTTTTAAGAAATTATTCCATACTTTTTCAAATATAAAAAATTGAATTTTTTTTAATTAAATTAGATAAATAATTATAATTTTCTATATTTGATTATTCAGAATATTTTATAATTATAGGTCCTCATGATTACTGTGGAGATTTTTTTAGACTTGTACAATATTAGTAAAAAAACAATTATGCTACTTTAAAGATAAATAAAATCATATATGGCAGGACACCTTGATATTCTTGAGTCTCTTGTTTAATTGATTATTTTATAACCAGGTTACATCCAAATTATTATATTTCTACATGGTTTAGGATTTTTATGGTTCCAATATAATGCTTGAAATGGTTCTTGACAACTTAATATTAAACATAGACCATGCATAATTTTAATTGTTTGATGTAGGTTCCATGTTCGAAAAAGTGCAGGTGATCCACTCTGTGGATTGTGTCGTAGAGTGGGTGTTTTTATAAGGATAAGGGGATTCGTGAGAATCTTTGTTAATTGGTTATTTTATAAACTTGTTCAATAAATATTATTATATTTTTATATGTTTTTGGGAGTTTTATTGTTTTACTATAATACTTGGGAAAGTTCCTATCAATATAATACTAAACATATACCACATATCATTCTAAATGGTTTGATATAGGTTCCTCAGTCGAAAAAGTGTTGGTGAATTTATCTATGGATTTTTTAATGTAGTGTTTCTTTTTCAGTGGATAATAGGATTCCATTTTAAAATTTGTGTTAATTGAGGGGTTGTATTAAATAGTAAATACATTGGAATTTAGTTATTTTTAAATATATATATATAATGATATTTAAATATAAGAACGATATTTATAAATAATTATTTGATTTATTTTTTTGATAGGGCTACTATGAGTAATACAATATGTGATTCCCTTGTAAATTTTTTCAAAAGGATATTTGTATGTTTTTTTATAGGAACACAAAAAAAACATAATTCTAGGTTTTTTTCGTTTAACCTCATGTTGAATTTGACTGTTTCCTAAAAAAAGTCATTAATGGTGTGGATCTTTTTGTGTTTTTTATACTTATATATTGATTATTTCTATTGATTTTGTTAGTTAGTGATTTTCACATTTGGTATTGAAGTATAAATTTCTTCTAGATGGATGTGACAAGACCCTTAGAGGGTAGAGATATATTTAAAGGAACTGAATGGAATTCAAGGGATGTTAGAACTATAAGGATAGGTTGTGGATGATATATAGAACATGATCTATTAACGCATTTATGGTTTTTGTTCTATTATGTAACCTATGGAACCCTAGTTGATTCCCCAATATCATGTTCTCCCTAAAGAGAATTGGTGAGAGATTTGGGTATTAATGATTTTGGGTGTTAAATTATAACCATTGTAATTTTTTTGTGTTTGACATGGATGTAGCGGTGATAACAGGTAATTACCTTGAGATAATTACAATGAATTAGTGAGAAGGGTTTCTGAGAATAACTAACCCATGTGGTGTGTTTGTAATATGTATGATGTATTGAGAGGTTATTTCTTGGATTCATTATATATGAGGTTCTAGTAATTGTTTATACCCTTGGATAATTTATATATATATATATATATATATATTTTATAAATGAGCCATTATGAGTGGATTTTGAGGGTGTATGTGGTTTTTGTTTATAGGGTAATATTTATCCCAATGATTAAATTATTGGTTAATTTATATGCATGTATAATCTATGAATAAGGTTTCATATGTCACGTGTGGGTTAAAATCCCAAGATAATGAAATAATATTACTTGGTTAAGTGAAGGTGATGAGACCCCATAGGTGTATGATATATCCCATGACTCCACAGATGGATATATTTCCCCTATGTGACTTCTTTTGATTTTGGGATGGGTATATTTCCCCTAGGTGACAACTTATATCATGGGGATGGTTATATTTTCCGAGGGTGGTTCTAATATTCCACAGATGGCTATATTTACCATAAGGAGTTATTTATGATCAAGTTTTGAATGTAATTGGCCAAAGAAGGTTTGATTATTAATTATCACAAATAGGGTTTTACTTGTTCTAATTGGATGGTTTGTGAGACATATTAAGAGACAATATGACACTAGTTATTGCTGGAATGGTCAGGGTTTAGGTGGTATGGTTGAAACATGCAAGCCTTATGTGTTTGTTTAAGGTTCATTGCGTGTTATATTTTTTGGATGGGGTTTTTCCATGGGCATGAATATAATCCTTATATGTGTATTAAATATACCCCTACCTAATAAAAATACTATTGTGTGTCTTTCAGGCTTTTGGGGACTTTTTCTAGGTCATTATACTCAACCTCTTCCAATGTTTTGGACATGGGTTTGGATTTTTGTGGTTAGAAATTCATGTTTTCGTTCCGGAAATACGTATTAGATGGAGCTTGACACATGGTTTAGTTTTTGGGTTTTAGATTTTAAGGATGAAGTAGGTTGTATATATGAGTTGGGACAGAGGTCAGTGGAGTTCATTTTTAGTTATTGTTTAGCATGTCTACTAGACTTTGTGTCATTTTTAACTTGTTTTTCATATTACATATTAATATCTAGCATTTAGTTTTTTACTACTAACTCATCTAAATTTATTTACTATATACTTTTCTAGACTAAATGTATTGTGTTTCTCCTTGTTTTATGTCTATTGTTTTTTGGGATATCCTTTAAAAGGATTAGTGCATGAATTTATACATATTCAAAGTAATGAACTGAACTATTATAAATGAAAATTACATATAATTTAATGTTTTATTATGTAATATTGTTATAGAAAATACATTAACTTATTTTGTTTTATTATATCCAATTATATTTAAAAGAGAATCGTGAATATTTACCATTGATAATATATCCATTAAATTTTGGTCACATGATTAGTAAAAATATAGTGATTTAACAAATCCATCTCCCATAAAAAATGAATTGATAGCCTCATCTACTAGGATTGTACCCTATGGATCGCATTTATTAGAGATTATATGGGAGATAAAATCACTGGGATTTCCCTTGACAAAGACAAGGATGAGATCCAACAACATAAGTATGAGAAAACCCATTTATGGTAGAAGTTCAAGCTTATTGTAATCAAGACCCAAACCATGTTTGTTAAACTACCCATGAAGGTATCACCATCGTGTACCATACTCTTAAGGTACATGTCAGTGTAATAAAAATATGTGTATCAATACCATAATAATATGAATATATATTTTTTATAGAATAATGAATTTATTTTTATTTTCATTGTTAATTTATAAATGTCATTTATTTTTATTCAATTAAACAAAAAATTTATTTTCAGGTAATATTAAAATCCAATTAAAAGATTTTTATGAGAAATTAATGGATTTTTTTTAGAAATTTGTATTATTAAATTATCATTATTAATTCTAAATTTTCATATAATTTTTTTAATTGAAATGTGGTTTTTATAAGGGTTCCTAAAATTTTGTTGTAAAAAAAACCATGATTTTTTTAATAAATTTCTAATAATATTTTATGATAAAAAATAAATATATATATATATATAATCATTTAGATAAAAGGATTATTATTTTTTGAATTATAATTTCGATATTATCAAATAGTTAATTTTATCATACTTTTCTGAGATAGTCGAATTTTCATGTAAATATTTAAATATAGTATAAATATACGGTTTATTTTATGAAATAATAATGAAACAAAAATGATGTAATAAATACTATAAATTGTATCGTTGGATAGATATATTTTTTCCTCTTAAAATAATGATATTAAAAGTTTTGTTGATTAATTTCATAATTCCATAATGAATCCTTCAAAATATATAATATGTTTTCTGTTTTTAAATTCATTTTTTTAAAATAGTTACTAACCGACACATATGAAATGGTAATATTTTAATATTTTATTCCCTTTGAATAATAAAATAATGAAAACCTCTCCACTATGGAAAATTATTATAAAAAACAATGGTAATGTTTTTTGGTTTTGAATATTTTATTATATGGAATCCAAAACATATGTATGTAAAATAATAAATGATTCCCCTATCATTCACTATATAAAACCACACAAGATCCAACTTATCTTTACTAAAAATACTACTAACCATTCCTTACACTTCCCTTGCCTCTATAGAGTCCTCCCAAGGCACCCTATGATCTCAAGAATCCCCATTTTAGGCTTTTGGAGCCACACACTCATGTAATGGTTCTTTCCTTTCACATCTTTATCAAAAGTTTCATTATCTTGTAAAGACCTTTTATTTTCAATTACTAATTATGGGGTATGATTTCAATCCTCCCCAGTTATTTCCTTATTATTTCTAAATTATTATATTCCCCTTTCCCTCTCTTTAATCCCTCCAGTGTACACTCGTTACTATGACCAAACCTTTTAAGTATCCTTTTTAATAACTTTTTATTTATTATCATAAACATTATTTTTTAAATTATATATGTGTGTGAAGGTCCTTAACTATCCCAATTATTTTCCACATCTCTTTAAAATGTTGATATACCCATTTAACTCTCATCCACAAATTTTATTAACTTCTATGTGATGCCACTATGATGCGGAATTTTTACTATGATTTTTTAGGCCAAACCAATTGGGTACTGGATAATATACGTGCTTCCTAGAATGGGTGTCCATTTATATGAACACATCACTTTTTTGGGACACAAGTATTTTTATTTCAAACTCATTTATCATTTAATATGTTATTATTATGAATTAATCCATGTTTTCTGATCTATGTGGCACACTTAAGCATGAGAATGAAATGAAAGTAATGTGTTGGACATAAATTATAAGTGCTCCAATGCATTGGGTAATGTTTACTATCATGATATGTCATATTAGGATAGGTATTAAACCTAATTCATTTATTGTTCTTTTTCTATTATGATTTATTGGTACTTATCCATGACCAATGATGATGTTTTTTATGTTGTGGTCACATTCCCATATCTCCATTATGTTATCATGATATATGATGTAATATCATTCATGTTTATGATTACTAATATTTTTATGACCTTGATAATAATTTTGTATAAAATTTCTTACATTATTCCATTTTTATCCCCTTACTAATATTTCTATCTCATTACTTTCTTATGTATGTCTTCAGGTTATCCAATGATGTTTTAGGATCAATCAGGTTAAAGAAGTTTACAATAATGATTTTGTTAATCATTTTTAAATTTGAAATGAAATGTTCCTATTTCGCAAAAATTGTAGACTTATATATCATACAGGTTCTATTCACAATAATTTAATGTAATTAAATAATTTATTAATTTTTTATTGAGATACAATTTGTTGTAGTTGGTATCAGAGGGAAAGTTTAGTTATTTTGGGATTATGGTTTTAAAACTCTAGATAATGACATGTGGATAATACTAAGTATAAGAAAACAAACATAATTTTTTTTAGTATATAGTATTTTGATTATCAATAAAATACATCCTTTTCTAGAATAAATTTACCTAGGAGTAATAACTCTGACAAATTGTATGGGGCCAGACTCGGGGTAACCTGGTACACGATAATGGACCTTGTTGTGGACCTTCATTGACACTCTTGGGTGATATGATATAGTAATTCATAATAACATTACAAACCATTATTAATGGTTTAAAAATATCCCATAACAAAATATTTTAGAAAATATATCATAGATAACAAACACTGAAGCCTAGAAATCCATAAGTTATGGAAAAACATGTATGTTAAAATTTATACATTTAATGACACTAAATTCCCATTTATGTGTTTAAAAGAAAACTTTAATCATCATTACTTTTCCTTTTATAATTTCCAATGGAAAAAAATAAGGAATCGAGTAAAAAATCAATGTGAAGAGCAATGTGATGAATACCCCAAGGAGATGCCCAACTTGATGGGAGTAATAATTGAAAAATTCATGATGATACTATCTCAGCTGACATAGGTTATGAATATAATCATAGATCGGGAGGAGCATCCAAACTCCCCTAAGAGAGAACAAGATGAAATCAAGAGCTTCATGTGCTAAAGGACTTGTACTTTAAATGGTTCATCTGATCCCTTAATTTTGGAATAGTGGATTTAAACCATTTAAAAGATATTCCCCATCCTTCATGGTAATAAACATGAGACTATTCTATTGGATATTTATCATATGTTAGAGGAATCTGACAAGTGATGGACAATGATCAAAAATATGATGCGTGAGGAAGAGAACAAATAAATGTTGTTGAATAGTTTTTGGAAAATGTTTTTCACTATATATTTTCTTCACACTCTGCATATTAAAAATGAATGGTATTTCTATTACCTCAAAAATTAAGACAATGAATCTACATGGTTTTCTAGGGAAAACATCCCAATGAATTAATGAAATGCCTTTGAATTTTTAATTACCCCTGATTAAAGTTTGAACACTTATTTGATAGTATAAAAAACTGCCTATATATATCCCTAGTGATCCGTGACTTTGATAGCTACGAAGAAATTGCCTGAAGTGCTATTAAAGTCAAAATGTTGATAACAAATATTAGGGGTAACATGTAGATAAGACGTAGAATTAATAGTTCAATAATATAAATAAATATCTAATGGTGGAAAAAAATTCAACTTCCCAATTGACCAAGATTCAGAAATAAGCACCTTAGAATTTTCTTGAACGGGATGAGGAAATATTTTAGGTGCCGAACAGAAGGGTACCTTGCCAGTGATTTCTAGTAGGAGAAACCTGCTACTATGATGATGGAAATGAATGCTCCAGTCAACTCTTAGTGTGTTTTTCATTGCTACAACTACAAAGAACCATTGAATTTTGAAAAATAATGCACTAAGATAATGGTCTTTTAGAGACAACCAACAACCTCCAATGTAGAAAGGGTGAGATTTTTCAGTCACTATCATTGATGTAAATCCTGACAACAATGTTTTGATAGGTAAAATAGTTATTTATTCACGAATAGTGAATGTAAATTTTTATTTTGGTTCTATTCATTAATTCATATTATGAAGATTTAGTATAACTATCCAAACACCACCAAAAATATTGGATGTAGATTGATCGATGAAAATGAATAATGTGCCAATTATGGCATCACATGTATATAACTCTTCTCATGAAAATTTTTGGGTCTTAAAAAATCCCATTGAATATTATCATAATCCTATTGGTGCAATTTTATGAATTTATAGTCATGGATATGATTTCTTTATATTAAGGCATCATAAATTTCCATCAAAAGGAAATCACTCTCTATATTTCGAATAAACCCCTGATTTTGTACATGTGCAAGGAGGCGGACAAATATTCCTGACCAGAACATGTATAAAAATAATTTTTTGAGTGTAATTAGACCCATAATAATATTATTTTCAAAATAACTCACATTGGATCTATTTTAAATTAAAAAATAAAATTATATTAATTAAATATTTTAGAATATTCCAAGAGTGTACCTCCCCCCTCTTATGAAAGAAACATCCTCCCACACATCCTCGCACCACATTCAGCCTTATAAATCAAAAAAACATCCCTATTTTTCCTCCCAAAAATTTTAGTTATGTTTGGCGGTATTGGGTTTCTCAAAAGACAAACCCTATAATCCCTAAGAGGAGATCCAAAGGATACTTGCTAAAGAAGAGGTAATCACCATTACCGACTCGTTCAAAATTATTTCACCTTATAGTTATTATTCATATGTTTTTTGAATAAAAAAGTAATAACTAAAATATCATGTATATTATTATATTTTATTATTAATATGGGAAAGCCATATTACTCTTTTTACCGATTCTACAAAAAACAATATCCCCATGTGTGTTTGCGTACGGCTTACCCTATCCACAATGTGGTGTTATTTCATTTAATTACAAAATTATTTAAATGGTTATAATGATGAATATAATGAATATAAATAAAAACTATTACATGATATATATTATATATAATTAATGTACCATTAATTTCCTTATTGTATTACAATTAAGGTAATGATGTTGTCGCACGTATGTGCGTACGACCTACTGTCTCCACAATGAGATGACAAGCATTTTCCACATTAACCATTCAATAATGATTCTAAAAAAATGTATATGATGAGGAAATATAATATTTATAACCATTATATCATTATTGATAAGAATAAAATATTTCTTATGAATAGGAAATATGACTTACTCAACAAAACAAACATAACAAAATAATGGATTTTATACATGAAATGATGATAATAATGAAATATTCATTATAAAATGATATAACAGGATCATATATGATATCATAAGTATGGATATAGTTATAATTTATTTTAATAACATAATTTATCCATTATTTAATAGGTTAATTCATCATCCTATAACAGAAATTATAATGCGAGGTTTAATTTCACACTATCATTTTTATTTAGGGTTGTGTACGTGTAAGTATATACAAGGGAATATTTATCATCCATATACATGTTTCTTGATAATGTTTTGAAAAATAATTTTAATACTATACTAAAAATATTTAATTTATTATTTACCTATTTTTTAATTTTTTTTAAATTTTTTGAAATAAATCTTCTGTCGTTTCCAAATCGAGATACTTAATGGATTTCTTGATAGAAGGACTGTTTGTAACTTATAAGGCATGAGTGTATTTTACCAATATCACGATTCATTGATTTTTTGAATATTTCTATACATTTTATATATTTATTTTTAAATATAATATTTAATTTTATGAATTCACATCTTTTGAATATTTGATTTTGATGAAAAATGTTATAAACTCAAGAAATTTCTGACAAAATTATAAGAGTATGTTCATTTAGGTTAACATATTTTGATGAATATTAAGTTTTATGGATTTTGATGCCTTATGATACAATTTACCTTGTTTATTGAAGGTTTTATTATAATATTTAATTTGATGGGTTATTTTAATACCATTCTTGTTTTATGGTCAATGTATACACATTTTGAATGCTAGTTTTTGAATAAGAATGTTTTTTTGTTTATGTATTAATATGAGTAAATAGTTGGAATAATTAAGTGATAACATGGCCCTCTGTGGCACTCTATGCATTGGTAGGCCTCATGATGGAAGTATTTTTTTTTGATAACATCTTACCCGATTATGTATGGTGTCTGGATGAATCCTTGATGATTTATTTAAGATGTCCTACATTATGGATTATTTCTTTATGATTTTATTTATTGATGTTCCATGAGATTGTTTGACTATTTTAATAAACATGGATAATTATTATTATCAAGTGATTATTTATATGATGTTATTTCATCTATTTATATTCCTACCATATTACTCTTATAAATATGTTTTAATGGAATGTGTTTTTAGTTATTCAATATGAATTATTATTTTTTTTATGATAGATTCGACTTTATTTTTTCCCCTTAATGAGAATTTGAGAACAATATTTTATTTTGTTTCATTTTTTCCAAGGATTCAGATATGAAAATTATGATTGAATTGAAATTTCCCATTTAGGATTCAAGTATCACCGAGTGGTGGAGGGGTGAATCAGTGATACTTTTTTTCTTTTATATTTATTCAATAATGAAACAATATTCATCCCATGTTAATGATTTCATTCCCTTCTGAACACGAATCATACACACATCCCCAAGAACATACAAATTTTCAAGGTTCACTACACAACATGAGTAGCTAAATCCTTAGTGTGGTTTAAAAACAATCCAATGTATTATATTCTACTAATGAAATCCATTTATGTGGACTAAAATGAGTATTATATACCCTTACACTTGTTTCACACTCTGAAAACAATAAAAAATGTGTTTTCTCCCTCTTAACAAAAATATGGTAAAATAATGTTTCTGTGATTCTAGAGAAGAATTCAGATATTTGATCTCTCAAAAATATTCTTCCAATTCCTACCCAGAAGCTAATATGTACTTATTATTTCATAAAACTACCTTCTTACTTGAATCTCACAACATGCACCTCACTCCTTTCTTATTTTCAACTCACAACATTCTCCCTACTTCATTATTAAGAACACCCACAGCTTTTGTGCTTCTCCATTATCACGCAATACACCCAGCTTATGTGCCACACTATACATGCATGTCACTCTCTTCTTTACCGCAACTCACTAAATGTATGAATAATATATAGGATTTTTAAAAATTATAGAGCCCCAGAGAAAGAAGAATTACCTGCCAACTAATAGTATTTTTTTACCCTGCACGCTACTCTCACATCTATTCCCCAAGCATGAAAGTCCATTCCAGAATGTCTCTTTTACGTAAACTCACACTGTGTGGAAAATTCATAAATTTTTCTAAATGTTTTCCTTTTCTCTATTTTGATGTTATGGTTTGGAAAAATTGACAGTGAAAAACATTCCAAACCTCCTTAACAATTTCGCACAGCTTCCTTTTCCAAAAATACTTTTCAACATTCTCAAATATTTTATCCCAAACAATTTGGAAGACACATCAAAATGATACCACCATATAAATATTCATTGGAAACACCAACTATATAGATTCAATGTAATTATATTTCATCTTGAAATCTTTATATCCTGATATATATCCTTTGATTGACAACCTTTATTTTTACACGATTTTAAAAGGCTTTTACAATGTGGATTAACTATTCCTCTTTGACAAAAAAAGACAAGACTTTTCAAAATAAAACTCTTATTACTTTCTTATCCATCCAACATGGTACCAAAATGAATTTTTGTTATAATATAATGTAATAATTTGTGTTTTAAAGGAGTTACTACGATTTTCATCTTTTAATGATGTAATGTAAAAATTAATTTTTATCATGTTTTTTCATATCCTATAATCTAATCAGCCCCTTAGGATTAGAATATTGTATCTATGCCATTGTAATATGTAAAGAATCAAATATATGATTCTGGGGTAAGGGTATTTACATGAACTCTCAACTGATGAAATCCTTATCTCATGGGGACCATGAAAAAAAAATCATCCCTCAACTAGTCAAACAGATCATTGATACATGGAAGAGTATACCCGACCTTTAATTTCTTATCCTTAAACTTCTAGTATGATACACCCAAGAATATATTCACATCATCATTGTTTACAAACAAAACTATAGAACCCCATGGTGACATACTCATATTGAAAAAATTCCATATCCTCTAACTCGTATAGCTCATTCATAGGCGCCTAAAGATCTGTTGGTACCATTCTGTCAAGTGGAATAGTAACTGAATCAACCACTAGAATGAGATCAATTATAAATTATACATATATATTAGTTGTAATCCCTAATATGTCTTTAGAAAACACATCCTAAAACATTTACACTTTGGGTGGAAATATATCACGCTTCAAACCACCATAATCTATACATAGACTTTAAAACATTAAGATAATCTCCCCTTATTTATGAAGAACATGCCCAACATGACCCACCTTGATATCCCACTGTCCACGGTGAATGTAATTATCACCTTCTGGAGACAAAAACATAACTATCTTATTGAAACAATCTACATGGGCTTAGTATGGTACTATCCATTCCTTACCCACAATTAGGTAAAATCATATCATTTCAATAATGTAAATATCCCAACTCATATGATACTCCCCATCCTTGAGAGAATGCACATTACACAAACTGATGTCTCTTGATTGTATTCCAAGAGGTGTGTATATCATTAACACCCCTCTTACAAACTCCAAATCAAGGATCAAACCATTCAGAAGTTTTTTAGAAATAAATTAATTATTGGAACCATAATTAAATAATTAAAAAGATAGTGTAGAAGCTACAATAATTGTACCTCCCACTACTGATGGTTTGACATACTTATCCAAAAGATTTGGATGAACATCATGCACCTATCCTTCACCAATTCTATATGATGTAGTTTATGTCCCAGGAACTACACCACTCTGTGGATATGGGCTCTCTTTCCTAAAAGAACCATATCATCCACTATTATCACCATGGCTAGTAGTACTCTTACTTTTTGATAAATATGGTTTAAAAGTTCCCATTATTCCACATTGGATTTATTTCTATCCTTTACCACAATTCATCTATCACAGGTTCAAACTACAATTATATAGATATCCGATTTTACTGAAACATTTTCACTCTACTAGATTCAGGGATAATGTCTATTATAGTGGCCCTACATACCCCACTTTTGAAAGACAACCCATGTAAAGTCCCATGTGACTGACCCATCCCCATGTACACTATTCAAGCTACCCCCTAGATAAAGTTTTCAAAATGATGCTTCCTTCTCTCAGAAGTTGTACCTCTTGATCATCTAGCAGCTCCCATTGTCTAACACTATAAAACTCCATCAGGTTCCCCTAATCAAATAGAGCCTTATCAACCTCCTCAGAAAAAATATTTCAAAAAAGAGGTTAACGTGGGACATAATCCCATATCTAATCACATACTATAAACACCCCTCTATAGCTATCTCATCCCCTACCAATGTTGGAGTAATGTTCTAAAGTGTCTAGTATATCCCATCACATGCATACTCCCCTATTTAACCTCACGACCTTAGATTGTATCTCCTTCCTCAACATCACTTGATAGAAGTGATCCCTGATCTTCTCCAACTATACCTTCCATAACATAGCCTCACCATGTATAGTATGAGCCAAAACATCTCCCCATAACTTCATTAAATCTAATAGCATATATGTAGCCACCATGACCCTTTTCTCAGTAGTAGTCTCCCAATGGTTATGTATCTTTTGGATAGACATAATCTAGAACTCATATACCTCATGTACACCATCTCTAGAAAATTTTGGGGGTGATGTAAGTCCCATTTCAAGGTAAAAATTCCATTTACAACCCACTCTTGGTCTCCATCCATAAACTACATGAAGCATGAAATGTATTCTGGGAACTGCTCTCTTTCTTCAACACCTAGAACTATCGGTGCCTCAGGTTCCACTATTGGTAGATCATATCCATCCATGTCCTTCTTTATTCATATCAACAAGCATCAAAATGGTGTCATGTCTATAAAATACTAATCACATTAATGAGGACACATACTACATACTTTACTTATTTTATAAGACGAATTCTCAATAGGGAAAACTCATATTTTCCCCATACTCTACCACACAACAAAAACTATGGTGATATCACTACCCTTTACAATCCTTAACATAATTAATTGTTAAAAAATGGAAAACCAATTATAAAATTCATTATTCTCATTTGACACCCCTTATTCTCACCTTACATAATGTTTCAATTTTAATGTTCACATGTGGAACCTTTTTCAATTCAACTTCACAAGTATGTAAAGAAAAATAGGATTTATAACATACCAAAATCATATTTTTTTCATGAGTTCATATAATGATGTATCTAAAAAAATAAATGAGTGCCTATAATTATGCATTCATACTAAAATCTCATGCCTTAATGATATATGAATCAAATCTCTTAAACTATGAAATAATAATCCCAACACACAACAAACGCATTGCCTAAGGTAAAATATCAGTAATACATTCTAGTATGTACCAATAACAACATCCAATAGTGGGTACTTTTGTTGTCCCCCATACATGGGGTAGCTACACACATTAATAAGATCTAACCAAGGCATAAATCTTCATAGTCTCTTTTCTACCTTTATTTATTGTAATGCAGAAGAAGGGAAAAGAAAACTCCCCTATGATACATCATTATAACTTCTCGACTTGGATACCACACACTGCTGTCCAAATCTAGTTCTCCAAATGACCTCAATTAAGCCTCCCCATATTCCATAGGCTACTAACTAGAAGGGAGAGTCTAATATTGATCATAGGGAGACTATACCAGTTTTATAATAGTAATAACACAGTCAAATATAAAAAACAATAATGGGTAAACAACCAAAATATATAACCTTAACCAACGCAATACCAGAATAACATGTTGTCCAAAACATGAAATACAATATAAAAACTAAATTGAATATATTCCATGCCTATGTAAATTTTAATTGACAATATTCAAAAAAACATATTAAATAAAGACACTGATAATGTCTAAGCGGGTCTGAAAACTTGTCTGGTTCCCTTGATTACGTGCCATCCCGAATCATCCATCTAACACAAATCATTTTCCATTATCATATCATGTATCCTTGAAATCTATTTGGATACCTATCTGGTATCCCATGTAGGGTTTCAGTTCAACTTAGTCAGCCACCATTAATGGTGTCAAAACCCATATCCATTCAAACTATTGTATTTTGTTGTGAAATGAATAAATAAAATAATAATTTACATAATTTACACTTATTTAATTAATATATTTATAACCACATAACACCTGGGTACCTGAGGAAACCCTCATTCTCATTACCTACTTTGGCCCATTCTGGTGTCTGAACTTCCCTGAGGGATATCATGTCATAGAATGCTATCATTACCATTTCCATTTCAATTCACAAATTAATTTCATTATTGTCTCCCATTATCTCATGCGAAATATGAATTCTATTGATACCATTCATTATTTCAATTCAAATATACATTTCATTATAACCATTCAACATTTAAAGTCACAAATGAATGAGTTTCTCACCATTCATCATCTCATTTCACAAATGAAATTGATTTTTAAACGTTATTATTTCAAGTAAGATATGTATTTAATTATTACCATTCATCATTTCAATTCACATGTGAAAACCATTATTACCATTTATTATCTCAATTCACATATAAATATCATTACTACTATTCATCATTTCAATCCACATATGAATGACTTCATCACCATTAATCAATTCTAGTCATATATAAATTTCATTATTACCATTCATCATCTAAAATCAAAACTGAATTTCGTTGTTACCATTCACTATTTTACATCACATATATCAAAATATTAAATTAATTATTTAACTAACTAATTCATAAAATTCAACAATGGAATATTCACATCATTCAATTAATGAATTCAACAATTAATTAATCACATCAATCCCATTATTTAATAAAATTAATTAATTAATTAAACACCTCTATGATATTAATTAATTAAAAATTTAATTAGTCATAAAAATTTAATAATTGAAAAAAAATCCAATATTTTAATAAATAATTAATTATTAAAAATATAAAAAATCAATATAACCTTAATTTATTCAATAATGAATTATTAAATCTTTATAATCACAATCTCTCCATAATTAATTCAATAATTTGTTATTTAAAATAAAGAAATTTTATAGTCCTAAAAATTACCATTAATTAATTCAACAATTAATCAATCGAGTTCTATCGTCTCAATAATTCTATAAATAATTCAAAAATTAATTATTTTAATTCATTATTAAAATATTCTTAATTTCACAATTCCCTTTATTACTAAAAAAATTAATTAATACTATATAGAAACTCAACTACTAATCATATAATAGAAATTAAACAATTACATACATGTAATTGAAATATACACACGGGGATTTGAATTGTTGACCACCAACCTCCATATTGATGAATAACTCTCACCAATGAATACCCCTAAATTAAAGTGGATCAATAAAAAATGCGACGAAGTATAAAATACTAATCTGAATTCATGAACCATAATTAAACAAATCAATATCTATCAAACCAATATCTATATATGAAAAAAATATTTGAAAAATTACCCAATTTGATATAGAAAAAGTTGTGTGAGAGGGAAATATAAAGGGATATAAATGGGAGGAAACCAGAAACAGAGGAAGGTTTAGATCATTAATCTACCATTTTATTCTCCATAAAAAGTGTGTAGGAGGGATTGGAATGCATTCAGGAACCCCAAAATGATCGAAAATGAGTTTTTCTATGTGGGGGTATATTTTTATTTAATATGGGGGTTTAGTTATTTTTTATTACTAAAATTATGATTACTAAAATCTGCATGCATAGTTTTATGGGAAAATGTGCATAGTTTTTGAAAACATGCTCCTTAACCAAGAACCTCTTTAGAGGGTGAATAATTTCTCCATTAAGGATTCACGATGTGAATAACCATCCACCAACTGTGATAATCCCATCTATTTGGATATGTATGGTTTTTTGGATAAGGTGCACAGTTTTGGAATACTGTGTGCTTACCGTTTACTTTCCCACTTCAAGAAAAAATTTTCATTCTCACCCAAACACATCCCAAGGTAAAATCCAAATGAACAGTAATCATAAAAAAGACACAAAAGAACCTATAAATTATCCTAATAAATCTCTATAAATGGTTTCAATATTACATATATACAAGTATAATTCTCACGCATTTTGATGCTCTATGGAGTTTAGTAGGGAGGAATAAGAATAAAATTAGTGAAGTTATATTGTAGATAAAAAATCATTGATGTAAATGGGGTATATCACTATAAAAAATGTTTGAGTTAATATCAAATGATATGTAAATATATCTTATATTATATATCATTTTATTGAGTAAATATTTGTTAGAAATTAATTAATCTGACATAAGAATGAATTACAATATTACATTGTTGGCTCTTCTATTTTGATTCCGATAGAGGAATGATTCAAAATTACATCAGGGGTATATAAAATCATGGTATTATAACATGAGTAAAGATGATATATTACACAATAATTATAATGTTCTTCAATATGGCTTTCACTATCAGTAAGGTACTATGGAATTTTGAGGAATTTCATAATCCCTAAAGACCATCGTAGGATAATTAAAAGATGTTTTTCATTGGTAAACAATTTTTTTTATTCACTAATTAAATTTATCACACTTTAATATCTGGGGATGTTAATAATACCATTTAACTATAGAATAAAAAACAACACTACAACTTGAGAGACAATGATTTGAGGAATTTATAGTTTTGGAGATTTTCAGTATAAAAACATTAGCTTATGTACCATGCCCCAATTATTTGGAATGTAAAAGTTAGGAATATTATTGTTTCTAGAATGATTTAATTATACATCACACAAATATATTATCTCTAGAAAATTATGATCAAATATATGAGTAGATACTCGAATATAGTTTGGATTTATTCATCCATGTATTTCAGGAATGACGCTTATCCCACAATAGTTATCACCTTTCTGAAGTAAAGGCTAAACCTATATAGATGTGGTGACCCTCCTAGAATATTTTGGGTGATCTGAAAAGATGATAATTTTAAAGAATAATCTAGTATTCCAAGGATTATTTAGAATACTATTGAGGAGAGAAAATAGGTTAACACCACGTCCAATTTTAATGGGCACAATGGTACGGAAATCGAAGACCATGCAACACGTGGTATCTCATTATTCATTTTGTAATCATAGTTCAAGATAATACTATTACTCCTTCCCTTATTCAAATTAAATTAGAACATTTATATTGGGAACACAATCAATAAAAACCTTTGATTATCCACCTGATGGTAAGGGTAATTGAACCGTGTAAAAATGATTATGTCTATTACTTCTCATTCTCGCTCAATCCCGCATCAAATTATTCTCACCAACAAGTTAACATTTCACTAACTAGAAGAATGGATATTTTATTCTTATATTTCATATTTTCAAAAACCATAATGTCACCCCCACAATAATTGGATGTATACTCTCTCTACACCCTCTGAATTAACATCATACCAATGTTAATTAATTAATTTCATAATGATTCTATCATTTCACAAAAATAAACTGTTGTTGATAATTTATTAAACTGGTTTTAGTTAGGATTTAAAAATAATAGAGTTTTAATTATATTGATTAATATAATTATATCTTTGATCAATTATATTAATACATATAATTAAAATCATTGAAAAAGAGTTTATATCTTTAATGGAATGTGATTTTTTAATATTGTGAGATAAGATGGTATTGTATCTTTTATCAATTACCCATTACATTTTTGATATCACTTAAAATTTTGTTAATTTTACAAAATCTAGAATGATCTAAAAATTGTCAGATATAAAAAATATCAATGAGAATGGGAAATATCAGAAGAGGTTACATTCATCACTCATAAATAAATTGTTAACCTATATCAAAAAAATGAAAATCTAAAATATAATATGGAATAAAATACATGACGTTGATTAAATAATAAATAATTTAGAAGAGTCTATGTTATAAACATTTTATACATAATTAAAAAACATCAAAACAAAATATTCGGAATTGCAAAATGAATTATTTTTTGAGATCAAAATTTTATAATATTTATTTATACATAGAGTGAAAATAGTTAAGATTATACCACTGTGAAAAAGGTAATGAAAATCCTTATTATCAAATATCAAAAGAATATTTAATCCATTGAGGATCAAGACCTAGCTGGGTGGACCATCAAAAAACTCAACAATATCATAATCACATAGTATATAAGAAGAGGAACATTCATAAGGTGAAAAGTAAAAATACAAAAATACACTACAATAAATGATATAAAAGGCTCAATTCATGCTGAGTTAATGAAGTCTCATAACAATAAAATGGATTCCATTGATTTTAAAATATTCATATTTATTATCAATAGTTATGTTGTTAAGAAAGTATTAATATATTTGTAGCATACCATTTAAATTCAATTATTAAGGATACATTGGTAACATTTAAGATGGATTCCTTATGAATCGTGAATAATATGAGAAAGATGATCAACTTCAAATATCATATAGGAATATGAAGATTTATGGCGGCCAAAATGGATGAACATTCAATAAATTAACATTAAATTAAAACAAAATAAATATTATAAATATTTTCACCAAACAAGTGTCGACATCTTCTGATGAGGAATACAAAATTGAATAATAAAACTCAAAGGATGAAGGGAAAAAAACCTTTATAACAAATTTAAAATAGGAATAAGACCCTTCATGTTTTAGAAGAATAAGAAGAGGGGATAAATTAAGGGGAAAATGTGATGTGGTGACACAAAATGAGTTTTAACATAGAGTGGAGATCATTGTGTCCATATAAGAAATATAATTATAAAATGAGAAACTAAATCATTGAATTTGAAAAATTATTAGTTAATGAAATCTAATGAAGTGTCCAAATAAATTGCAATTGTGGATATGAATATTGAGTTTAAATGATATATATAAGATCTCAAATACTATATTAAAGGAATATAAAAATTATTAATATTTAAATGGAAAATATAATATCCAAGAATTATTAGGTAAATGATCTTGAAGTAATCATAATAGAAAAAAATTCTTGATAAAATCCATAAATGTTGAGTTCAAAAATTTATATCATGGAGTTAGATAATGGTCTAAAATATTGATAAATGATACTGACTAATCTAGTAATCATTTTTTATTATCTTTTAGTACCAAGAACAATTTATTTAAATACATGTATTTTTAATTATTTTTCGTTGAATTAGTGAGATGGAAAATAAAAAGGTGATCACATCAAATAAATATAAAGATTCGCCAACTATTATGGTTGAAGTTAATGATTTGAATTACTATGTCCAAGAGGTTTTTAAAGAAAAAATATCACATAAAATCCAAAGTAAAAGGTCAAGGTAACATAAAAGTCCTCTATTATTGATAATGTTTTAAAATAGTGATGAATATTTAATTCTAAGGAAACTCAATAATGTTATTTTAAAGAAAAAAATTATATTTGAGGATATTTCTCATTGATGAAGGATGTGGATGTTGTGGATTCTATGGACCCAACACCTATTTATTATATTATAATATCTCTCTATGTTAATATATGACTGTAATTTAATTGAGGATGATTAAATTTTAAATTATTAAATTCTATCCATGAATGAATTTATAATTATCGTTATAATATAAAAATTGTTTTGAATATCATGATTAGAATTCTGGGAGGTGTGATCAGCCAGCAAACACAACTACAAAATTTATTATAATGCTACCATAGTATTTGAAGCCTACGGAGGTTTCAAAATCTAATAAGAGGGTGATTAATCAAGGGAATAAAATTGACTTTTATGTGGATTTTAAAGCGTTAATAATCTAAAAAGGGATGACACGTTATTGTGTTTTCTCACCACATATGACTAGAAATAAAAATATTTTGAATGATATAATATTATATGAGGGAGTTATCAATTTCCAAAATAATGGATCATATAATTTGAAAGAAGTTCGAAATACTATGACAGGTAAGTACTACACTAGTTATGATTTTTTTTATCGATGAATTGTGGAAAAATATTCACATTTCTTTAATTTTAGTACTGGGAATGATGTGATCATTTGAAAGAAAAAGTGTCTACTTAAATATTTTAATGTTGAAATTATTAGATTTAATGTAAATGGAACATGCTTATATATTTCATATGATAAAAATTCATTTTTCATAAGAATAAATAGTTAAACATACTATGGCATATAATAATTTCTATTTTGGGGTTAAAAAATATATAAATGGTTTTCAAGAATGTAGCCAAGGTAAATCTACTAATGATACACTCAACAGATGTGTTACATTTAATTAAGTAAAAATGATGAATAAAAATCCTAATATGATGGAAACATAAATGGATAAACTTATTGAGTTAGTACACTATGTGGTTTTTAGTCTGATGAATTAGATTTAAAAAATGTAGATATGTATTTTGTTTTTATTGTTAATGATTTTATACATATGAATTTTGATTATTATATATAAAATAAATCCTATGGTCTTGTAAACCATAAAGAGTTTTGTAGGATTATAGAAAGAAATGATTTTATATGTTAAGAAGACATTAATTCTCATAACGCTCAATTTGATTATGAAAATTCCAATAATAAGGAGGTCTTTGATTAAATAAGTCCTTTGTTATTATGACATTGAAAACTTGTTGAGGTTGAAATTATTATTAGTGATAAAAAAGTGGCCTACAAACTCAAATATATTTGGTAATTTTTAATCACATTGTAATATCCCCGACTCAGTAGCCAGTAAAGGGTTCCCTACATCGAGTCTCCACATTACCTCCAACATACATCCCTAAACACGAGATGTTACAAACTATAAGCTATAATATAAAAGACCAGTTTGGAATAATACATCATCGTAAAAAAAGTTAACCACATCATAAATCATATGAAATAAAGGAAATAATGAAAAATAATCCTGAAACAAACATTACTAATTATTCCCAAATTATGTGAAAAATAAAACCAACAATAATTTTAACATGTCATGCTAACAGTGCAAAAATGTGAAGAAAACCCAGAATAATAAAAATAACTAAATACCAAAAATATCACCTACCTTCATGTATGGATCCTTATCCTAGAACAACCCAAGCCTAACTCAACTCTTTAGCATAGGGTTCTCTCAATTATCCTAACCTACAACCAATAAATCTGATCAGCTACACAACGTCGACCCGAGGAGGGTGTGAGAACAACTTATTAGTCCACCACCCACGATGTCGAAAAACATATATTCTAAACTGATAGTGCATTAAAAAACTTAATAAATGACAAGGTAAGAAAATACAACTCAGTTTCCATTAGTTAAATATATAAACATTATCCACTTTAACCATGTAATTGAAATTCATCACTTCTTCCATGGGTTATTCATTTACATCATTTTCAGTGTCATAAGACAATAAATTACTATGAATAATAGAATAATCCAAGTTCCCTATGTCACTAGGGGTAATAATTTCATAATACAAATATATCACACTTACCATGGAGCCATTGTCCATGTAGTCTCATCAAATGAAGATATTAGGGGCATAAAGCCTCAGCCCCATTCCCAAACCTATGCATTAATGGATTTTGTTTAGTGTATCTGTCTAACCCAACCCATAAACATAGATCCTCATGTCTAACCTCCCAAATTCCAATAAATGTTCAAATTATTATTTATCAATTTACCACAAATACCATATAACAAACCGTTAATAAATCAGAACACATAACATTCAAATAACATAATTACACAACATGTTAATTGACACTAGGGCTTAACAAATTAGCACCTTTACGAAATACATTACACAACCCAATTTATCCATTTCACATCAATTTTCCTAAACCCATTAGCATAATTAAAAATTTACATACCTCATTCCATTTTACTTATTCATTAATTCCCATTAGTTATCCCATTAATCTCATTAATCAATTCACAAGCATTTACTCATTTAACATGTTCATTATTTCACAAACAGTAACCCATATATGCATTTTAAGTACATTTTATAAGTAATTTTGCACGATAACGTTTTTTCTCCCAAACCATATCATATTATGACACGAAATCCCTTATACCATTATCACTGTTAGAAAAAACTAAAAATATTACCTTTTTCCTCAGCTAACATATCAACATGATCATCCTAGGCTCTAATCTACCAATTTTCAGTTATATTCTTAGCATTATAATTTTCCATGTTCAGAAATTTCAGAAAAACCCATGGGTGGTCCCAAATCCATCTAGTAAACCTCAATTCATCCCATAAGGATCATGAGGAGTTCAATTAATCACTTATCCTACCATTTTTCCAAATCCATTTAATGTCATCAAATACAAAACAAGAGAGAACCATTAACCCAACCATACATGCACAAATAAACTTCAATATATGGGATATAATTTGAAGATAGTGTAACATGAATCCGTAGATGGGAAATTGGTTAAAATTATAATTATAATTGGATTCAAGAACTCATTGAAGCCCCAACATAACAAAGACAATAAAAAGATGTTTTTAGGTCATTGAAAGAAGTAGAAAGAAACCACAAGCATGAATACAAAAAAGTGAAGAAATAGAAGCATCGGACATACCAGGATCATTGACCCACATCAAACAACACTCCAAAAATTTTATAATCAAAGGATATAGGCACTTGGGAATCCTTGGTGATTTAGGATCGTCACCAGTTCTAGGGGATGAAAAATTGAGAGGAAAATCACATACAACTATTAAAATCATAAGGGAAATGGTATAAACTAACATTTAATGGGGTGTACGGTTTGGCCATAGGGTATTCCAAATCATGCAACTTCCTCTATCAAAGGGGGTACAAGTATCCCAATTAGTTAGGGATTTCGTAGATTTTGAAGAACCATTCCCCAACCATGCATAATTCCAATGTCCAAAGACACATGGTTTGGCTTTACCCATTGCACAGTATACATAACTAGGCACCTGTCCTCTTAGATATAAGGTTTTGGGTGCATTGTTACCAATAATCAATCACCAATATTGTTGTGTGTGTAGGATGGATGACTTCCCCATTCATCAATATCTCGAACCCCCAGGAAACCCTTGAGCCCTCTCATACAATCAGTAATCATTCCATTATCCAAATTTAAGGGTTTTAAGTAAAAATTAAAATATGGACATACCTTCTATGATGTCTTAGATATTACAACCTACATGCCTTATAATGGATCACCCATAATCTGCATTTCCAATCATCATTAACCATACAATGTTATGATTTTGGGGCACTAATTTCATATATATGATTCCTTGTCCAATGTTTCAAATATAATGTTACCATACTGCTACAAAACTCAAAACATGGGTATACAATTTAATAATAATACATTATCACTATGATCCACAATATGAACAAGTTTCACCTAAAAGGAAACATCAACAACAAGCTCAAAATCCTAAAAATATGTCACATAAGATGGGTCAGGTGATGCTGATAAATTCGTGACAGTTGATAAACATCGTGCATACCATTGTACCAAAATGGATGATCCATTAGGTATTCCACTAGTATGCTCCTCTACACAATCTCAAAAGCTCCCATGTAAATGGTTTCCAACATTACCTATTTCTAAATTTGATGGTCATCCAACCATGGTGACACCTGACGAAACACACAATTAACCTCAAAAAACCCAAGTGGTCTATAACAATGATCTGCATTAAAATTATTACTACTCTATGTAATTTACAAACATTTTTGAATCAACTAAAATTTTTATGATGTCTCCAGAATGTTACTGGATCCCAACAATTCTGACCCCCAACTTCTAACAAACACAATGGATATCGGCATGGTCTACTATAGATATACTCAAACAGTGACATTAGAATCATAGAATGGTAAGTATTTTTATAGGAGAACTCAACATGTGCTATATTACTTTCCCCATGATCCACCAAAGTCTAGGACACCATCCCTCAACATGTCCTTAGCTACCTGAATAGTATGATTTAATTTCCTATCAGTCTACGGGTGAATGGTTGTACTCAAAAACACCTGAGTACCATGCACCATCTTCAATACCTACCAGAAGCATGACATGAAGCATAGATCACAATCCTAAACTATTGTTTATGGTACCTCATGCAACTGCTCTATCTCTTGAACATACAACTCATGCAACTAATCTATGGTGGAAGACTCTCAAATTGGAAAGTAAGAAGTCAACTTAGTCAACTGATCCACAACCACATTGATAACATTATTATTTTGAGGCATCCTTGGAATAAATACAAAAAATACATTCTTTGGTTATCCCATTTCCATTTCATAATGGGAAGGTGCTGCAAAAAAATCACCCGAACATCAAGGCTCATCCTTCACCTACAGGTATGTAAGTCATCGCACCATGAAATATACAACATCTTTCTTCATCCATAGCCACTAATACTGCCTACAAAGATCATGATACATTTTCATCAATCTAGGATGCACATACTACTTCGATCCATGAAACTATCACATAAAAGATTCTCTCATACACATTGTCAAAAGCACATTGAAATGAACATAAATGATCTCGTCATCTCTAATTATCCAACAAGATGGTATTCCCAACCATTAAAACCATCCCACATATACCAAAATTTCAGGACCTTATACTTCCTTTCCTTAATCAGGATCAGATGCATGGAAAAAACATCAATGGATGAATGTTTCATCTACCCTTGGAAATCCTTCACCTCAAGATGCATCTTAGCAAACTCTGTTTTCATCTTCCACTCTAAACATGAATCCTAAATTGCCTAATTTTCACTATTCTAACACAAGTAATCTAAAACATTGTTTCTATTTTCTATAGTGTAAACAATATCAATTTCAAATACTTGAATGAATTAAGCCCAAATTCAATGATGATGTTTCAAAAAAATATTAGAGGGAATGTTCATATGTCTTTTATGATAAGTATACACATTAAATTATTCCCACAACAATTAATGTCACCAAAATTTAATGGTGTGAACCATTTGGAAAAATTAAATCTCATGTGTAGGGTAATATCATTTAGGACACTCTACTATGGGGACCCATATGCCACAACCAGATTATAATGGATAAAAATTTACCCAATACCGACACAAAATGCATCAGAAAATAAGTCATATTTTTTCCGTAGAACATATAAGTCCATAATTGGTTTAGTTTTCATCCTATTCATTATTTCTTAAAAGGAATTCTCACATTTCCCATACATCTCAAGCATTATGCCATGCTTGGTTAGTCCTGAAAGTTGTATTTCTAAACATGAAAACTCTTTATGAATGTTATGTAATAGCTATCCAAAACCTAAAAAATTCAAACATTAGAAAACTTATTGGGATTATCCAAAGACACAACATCCTAAAAATTCTTCGATTATATAGACACAAAATTTTATGAGATGATGTGCCCTAATAACTTCACATTATTAATATAGAAATTAAATTTTCATAGCGTTGCATATATATTTTCACTGTCATTGTAATCAGGATGATTTCTTGATTTTTGGAAGGATCATTAGGAGTTTTAGTGTACTATAAGATGTAGTCCATAAATACCACTACAAAATGGTCTAGTTATGGGTGAAATATTTAGTTCTTGAGGGACATAAACATTTTTGGAGCATTATATAACCAGAATAGAAAAAAAAATATACAACCCATACATACTACTAAATGAATTCCATGTTATATTAGAAGGTTTAACCCTTATCAGATGATATGGTAATCCCAAATCAGTATTAGAAAACATTGTTTCACCTCTCAACTAGACCAAAATAACATTTATTCAATGTAGAGGGTATCGATTCATAACAGTAATCTGATTCAGCATCCTATACTAAACATATAATCCTAATAACTAATCAGAATTCTTGGAAAAAAACACTGTAGATCCCAAGGGTTTTGTTCTAATATGAATAAACCCCTTTGTTATCTATTTCCCCAAACTCAAATTTATGTTCCTTGATCACTGACAGTTCTATTATATATAGTGGAATGGTATGTATTTCTACTCCTGGTAGATTCTTTATCATGGAATCAATATCATTCTTTAGTGGAATCCACGATAATTCCTCTAGAAACACATCCTATGAATAATTCAGTTCATGAGGTAATACAATCTACTCTACTCCCTCATCATTAAGAATGAGACAATCTTCATGGGCCCTAAGTTTAACAAACTACTGAAAACAAGCCATGTATGGCCTACCGGGACCTCCCATCCACCACTAGGGACATATGTGTTTCCTTCAAGAGATGTGAACATTACCCTATGATTGTAACAGTCAATATGGGACTTGTATAACACTATCAAGTCCATTCCCAAGATTAGATAAAAACCTCAAATATCAATCAGGATCTAGACCCAAGGGAATATGTACCCACTAACCTCAAGCACACACCCCTTTCATTGCATAATATTTTCAAATCGCCCCCTAATGGTGTATCAATCAATATTACCTCACATATATGTTCCACTTCTACAACCAACACATCCAAAAACTAAGATGATATAAATAATAGTTGGCACTAGTATCAAATAATGAACTAGAATTCATATAAGACAAGAGAATATTACCGACTCGTTCTAAATTATTTCACCTTATAGTTATTATTCATATGTTGTTTGAATACAAATTTAATAACTAAAATATCATGTATATTATTATATTTTATTATTAATATAGGAAATCAATATTACTCCTTTTACCCATCCTATAAAAAAAATATCTCCATATGTGTTTGTGTACGGCTTACCCTCTCCATAATGTGGTGTTATTTCATTTAATTACTACATTATTTAAATCATTATAATGATGAATATAATGAATATAAATAAAAACTATTACATGATATATATTCTGTATAATTAATATACCATTAAATTCCTTATTGTATTACAATTAAGGTAATGATGTTGTCGCACGTATCTACGTACGACCTACTGTCTCCACAATGAGATGACAAGTATTGTCCACATTAACCATTCAATAATGATTTTAAAAAAAATTATATGATGAGGAAATATAATATTTATAACCATTATATCATTATTTATAAGAAGAAAATATTTCTTATGAATAGGAAATATGACTTACGCAACAAAACAAACATAACAAAATAATGGATGTTATACATGAAATGATTATAGTAATGAAATATTCATAATAAAATAATATAATAGGATCATATATTATATCAAAATTATGGATATAGTTATAATTTATTTTAATAACATGATTTATACATTATTTAATAGGTTAATTCATCATCATTTAAAAGAAATTACAATGCGAGGTTTAATTTCACACTATCATTTTTATTTGGGGTTGTGTACGTGTAAGTATATGAAAGAGAATATTTATCATCCATATACATGTTTCTAGATAATGTTTTGAAATATAATTTTAATAATATACCAAAAATATTTAATTTATTATTTAACTATTTTTTAATTTTATTAAAATTGATTGAAATAAATCTTCTGTCGTTTCCCAATCGAGATACTTTATGGCTTTCTCTATAGAAGGACTGTTTTTAACTTATATGTAATGAGTGAATTTTACCACTATCATGATTCATTGATTATTTGAATATTTCTATAAATTTTACATTTTGTTTTTTAAATATAATATTTAATTTTATGAATTCCCATCTTTTGAATATTTTATTTTGATGAAAAATGTTATAAACTCACGATATTTCTGACAATTTTATAAGAGTATGTTCATTAGGTAAACATATTTTGTTGACTATTATGTTTTATGGATTTTGATGGCTTACGATACAATGTACCTTGTTTATTGAATGGTTTTTAATAATATTTACTTTTGATGTGTTATTTTAATACCATTCTTGTTTTATGGTCAATGTATACACATTTTGAATGCTAGTTTTTGAATAATAATGTTTTTTTTGTTTATGTATTAATACGAGTAAATACTTGGAATAATTAAGTGATAACATGGCCCTCTGTGGAACTCTATGCTTTGTTAGGCCTCATTATGGATGTATTTTTTTTGGATGACATCTTAAGTGATTACGTATGGTGTCTGATGAATCCATGATGATTTATTTAAGATGTCCTACATTATGGATTCTTTCTTTATGATTTTATTTATTGATGTTACATGAGATTATTTGACTATTTTAATAAACATGGGTAATTATTATTATCAAGTGATTATTTATATGATTTTATTTCATCTATTTATATTCCTACCATATTACTCTTAAGAATATGTTTTAATGGAAGGTGTTTTTAGTTATTCAACATGAATTATTATGTTTTTCATGACAGATTCGACTTTATTTTTTCCCCTTAATGAGAATTTGAGATCAATCCTATATTTTTTTTCATTTTTTACAAGGATACAGAAATGAAAATTATGATTTAATTGAAATTTCCCATTTACAATTCAAGTATCACCAAGTGGTGGAGGGGTGAATCAGTGATAATTTTTTCTTTTATATTTCTTCAATAATGAAACAATATTCATCCCATGTTAATGATTTCATTCCCTTCTGAACATGAATCATACACACATCCCCAAGAACATATTAATTTACAAGGTTCACTACACAAAATGAGTAGCTACATCCTTAGTATGGTTTAGAAACAATCCAATGTAGTATATTATACTAATAAAATCCATTTATGTGGAATAAAATGAGTATTATATACCATTACACTTTTTTCACACTCTGAAAACAATACAAAAAATGTGTTTTCTCCCTCTTAACAACAATATGGTAAAATAATGTTTCTGTGATTCTAGAGAAACATTTAAAAATTTTATCTCTCAAAAATATTCTTCAAATTCCTACCCAGAAGCTAATATGTACATATTATTGCATAAAAATCCCTTATTACTTGAAACTCACAACATGCACCTCACTCATTTCTTATTTTCATCTCACAACTTTCTCCCTACTTATTTATTAAGAACACCCACATATTTTGCACTACTCCATTCTCACACAAAACACACAGCTTATGTTCCACACTATACTTTCATGTCACTCACTTCTTGACCGCAACTCACTACTTATATGAATAATATTTAGGATTTTTAAAAATTATAGAGCCCCAGAGAAAGAAAAATTATCCTCCTACTAATAGTAATTTTTTACCCTGCGCACTGCTCTCACATCTATTCCCCGAGCATGATTGTCCATTCAGGAATGTATCTTTTACGCAAACTCACATTGTGTGGAAACTCCATAAATTTTGTTAAATGTTTTACTTTTATGTATTATGATGTTTTGGGTTGGAAAAATTGACAGTGAAAAGCTTTCCAAACCTCCTTAACAATTTCTCACAGCTTCCTTTTCCAAAAATACTTTTCAACATTCTCAAATATTTTATCCCAAACAATTTGGAAAACACATCAAAATGATACCACCATATAAATATTCTTTGGAAACACCAACTATATAGATTCAATGTAATTATAATTCATCTTGAACTTTTTATTTCCTTATATATATCCTTTGATTGAAAACCATTAGTATCATCCGATTTTAAAAGGCTTTTACAATGTGAATTAACTATTCCTCTTTGAAAACAAAAGACAAGACTTTTCAAAATAAAAATCTTCTTACTCCCTTATCCATCCAACTTGGTACCAAAAATAATTTTTGATATAATATAAGGTAATAATTGGTGTTTTAAAGGAGTTACTATGATTTTCTTCTTTTAATGATGTAATGTAAAAATTAATTTTTACCATGTTTTTTCAAAACCTATAATCTAATCAGCCCCTTTAGAGTAGAATATTGTATCTATGACATTGTAATATGTAAAGAATAAAATATAGGATTGTGGGGTAAGAGTATTTATATGAACTCTCAACTGATAAAATCCTGATCTCATGTTGACTTTGGATAATACAAAATCATCTCTCAACTAGTCAAATAGATCATTGATACACGGAAGAGTATACCCAACCTTTAATTTCATATCCTTAAACTTCTAGTATGATACACCCAGGCATAGATTCACATCATCATTGTTTACATACAACACTATAGAACCCAATGGTGACATACTCATATGAAAAAAATTCTTTATCCTCTAACTTGTACAGCTCATTCATAGGCTCCTAAAGATCATTTGGTACCATTCTGTCAAGTGGAATAGTAACTCGATCAACCACTAGAATGAGATCAATTAAAAATTATACAGATCTATTAGGTGTAATCCCTAATATGTCTTTATAAAACCCATAATAAAACTTTTACACTTTGGGTGGAAATATGTCACACTTCATACCACCATAATCTATAAATTGACTTTACAAAATTGAGGTAATATCCCCTTATTTATGAAGAACATGCCCAACATGATCCACCTTGATATCCCACTGTCCACGGTGAATGTAATTATCACCTTCTAAGGACCAAAACATATCTATATTATTGTAAAAATATATGTGGGCTTAGTATGGTACTATCCATTCCATACCCACAATTAGGTAAAATCATATCATGTCAATAATGTAATGATCCCAACTCATATGATACTACCCATCCTTGAGAGAACACACATTACACAAACCGATGTCTCTCAATTGTATTCCAAGAGGTGTGTATATCATTAATACCCCTATTACAAACTCCAACTCTAGGATCAAGCCATTCAGAAGTTTTTTAGAAATATATTAATTTTTGGAACCATAATTGAATAATTAAAAAGAGAGTGTAGAATCTACAATAATAGTACCTCTCACTATTGATGGTCTGACATACTTATCCAAAAGATTTGGATGAACATCATGCACCCATCCTTCACCAATTCCCTATGATGTAGTCTATGTCCCTGGAACTACACCACTCTGTGGATATGGGATCTCTTTCCTAAAAGAACCATATCATCCAAGATTATCACCATGTCTAGTAGCACTCTTAATTTTTGATAAATATGGTTTAAAAGTTCCCATTATTGCACATTAGATTTATTTTTCTCCTCTACCACAATGAATCTATCACTGGTTAAAACTAAAATTATACAGATATCCCATTTTACTAAAACATTTTCACTCTACTAGATTCAAGGATAGTGTCTATTGTAGTGGCCCTACATACCCCAATTTTGAAAGACAACCCATGTAAAGTCCTATGTGACTGACCCATCCACATGGCCACTATTCAAACTATCCCCTAGATAATGTTTTCATAAGGATGATTCCTTCTCTCAGAAGTTATACCTCTTGATCATCTAGCATCACCCATTGTCTAACACTATAAGACTCCATCAGGTTCCCCGAATCAAATGGAGCCTTATCAACCTCCTCAGAAAACATTTTTCAAAAAAGCGGTTAACGTGGGACATAATCCCATATATAATCACATCCTATAAGAACCCCTCTATAGCTATCTCATCCCCTACCAATGTTGGAGTAATGTTCTAAAGTGTCTAGTATATACCATCATAGGAATACTCCCCTATTTAACCTCACGACTATAGATTATATCTCGTTCCTGCACATCTCTAGATAGAAGTGATCCCTGATCTTCTCCAACTTTACCTTCCATAACATACCCTCAGCATGTATAGTATGATCCGGAACATCCCCCCATAACTTCATTAAACCTAATAGCATATATGTAGCCATCATGACCATTTTCTTATTAGTATTCTCCCAATGGTTATGTATATTTTGGATATACATAATCTAGAACTCATATAACTCATGTACACCATCTCTAGAAAATTTTGGGGGTGATGTATTTGAAAGTCCCCTTTCAAGGTAAAAATTCCATTTACAACCCACTCTTGGTCTCCTTTCATGAACTACATGAAGCATGAAATGTATTCTGGGAACTGATCCCTTTCATCAACACCTTCAACTATCGGTGCCTCAGGTTCCACTATTGGTAGATCATCTCTATCCATGTCATTATTTCTTCATATCAACAAGCATCATCATGGTTTCATATCTATAAAATACTAATCACATGAATAAGGACACATACTACCTACTTTACTCATTTTATAAGAGGAATTCTCAAAAGGGAAAACTCATATTTTTCCACATACTCTACCAAACATTCAAAACTATGGTGATATCACTACCGTTTAATATCTATAACCTAATTCATTGTTAAAAAAAGGAAAACCAATTATAAAATTCATTATTATCATTTGAAACCCCTTATTCTCACCATACATAATGTTTCAATTTTAATGTTCACATGTGGAACCTTTTTTAATTCAACATCACAAGTATATAAAGAAAAATAGGATTTATAACATACCAAAATACTATTTTTTTCATGAGTTCATTTAATGATGTATAAAAAAAAAGAGTGCATATAATGATGCATTCATACTAAAATCTCATGCATTAATGTTCCATGAATCAAATCTCTTAAACTATGAAATAATAATCCCAACATACAAAAATAGCATTAAATAAGGTAAAATATCATTAATATATTCTAGTATGTACCAATAACAACATCCAACAGTGGGTACTTCTGTTATCCCCCATAAATGGGGTAGCTACACACATTAATAAGATCTAAACAAGGCCAAAATCTTCATTCTCTCTTTTCGACCTTTCCATATTGTAATGCAGAAGAAGGGAAAAGAAAAATCCCCTATGATACATCATTATAACTTCCCAACTTGGCTACCACACACTAGTGTCCAAAGAGAATTCTCCAAATGACCTCAATCAAGCCTCCCCATATTTCAGATGCTACTAACTAGAAGAGAGAGTCTCATATTGATCATAGGGAGTCTATACCAGTTTTATAAAAGTAATAACACAGATGGATATAAAAAACAATAATGGGTAAACAACCAAAATATATTACCCTAACTAGCGCAATACCAGAATAACATGTTGTCCAAAACATGAAATACAATATCAAAACTAAAATGAATATATTCCATGCCTATGTACATTTTAATTTTCAATATTCAAAAACCATAATAAATAAAGTCACTGATAATGCCTAAGCGGGTCCGAAAACTTGTCTGGTTCCCTTGACTATGTGCCATCCCCAATCATCCATCTATCACAAAGCCTTTTACATTATCATATCATGTATCCTAGAAATCTATTTGGATACCTATTTGGTATCCCATGTAGGGTTTCAGTTCAACTTAGTCAGCCACCGTTAATGGTGTCAAAACCCATATCCATTCAAACTAATATATGTTGTTGTGAAATGAATAAATAAAAAAATAATTTAAATAATTTACACTTATTTAATTAATATAATTATAACCACATAACACTTGGGTACCTGAGGAAACCCACATTCTCATTACCTACTTTGGCCCATTCCGGTGTCTGAACTGTCCCTGAGGGATATCATGTCTTAGAATGATATCGTTACCATTTTCATTTCAATTCACAAATTAATATCATTATTGTCTCCCATTATCTCATGCGACATATGAATTCTATTGATACCATTCATTATTTCAATTCAAATATACATTTCATTGTAACCATTCAACATTTAAAGTCACAAATGAATGACTTTCTCACCATTCATCATCTCAATTCACAAATGAAATTCATTTTTACAATTTATCATTTCAAGTAACATATGTATTTAATTATTACCATTCATCATTTCAATTCACATGTGAAAACCATTATTACCATTTATTATCTCAATTCACATATAAATATCATTGTTACTATTCATCATTTCAATTCACATATGAATGACTTCATCGCCATTAATCAATTCCAGTCACATATACATTTCATTGTTACCATTCATCATTTAAAATCAAAATTGAATTTCGTTGTTACCATTCACTATTTTACATCACATATATCAAAATATTAAATTAATTAAATAACTAAATAATTATTCAAATTCACCAATGGAATATTCAAATCATTCAATTAATGAATTCAAAAATTAATTAATCTCATCAATTCCATTATTTAATTAAATTAATTAATTAAACACCTCTATGATAATAATTAATTAAAAATTTAAATAGTCATAAAAATTTAATAATTGAAAAAATTAAAATATTTTAATAAAGAATTAATTATTCAAATTATAAAAAATCAATATAAAATTAATTTATTCAACAATGAATTATTAAATCATAATAATCAAAATCTCTCCATAATTAATTCAATAGCTAGTTATTTAAAATAAATCAATTTCATAGTCCTAAACATTACCATTAATTAATTCAAAAATTAATCAATAGAGTTCTATCATATCAATAATTCCATTATTGACTCAATAATTAATTATTTTAATTCATTATTAAAATATTATTAATTTCACAATTCCCATGATTACTCAAAAAAATAAATTTATAATATTTAGAAACTAAAATACTTATCATATAATAGAAATTATACAATTACATACATTTAATTGAAATATACACACTGGGATTTGAATTTTTGACCACCAACCTCCAGATTGATGAATAACTCTCACCAATGAATACCCCTAAATTGAGGTGGATCAATAAAAAATACAATGAAGTATAAAATACTAATATGAATTCATGAACCATAATTAAAAAAATCAATATCTATCAAAAGAATATCTATATATAAAAAAAATATGATAAAATCACCAATTTTATATAGAAAAAGTTGTGTGAGAGATAAATATAGAGGGATATAAATAGGAGGAAACCAGAAACATAGGAAGTTTTAGTTCATTAATCTACAATTTGATTCTCCACAAACATTGTTTAGGAGGGATTGGAATGCACTTAGGAACCCCAAAATGATCGAAAATGAGTTGGTCTATGTGGGGGAATATTTTTATTTAATATGGAGGTTTAGTCATTTTTTATTACTAATATTATGATTACTAAAAATTGCATGCATAGTTTTATGAGAAAATGTGCACAGTTTTCGAAAACATGTTCCTTAACCAAGAACCTCTTTCGAGGGTGAGTAATTTCTCCATTAAGGATTCAAGGTTTGAATAACCATCCACCGACTGTGATAATCCCATCTATTTGGATATGTATGGTTTTTTGGATAAGGTACAAAGTTTTGGAATACCGTGTGCTTACCGTTTACTTTCCCACTTCAAGAAAAAATTTCCATTTTCACCCAAACACATCCCATGGATAAAACCAAATGAAAAGTACTCTTAAAAAGCCACAAAAGAACCTATAAATTATCCTAATAAATCTCTATAAATGTTTTCAATCTTACATATTTACAGGAATAATTCTCACGCATTTGGATTCTCTATGGAGTTTAGTATAGAGGAATAAGAATAAAATTAGTGAAGTTATATCGTAGATAAAAAATCATTTATGTTAATGGTGGATATATATATAAAAAATGTTTTTGTTAATATAAAATGATATGTAAATATATCTTATATTATAGATCATTTTATTGAGTAAATATTTTTCATAATTAATTAATCTGACATAAGAAGGAATTACAATATAACGTTGTTGGTTGTGTTATTTTTATTCTGATAGAGGAATGATTTAAAATTACATCAGGAGTATATACAATAATGGTATTATAACATGAGGAAAGATGATATATTACACTATAATTATCATTTTCTTAAATATGCCTTTCACTATGAGTAAGAATCTATTGAATTTTGAGGAATTTCAAAATCCCTGAAGACCATCGTAAGAGAGTTGAATGATTTTTTTCATTGGTAAACAATTTTTTTATTCACTGATTAAATTTATCACCAATTAATATGTGGGGAAGTTAATAATACCATTTATCTATAGAATAAACTACAACACTACAACTTGAGAGACAATGATTTGAGGAATTTATAGTTTTGGAGATTTTCAGTATAAAAAATATTAGATTATGTTCCATACCACAATGATTTGTATTGTAAATGTGGGGAGTATTATTGGTTCTAGAATTACTTAATTATACATCACAAAAATATATTATCTCTAGAAAATTATGATCAAATATATGAGTAGATAATCGAATATCTTTTGGATTTATTCATCCATGTATTTCCAGAATGACGCTTATCCCACAATGGCGATCACCTTTCTGAAGTAAAGGTTTAATCTAAATAGATGTGGTAACCCTCCTAGAATATTTTGGGTTATCTTAAAAGATGATAATTTTAAAGAACTATCTGGTATTCCAAGGAGTATTTAGAATACTATTGAGGAGAGAAAATAGGTTTAAACCAAGTCCAATTTTAATGGGCATAATGGTACGGAAATCGAAGACCATGCAACATGTGGTATCTCATTATTCATTTTGTAATCATAGTTCAAGATAATCCTATTACTCCTTCCCTTTTTAAAATTAAATTATAACCTTTTTATTGGGAACACAATCAATAAAAACCTTGGATTATCCACCAAATGGTAAGGGTAATTGAACCTTGTAAAAACCATTATGTCTATTAGTGCTTATTCTTGTTCAATCCCACATCAAATCATTATCACCAGTAAGTTAAAATTTCACTAACTAGAAGAATGAATATTTTATTCTAATATATCATATTTTCAAAAAACATAATGTCACCCCCATAATCATTGGATGTGTACTCTCTCTACACCCTCTGAATTAATATCAAACCAATGTAAATTAATTTCATTTATAATGATTCTATCATTTCACAAAAATAAATTATTATTGATAATTGATTAAATTGGCTTTAGTTATGATTTAAAAATAATAGAGTTTTCATTATATTAATTAATATAATTATATCTTTAATCAATGATATTAATACATATAATTAAAATCATTAAAAAAGTGTTTATATCTTTGATGGAATGTGATTCTTTTAATATAGTGAGATAAGATGGTTTTGTATCTTTTATCAATTACCCATTGCATTTTTGATATCACAAAAAATGTTCTTAATTTTCCACAATCTAGAATGATCTATAAATTGTAAGATATACAAAATATCAACGAAAATGGGAGATATCACAAGAGGTTACATTCATCACTCATAAATAAATTGTTAACCTATATAAAAAAAATGAAAATCTAAAATATAATATGGAATAAAATATATGAAGTTGATAAATAATAAATAATTTAAAAGAGTCTATGTTGTAAACATGTTAGAAATAATACAAAAACATCAAAACAAAATATTCAGAATTGAAAAATGAATTATTTTTTGAGCTCAAAAATTTATATCATTTATTTATAGATAGAGTGAAAATATTTAAGATTATACCAATGTGAAAAAGGTAATGAAAATACTTATTATCAAATATGACATGAATATTTAATCCATCGAGGATCAAGACCTGGCTGGGTGGACCATCAAAAAACTCAACAATATAATAATCACATAGTATATAAGAAGAGTATCATTCATAAGGTTAAAAGTAAAAATACAAAAATACATTTCAATAAATTATTTAAAAGGATCAAATCAAGTTGAGTTAATGGAGTCTCAGAACAATGAAATGGATTCCATTGATTTTAAAATATTCATATTTATTATAAATAGTTATGTTGTTATGAAAGTATTAATATATTTGTATCATACCATTTAAATTCAATTATTAAGAATGCATTGGTAACATTTAAGATGGATTACCTATGAACTGTTAATAATATGAGAAGGATGATCAAATTCAAATATCATACAGGAATATGAATATTTATAGCAGCCACAATGGATGAACTTTCAGTAAAGTAACATTAAATTAAAAAAAAATAAATATTATAAATATTTTCACAACACAAGTGTCGACATCTTGTGATAGCGAATACAAAATTGAACAAGAAAACTCAAAGGATAAAGGAAAAACAACTTTTATATCAAATTTAAAATAGGAAAATGAACCTTCATGTTTTAGAAGAATAAGAAGAGGGGATAAATTAAGGTGAAAATGTGATGTGGTGACACCAAATGAGTTTTAACCTAGAGTGGAGATCATTGTTTCTATATAAGAAATATAATTATAAAACGAGAAAATAAATCATTGAATTTGTAAAATTATTAGTTAATGAAATCTAATGAAGAGTCCAAATAATTTGAAATTTTGGATATGAATATTGAGTTTAAATGATATATATAAGATCTCAAATAATATATTAAAGGAATATAAAAATTATTAATATTTGAATGGAAAATATAATATCTAAGAAATATTAGGAGAATCATCTTAAAAAAATCATAATACAAAAAAAAATTCTTGATAAATTTTATAAATATTGAGTTAATAAATTTATTCAATGGAGTTAGATAATTATCTTAAATATTGATAAATGATACTGACTAATAGAGGAATCATTTTTTATTATCTCATGGTACCAAGATCAATTTCTTTAAATACATGTATTTTTAATTATTTTTCGTGGAATTAGTGAGATGGAAAATAAAAAGGTGATCACATCAAATAAATAGAAATATTATCCAACTATTATGGTTGAAGTTAATGCTTTGAATTACTATGTCCAAGAGGATTTTAAAGAAAACAATATCATGGAAAATCCAAATTAAAAGGTCAATGTAACATAAAATTCCTCTATTATTGATAATGTTTTAAAATAGTGATGAATATTTAATCTGAAGGAAACTCAATAATGTTATTTTAATGAAAAAAATTATATTTGAGGATATTTCTCATTGATGAAGGATGTGGATATTGTGGATTCTATGGACCCAACACCTATTTATTATATTATAATATCTCTCATCGTTAATATATGATTGGAATTTAATTGAGGATGATTCAATTTTAAATTATTAAATTATATCCATGAATGAATTTTTAATTAATTTTATAATATAAAAATTATTTTTATTATCATGATTAGACTTCTGGGAGGTGTGATCAGCCAGGGAACACAACTACAAAATTTATTATAATGCTACCACAGTAGTTGAAGCCTATGGAGGTTTCAAAATCTAATAACAGGATGATTAATCAAGGGAATAAAATTGTCTTTTATGTGGATTTTAAAGCGTTAATAATCGAAAAAGGGACAACACGTTATTGTGTTTTCTAACCACATATGACTAGAAATAAAAATATTTTGAATGATATAACATTATTTGAGGGATTTATCAATTTTGATAAAAATGGATCACATAATTTTAAAGAAGTATGAAATACGATGATGGGTAAGTACTACACTAGTAATGATTTTTTTTATCGATGAACTGTGGAAAAATATTCACATTTCAAAAATTTTAGTACTGGGAATGATATGTTCATTTGAAAGAAAAAGTGTCTACTTAAATATTTGGATGATGCAATGATTATATTTAATGTAAATGGAACAAGTTTATATATTTCATATGATAAAAATTCATTTTTCATAAGCATAATAAAGTTAAACTTACTATGGCATATAATAATTTCTCTTTTGGGGTTAAAAAATATAGAAATGGGTTTCAAGAATAAATCCAAGGGAAATCTACTAATGATACACTCAATACACGTGTTACATTTCTTTAAAGAAAAAATGATGAATAATAATCCTAAGATAATGGAAACATAAATGGATAAACGTATTGAGTTAGTACACTATGTTTTTTTTCTTCTGATGATTTAGATTTCAAAAATGTAGATAAGTATTTTTTTTATTGTTAATGATTTTACACATATGAATTGTGATTATTATATATCAAATAAATCCTATGGTCTTGAAAACCATAAAGAGTTTTGCAGGATTATAGAAAGAAATGATTTTATATGTTAATAAGACATTAATTCTCATATCACTCAATATGATTTTCTAAATTCCAACAATAAGGATGGATTTGATTAAAGAGGTCCTTTGTTATTATGACATAGAAAACTTTTTGAGGTTGAAATTATTATTAGTGATAAAAAAGTGGCATACAAAACCAAATATATTTGGTAATTTTTAATCACATTGTAATATCCCCGACTCAGAAGCCAGAAAAGGGTCCCCTACGTCGAGTCTTCACATTACCTCCAACATGCATCCCTAAACACGAGATGTTACAAACTAGAAGCTATCATAATAAAAGATCAGGTTGGAATAATACATCATCTTAAACAAAGTTAACCACATCATACATTATATGAAATATTGTAAATAATGAAAAATAATCCTGAAACTTACATTACTAATTAATCCCAAATTAGGTGAAAAATAAAACAAATAATAATATTAACATGCCATGCTAATAGTGGAAAAAGTGAAGAAAACCCAGAATAATAAAAATAACTAAATACCAAAAATATATCCTACCTTCATGTATGTATCCTTATCCAAGAACAACCAAAACCTAACTCAACTCCTTAACATAGGGTTCTTTCATTTATCATAACCTACAACCAATAAATCTGATCAGCTACACAATGTCGACCCGAGGAGGGTGTAGGAACAACTTATTAGGCCACCACCCATGGTTTCTAAATAACATATAGTTTAAACTTATAGTGCATTAAAAAACTAAATAAATGACAAGAAAAAAATACAACTTAGTTTCCATTAGTTAAATATATAAACATTAACCACTTTAACCACATAATAAATATTCTTCACTTCTTCCATGGGTTATTTATTTACATTATTTTTAGTGTCATAAGACAATAAATTTCTATGAATAATGGAATAATCCATGTTCCATATGTCACTAGGGGTAATAATCTCATAATAAAAATATATCACACTTACCACTGAGCCATTTTCCATGAAGTCTCATCAAATGAAGCTATTAGGGGCATAAAGCCTCAGTCCCCTTCCCCAACCTACGCATTATTGGTTTTTGTTTAGTTCATATGTCTAACCCAACCCATAAACCTAAATCCTCATGTCCAACCTCAAAAATTCCAATAAATGTTCAAATTATTTTTTTATCAATTTACCACAAATACCATATCACAAACCTATAAAAAATCAGTACACATAACGTTCAAATAACATATTTATTCAACATGTGAATTGACATTAGGCCTTAACAAATTAGCACCTTTACCAAATACATTACACAACCCAATTTACCCATTTCCCTTCTATTTTTCATAAACCCATTAGCATAATTAAAATTTTACATGCCATATTCCATTTTACATATTCATTAATTCCCAAACGTTATCCCATTAATCTCATTCATCAATTCACAAGAATTTACTCATTTAACAAGTTCATGATTTCACAAACAGTAACCCATATATGCATTTTAAGTACATTTCATAAGTAATTTTCCACAATAACGTTTTTTCTCCAAAACCATTTCATATTATGACATGCAATCCCTTATACAATTATCATCGTTGGCAAAAACTATAAATATTCCACTTTTGACTCAACTAACATATCAACATTATCATCCTAGGCTCTACTCTAACAATATTCTGTTATATTATTAGGATTATAATTTTCCTTGTTCAGGAATGTCGGCAAAACCCATGGGTGGTCCCAAATCCAACTAGTATACCTCAATTCATCCAATAAGGATCATGAGGGGTTCAATTAATCACTTATCCGACTATTTTTTCAAATCCATTTAATTTCATCAAATGCACAACAAGAGAGAACCATTAACCCAACCACACATGCAAAAATAAACTTCACGATATGGGGTATAATTTGAAGAAATTATAACATGAATCCGTAGATGGGAAATTGGTTAATATTATAATTATATTTGGATTTAAGAACTCATTGAATCCCCAACATAACAAAGACAATAAAAAAATGTTTTTAGGTCTTTGGATGAAGTAGAAAGAAACCACAAGCATGAATACAAAAAATAGAAGCAATAGAAGCCTCAGACATACCAAGAACATTGACCCACATCAAACAACACTCCAAACATTCTATAATCTAAGGATATTGACACTTGGGAATCCTTGGAAATTTAGTATCACCACCAGCGCTAGCGGATCAAAAATTGAGAGGAAAATCATGTGCAACCATTAAAATCATAAGGGAAATGGTATAAACTAACATTTAATGGGGTGTACGGTTTGGCCATAGGGTATTCCAAATCATGCAACATCCTCTATCCAAGGGGGTCCATGTTTCCCAATTACATGGGGATTTTGCAGATTTTGAAGAACCATTCCCCAACCATGCATAATCTCGATGTCCAAATCCATAGGGTTTGGCTTTCCCCATTTCATGGTAAACATAACTAGGCACCTATCCTCTTAGATATAATGGTTTGGGTGCACTGTTACCAATAATCAAGCACCAATATTGCTGCATGTGCAGGATGGACGACTTCCCCTTTCATTAATGTCTTGAACACCCAGGAAACCCTTGAGCCCTCTCATACAATCATAAATCATTACATTATCCAAATTTAAGGGTTTTCACTAAAAATTAAAATATGGACATACCTTCTATGATGTCTTAGATCTTACAAACTACATGCCTTATAATAAATCATCCATAATCTGCATTTCCAATCATCACTAACCATACAATGTTATGATTTTGGGTCACTGATCCCATATATATGATTCCTTGTCCAATGTTTCAAATATAATGTTACCATACTACCACAAAACTCAAACCATGGGTATAAAATTTCATAACAAGACATTATCACTATGATCCACAATATGAACTAGATGAACCTCAAAGGAAACATCAACAACAAACTCAACATCCTAAAAATCTGTCACATAAGATGGGTCAGGGTGATGCTGATAAATTCATGACTGTTGATAAACATCATGTATACCATTGTACCAAAATGGATGATCCATTTGTTATTCCACTAGTATTATCCTCTACACAATCTCACAAGCTCCCATGTAAATGGTTTCCAACATTAACTATTTCTAAATTTGATGGTCATCCAACCATAGTGACACCCGATGAAACACACAATTAACCTCCACAAACTCAAGGGGTCTATAACAATGATCTGCATTAGAATTCTTCCTACTCTATGTAATTTACAAACATTTTTGAATCAACTAAAATTGTTATGATGTCTTCAGAATGTGACTGGATCCCAACAATTCTGACCCCCAACTTCCAACAAACACAATGGATATTGGCATGGTCTACTATAGATATACTCAAACAGTGAAATCAGAATCATAGCATGGTAAGTATTTTTATAGGTGAACTCAACATGTGCTATATTACTTTCCCCATGATCCAACGAAGACTAGGACACCATCCCTCAACATGTCCTTAGCTACCTGAATAGTATGCTCTAATTTCCCATCATTCTACGGGTGAATGGTTATACTCAAAAACACCTGAGTACCATGCACCCTCATCAATACCTACCAGAAGCATGACATGAAGCATAGATCACAATCCTAAACTATTTTTTATGGTACCTCATGAAACTGCAGTATCTCTTGAACATACAACTCATGCAACTGATCCATAGTGGAAGACTCTCAAATCGGAAAGTAAGTAGTCAACTTAGTCAACTGATCCACAACCACATAGATAACATTATTATTTTGAGGCATCCTTGGAATAACTACAAAAAAAATCCATTCTTTGGTTATCCCATTTTTATTTCATAATTTTAAGGTTCTATAAAAAAACCACCTGAACATCAAGGCTCATCCTTCACCTACAGGTATGTAAGTCATCGCACCATGTAATCTGCAACCTCTTTCTTCCTCCATAGACACTAATACTGCCTACAAAGATTATGATAAATTTTCATCAATCTAGGATGCACATTCTACTTCGATTCATGAAACTATCCCATAAAATAATCTCTCATACCCATTGTGAAAAGCACATTGAAATGAACATAAATGATCTCATCATCTCTAATTATCCAACGAGATGGTTTTCCCCACCATTAAAACCATCCCACATATACCAAAATTTCAAGTCCTCATACTACCTTTCCTTAATCAGGATCGGAAGCGTGGAAAAAACTTCAATGGATGAATGTTTCATCTACCCTTGGAAATCCTTCACCTCAAAATGAATCTCAGCAAACACCGTTTTCATCTTCCACTCTAAACATGAATCCTAAATTGCCTAATTTTGACTGTTCTAACACAATTAATCTAAAACATTATTTCTATTTCCTATAGTGTAAAAAATATCAATTTCAAATGACTGAATGTATTTAGCCCAAATTCATTGATGATGTTTCACATAAATATTAGAGGGAATGTTCATATATCTTTTATGACCAGTATACACATTAAATTATTCCCAAAACAAGTAATGTCACCAAAATTTTATTGTGTGAACCATTTGGGAAAATTAAATCTCATGTGTAGGGGAATTTCATTCAGGACACTCTACTATTGGGACCCATATGCCACAACCAGATTATAATGGATAAAAATTTACCCAATACCAACACCAAATGCATCAGAAAATAAAGAATATTTTTTTCATAGAATATATAAGATCATAATTGGTTTATTTTTCATCATATTCATTATTTCTTAAAAGGAATTCTCACATTTACCATACATCTCAGGCATTACGCCATGATTGGATAGTCCTGAAAGTGGTATTTCTAATTATGAAAACTCTTTAATGAATGTTCTGTAATAGCTATCCAAAACCTAAAAAATTCAAACATTAGAAATATTATTGTTATTATCCAAAGACACAACATCCTAAAAATTATTTTATTTTATAAACACAACATTTTATGAGATGATGTGCCCTACTAACTTCACATTATTAATCTATAAATTAAATTTTCAGAGCGTTGCATATATATTTTCACTCTCATTGTAATCAGGATGATTTCTTGATTTTCGGAAGGATCATTAGGAGTTTTAGTGTACTATAAGATGTAGTCCACAAATACGACTACAAAATGGTCTAGTTATGGATGAAATATTCAGTTCTTGAGGGCCATAAAAAGTGTTGGATCATTATCTAACCAGAATAGAATAAAAAAACTATACAACCAATACATACTACTAAAGAAATTCCATGTTATATTAGAAGTTTTAACACTTATCAGATGATAAGGTAATCCCAAATCAGTATTATAAAACATTTTTTCACCTCTCAACTAGACCAAAATAACATCAATTCAATGTAGAGGGTGTCGATTCATAACATTAATCTGATTCAACAACCTATACTAAACATATAATCCTAAGAACAAATCATAATTCTTGGAAAAAAACATTGTAGATCCCTAGGGTTTCGTTCTAAGATGAATAAACCCCTTTGTTCTCTAGTTCCCCAAACTCAAATTTAAGTTCCTTGATCACTTCAAGTTCTATTCTATATAGTGGAATGGTATGTATTTCTTCTCCTGGTAGATTCTTTATCATGGAATCAATATCATTCTTTGGTGGAATCCAAGATAATTCCTCTAGAAAGACATCCTATGAATAATTCAGTTCGTGAGGGAATACAATCTACTCTGCTCATTCATCGTTAAGCATGAGACAATCCACTTGGTCTATGAGTTTACCCAACTACTAAAAACAAGCCATGTATGGCCTGTCGGGACCACCCATCCACCACTAGGGACATATGTGTTTCCTTCAAGAGATGTGAACATTACCCTATGATGGTAACAGTCAATATGGGAATGGTATAACACTATATAGTCCATACCAAATATTAGATAAAAACCCCAAATATCAAGCATGATCAAGTCCCAAGGGAGGATGTACCCACTAACCTCAAGCACACACCCCTTTCATTGCATAATATTTTCAAATCACCCCCTAATGGTGTATCAATAGATATGACCTCCCATATATGTTCCACTTCTACAACCAACACATCCAAAAACTAGGAAGATATAAATAATAGTTGGCACTAGTATCATATAAATAACTAGAATTCATATAAGACAAAAGAATATTACCTCGAGATATTTCTGGTCAATCCTTACCAACTTTGGTTGTAGAATAAACTACATGAAGAAGACCTTCCCCTCTACCATGGGTCCTAGTTTGAATCACTAGTGCTACACCACCCTACTGGTATGAACACTATTTTACTAGAATAATATGCCAACCAACTTGTCTAGTATGGATGGTAGAGCACCAAATTCCTAACTTATAAGTGGTAAAAACCCCCTTTCATTCACAAGAAATCATCCCTGATCCACTACCCATACCCATCTAACGATGGATCTTACTGAACCTCTACACATACTCTATTCTTCTACATGATCAGCACACAACTAATGGTTTTGTGAACTGACCCAACATGTGTAATTTCATGACACGATAATAGAATAACACATGATCACCACACTAAGTGTTTGATACTCTCTTATCACTACACTACATGCCACCACCTTGGTGAATATTTTTAAAATGATGACTCCTTCCCTCAGAATTAACACCACCGATCTGTCCAACTAGAACCAAATTTCCACCACATAAAGACTCCATTCTGTAAAATTATGAAATTAGGGATTTGTCCACCACTTATTTAATCCTATTTAAATAGAATATACTCACCTGGGACTTAATCTCATGTCTATTTCCATCCTAAAAATGACTTGTTGTAGCGGACTCATCCCGAGACAGTGCATGGGTTATGATTTTCAACACTGTGAAAAGGAATATGTAATCCAAGAATTATATAATTCACAACATCAACCCCATAAACTCTACATCCCACTCATCTCTCAATGGAATGAGAGAAAATTGCTCCCAAAACTATTCCTAGAAGTCCATCCATAACATACCATCAGCTGGATGAGCCAAAACCAAGATATCCCACCTATGCTTTCTGTTCCTGGTAATATATATGCTCCCAACATGACTCTCTTTTTTGTAGGAGAATCCAAGTGATCCAAAATCATCTAATTAGACTCTATTTAGAACTTCTCTGCCTCAGGTCCACCCAATGATGAAAACATTTGATGGTGTTGTAACTGAAACTCTGTAGTTAGATCAATCATACTTGGCCTGACCTTCCTTTTGTCTCATTCAACCATCTATGTAAAATGAGAAAAATTATCATGGAACTGCTTCTATACTCTTTTACCCTAGATCACTGGGATCCTTTTCTCCTTTTCTAAAGGATGATTCTCAAATCATTATTCTCATCACCCAATTGGAACAAATCTCCATGTTGTAATTCATCTAGAATGCCAAACTGAAGTAACAAAACATATAACATAACACTCCCATAGTTTACATAGAAGAAGTATCTTCATTGTACATAAAAAACCAATTTCACACACACTATCCCCATCAACATCATCACATCTAGAATGCTACCCTCAACCATCCATAACACGGGTCATGTTTAACATGGGGTAAACCAACATAACAAGTCACAATTTCTTAATTAGACACTTTTTTAAACCATTTCCACAATCACGATGTAAATATTTCCACTCAGACACATATCCCAATTTACAATCAATCATAAGAAAAATAATAACTAATTCACAACCTTTATTATGTTCAATTTTTTATCAATTATTTAACATTCATCCAATTTACCCATTTTCATTATCTTTTTTTGACCCCATTTTTGGAAAATAATAAAGAAATAAAAATTATCCATACCCTTCATGTCCCACACACCCATACAGTGTGTTCCTATCTTTATGCATGCCACACATATCCCTAGGTGCCTATAATGATGCATGAATGAACAAACTCGTGTCATTTAATCCAATCATAGAATAGCATAAAATAGTCTCCTCACATAACAAGTGCATCACTCAATGGTGAAATATCATTCTACTATAGAAACACATATCAAGAACCACTCTGGGTACATGGTATTTCCCATATATATGAGTTAGAAACTCCTATGAATGAGTTCATTTACATGTTATCACACCTCCAAATATTTTTTTCTACCATACCCAAATAGTATGGCATAGAAAACAACATATCTGATAGATCTTTTTAATGCCCCCAACCTAGAATCAACTAATAGGTTCACCGAGATATGTCACCACATGACCTCATATCGCACCTACCCATAAAAAATGTTATCAAATAATAGTTAGGCTCTAATAGATCATGTGGAAATACTATAGTATCCCGACCAGAGTAAACCACATTAAACCACATGTAAAATAAATGGAAAAAATAAATAGTAAAACATAAACATTTCTTACCAGACATTCCAAAATAGGGTAAAAAACCCGACCATCAATAATTTTACTTTTTCATTCTAATAATGCCAAAAGTGAAGAAACCCTAAAAAAAGAAAAAATTTTACGTCCCCAAAATGTGTCCCAACTCCATGTTTACATCCTCATCCACGAACAAACCAATCCTAACTCAACTCCTTAAGGTTGGGCCTTTACACCTATCATGGCCTAAGGCAATAAAATTTGTTCGGGTACCCAAGGATGGCCTGAACAGGGTGTGAGTAAATATTAGTATGCTAACAATAATGATGTATATAAAACACCTAGTCTACATGGATTGTAACAAAAAGAGATAATTAAATTACAATTTAAAAAATAGACAATTTTGTTTCCATTGTTTAACAATATTCACTTTAACAATTTTAATCACTTAATCTATATTCTTCTCTTGTTCCATGGGTTAGTCATTTTTAACATTTACACAATAGCCTAAGTCGATAACTTTCTATTCATAATTGCATATCTAAGTTTCCCTACCGCACTAGGGGTAAACATTTCATAAAATCAATACATGACACAAAATATAGAGCCTTGGTCCATGTGGTCTCATCCAATGAAACTATTAGGGGTATTGAGTCTCGGTACACTTCTCTAACCAATTCATTATGGGGTGGGTTTTAGACCCAAATCTAACCCAAATCCTGGGAAAAGATCATCAATTCCAATACCCCATAACATCCAATCCATTTTCACATTCTCAATTATAAATTTACCACATATACCATTTTAGAAGCAGTTAAAAAAATAAAAATAAATAATGTCCATATCCCATCATTATTAAATATGGGAGTTAACATTAATCTGTAACCCATTATCACATTTACCAAATACATTTCACAAACCAGTGAATGCATTTCCCTTTTAACAATCCTTATCACTTTACGATAATTATAATTTACATACCTAATCACTTTTAAAATATTCATTAGTCCACATAAATTAACCCATTTAACTCATTCATAAATTCTCAATCATTTACCTATTCCACATGCTCATCATTTTACATGCATTAACCCACTTATTCCATTCATTTATATTTCATAAGTCATTTAAAAAATCTACTTTGTTTCACCCATCCCATTATATTTTAAGAAAAATAATCCCTTATAAAAAAATAAATGTCTAAACACAACTATCAATATTCATTTTTCAACTCAAATAAAAAATAAACATGCTCATCATGGACACTACTCTATCACTAGTCTATTCTATGTTTAACATTAAAATTTTTGATGTTCGAGAATGTCGTCACACCCCATGGGTGGACCTAAATCATTCAACTGAACCTCAGTGCATCTCATGGGGATCATTAGGGGTTCAATTATTCATTTAACAATCCATTTTACAAAATACATTCCATGTAATCAAATTGACAATAAGGAAGAAGAATTAACCTAACCACACATGCACAAATCATCTTCAAAACTATGGGATATAAATTATATACCACATACCTCGAATATGTAGATGATAGATCACATAATCATACCCTTATATTCAGATTCAAGTAGCCTTTCAATCCCCAACCTAAGATCCAATGGAAAAATAGGGTTTTAGGGATTTGGAAGAAGAATATTTAAAGAAGATTTATAATCCATAATAGAAAATCTAGAGAAGCATTAGACATACCTAAAAGATTATCTTCACAAGACCAAACATCCTATAAATGATGTTGATCAAAACAAGGGAAGCCTTGGAAGTTTTGGATCATCACTAGTGATGGAGAAAGAACCATGTGGAGGAAAACTAGGTGAAAGAATTTAAATACCAATGGGGAAAAATGTTACAAACCAATAGTTAATGGCATGCATGGTTTGGCTGCATGGTTTTGAAAAATATTCTCCAACAGTGTTCCTTCATTTGTCTGAGAGGGGCCCATGTCACATAGTTTCCTCATGATTCCACAAGGTTTGAAAACCCATGTTCCAACCATGCGCAATTCCTTTATCCAAAATAGTACAGTTTGGCTTTCCCCCATGCACAGTTTACAAAACTATTCACCCTCCTCTAGGATATATTGGTTTGGGTGTACAATTACATTTAATTATGTGCCAACCATGAAATATGGGAAAAATATATATTCACTTATGCCCTAATCCCACAGGAAACCCATATTCCTCTTCATACAATTAGTAAACATTCCATTCAAAAAATTTAATCATTTTAAATAATAATATTATTAATGGATACATACTACCATGATATCCTAGATCTTAAACACACTATGTTATAATTAAAAATTTGAATTATGGAGTGTTGATTACGACTTATAACATGATAATTGGGTTACAATAATGTAATAATAGATTTACCAAATTGGGAAGAGTGAGTCTAGGGAATTATTGTTACATCCCCAAGAAGAAAAACGTGACTGGGAAAATTTGGGTATGTTAAAATAAGTTAAATGTTGATGGTAAAATATTGTAGGAAAAAGTTTTTATTTTATGAAGAAACTATTCTGAAATTGGGGGTAATGACTAGAATGATAATTTTTCTCTAGTATCAAGGCTTGAAAAAATCTAATAAGTTTTTGGGATTTATACTGAAAGAAACTATAGAATATTCCAAATTAACATGTTGTTAGTGTTCCTTAATAGAAAACATATGTGATAAATGTATACTGAATAATACGAATGGTTCATACTATGTGTTTAGGGTTATCAGGTGTGATTATTGATAATGGAACAATATGGGGTTATTAATATTCCTAATGCATGGTACTCATATTTAGACAGTGTTTTAAAGTAAATTCAATTCAATAAAGTTAATGTGAATTCAAAAACCTATGTCATTAGAAACCACAAAGACTCACTCATTGTTATTTTATATTTCAATGAAATAATTATTCCCATGAAAAATAAAGGAAACTTTTTGTAATTTTCTATATAAATGGAGAATATTTTTTAAATGGAAATGACTTGTGAGATGAAATTTTTATTGGGATTTCAATTTTTAATGCACCATAATCTACATATGAATAAAAAAATATTTTTTGAGTTATATAAATTTTTATAAATAAATGATTAAATTAAAATTACGACTTCGATAGGACTTGGGATAATTTTTTTCAAGGATCAAAAATGAAGGAGTGTGAAAAAAATTATAATGGATCATTTTTATCCTACTCTATTTAAAGGTTTAAATACTGGAAATTGTGTTTTTAGTTAATTATTTTTCATGTTCCTCTAGAATAATTATGGATCCACATATTATAATTGAAAAAAGTATTTCATTATACCAAAGAAACCGTTTATTATAGATTGATGTATGAAAACAAATAAATTATTGTAGATTTAGGGATACAACTATGGAAACTGTTTAGGAAAAATTTGAGAGATAAAGTCAACTTATAGAGTTGTTTTATTAGTCAAAATATGATTTTTGGCATAGACCTTCAAAATTTTTTTTTATCTCTTTCAGTCAAACAGGTTTTTAATATGTTGTAGAATCATAAGCCACCACCCTATTGTTATTGAAGAATTCATTTCTATAATACAAGATGGTTTATGTTTTATAATCATTATGGATTTTCTGAGAAAATAAGTTTGTAATAAAATTGTCAATAAATTTATTGTGATTTTCATAGTTGAATCATATTTACGTCAAGTACAACATCATCAATGAGAAGGTGGAGTGTATTGATATTTCACACGTATATGATTTTAAAAAATAAGATTTCATAGATATCTTGATAAATAATATTTAAATGGAATACTTCCTTAATATAATATTTTTTTGGGAGTGAATTATTTTCCAAAAATCATGTAATTTTTATTGGTTTCATTCCTTCTTTTTTACAATTTCATTATTAAAAAAATTGAATAAAATTTTAGTTATTATTAAAATTGGGGAGAGATTATAATTTATTTTATTTATGATCATCATGGGGGAGTAATGTTAAGAATTTAAAAAAAATTGTGGGAGATTTATGTTTGTGAAGATAATGTTTTTAGATGACTTAAACTAATTAATTTCATGTTTATAAAAAGTATAAAATGGAATATAGAGGATTGTAGTGAGAAACTGCATATTGAAGTACCCACATGAAGTGAATTTACCAATGGTATGATGAGTTGATATAAATTGAGATATAAATGATATGTAATTGATATTAAAATGAGGGATTTATTTCTCTCATAATATTCATTATATCCAACTATGATATCTTTAGATTAAATTTTTGAATTTGTAATTTTATAACTAGTATCTTTTATCAATTAATTCATCAGTTATATATATTTTTATTTTTTAATCATTAGAAAAATATAGATCGATGAGTTGGATGCTCTTTTGAATTGAGTGAATAAAAAAAGGAATGAAAATAATGAAATTTTGTGAATAGTATTTACCACATAATATCATGATTGGGTTAATTTTATATGAGAATTTAATATATTTCACCGAATATTGTAGTGGATTAAGTTATACTTCCAAATAAATGAATTAACTGTACATGATAAATAATAGCACTGAAGTTGTGATTAGTATTCCTTGGTGAGGCTAATAGTAGTATGAGTCCGGAATATATGTTGAGCATATATCATAGGGACAATTAGACTTGTTTAAAAAGTTTATATTTTTACAAATGAATCACAGAACTACTTGAGAGATAGTTTTCTATGTATTCATCTAATGAATTTTTTTATAATTCACAACTCTTTGAAGAATATCCTAGGAAAAATGAGTTTCACACTATTTTGGGAAACCAAATGATATTGAACCGTGTAGTGATGGTTTATATCATTATGTTTTTAAAGTTAAGAAGACAATGATTTTGTAGAAGAAACCACAACAATATAACATTTTTTAATTTTTTTAGTATTCTATAGTTCTATTGATTCGTAATGTACTATGACAAAGTTGATGTTCCCTTTCCTAATGATTCTATCTTTGAAAGAATTAAGCATTATGATTTTTGTAAAAAATTATATTTCATGTTGAGATTTAATTATTATTAAACTAATATATTCATATATATTATGAGTGTAAACTCCTATATCTTTTCCTCAAAAATGAAAATTTGTGTTTCTTGTTTTCTCTGTTGAGTTTTCAAATAGATACCCACCTGAGAATAAGATTCGATCATACAGTATGTTGGGGTTGTTTGAATGTTAATTTTGGTTTTATTATATCCTAAAAAGGAAACACCATGGATTGGTGCCTATCAAGGTGGCCCTAGTATTTTCTACATTGAAAAGAGTGAAAGGGGGGATGAACATCGACTTGTTGTGGTTCTTGAGAGGGTTTGATGTAATCCATGATCTAGGTATTCATCCCAGCCCAATTTTGAAGTTCTTAGTTCAGGGGAAATGGATTTCTTCTCGATGTAATATTTAAGTGGAATTATTTTAAGAAAATATTTTATATAAAGCTATCATAAAATCTCTGCCATGGTGAATGGAATAGATATGGTAAGACTCCATTATATTAGATGAAACATTCTCTATACTCATATAATTTCCCTCAATTTTATAATATTGGTTCAAAAAATATATTAAAACATTATGGGTTAGGTATACTTTCCACTCATTTTAACTCAATTAAATATCTTTCCTCTTCTCCTTTTCTATTGATTGATTATTTTTTTGATTGTTTTGATAGAAGGTCGAGTGGTGTTCTTTCCTTATTCTAAGCTCATATTTATTCCTTTTTTAATGATATGCCCCTTCTTTCAGTCGATCTTGGTAGTCATTTAATTACCTTTCGTCATGTTTCTGTTTTTTAGAGTTTTGGGGTACTCTATCACCTGATTCATTCATCCTTCGATGAATTTCTTCTTCTCCATTTAATAATCAGAGAATGAGGTTTTTCATATTGATTATGATTTTAGAGCCTTTAATATATATTTTTATCTTTATCCATATGTGATGGAGTTCTTATCCCATCAACAAAACTCAAACATTTTCTTTTAAGTAAATTGTAATGTTAGGTAAGTGTAAGTTCTTACATAATGGCTTGTTCTCCATTATTTCATTTTATCGAACCCAAGTTACTCTATTAAAAATTATTTCTAAGAATTATTATAATGAATGATTGTTCTGGTTTGTATGATATTGTGGATTTTCTAATTAATCTATTGAAAAAAATTATATTGAAATCAACAACCATGAGTTTGGTTATTCATAACCGTGTAGATAATTTTTTTATGATAGTTTCCTTGAAATGAAATTGTGCACTTATGTTGTACAGACCCGTAAATTTCAAGGAATTTTTTTTCTGAATTTTATTTGGAATTTTACAAGAACGCAGCATTTGACGACACCTGATTCCGAGGCCCAGCGTGCCCGGAATCACCTTCTGAAGTTGGCTCAGGTACGTTTAGTGAACGGACGAGCAGGTTTTTCTAACTTTTGAACCGGTGCTTGGAATCGAATTCTGAGGGCACCGATGGAATCACAGTGCCGGTAATTGCCTTTAAACGCCTCTTCCGGAGTTGCATTTGTTCGGGTGTGGTTTTTAATTTTTGGGTTTAAAGTTATGAAATAAAATAAAGTTGTGCGACAATTTTATTTTAATTTCACTTAAAGCCATTTGAAAGCCACTTGAAAGCCACTTAAAACTGCATAAGCGAAGTTGATACGGATAGGGTGCTATCCAAAAATATCCTAACCCCTTAGTAGGATATTTGTGAGGTGGGTCCCACATGAGCCCCACCGTTTCTTTTCTGCTAAGTAACACAGCCGCGAAAACCCGTCATTATGAAGTCAACTGATGTATTTTTTTAATTTCTTAACGCACCAATTAATTGGGCTGTTTTATTCGTTGAATTAAATGGGCGATTTATTCGTTGAAATTAATTATATGAATTAATTTCATTCGTTTCTTAACACTTTTTCGTTTTTTTGGCATGTTAATAAAATAAGGCCAACACACCCTCCTTTTGAAATGTTGTGTTAAACCTTTGAAGAACCTCTAAGGATCTTCTTCCTTCTTCACGAAGAACGCGAAGAACGCAAAGAACGCGAAGAATGCCGGCCTCCGATGAAGAACGCCGAACCCGCGGAAATCGATGACATGACGCTGTATGCCGCGACGCCGACGTTTCCTCTCTCGCGACGTTCTTCGGCGACGTTCCTTAATCCGAAACAAAATCTTCGATCATCCGTTGAGGTGAGAGATTGCGGTTATTTAAATTTCTTTGTAGTTTAAAACAACAATATGGATTTAATTATTATTAATTAAATCTATATGTTCTTGAAACCTTGGAGTTCGTCGACGCGCACCGTATTCCGCGACGACGTGACGCCATTCCGTGATGACGCTACGCCTTCCGCGACGCAACGATATCCTCCTTCCGCGACGATCAATTCCGCGAAGAACGCGTGTGCGACACTTGATGAGGTAGGGGTTGTTGTGAAATAATTTATATTTCCCGTGATCGTTTCTTTTAAAATGAAGAACCCAGTTCATAAGAACAATTTTAATTCATTAAAATTGTTTTTGGTTATGTTTTCTTTGTGTTGATTAATTATCCCAATTGATACCGCCTAACGCGGAGGGTGCGGGCCAAATGAACACAACCAGACAAACCTCCACAGTTCTTCGTTATTGTGTGGATTTGGCGGGCTACGATAAAACATGACGCAAGGGCGATTTGATGTTTCCGTAGTGTAGAACGGGACCCGGGAGAAGCAGCGGCGCAGACGGGAAGGAAAACGGACCACCGGAGCAACTCTGGTGGCCCGCGGAAGCCTCCGGTGGCGAGGGTCGCCGGCGCGGCAGCGCCGGGGGCCGGAGGCGGCGGACAGCGGACCCGCAGCCGTGCGGATCCGGATCACACGCACGGGACGCGGCACCATGCCGCGTCTGCTGAAGTCCTGCGCGGCCCCTCGAGGGCCGCGACTCTTCCATCCTGTGGGGGCGGCGCCCCGCGGCTGCCACGCTTGGCCGCTCAGGCTAGGCCGTACCCTGGCAGGACCGGACCGGGTCGATCCGGGTCGGACCGGGTCGGGTCGACCCGGTTCGGTCGACCCAGGGGGGGGGGGTCGGGCCGGGTCGGCCCGGACCCAGACCCCCCGTCTTCGGACCGTTTTGGTCTTTTGCCCGTCACTTGAGCTACGGGCCTCCGAACGACGCGCTGTCAGCGGCGATGTGATTTTTGGATCGAGACGGTCGTTTCGGTATATTCCACTCAAGGTTTCGGAATACTTTGGGTTCGGCCGGGTTGGTTCGAACACGAAACCAACCGGGCCCTCGGAGCGGAAACACTCATATCAGGAGCTCCGGACGTCCGATTGACGCGCCGTCGACTTTGTTGAATTCCTTTAAGGGAGACGAATCTTTTGGCTCACTCCACCCGAGGTTTGGATGCAGGTGGAGTACGGTCGGGTTGGTTTTTCCTTAAAAACCAACCGGGCCCCTGAGACGAAAAAGCCAATAACTCTCAGACCGGGCGTCCGATTGAAGCGCCGTCTGCGACGTTGAGTTCCTGTTGATGATACGGAACTTTTGGACACATCAACTCTGGACTTTTATTCAGTTGATGTATCAGCCTCTCGGCTCGTGGAGCGGACCCTCCCGAATGAGCTTGTTGTGTGCGGGATCCCTAGAGCTGGCTGCTACTGCTGCTGTGACGACGATGACTATACAGAGATCCTCAGTGGATTTGACTGCGACAATGATGAGAACAGTACGGGAATCCTCCGTGTTTTTGGCAGTGACCACTATGGTACATCTTGGGATACATCAACTCCGGACTTCATGTCAGTTGATGCATCGACCACTTAACTGGTGGAGGGGACCCTCCCGGAACGAGCATGCTGTGTGCGGAAACCCTAGAGCCGGTTGAGACTTGACGACTGCTGATCGAACGACTCGGTGTGTTATGGATAGCCCAGTGGGGAGCGCTTGGTTGTAGCAATAGACCCACGGCGGAGGAGCGCTTTGTTGTAGCAGCAGACCCGCTGTACTCAACAGAAGGAGTACCTCTGGAGGCTATGAGGGGGAGCGCTTGGTTGTAGCGGCAGACCCACGATAGAGGTGCGCTTGGTTGTAGCGGCACATTGGAGTGCTTGGTTGTAGCGGCAGAACCACCACAGAGGTGCGCTTGGTTGTAGCGGCACAGGGGAGCACTTGGTTGTAGCGGCAGACCCACGACAGAGGTGCGCTTGGTTGTAGCGGCACATGGGAGCGCTTGGTTGTAGCAGCAGACCCACGACGGAGGAGCTCTTGGTTGTAGCGGCATGGGAGAGTGCTTGGTTATAGCAGCAGCCCCGCAGTACTCGATAGGTGGAGTACTACAGCAGTCCAAGGTTGGAGGGAAGCGTTTGGTTGTAGCGGCATAACCACGGTTCTTGATGGAGAAGAAGTTTCCCAATAGCTATGGTTTCAACTTCATGATCGATCCTATGTGGGTCATTGCGGGGGTTAGTACCTACCGATCCTTTGTGGGTCCGACGTCTTAGATGAATCAGTGGCTACATCTGATCATCTATATCGTCATTTGAAGAAGTATACATGTGTGAGTTGAATCCTGTGTTACTCTCCTTTGGGGATTGTGTTGAGCAATCCTGTGTGGATTTTATGTTTTTATTTCCTGTGTGGACTGAGTTGTGCTTGGGCTCAGATGTTGGAGCCGAACGGGAATTGGCGACTTAGGTATATGTATGGGCATATACCTAAGCAGTGTAATTTTTTTACTTCGTGATTGTGTCTTTCCTTTGTGGTTTATCCTTTGTGGATTTTGGGAGACCTTCGGGGGTCTCGGGGTCCCTACTGAGTAGCTTATACTCACCCCTGCATGGGCTATGCCCGCACTTCATTGTGTTGGTTGCAGACGACGGACAACGCTGATCGTGGTGGAGGATTGCGGAGCAGGACGGTACTTGGAGATGGACCACTAGGCGGGACGTACTCGGAGAAGACTGCTGGACCGAGGATTTGTGGAGGCTACATGTACTCACCCTTCAGGTGGGACTTCCAGAGGACGGCTCAACGATGTGGCTTTTCTTTTCAGTTGCTGTTTTTCCCTTTTAGTTGTACCTTACAGTTGGGCTTGTATTTCCGGACCCTTTTACTTTCAGCAGCTTGTTACAGTTTTTACTTAGTGTTTACTCTTTCCGCTTGCTTACTCTGTGGTGGTTTTATACTTTCAAAGGCAATTCCTTCCCTGTTTAACGGGATTTATGCCTTGGTACTAGTCGCCAGCCCCTGGCCTATGGAAGGCGGGCTTGGGGTAGTCACGGCACGGGCCCCGAGGACGGGTCGTGACAAATTGGTATCAGAGGAGTTTGGTTCTACCGCAGACTCTGATCTTTCTACTATGTGAAGCAATAGTGTAAAGCATATTGAGTGTGGTTATCAGTCCTGGGAGCCCAGTGTTGGTGCGGCGGCCGACGTATCCGTACACTAGGACTCTGACTTCTGATTTATGACTTAATACACGAAAACATTGATTGCGTGTGTGTTTCATGTTTTCTTTGTGATTACTTGTATCAGATCACTAGGTATACTGTTCTGACCGTGGCGCACCTGTTTCATTTCAGGATGGCCCCATGACGGTAGCCAACTAGGGTTCCGAGTGTTGTACGTGACGACAGCCCACCGAGCGACGAGGCCTCGGTGCAGGGCCCTTTGACAGCAGAGGCACATGCGGTACCTCTACCCGCCGAGCCACTGATGCTTCCAGCCCCACCCGCTGGCGATGCACGTCGCCTTAGTGCACTGCATGAGTTCCAGCAGCAGTGACCGCCCAGATTCCGCGGGGAGATGGACCCCCAGGCAGCTGAGGACTGGCTGGAGGCAGTTGTTCGAGTTTTCAGGCTAGTAAGGACACCAGTGAACCTTATGGTGGTCCTTGCAGTGAGCCTCCTGCATGCGGCAGCAGGCAGATGGTGGATCTTGATGCTCTAGGTGCACGACGAGGTATCTCTCATCTAGACGGACTTTGAGAGCATCTTCAGCTCTGAGTTCGTCCCATCCACCCTCCATGCGGTGCACATCCAAGAGCTGATGCAGCTACGGCAGGGCAGCATGACAATGGCCCAGTACTCGGCGAGATTTACTGATCTCTCGTGCTACTCCACAGATATGGTATGGGACCCGTTCTTCCGGGCCCGGACCTTCGAGCAGGGACTGAGGCACGAGATCAAGGCTTCGATGATCTCCCTCCACATTCCGACTCAGGAAGGGGTGTTGGAGCGATCCCTCTTAGTGGAGAGTATATTTGCTGAGAAGTCTCCAGCAGCAGGACCCACCACTAGCCGACATGCGGCAGAGTCTTTTCCAGCGGGTAGTAGACAGATGATGCAGGGGTCCAAGAGGACTAGATCTACAGGTGGTCGACAGCATGACTCTGGATCGTTTGTGCGAGGCACTCGGGGTGGACAGTGACTTAATATGAGCAGACAGTGTTACTCCTGCGGTGGGGTTGGTCACATGAATCGTGACTGTCCGACCCGCCATACGGATGACCAGCAGATGAAAGAAAAACCACTTAGGTAGAGGTAGAGGTTCGATCGAGGCGGATCGCATGGAGCAGGATACCGTGGCAGAGGAGCTGGACGAGCAGCAGGTAGTGGACGACGCTTCGAGGTGTTTCCACCACCACCACCAGGAGGCCCACCCCGACCGCAGGGATTTGGTGGACATCGTAGAGCTCATCTTCAAGCAGGTAAGGCCTTCGATCATGGAGCTCTAGGAGCAGATGGACAGGAGCGGAACTAGTGGATACGTATTTTGTACTTCTAGTTCCTTTTTGCTGTTGTGTAGCGTCCTTGTATTATGATCTTCAATAATAAAAGACGCCTTCCTTTGTGATGTTTTCATTCCTATCCTCTTTTGGGTTGTTACTAAGAGGTTCTAGTTTAGACTGTTGACTTGACCCTCACTTGTGAGACATCTACTAGAGGAGACCCAGTTACCACACACTGATGCCGATAGTGTGACTCAACCCTTGGAGGCGAGAGTAATGGTTGGATCTCTTGGTAGTAGCGTCGAGGACTTATGACGTCATCCTTGGTATGGATTAGTTTCATCCATGTCGGTATTGATTGTATTAGGTGAAGAACATGGTTCATCCAGGGGATGAGACCAGATTTCTCTTATCGACAAGGAAGAAATCTCAGCAGCTCTTGTAGGACCAGAAAGGTCCAAGTCATCCAAGAGCGGATGGGGACAGCTCAGAACCGGCAGAAGTCTTGTGCTGACAGGAGGTGGAGGCCACTAGAGTTCAAGGATGGAGACCACGTCTTCTTGCGTGTCTCACCTCTATGTGAATTACGGAGATTTGGCCGAGGCGGCAAGTTGTCTCCATGCTTCATCGGACCTTTCGAGGTCCTCAATAGGATTGGCGAGGTGGCTTATCGCCTGGATCTACCACCTCAGTTGCACCGGGTGCACGACCTCTTCCACGTATCTCAGCAGAGGAGATACGTGCACGACCCGACACAAATCTTTGACCATGGAGAGCTGGTCTTTGATGATGGGGAGACTTTTGCGGAGGTCCCGGTGGAGATCAAGGATCAACAGGAGCAGGTCCTACATGGATGATCGATTCCTGTTGTGCGTATCAGATAGCAGCACGAGAACAACCAGGAGAGCACTTTGGAGCTGGAGGCTCATATGTGTGCTCAGTACCGCCTTTGTATCCCTAAGTTTGTGGTGAAGCATTACGGGGATGTAAATCCATGTGGTGGGAGTAATGTAAAGACCCATAAATTTCAAGGAAATTTTTTTCTTAATTTTATTTGGTATTTTACAAGAACTCATCTTCTGATGGAACCTGATTCCGAGGCCCGGTGTGCCCAGAATCACCTTCCGAAGTTGGCTCAGGTACGTTCAGTGAACAGACGAGCGGGTTTTTATAACTTTTGAACCGTTGCTCAGAATCGAATTCTGAGGGCACCGATGGAATCGCAGCACCGATAATTTCTTAGAAACGCCTCTTCCGGAGTTGCGTTTTCTCGGGTGTGGTTTTTAATTTTGGGTTTAAAGTTATGAAATAAAATAAAGTTGTGCGACAATTTTATTTTAATTTCACTTAAAGCCACTTGGAAGCCACTTGAAAGCCTCTTAAAGATGCTTAAGCGGAGTTGATACGGATAGGGTGCTATCCAAAAATATCCTACCCCCTTGGTAGGATATTTGTGAGGTGGGTCCTGCATGAGCCCCACTGTTTCATTTCCGCTAAGTAATGCACACGCGAAAACCCGTCATTATGAAGTCAACTAACGCGTTTTCTTAATTTCTTAACGCACCAATTAATTGGGTGGTTTTATTCGTTGAATTAAATGGGAGGTTTATTCATTGAAATTAATTCTATGAATTAATTTCATTCGTTTCTTAACACGTTTTCGTTTTTTTGTCATGTTAATAAAATAAGGCCAACACACACTCCTTTTGAAATGTTTTGTTAAACCTTTGAAGAACCTCTAAGGATCTTCTTCATTCGTCGCGAAGAACGTGAAGAACGCGAAGAATTCCAGCCTCCGACGAAGAACGCCGAACCCGCGGAAATCGATGACGTGACGCCGTGTGCCGCAACATTGACGTTTCCTCTCTCGCGACGTTCTTCGATGACGTTCCTTAATCCACAACAAAATCTTCGATCATCCGTTGAGGTGAGAGATTGCGGTTCTTTAAATTTCTTTGTAGTTTAAAACAACAATATGGATTTAATTATTATTAATTAAATCTATATGTTCTTGATCCTCGGAGTTCGTCGACGCGCAACGTATTCCACGAAGACGCGACGCCCTTCCACGACGACGCGACGCCTTCCGCGACACAACGATCGCCTCCTTCCGCGGTGATCAATTCCGCGAAGAATGCGCATGCGACACTTGACGAGGTAGGGGTTGTTGTGAAATAATTTATATTTCCCATGATCGTTTCTTTTTAAATAAAGAACCCGGTTCATAAGAACAATTTTAATTCATTAAAATTGTTTTTGGTTATGTTTTCTATGTGTTGATTAATTATCCCAATTGATACCGCCTAACGCGGAGGGTGTGGGCCAAGCGAACATGACCCGACAACCCTCCGCAGTTCTTCGTTATTGTACGGATTTGGTGGTTGATGATAAAATGTGATGCAAGGGAGATTTTATTTTTCCTTAGTGAAGAACGGGACCCGGGAGGAGCAGCGGCGCAGACGAGAAGGAAAACGGACAACCGGAGCAACTCTGGTGGCCCGCGGAAGCCTCCGGCGGTCGGAGGGCGCGGCACCCCGGCGCACCACCGGGCAGGGCCGCCGCGGCGGCGACAGTTAGCAGACCTGCGGCCGCACGGGTCCGGCTCACACGCATGGGATGCGACAACATGTCGTGTCTGCTGAAGTCCAACATGGCCCCTCAAGGGTCGCGGCTCTTCCATCCCGTGGGGGCGGCGCCCCGCGGCTGCCACGCTCGGCCGCTCGGCCGAGCCTATCCGGGCCGGCCCACGCCCTGGCCGGACCGGACCTGGTCCAGCCGGGTCAGACCGGGTCGGGTCGACTCGGTTCGGTCGACCCAGGGGGGGTCGGCCCGGGTCGGCCCGGGTCCAGACCCCCCGTCTTCGGATCGTTTCGGTCTTTTTCCCGTAACTTGAGATACGGGCCTCCGAACGACGCGCCGTCAGCGGCGATGCGATCCTCGAATCAAGACAGTCGTTTCAGTATATCACACTCAAGTTTTCGGAATACTTTGGGTTCAGCCGGGTTTGTTCGTACACGAAACCAACCGGGCCCTCGGAGCGGAAACACTCATATCTTGAGCTCCGGATGTCCGATTGACGTGCCATCGACTTTGTTGAATTTCTCTAAGGGAGACAGATCTTTTGGCTCACTCCGCCTAAGGTTTGGATGCAGGTTGAGTACGGTCGGGTTGATTTTTCCTTAAAAACCAACCGGGCCCCTGGGATGAAAAATCCAATAACTCTCAGACCGGGCGTCCGATTGACGCGCCGTCTGCGACGTTGAGTTCCTGTTGACGATACGGAACTTTTGGACACATCAACTATGGACTTATAGTCAGTTGATGTATCAGCCTCTCGGCTCGTGGAACGGACCCTCCCGAACGAGCTTGCTGTGTGCGGGAACCTTAGAGCGGGCTGCTACTGCTGCTGTGACGACGATGACTATACAGAGATCCTCGGTGGATTCGACTGCGACGATGATGAGAACAGTACGGGAAACCTCCGTGTTTTCGGCAGTGACCACTACGGTACATCTTGGGATACATCAACTCCGGATTTCATGTTAGTTGATGCGTCGACCACATAGCTCGTGGAGTGGATCCCCCCCCCCCCGGAACGAGCATGCTGTGTGCGGAAACCCTAGAGCCGGTTGAGACTTGACGACTGCTGATCGAACGACTCGGTGTGTTACGGATAGCCCAGTGGGGAGCGCTTGGTTGCAGTGGCAAACCCACGGTGGAGGACCTCTTGGTTGTAGCGGCAGACCCGCGGTACTCAACAGAAGGAGTACCTCTGGAGGCTATGAGGGGGAGCGCTTGGTTGTAGCGGCAGACCCACGACAGAGGTGCGTTTGGTTGTAGCGGCACAAGGGAGCGTTTGGTTGTAGCGGCAGACCCACGACAGAGGTGCAGTTGGTTGTAACAGCACAGGGGAGCGCTTGGTTGTAGCGGCAGACCCACGACAGAGGTGCGCTTGGTTATAGCGGCATAGGGGAGCACTTGGTTGTAGCAGCAGACTCATGACGGAGGAGCTCTTGGTTGTAGCGGCATGGGAGAGCGCTTGGTTGTAGCAGCAGGCCCACAGTACTCGATAGGTGGAGTACTACAGCAGTCCAAGGTTGGAGGGAAGCGCTTGGTTGTAGCGGCATTACCATTGTGCTTGATGGAGAAGAAGTTTCCCAATAGCTATGGTTTCAACTTCAAGATCGACCCTATGTGGGTCATTGCGGGGGTTAGTACCTATCGATCCTTTGTGGGTCCGACGGCTTAGATGAATCAGTGGATTCATTTGATCATCTCTATCGTCATTTGAAGAAGTATACCTGTGTGAGCTGAATCCTGTGTTACTCTCCTTTGTGGATTGTGTTGAGCTATCCTGTGTGGATTTTACGTTTTTCTTTTCTATGTGGACTGAGTTGTGCTTGGTCTCGAATGTCAGATCCGAATGGGAATTGGTGACTCAGGTATATGTATGGGCATATACCTAAGCAGTGTAGGTTGTTACATAGTGATTGTATCTTTCCTTTATGGTTTATCCTTTGTGGATTTTGGGAGACCTTCGGGGGTCTCGAGGTCCCTACTGAGTAGCTTATACTCATCCCTGCACGGGCTATGCCCGCACTTCGTTGTGTTGGTTGCAGACGACGGACAACGCTGATCGTGGTGGAGGCTTGCGGAGCAGGACGGTACCTGGAGGTGGACCACTGGGCGGGACGTACTCGGAGCGGTCAACTAGACCGAGGAGCTGTGGAGGCTACCTATTCTCACCCATCAGGTGGGACTTCTAGAGGACGGCTCGATGCTGCGGATTTTCTTTTCAGTTTTTATTTTTCCCTTTTAGTTGTACTTTACAGTTGGGCTTGTATTTCCGGACCCTTTTACTTTCAGCAGCTTGTTATAGTTTTCATTTAGTGTTTACTCTTCACGCTTTCTTACTCTATGGTGGTTGTTTACTTTCAAAGGAAATGTCTTCCCTGTTTAACGAGATTTACGCCTTGGTGCTAGTCGCCAGCCCCTGGCCTATGGAAGGCGGGCTTGGGGTAGTCATGACACGGGACCTGAGGACGGGTCGTGACATATGTTCATTAAACCATATTGGAGGTTTAACCCCATATTTGTCAAGGAGTAGCATGGAGACCCATTTTTTGATATGGTATGACAATGTGTGCATATTTATCCATGAGACATATAATTTTATGTTATGCTAATAGTTTCTTGAGATGCAAATATTGAAACTATTTACATGAGGTGTACATTTAATATGTTATACTTTTGTTGTTTGATGAATGATACCAATGTAAAAGGTTAACCCATCATGGATTGGTGTCTCTATAGGGGTTTTTGTTTACATGCTACATATGACATTATGATATGATCGAGTTAAATAATGTGTTATAATGGCCTATTGTGGCCTAACATGGTGTCATGAATGTCATATGTGATATGAACTGAGAAGCAAGAATGGGGCATGATTGTCTTTATAAATTGACCCATGAGGAAACAATGGAGAATGATGGTATATGTTACATGACCCAAGAGATAGAAATAGGTAATAATGTACTCTATTAGATATAACTATAGTCATAGGGAATGTGTGGTTATTGAGAAGCGTCAAGGTTGGATCATTCATTTGTGACATTTCCTTGACTACCCTTGTAATCTTCTCACATATATCCAAGGTCGGTATGTCCAAGGTTCATGGAGGCTTGGTTAATGCATAGATTTTCGATGTGGTATTTTTTCATATGTACATTTTTATTTATTATCAATTTATACACTCTAATGAATGTTCACTCATCTTAATGAAACATTGGTGGTGTCATACTAGGATTATACTCACTCACTATGTGGTTATATTAGTGTGCTTCAAATATTCATGTATAGATATCTAGTCAAGGGAAATGATTCTATGTAAGATAGCTGAGTATTGGAGAATATAGCTTACAGTGGTACCATGATATATTCTAGATTATTGTTGTCACGACCCGTCCTCGGGGACTGTGTCGTGACTACCCCAAGACCGCCTTCCAAAGGCCAGGGGCTGGCGACTAGCACCAAGGCGTAAATCCTGGTAAAGGGAAGGCATTTCCTTGGTAAAGTAAATAAGCACCACAAAGTAAGCAAGCGGAAAAGTAAACACTAAGTAAAAATTGGAACAAGCTGTGCAGAAAGTAAAGGGGGGCGGAAATACAAGCCCAACTATAAAGTACAACTGAATGGGGAAAAACAACAACTGAATAGAAAAGCCGCAGCACCGAGCCGTCCTCTTGATGTCCCACCTGAAGGGTGAGTACAGAAAGCCTCCACTGCTCCTCGGGTCCAGCCTACCGCTCCGAGTACACCTCGCCCAGTGGTCCACCTCCAGGTACCGTCCTGCTCTGCAAACCTCCACCACAATAAGCGCTATCCGTCGTCTACAACCAACACAACATAGTGCGGGCATAGCCCGTGCAGGGGTGAGTATAAGCTACTCAATAGGGACCCTGAGACCCCCGAAGGTCTCCCAGAATTCACAAAGGAAAGATACAATAACGAAGTAACATCTGACACAGCTTAGGTATATTCCCATACATATACCTAAGTCATCAATTCTCGCTCGGCCCCAACATCCAAGCTCAAGTACAACCCAGTCCACACAGGAAAGCAAAACGTAAATCCACACAGGATAGCACAACACAATCCACAAAGGAGAGGAAAACGTAAATCCACACAGGATAGCACAACACAATCCACAAAGGAGAGCAAAATGTAAATCCACATAGGATAGCACAACACAATCCACAAAGGAAAGCAAAACGTAATCCATATAGGATAGCACGACAAAATCCACAAAGGAAACCAAAACGGAATCCACACAGGATATCACAACACAATCCGCAAAGGAGGGTAAACATGATTTCAGCTCACATAGGTGTATATCGTCGAAAAGGTGAAAGGGATGATCATATATAGATACTGAATCATCTAAGCTGGGAACCACTTAGGATACAAGACCAGCTGTCTTCATTGATTCACCTATGTTGGGACCCACAAAGGATACATGACCAGTAATGAATCATCTAAGCTGAGACCCACATAGGATACAAGACCAGCACAGCTGGGTCCCACATAGGATACAAGACCAGCACTCTTCATTGATTCATCTATGCTGGGACCCACATAGGATACAAGACTAGCACTGAATCATCTAAGCTGGGACCCACATAGGATACAAGACCAGCACAGCTGGGACCCACATATGATACAAGACCAGCACTGAATCATCTAAGTTGGGACCCACATAGGATACAAGACCAGCACTCTTCACTGATTCATCTATGCTAGGACCCACATAGGATACAAGACTAGCACTGAATCATCTAAGCTGGGACCCACATAGGATACAAGACCAGCACTCTTCATCATCGCAGTCGCAGTCAGCATTAGGGTTCCTGCACACTGCAAGCTCGTTCGGGAGGGTCCGCTCCACGAGCCGAGAGGCTGATACATCAACTGACACAAGTTCCAGAGGTGATGTATCCAAAAGTTCCGTGTCGTCAATAGGAACTCAACGTCGCAGACGGCGTGTCAATCGGACGCCCAGTCTGAGAGTTATTGGCTTTTTCATCCGAGGGGCCCGGTTGGTTTTTAAGGCAAAACAAACCCGACCGTACTCCAACTGCGTCCAAACCTCGGGTGGAGTGAGCCAAAAGATCCGTCTCACTATGAGGAATCCACCAAAGTCGACGGCGAGTCGTTTGGAGGCCCGTAGCTCAAGTTACGGGCAAAGGACCGAAAAGGTCCGGGAACGGGGGGTCTGGGCCCGGACCGACCCGGCCCGACCACCCTGGGTCGGCCGGCCGGTCCGGCTCATCTCGGCCGCGCGGCCGAGCAACGCGGGGGGCACGCATGCCCCCGCGTGACAACACCACGGCCCCCACGGGGGGCCGCCTAGGATCACCCGGATGCGGCCAGGCCGCCGCGTCCCTGAACCGCGGTTCTGTGCAGCCGCAGAACCGCTTCGCCATCGCAACTTCAGCCGCGGCGAGGTATTCCCGGCAGTGCGCTGGGCGCCGCCGCTGCCTAGCAGGCGGCCGATGCTGGCTGCCGCCTCCGGTCGCCGGTGCCGCCGTGCCGGCGGGGCGCGCCGACGGAAGCTTCTGCGGGCCACCGGAGTTGCTCCAGTGGTCCGATTTCCATTCCGTCTGCGCCGCTGTTTCTCCTGGGTTCCGTTCTTCATTGCGGGATCATTAAATCACCTCTGCGGCACGTTTTGTCATCTCTCGCCAAATCCGCACAATAAGGAAGAACTATGGAGGGTTGTCGAGCCGTGTTTGTTTGGCCCGCACCCTCCGTGTTAGATAATAACAGTCGGTAGAAATATTTAACACATGAAAACATAACAAGAAAACAATTTTAAATAAATTAAAATTATTCTTATAAAACCGGGTTCTTTGTTTTGAACAGAAACACCCATGGAATAAAAGGGGTAAAATCATTCCAAATAAAACCTCTACCTCGTCAAGTCGTCGCACGCGCGTTTTTCGCGGAATTGATCGTCGCGGAAGGAGGGGACCGTCACGTCGTCGCGGTATCCGGCATTTCGTCGACGAACTCCGAGGACCATGAAACAACAGATTTAATTTTAATAATTAAATATATATTGACGTTATAATCCACAAAGGAATTTAAAGGACAACAATCCCCTACATTTTCCTTGTCGATTGAAGGTTGTCGTGGGGCTGGATCGTCGCGGAAGTAGCGTCGCGGAGGTGGAATCGTCGGTGTCGCTGTACACGACATCACGTCGTCGATCTCCGAGGGTTCGGTGTTCTTCGTAGGAGGTCGGATTTCTCCGTGTTCTTCGCGTTCTTCACGTTCTTCGCGTTCTTCGCATTCTTCGCGTTCTTCGCGTTCTTCGCGTTCTTCGCGTTCTTCGCGTTCTTCGTGTTCTCTGCGTAGGAGGATGAAGGATTTAAGTTATGTCAAATCCTCTCAACGAACAAACTCAACAAGCCATGCGTTGGTCTTATTTTATTATTACGCCAACGGTTTGTAAACAGGTTAAGAAACGATTAAATTAATTCATAGAATTAATTTTAATGAAGTTAACCGACCAATTAAATGGTGCGTTAAGAATTTAAGAAAATGCATCAGTTGACTTTCATAAAAATGGGTTTTTGCGGGTGCATTACTTAGGGGAAAAGAAACGGTGGGGCTCATGCGGGCCCCACCTCACAAATATCCTACCAAGTGGGTAGGATATTTTGGATTTTCACCCTATCCTTTTCAACTGAGCTGAAGCAGCTTAAGGTGGTCTTTAAGCGGCTTTAAGTGAAATAAAAAAAAATAAAATTGTCCCACAACCTTATTTTATTTCATAACTTAAAACTCAAAAAAAAGAAACCACAACCGAGCAAACACAACTCCGGAAGAGGCACTTCTAAGAAAGTACTGGTGATGCGATTTCATCGGTGCCCTCAAAATTCGATTCCGAGCACCGGTTCAAAAGTTCGAAAAACCCGCTCGTCTGTTCACTGAACGTACCCGAGCCAAACTTCAGAAAATGATTCTGGGCACACCGGGCCTCGGAATCAGGTGCCGTCAGAAGCTGCATTCTTGTAAAATTCCAAATAAAATTAAAAAAAAAATTCCTTGAAATTTACAGGTCTTTACATTACTCCCTCCACAGGGCTTTACGTCCCCGTAAAGCTTCACCACAAGCATAGGGATACAAAGGCGGTACTGAGCATGCATCTGAGCCTCCCCGCTTCCATGTGCTCTCCTGGAGGTTCCCAAGCTGCCATCTGAAGCACACTAGAGGAATCGATTGTCCACATAGGACCCGCACCCGTCGATCCTCGATCTCCACTGGGACCTCCGCAAAAGTCGTCCCATCATCAAAGACCAGCTCTCCATGGTCAAAGATTTGTGTCGGGTCATGCACGTATCTCCTCTGCTGAGATACGTGGAAAACGTCATGCACCCGGTGCAACTGAGGTGGTAGAGACAAGCGATAAGCCACCTCACCAAACCTGCTGAGGACCTGGAATGGTCCGATGAAGCGCGGAGATAACTTGCCGCCTCGGCCAAACCTCCGTAATCCTCATCGAGGTGAGACACGCAAGAAGACGTGGTCGCCATCCTCAAACTCCAGTGGCCTCCGCCTCCTGTCAGCATAAGTCTTCTACTGGCTCTGAGCTATCCTCATCCGCTCCTGGATGACCTGAACCTTCTCTGTCGTGGCCTGGACCATCTCCGGCCCCACAAGTGGTGCTAAGATTTCTTCTTTGCCGATAAGAGAAATCTGGTCTCATCCCCAAGATGAACCACTTCCTATGCCTAATACAGTCAATCCCGACATGGATGTTACAAATCCATACCAAGGATGACGTCGTAAGGCCTCAACGCTACTACTAAGAGATCCAACAGTTACTCTCGCCTCCAAGGGTTGAGTCACACTGTCGGAATCAGTGTGTGGTAACTGGGTCTCCTCCAGTAGATGTCTCACAAGTGAGGGTCAATTCAACAGTCTAAACTGGAACCTCGGAGTAACAACACAAAATAGGACAGGAATGAAAACATCACAAAGGTAAGCGTCTTTTACTATTGCAGCTCATAATACAAAGACACTACACAATAGCAACAAGGAACTAGAAGTACAAAGGACGTATCCACTAGTTCTGCTCCTGTCTATCTGCTCCCTGAGCTCCATGATCGAAGGCCTAAACTGCCTGAAGATGAGCTCTTGCATGTCCACCAACTCCCTGCGGTCGGGGTGGACCTCCTGGTGGTGGTGGTGGCAACACCTCGAAGTGTCTCCCACCATCTGCTACTCAGCCAGCTCCTCTGCCTCGTCCGCCAGCACCCTGTGGACCACCGTGGCCAAACCTCTATCTGGGAGGTCCCTCTACCACCTTCTTCTCATCTGTAAGACGAGTCGGGCAGTCTCGTGGCATGTGGCCTCGCCCGCTGCATGCGTAGCAATTCTTGACCCTCGTGTAGCTGGCTCTCCTTCAGGTGCCCCGCACAACCGAATCTTCATCCAGAGACTGCCCATCTGATGGTCTGGCCCGTTTGGACCTCTGTGTCACCTTCCTACTGCCAACTGCAGAAGACCCTGCTACGGGCCGCCCTGTGGAGGGCCCTGTTACTGGAGCCTGCTCGGCGAGAAAAATCTCCACTAGAAGGGCTCTCTCCAACACCTCTTCCTATGTCGGAATGTTGAGGGAGATCATCGAAGCCCTGATCTCGTGCCTCAGACCCTGCTCGAAGGTCCGAGCCCGGAAGAACGGGTCCCGTGCCATATCTGTGGAGTAGCGCGAGAGATCAGTAAATCTCGCCGAGTACTGGGCCACTGTCATACTGCCCTACCGTAGCTGTAGAAACTCTTGGATGCGTACTGCACAGAGGGTGGCTGGGACGAACTTAGAGAGGAAGATGCTCTCAAAGTTCGTCCAGAGGAGAGATGTCTCTTCGTGCACCTGGATCATCAAGCTCCACCATCTTTCTGCTGCCGCGTGCATGAGGCTCCATGCGAGGATCACCATGAGGTCTACTGGTGTCCTCACTAGCCTGAAAACTCGTATGACCGCCTCCAGCCAGTCCTCGGCTGCCTGGGTGTCCGTCTCCCCACGAAACCTGGGTGGTCGCTGGTGATGGAACTCATGCAGAGCTCTAAGGCGACGTGCATCATCAGCGGTCGTGGAGGGAAGCATCGGTGGCTCGGCAGGTAAAGGTACTGACGGTGCCTCTGCTGACAAGGAGCCCAGCACCGAGGCCTCGTCGCTCGGTGGGCTGTCATCACGCTCCACTCTCAGAACCCTAGCTGGCTGCCATCGTGGGTACATCCTGAAAAAAAAAACAAGTGCGCCACGGTCAGAACAGTATACCTGGTGAGCTGACACAAGTAATCACAAAGAAAACTTGAACACACATGCAATCAATGTTTTCGTGCATTAAGTCGAAAATCAGAAGTCAGGGTCCTGGTGTACGGATATGTTGGCCGCCGCACCAACAATGGACTCCCTGTACTGATAACCACACCCAATACGCTAAACACTATTGCTTCACATAGAAGAAAGATCAGAGTCTGCGGTAGAACCGAACTCCTTTGATACCAATTTGTCACGACCCGTCCTCGGGGCCCGTGCCGTGACTACCCCAAGCCCGCCTTCCATAGGCCAGGGGCTGGCGACTAGCACCAAGGCGTAAATCCTGGTAAAGGGAAGGCATTGCCTTTGTAAAGTAAAAAAGCACCACAGTGTAAGCAAGTGGAAAAGTAAACACTAAGTAAAAACTGGAACAAGCTGTGCTGAAAGTAAAGGGGTCCGGAAATACAAGCCCAACTGTAAAGTACAACTGAAAGAGGAAAAAAAGCAACTGAAAGGAAAAGCCGCAGTGCCGAGCCGTCCTCTGGATGTCCCACCTGAAGGGTGAGTACATAAAGCCTCCACTGCTCCTGGGGTCCAGCCTACCACTCCGAGAACACCCCGCCCAGTGGTCCACCTCCAGGTACCATCCTACTCCGCAAACCTCCACCACGATCAGTGCTATCCGTCGTCTATAACCAAAAGAACGTAGTGCGAGTATAGCCCGTGCATGGGTGAGTATAAGCTACCCAGTAGGGACCCCGAGACCCCCGAAGGTCTAAAGAATCCACAAAGTAAGGAAACAATCCGGAAACAACATCTGACATAGCTTAGGTATATGCCCATAAATATACCTAAGTCATCAATTCTCGCTCGGCCCCAACATCCGAGCTCAAGTACAACCCAGTCCACACAGGAAAGAAAAACGTAAATCCACACAGGATAGCACAACACAATCCACAAAGCAGAGCAAAACGTAAATCCACATAGGATAGCACAACACAATCCACAATGGAGAGAAAAACGTAAATCCACCCAGGATAGCACAACACAATCCACAAAGGAAAGCAAAACGCAATCCACACAGGATAACACGACACAATCCACAAAAGAAAGCAAAATGGAATCCACATAGGATAGCACAATACAATCCACAAACGAGAGTAAACAGGATTTCAGCTCACACAGGTATACATCATTGAAAAGGTGAAAGGGATGATCAGATATAGATACTGAATCATCTAAGCTGGGACCCACTTAGGATATAAGACCAGCTGTCTTCATTGATTCACCTATGCTAGGACCCACATAGTATATAATACCATCACTAAATCATCTATGCTGGGACCCACATAGGATACAGGACTAGCACAGCTGGGACCCACATAGGATACAAGACCATCACTCTTCATTGATTCATCTATACTGGGACCCACATAGGATACAAGACCAGCACTGAATCATCTAATCCGGGACCCACATAGGATACAAGACCAGCAATCTTCATTGATTCATCTATGCTGGGACCGACATAGGATACAAGACCAGCACACCTGGGACCCACATAGGATACATGATCATCACTCTTCATTGATTCATCTATGCTGGGACCCACACAGGATACAAGACCAGCACTGAATCATCTAAGCTGGGACCCACATAGGATACAAGACCAGCACTCTTCATCGTCGCAGTCGCAGCCAACACTAGGGTTCCCGCACATAGCAAGCTCGTTCGGGAGGGTCCGCTCCACGAGCCGAGAGGCTGATACATCAAATGAAACAAGGTCTAGAGTTGATGTATCCAAAAGTTCCGTATCGTCAATAGGAACTCAACGTCGCAGACGTCGCGTCAATCGGACGCCCGGTCTGAGAGTTATTGGATTTTTCGTCCCAGAGGCCCGGTTGGTTTTTAAGGCAAAACCAACCCGACCGTACTACACTTGCGTGAAAACCTCAGGAGGAGTGAGCCAAAAGATCCGTCTCACTAAGAGAAATCCACCAAAGTCGACGACACGTCAATCGGACGTCCGGAGCTCAAGATATGAGTGTTTCCGCTCCGAGGGCCCGGTTGGTTTCGTGTACGAACCAACCCAGCCGAATCCAAAGTATTCCGAAACCTTGAGTGTAATATACCAAAACGACCGTCTCGATCCAAGGATCGCGTTGCCACTGACGGAGAGTCGTTTGGAGTCCCGTATCTCAAGTTACAGGCAAAGGAACAAAAAGGTCCGGGAACGGGGGTCTGGGCCCGAACCGACCCGGTCCGACCCGGCGGGACCTGGTTCGACCAGGCCAGGGTGAGGCCCGGCTCGGCCGGCCGGTCTGGCTCGGCTCGGCCGAGCGGCCGAGCAAAGTGGGGGGCGCGCATGCCCCCATGTGACAACACTGCGGGCCCTGCGGGGGGCCGCCCTGGATCACCCGGACACGGCCGGGCCGCCGGGTCCCTGAACCGCGGTTCTGCGCGGCCGCGGAACTGCCTCGCCGCCGCAGCTTCAGCCGCGGCGAGGTTTTCCTGGCGGTGCGCTGGGCGCCGCCGCCTCCGGTTGCCGGCTCCGCCGTGCCGGCGTGGCGCGCCGGTGGAAGCTTCCACAGGCCACCGGAGTTGCTCCGTTGGTCCGATTTCCTTCCCGTCTGCGCCGCTGTTCCTCCTGGGTTCTATTCTTCACTACGGGATCATTAAATCACCTTTGTGGTACGTTTTATCGTCGCCCGCCAAATCCGCACAACAAGGAAGAACTGTAGAGGGTTGTCGGGCCGTGTTTGTTTGGCCAGTACCCTCCGCGTTAGATAATAATAGTCGGGAGAAATATTCAACACATGAAAACATAGCAAGAAAACAATTTTAAATAAATTAAAATTGTTCTTATGAAACAGGGTTCTTTGTTTTGAACGGAAACACCCACGGAATAAAAGGGGTAAAATCATTCCAAATAAAACCCTTACCTCGTCATGTCGTCGCACACGCGTTCTTTGCGGAATTGATCATCGTGGAATGAGGGGACCGTCGCATCGTCGCGGTATCCGGCGTTGCGTCGACGAACTCTGAGGACCAAGAAAAAACATATTTAATTTTAATAAATAAATCTCTATTGAAGTTATAATCCACAATGGAATTTAAAGGACCGCAATCCCCTACCTTGTCGTTGTCGATCGATGGTTGTCACGGGGCTGGATCGTCGTGGAAGAAGCGTCGCGGAGGGGGAATCGTCGGCGTCATGGTACACAACGTCACGTCGTCGATCTTCGCGGGTTCAGCGTTCTTCGTCGGAGGTTGGCGTTCTTCGCGTTCTTGGCATTCTTCGTGTTCTTCGCGTAGGAGGATGAAGGATTTAAGTTCTGTAAAATCCTCTCAACGAACAAACTCAACAAGCAATGCGTTGGTCTTATTTTATTATTACGCCAACGGTTTGTAAACAGGATAAGAAATGATTAAATTAATTCATAGAATTAATTTTAAGGAAGTTAACCGCCCAATTAAATGGTGCGTTAAGAATTTAAGAAAACACCTCAGTTGACTTTCATAAAATTGGGTTTTTGCAGGTGCGTTACTTCGGGGAAAAGAAACAGTGGGGCTCGTGTGGGCCCCACATCACAAATATCCTACCAAGTGGGTAGGAAATTTTGGATTTGCACCCTATCCATTTCAACTGAGCTGAAGCAGCTTAAAGTGGTCTTTAAGCGGCTTTGAGTGAAATAAAAAAAAATTGTCGCACAACTTTATTTTATTTCATAACTTAAAACTCAAAAAAAAACCACAACTGAGAAAACGCAGCTCCAGAAGAGGCGTTTCTAAGCAAGTACCGGTGATGCGATTTCACCGGTGCTCTCAGAATTCGATTCTGAGCACCGGTTCAAAAGTTAGAAAAACTCGCTCGTCCGTTCACTGAACGTACCTGAGCCAAACTTCGGGAAGTGATTTCGGGCACACTGGGCCTCAGAATCAGGTGCAGTCAGAAGCTACATTCTTGTAAAATTCCAAAGAAAATTAACAAAAAAAATTTCCTTGAAATTTATGGGTCTTTACAATTGAAACATGGCTTTATTTAATTAACAATTTACACAATTACTCTTATCTATATTTCTACACTGGGAACATGGTTTATTTATTATTATTTATTATTATGAAATTTGTTTCCTCCAGTTTTACTTTTTGATGTATTATCATTCACCTAAATTTATGTAAACAATTATATATAATTTATTTTATTAGTAAAAGGATATGATACTGAGGTTATATTATCCCCACTAATGGAATTTATACTATCACTATTAGTCAGATGAATCTTCCATATATAGAGGCACATATGAGCTGAAGTTTCTATATAGCTTAGGATTGATGGTTTATGTATGTATTTTACTATGATATACACTGATAAATTTGGGATTTCGTCTTTGAAATATATTAAATATTAGTATCACGCTACAACGAGGAGAACTATTCCTCAATACATGTTAATTATTTAAATATATGGTGACCAAGATAGAGATATGCACCTATGTCGAAATGAGTGGATTTTGAGGGAAACAACTAGCATTCTAAGGAATATTTATTGGTTTCATGAGAAGAAGGAGGAGGGTGTGCATCAATTCCTAATTATGATGCTAACTATTCATATGAATAAAATATCATTCAACAAGTTGGTGTTTATTTTTCCTATTATAATGACAGATCAATATAATAATCGTAATTCATTAAATACATTTTGAATAGTAAATTGGTAATCTCATAGTGGGATCAAAATGTCTACACCAAAAGGATTAGACACATGATAATAAGGGATACTGATCCTTGTAAAAACACTAATATTAATGTGTGTTTATTCTATCTCAATATTTCAACATCACATTACCACCATATAGATCAACTCACACTAACCAATGATTATATTATGTAGTTTTAGATATTGTGTTTTCAATAACCACTAATTCACCCCCTCTTCATGTTGATATATTCTCTCTTGGATGAAAAATCCTCCATAAACAATATATCTATTAATATGAATTTAATAAAAAAGATGTACAATTCATCAAATTGAATTAAATTAGTATAATTTTCCACCATGATAATATTTTTTCTAAGGATAATTTATTTTCCCCATTAATTATAAATAAAAATAATCATTTTATATAGGATGAGTGTTGAGAAAAACAAATGAATAAAGTAAATAATAGACACTAATAGATTATTATACACTTCATCCTCTGATATTAAGACTTCATATAGAGATTGAAATTAAGGTAAAATCTAAAATATAAAAATAATAAATTTATATTGATGAGGGAAGGTTATAGATAGGACATAAGATAACATGAAGTGGTTGTGGACAATTAAGATGACCAAAGGGGTTTTGGGGGAATCATGTGGACATCTCTATTATGGTGGTTGTGGCTAGTGTGAAAATGATTTTAGAAAGCTATTTCCTTCTTAAAAGGACAGAAACATGTATTTAGGGTAGGATAATGATGAAATGGGGAAACATATAGTAAAATTATGTTTTAATTCATGATGTTTCTCTAAAATCTCTAAACTTTTTCTAAAATCTAAACGGTATTGTGATGGTTTCTAAAAACACTATGGACAAATAAAATACTTTATTTTTGAAAAACTATCAATAATAAGATGATGTAAACATTTTTAAACCTCAATATTACAATATAGAAGATATTTTTTAAAACAACCAAAAAATAAACAACTAAAATATACATATTTTTAATTTTGGTTAATCTCTCAAAAACTTATTTTAAACCTATTCTTCTATTAATGACTTTCCATGATATTAGAATTAATAATTTTATCACTTTATTGGATTATGACATTGATAAATAATAATAACAAAATTTGCAGCGTATAATTTCATTACAGTCTATTGGAATAAGTAAATATGTGTCTTAAATTTAATATTTTTAAAAATAAATTTTTATCCATTATATAATTACAAAAAAATATCAATTTGGATAATAAATAATGTTTTAGTTTTTTCCCAAAAAAATGTAAATAATATGAGATGTGTTGAATCAATTTGTGGAAATTTAAAATAAATCCTTTACTAATATTCCTCTTTCATGATAAAAAACTATTCCTCACATTATCTCATTCTAGTATTTCATAAAAATGCAATCATAAAATTGAAAATATATTTTTAATTGCTTCATGTATATATAAATTTGTTTTTGAAAATTACACTAATTACAAAGTATTGTGTAATGGTGGTTTTAGGTTACAAATACTTGGAAAACATTTTTATCTTGAATGTATTCTTAGAGAAAAAAAATATTCAACAAACTGAAAGATGTTTGAGAATTTATAATGAAAATTAATGGATTTTTAAATTTGAATAAGAGAGTGTTAATGATGCATTGATATATGAGAAATGAGTTATAGTGATAAAATAAGGCATAAAAAATTGAAAAGATTGACACATGGGAATTAGTGTAACGTAATAAGGAAAAATCATATTAGGGTGATGTTTGAATTTCCAAATTTGCATAATGAGAATGGTGATATATCATAGAAAAAACATCGTCTTGTTTAAAAATAATATTCTAAAATTGTTGTTATTGATTTTGATGAGTGTTTCTATCCATTCATAATGCATGAAAAGATCTAAATCATTATAATTAATTATACTAAGTGAAACAACAAGGTTTTGTAAATGAACCTTAATCTAATATTCCTTAACGGAAAAATTTCAGAATATTTTTACATTGAATAACTAAAATGTTTTGTGTATAATCATGATGGTTATTGATTCTAAATTCTAAATAAGAAACAATATGGGCTCAATAATTCACCTCAATCATGGTACTAAAAGTTAGATAGCATCTCAAATAGCATTTAATTCATGAAAGGGAGAGGGAAATCAAATATCCATGTCATGGGAAAAAATATAGTCCCACCCATCGTGATTTTGTATCTCAATGACAAAACGTTATTCCAGAATGAAGATATAAATTGTGAGTAATTTATTACATAAATGAGGAAACGTTTTTTTTCAATGGTTACTGATTTGAAATTTTATTGTGTTTGAAATTCACAAATGCAATGTATTCTATCTACCACTCAATGTAAAAGTGTTCTAATGAGTTAGTTAAAATGTTTAGAATATATGATTAAAATAATGTTTTCAATTTTATAGTACTTAGTTATAATCAATCATTTGAAAAATAATCAATGAGTGTGACTCAAATATAATACTAAAATATCAATGGTATCTGACTCTATTTGAGAACATTAACACTGATGATTTTGCATATATTTACCATTATTTCATGATTCCAAACTAACATGTAGTATTCATTAAATATAGAATAAAAATTCATCATTCATTATATCAAATGAAATATTAAATATATAGTCAGGTCTATAAAAAACAACATTACATATTTTAGCTATAATAATGAATGTTGGTTAGGATAGATTTGGGAGTGAAATTAACCATATGGATTTGTTTCCTCTATTAGAAGAATTTTTTTTGAAAACATATCGTTATGTTCCTATATAAGGATATTCTGCCACAAAAATATCATTAGGCTCTGACTTAAGGATATGTTATTTCCAATATATCCATAATCTTCTTTATAAGGATAGGTTCATTGTTATAAAACCATGATTAAAAAAACTGAAAACATGGTTTCTATATAACACTACCTACGAAATAAAATATATCATAACATTTCAAACATTACATCCATTAAAACCTATAAATGTACTCAATTTCACCTAAATATTGTTTTTATGAAATGATTTGTATCGAAAAATGATATATTTAAATGAGGGACACACTTCATCACCATTCCTATATGAGAGTTTCTAGGAACTAAATAACTCTTAAAAATTTGTTTTCATACCACTAATTGGTTTCTAAGAGACAATAAAAACGTAACAAATCAAGAGAAAGTGGATGAATATTTTCATAAGATCCCCATGTATAGAAAAATAAAACCTTTATAAATTCTGGTAGTGAAGAAAATTGTATATCACTGAAGAATCCACTATGTTATCATAACAATTACTACATGTGATTGGGGGAGATTACTAAAGTAGAAGATGAAGACCTCCCACCTCTAATGGATTCTATAGGTTTCAAAAAAATTATTTAATTATAAAAATAACTCTCACCAACCTCTATAATTTTTAGTAAATCACTTTTAGTATTCAACACATTTATTGAGTAGAGAGAATTTATTAGTGGAGATATTACCTCATAATTAATAGTATAGTTTATATCAACAACATTAGAGATTTATTATTAATATTAATATATCAAAAAATGTTTTTTGACCATATTTATTAGATATACAAACTGGGTGTCTATATTATAAAATGAGGGACATGATTTTGGAATGAAAAAATGAAAAAATTGATATATAATCATGAGAACGTTATTATAATCTATTCAAAATTAAGTCCACCAAGAGTAGGAAGGGGATATTTTGTGTTTGGTATCATATAGGAACCATTATTAAAGTCCAATGTGTTACTAATAATGGATCATTTATATGATGGGATTAAATGTTAGCTATAGTCTTTGTAGCGCATCTTATTTTATTATGCATAGCTAAAGCCCCATATTGGAAAACAATAACCATTATGATTATTTAATCCAATAGATCATTTTCACATTGTGATTTTTTTCGTGTCGATGTGAAATGAAATTTTCTTATTTGGATTTTGAAATGATAGAACCTAGTACCCAAAGAGGGTCTTTTACATTAAATTTATAATTAATTTATTTATAATTAGAATAATTTATTACCTATTCATAGGATTATTTTTAAATGTAGATTTCTATCATTGGAAAAAATTATTTTTCCATATTACCTTTATTTTGATGTAAGGATCCATGTGTATATTCCCACTAATAGTAGTCCAGATGTTCTCATTTGATCTCCAAATATTTCTTATTGATTTCAGAGTTCTAGAATTCTAAATCAATCATCTTGAGTTGTTAGTGTTGATCGCATAATAGTCCTTCTAGTTTAATGGAGCCCTTCTTATTCTTGAGAGGAGAAGTGAAGGATGAGCTAAATAGATATTTTTTTGTGCACAATGACTCAAAAATATTGATTTCTCAATTAATGATTGACACAACACAATTTTCATAATCGTATATTCCTAGGGATTGGGATTCGTTTTAGATTTTATTTAACTTCATTTCATTTTTTAAATACTAAAATAATTCTTAAGAAACGTCGTCACGTATAATAATGATGTTAATATTTTTTTACCTGTTCTAAATTTTTAAATTGATATATATTATTTACCATATTTTATGTAAGTATTCATACTCATACACGGTCATGGTAAGCACCAATTTACAATCATTTATTGAATTCACAGATTAATATTTAATCATAATTTTAATAAATATTTAAATAAAAATTATGTTATATATAATCCCATGATTAAATATTTATTAATTATTCATAAAAATAAAGTATTTATTTATTAATTAAAAAATAATTATTTATCACCATGTGAATATTTCAGATCATTAAATCTTGAATAAAATTATTCCTCAGTCACGAGAAAAATATTTATTCCAATAAATTAATTCAAATAAAATTATATCCAGATCAACGAAAAGACTTAGTTTTTGACCCTATAGAATTATTATCCATTGGAATTATGCAGGATTACTAAAGTCAGAGATTATTTCCTTTTAATGTGTCAAGTAACATGACCAAAAAAACATAATGTCATAATGAAAAGAAACACAAATGAACATGAACAATGTAATATAATCCATTTTCCTCAAAATATCATCTATTATGCTCCACATCTATATCATAAATATATATACTTGATATTCAATTCTTGTAATATCTAAAATAAATTTTATTAAAACATCCTCATTAAATTTAATGTGAAGCTTATATTTTAATCAAAGGGTCGAGAGATCAACCAACATAATGATGGAAGGGAAAATCCGTCCATGTCTTATCTATTAACAACATGCCACTCACGAAGAAACTCAGATATCCAATTTCACCATAAAAAACTATCATTATGTTTTTTGAAATACTTCTAGGTGCATGAGTCATGATATACATTAATGATAATATTTTATTCTATGGACATGTAAACATGCATTCAATTAGGAATATCTGATGAAACCAAATTATGTGAAATTACTATCGGTGGGTCTTTACTTATGATCTCCTATAATAGAGATTAATAAGTGAAAAATTATTTATAATAAGCCACATCATCTTATTATTACCTACACCTAATAGTCTACATAATATGTTCCCTATCATAGTACATTACCAACTATAAAACTATATTTATGAATATCATCATAGTAGTAGTGAACTATTATAACCTTATTAATGAAAAGGTTACTGTATTACATTATCCCATTAATGTTATTAATAATTAAAATAAATATGGGATATTATATTTATATTAATAATTACTCATTTTAAAATTCATGTAATCCAATGTTCAATGTAGTTCGTTCTAGGGTGCCGACTCCTACAGACTCCCACATTCACAAGAGCCAACATTAAATGATTGTTATGTTTTAACATATTAAACCTGATTCCATTGACTGTGCATAGATATGTTGGTTATATTAAATTTCACTAACCTAGTATAGTAAATCATAGAGTCATTATGGTGAATCTTATTAATGAAATATTATTAACTTGATAAAATTCCTCATGTAGTGATTAAATGGAGTGTCCATATTGTGTTTCTATGTATAATTCTTACAATAAAAACTATGAAAATATTCATAACATATCATAATGATTTATCCCATTAATTTTTTACAATCCAAAACCATAATAGGGAATTGATAAATTTCTCCTTAAGATTCATTAGAAAATGAAACATAGTCATATATTATAGATATTGAAACCAATAGCTACAATATCCTTTTAATTCATATTAAATTATCCTTTTCGATGATAAAATATTAAATTGAAATGAGGGAAGAAAAGAGTTCAATTATCTAGATAATTAGTATTCAAACTAATCCAGACACTAGGATAGCATCAAGTTATACATCTCAGTGTATGTCCTAATCATTTTAATTCCATGTCTATATTGTTATGTTGAATCTATTTAATTTATTCTAACTATAATTTCTGTATTATAAATATCAAAAATTATGTCATATCATCTCATATGATATGTATTATTATCAATTAATCTTGTTAAATTATTATAATCTCCATAATCCATTCTAATAACAATACATTCTCTTTTGGAAGGATTATATTCCAATAACTATTTAGTCAATAAATGTTTCACCATATATTTTCCAATACATTGTTACTATTTTTACCATGACTAAATTTTGAAAACCCATAATCCTAATTTGTATATATTTTTTCCTAGAACATAGTTTCTACATTAATTACATAGTGAAATATTATTCTTTAGTCTTACCAGACTAGAAAGACACAATTTGGTTCTTATTTTATCAACATATTTATCTGAAAAACAGTTTATCACTGTCGATATCCATATAAAAACATATTTGAGTCATTAATTTTCAAAAATATCTCTATGACTATTTTATTTGATCTATTCATTAATTGAATTATAGAAATATTCATATCTTATTTCAATTTATTGATGTCACAAATTCATTTAGTTGTTCCTAGTAAACATACACCATAGGGTCTCCCTTATGGTTACTTAATATAGCTATCTTCCATAATGATTCATCTTAATGAGGTGGCCTTGAAAATCAATAGAACAATTGGATGATCATAAGAATATGTTTCAAAAAGATAAACTACAAAAGGGTTTTAGTAATGATGATTGGTGTATATGTTTTTTCATAGACTATATCATTGAAAATCCATCATTCTGCATCAGTGTCATACTATACCATCCATTTATATTTTCTCTTGAATTCTCAAAAATAGTATCAAGTGATAGAAACATTAAAAATATGGAATCCTCCATTATTGATACATGTATTGCATAAATACTTTTTATCCTTTGTATATTTCCATTTAATATTTCATTATATTAATTTTTATTTAGAAATAATAATATATGTATCACGCACATTAATTAATGTTAAACACATCTTTAGTTATAAACTATATAGTATATGACCTTATAAATTATCCTCCCACCAAGCTTAGTGAAGTTATGTATTACTTTGAAAATCAATGTGCATCTACAGCCTTAACTCATAAATGATATGTCTTCTCTAGATATCACTAAATATATGGTTTTTGTTTGTGGAAATATAGTTAATCTTGACTAGATTTCAATATCATATGTTATTTAGGTTCATTTACATAGATTTACATTAGTGGTTTGATGTTCATTTATAGATAAGTCTATCATTAAAAAAATGGATTTTAACAAATGGTTGTAGTACATTCCTATATATTATTATTATACATTAATTTATAGAATATCAACTATACATTTTAATTGAAACATGTTTATTTTTTAGTTATAATTGTATAAAATTTCATGGAATAAATAATGTATGATTTTCTAAATACATAAGACAAGTCAATGATCTTCCTTTTTATACCACCATTAAATTGATGTATATAAGAAAAGGTTGGATTGGTATAACCTTTAATCCATATATATGATAATTTATTACTTCTATAATATTTTCTCCAACAATATAACTTGGGGATTCTGCAATCATTTCCACGTTTACTCATTTACATCAATGAGAATTTATATTATTATTTGAATGTGTCTTATAATGTATATAGTTTAACCTTTGGATTTATAATACATTATATGTCCTTGTTGAACTAAATCTTTAATTTTTGGGATTTAAATATATTAAAAATGGTTTTTATGTAAATCATGATTAGTACATTATTTGTATATCCATTATCAATGAAATTGTAACACCCCAGGTAAATAAAGAATATGAAATTTTTATATTCATCCCTATTTGTGAATAAAATGTCAATATTAATTTAAATGGAATGCTATGCTCAATGGCTTACCCAATACGCAATGAGTTCTTTTGAAATCTTACGTTGCACTCTAATTATAAAATAAAATTATTTTAAATGGTATATAATGCCTAGCCGTTGTATTGACAGGAATGAATAGAAATAACTAAAACATTATTATATATGTTTGTTAAATGTTTTTACTTTTATCCAATAAATTTTAGAGGCTTAAAATACAAATGAATCCCATCTTAAGCATTGAATACACTAATATATTTTTAAAAGATTATTTTACTGCCTTTTGATGGCAAACCATTTTTAAATCAAACTTTTAACAATTTTATAAGCTCTATTTTTCAAAATAAACATATTCTTTATGATTGGGACATTGAAATTTACCTTGGGTTAATTTTTGGTATTTTTCTGACAATGTTCATTTTTCAATGAATAGTGAAAAATATTGCATTTTACATCAAAACTGATTTTTCATATAATTTAATTATATGGTAATATTATCTTTTTAATTTGTTTTAAAGTTTAATTATAATATATTTTTACCATGTAATTCAATTATGGTCATTGGGATAAATTTCACTTTGGAATTATGCATAAACAAGTGCCAAACTTTTCATAAATATTGTTTCTTAAAAACCCGCAATTTTTTGACAACGGGAAGTTTTTTTAAATTAATTATTGAAATTTATGTGTTTGTAATTTGGTAAAATGAATTACATATTTGGAATCAGAAGGTCCAAATTATGTAATTAAGACTCTTTGGTTTTTTGACATTATGAATAGTAACGACGGTAATTATCTTTAATTATCTTGATTAATGAGTAATCGGGTAGTTAAAGATAATAAGATAATATCATAATAATAAAAAAGGACCCCAAAATATGTCCTAAGGCTACTGGTTGTCTCATGGCCGACCATGGTATTCCTTGTACGAAACTTGGGGGCCCCATGGAATCACTTTTGTGAGAAAGTGACTTTTTATCTTTTTATTTTTAAATAATGTTAAATGTAACAAAGAATGTATCATATAAGTAACATATTTTTAATTTTGTCTACCTAAATGATCTTTTGGACTATAAATATTCATTGGAATGATAATAATATTTCCTACATCATAGTATCTTTTTTATAATTTTTAAGCATTATATAAATTAAATTATTTATGACATCATGATGATGCAGCGATGACCTCGTTATTTAAAGATTTAAATAAAATGGAAAGATAATGTAAAATATAAGACCTACACATGTCCAAAACCTATTGGATGGGTGGATTTCGAAACATTATCACCATATCCTCGAAACACATCAATGTGGGACCAATAAAATCCGAAACTCATTTGAAAATAAAGTTACATATTATACCTTTCCAAGAGTGACCCTCTTCTTCTCTTCTAAAAGGCCCCCACCTCTACCTCTTTACCCACACTTACAATGCCTTTGGCTCGGCCAAACCCTGCCCATTTCATCTCTCCAAATCCCTCTCTAACTCCTTGAATCCCCACTTGGGCAGAATCCTTTCCAATGAAGCCTATGAGCTCAAATCAAAGGAAGTTACCCGTTTTAAAGGTAATGTCTTCACTTGTGTCCTTTTGTTTTATTTTTCTTCTCCAACCCACTAAACTCTTTTTATTCATTTAATTTGTAAAAAATCCAGTATATTCAATATACTAGGATGTTTTTATAATAAGGATTCGAGATACACTTACACACACCTACATCTAATGGTTAATGAACATACTGTTTCCGTGGATGGTGAATTTCTGCCTCCCGAAACGATGATTGTTCAACATTCTTTTAACACCCTCAATGGTGGAAATTAAGATGTCACTATATTTATGTATGATATATAATATGTTTATTTTTTCCTTAAGCTTATGTATTTTTCATTTATTTCATACCTTTATGTTTTTCATTATGGGTAAACACGATATCTTCATTTTAGGAAGTGCGGACTACCGCCCCCTCAAAGTGATTTGATTCGTTAATGCCATATGTGGGACGTATAAAGGATGGAATTAATGGTATTACATATTTTATCCGACTGTAATTATAGTATAACTTTATATCTTTATTATTTCATTCAATTGAATACAAAAAATAAGAAATTAAAGTAGCGTTCATGCGTACGTACGGCTTACCGTCTCCATGAACGGTACATTTCATTTCTTATCTCCAAATGTTATGTACTATTATAAGTACATATATATAATGGATATATATGTAATATATTACATCTAAATGATGGGTATAATTCTGTAATTATAATATATATGTCCCTCATTTTGTTTTAATTCCATTAATAAGGAAAAAAAATGAAAGTAGCGTTCATGTGTACGTACGGCCTACAGTCTCCATGAACGGTGCTTTTAATTTTTTATCTCAAAATGCTATGGAATAGTATAAAATGAATATATACTGGATATACATGATATTTAAAACATAAATACTATCCTTGAGATGATGTACCTATAACAACATGGAAAATTCTTTTCCAACAAGTTCAATTTTTACTCATGTACTGAACATCGACAAAAACGTCTGATACGAACTCACTTTATTAACCAATTATTATAACATTATAATATGTGATTTGAACTGAATAATAATATTTAAAGGAGTTCCTTAAGAAATTATAAATTGACCAAATTTTATTATTCATGATATTAAAGAACGATCGAGTCATGTTGGACACGAGGTAAGGGATCCCACTCCTCTCTTTCTTTTTAAGTACACTCTTTTATGTCATTCCTTTTAAGCTCATATTTCTTTTGATTGGGATGTTATTTTATATTAATCTTACTATAATTTTTATGAACATATGATGAGAGACCCTATTCTTTCTCATCAATCCATTTTGGAAGTTTTGAGTGGCGCCGTTAGGCTGTCGAATTTTCGTAAGAGATCTAACCTCTCTCTTTCTTTTTAAGTACTCTCCTTTATGCCACATCTTTTAAGATCCTATTTGTCATGTTGGGGGATGTTATTTTATATTCTTATTTCTGTAAAAATTATGTTGATGTGATGATAGACCCTATTTCCTCTCATAAATCCATTTTTGAAGTTTTAAGTGTCGCGGTTAGGTTGCCGAGTTTTCGTAGGAGATTTTTCATCTCACTTTTATTCCCGGGAGATTTATGATACATTTGCAACAATTTCCTTTGAGTGGTTTATGTAGTGCTCATTATTACACTCCTTTTTTAATATAATTCCATTTATGGGTAATTACATATTCATTGTATGACACTTCCTCAATGGGGTGTACTTTTCGAAAGTTACCCAAGTCGGTAAGGGAACCTTTCACCCTCCTGTTTGTAAAAGACTTATTTTGTTATGTCTTTCAATTCACATACTATTATGTTGGGATATGTTCTTTTATATCCTTATTGATGTAAATTTTATGTACAAGTGATGATATGCCCTTTTTATCTCTCATCAACTCATTTTCTGAGTTTTTAAGTGATGCCGTTAGCTTGTCGAATTTTACCAAGGGAACTTTTTAACCCAATTTCGATTTCTTTGGGTTCAACATGTAGTTATTGAATATGTCATCTTTTGAATATGTGTGAATGAACTTTTATTGTTTTACACTTAATATCCACTTATATTGGGTGTATTTATATTTTTCACACATAATTTTGAGATTTATTTATCCTTAATTTAAGGATACCTTCTTTATAAGGGATTTCACCACATTTGACATTTCTATTGAGACATCATTGTTGTTATGCACCAATTCACTCTTATATGGTGTATATACTGTCCTTTGGAATATTATATCATGAATCCATTTATTCTAATGATATTATAATGTTCTGACTAAATGTTATTCTTCAATTATTTTATTCAAGTGTCTCTAATTTTGGTAAAACCCCTTTAACCAAAATATCGCTTTAAATGTTTTAATTATTTGTTCTTATTAGTATCCATGTTTTCAAAATGGTTTTAAGGATTTATTTATATGGATATTAATGGTTTAAAATTTTAAAATCATCAATGTGGTATGGGAAAATTTGATTCAAAAATCTCTCTATTAAATGTTTTAAATGGTTTTGGAAATGGTTTCTTTTTGAATGGATTCATTATTTAAATATACTAAAATGTTATATTGTGATCGAAATGTGGAAATGTTATGTTTCCTTTATGAATTTTTTATGTGATACGTTTTTGTTATGGTTCTTGGGAATTGTTATGAAAACGGGTGGTTCTGTGATAAACTAAGGGCGGGTGAGCCCGATATAGCCCTCCAATGCATTGGGTAACGCGAAGGAGTGAAACGTTATGGTTTCTCCGAAGAGATTTAGGGAATATACTGTGGTGGGTATTCCAAACGTAACCAAGAGGGTTACTCCCTACGTAAGATTTTTATGAATTCCTCATGTTACCTTTATGTCTTATGATTTATATGATTTATTAATGATTTTATGAGGTATGTTAAAGTGCTTATGTTTTATGGGTAAAGTATGATTTAATTCTTATGTACACATGTACTCATGTTTCCTTTCCATATTTTTTATATCCCTTACTGAGCTTTTTATTATCATCCCAAGTTTTTGAAATGTTTTTCACAGGTCAAGGGAAGGGTACATGATATTATGATAGTGTCAAGGAAGTGTCAAGAAAGAATCCATGTTTTATTTTAATTATGTTTCCATTGATTGGAAAAAATGAATACTATATTATATGTAACCACTTTGTTTAAATGTGGAATGTAATGTATGTTTTATGATCTAAATCTCTAAAAATCTAGACCTGAAAAGATCCTCAATGTGTAATCTTGTAATAACTCAAGATTAAGTAAGGTTTAAGGCTGGGGCCTTATAGTTGGTATCAGAGGTCGGTTTAAATAACTTTAGACGTTAGGGTATTCTTTAAGCATAAGTGACATTACAATAATGGTTAGGAATTCAGAAAGAGTCCTAGTTTTAGATAAAGTGAATGAGTAAGTATATAATAGAGTTTATCTTCCTCATTAGTACATGATGGTTTTGTTGATATACTCACACTGACCTTTTTGGTTTTAGTAAATGGCTGGATCTAGCAGGCACTAAAGTAACAATGGATATGAAGGAAACTGTGACCGTTTTTTGAGAAAGCAACTAAATGATATGGGAGCTGCAATGAGAACTCTTGTGATTATCCTCAACCAACTATCTGGAGTCATGATTGACCACCTAAACCTTGGTGATTTCTCTAAGGAATCATATATGCGAGAAACAAATCCCTATCGGAGTACAGGTAATAATCATATAGGTAATTGTGTTAAAAAACCTATGTGTCAAAGATGTGGAAAGAAACACCTAGGAAAATGTTTCAAAGGGACAGAAATATGCTATAGATGTGGAAATGAAGGTCATAAAGTAAGAACCTGCCATGGAAAAAGGAAGCATCCAGTTGACTCGAGGATAGGGAAAGAAGTTATTTCTGAGGGATCAATTGAATGTTTTAAATGTGGTGTGCATGGTCATTATGCAAACACATTTCCTATGAAAAAGTTTTGTGAATGGGATCACCAAGATCATACAAATTTTCATTTACCAACACCTAATGCCATTCCGATTGAGGATGAATAAACTGACAATGACCAATCAAAGGCATGAATTATTTCATAACTATTGTTTTCCTATTTTGGAATCTTATTATATGATTCATGATTTAGTTTTCAGGAAATAAGTATTTCAAAATAAGTTGGAAATGAATGGTTAATGGATCCTAAAGAATGTTGAATGAGTAAGAAGTCAACATATAAGGGCTTCAAGAGTTATGGTGAAATTATTTAGAGTATTAAGTCTCTTTTGATAATGGGGTTACATTAGAAGACTTTTTATAGTATGTGTAACCCTGATGTTTAATATATGAATATTTTATTCAAGGAATAGTTATCTGTTCTTTTGTGGACATAGTCATAAAGAACCATTTGGGTTTATATGATCCTTACTTTTGAGGTAATTATGGGTGCCTATATGTTATGATGGAAGTGAAAGGCATGAGATTAAATTTTTGGTTAAATTATGTTATGATTATTTTTGAAGATTTTATCTCATTTTGGGGAATGTTTTAATAATTATATAGATTTGGAAAAAGGACAACACGCAGACCGTGTGACAACCCGTCGCGTCGGACAAAGATGCGGTAATCGAACCCACAACCAAAGTGCGACTGGTATTTATCGCCTACCACTGGACTACGTGACGTCCCTGGTTAGTTTGACTAATTATTTTTAGTTAGATGATTTTAGGAATAAAGAGTAAGTTTATTTTGGGTTATCTAAGGAAATGACTAACCAATCATGGAGGATATGTGATTAGGTTAATTACTTTTCAATATGTGAATTTAAGAGCAACTGATGTTATTTGGAGGTAAAAGTTAATTTGTACCTTGGAAGACTATGTAACTAAATCCTTCAAACATTTGGGTTTCCATCTTATTTTGGTTTACTTTGAAGAATTTTATGGACAGATTTTTTATCTAATGGTCCTCGTTGAACTTTGGGTTTTATTGGAAAAATTTTGGATATTAAGAATAGATTTTCTTTTTATAAAGGGTTATCTTTTTCTGGATTATCTGATCTTGTACTAACCTTTTTGGTTTTGGTTTTTGTTAGAGTCTAAAGACATGGGAAGTATATAGTTCTCTATTGTGGATTAGGTGATTCTCTAAAAATTGATTATAGTACTCTTAATGTGAACAAGTCTTCCTAAATACTCGTCTTTTGGAGAAAATACGAGTTTGTGTAAGGAATCTAATAAAAGTTGAAATTCAACTTGATAAGTGATTATGTTTCCTTCTGAATAAATTCCTCAATAAAAAGTAACTTAAAACAAAAATGTTGTCTATTAACTTTTCCTACTGGGGAATCGAATACCGTTTAACCCATCACAAGTTTGTGATTTTCTTGTGGTTAACTTTCTCCTAAACATGTTTTCTATCACTCTTCATCAGAACATGACCCTTTGTATTTTTCCTCCATGTCCATATTTTCATACTTGGAATCATAGTATGGGTTAACTCGGGTGACCACTGTACTTATCTTTCTTTATATTAAAGTTATTGTTTTACCGACTCTTGTTCTGATGTGGGACGTTCACGGATGTTTCCAAGCTCAATTTTAAAATTGTGAGGACGCAATTCCCAAAAGGGGGGAAGGATGTAACACCTGAGGTAAATAAAGAATATGACATTTTTATATTTATCCCTATTTGTGAATAAAATGTCAATATTAATTTAAATGTAATGCTATGCTCGATGGCTTACCCAATACGCAACAACGAGTTCCTTTGAAATCTTACGTTGCACTCTAATAATAAAATAATATTATTTTAAATGGTAGTTAACGCCTAGCCGTTGTATTTACAGGAATGAATAGAAATAAATAAAATATGATTATATATGTTTGTTAAATATTTTTACTTTTATCCAATAAACTTTAGAGGCTTAAAATAGAAATGAATCCCATCTTAAGCATTGAATACACTAATATTTTTTTTAAATTATTATTTTACTGCCTTTTGATGGAAAACCATTTTAAAATAAAACTTTTGACAATTTTATAAGCTCTATTTTTTCAAAATAAACATATTATTTATGATTGGGACATTGAAATTTACCGTGGGTTAATTTTTGGTATTTTTCTGACAATGTTCATTTTTCAATGAATAGTGAAAAATACTGCATTTTACATCAAAACTGATTTTTCATGTAATTTAATTATATGGTTATATTATATTTTTAATTTGTTTTAAAGTGTAATTTGAATATATTTTTATCATGTAATTCAATTATGGTCATTGGGATAAATTTCACTTTGGAATTAGGCATAAACAATTGCCAAACTTTTCATAAATATTGTTTCTTAAAAACCTGCTATTTGTTTTGACAACGGAAAGTTTTTTTAAATTAATTATTGCAATTTATGTGTTTGGAATTTGGTAAAATGAATTAAATATTTGGAATCAGAAGGTCCAAATTATTTAATTAATACTCTTTTGTATTTGGACATTATGAATAGTAACGACGGTAATTATCTTTAATTATCTTGATTAATGAGTAATCGGGTAGTTAAAGATAATAAGATAATATCATAATAATAAACAATTACCACAAAATGTGTCTTAAGGCTACTTTTTGTCTCATGGAAGACTATGGGATGCCTTGTTCCAAACTTGGGGGCCCCATGGAATCACTTTTATGAGAAAGTGACTTTTTATCTTTTTATTATTAAAGAATGTTAAATGTAACAAAGAATGTATCACCTAAGTAAAATATTTTTAATTTTGTATACCTAAATGATCGTTTAGACTATAAATTTTCATTGGAAATATAAAATTATTTCCTACATCATATTATTTTTTTTATAATTTTTAGACATTATATAAATTAAATTATTATGACATCATGATGATGCAGCGATGACCTCATTATTTAAAGATTTAAATAAAATAGAAAGATAATGTAAATTCTAAGACCTACACATGTCCAAAACCAATTTTATGGGTGGATTTAGAACCCTTATCACCTTATCCTAGAAAAACATCAATGTGGGACCAATAAAATCCGAAACTCATTTGAAAATAAAGTTACATATTATACCGTTCCAAGAGTGCCCCTCCTCTCCTCTTATAAAAGGCCCCCACCTCTACCTCTTTACCCAAACTTCCAAAGCCTTTGGCTCGGCCAAACCCTGCCCATTTCATCTCTACACATCCCTATATAAATCCTTGAAGCCTCACTTGGGAAGAATCACTTACAATGAATCCTTTGAGCTCAAATCAAAGGAAGTTACCCGATTTAAAGGTAATGTCTTCACTTGTGTCCTTTTGTTTTATTTTGATTCTCCAACCCTAAACTCTTTCTATTAATTTATTTTTTAACAAATTCAGTATCTTCAATATACTAGGATGTTTTTATAAGATGTATTAGATCTACACTTACACACACCTACATCTAATGGTTAAAGATCATACTGTTTCCATGGATGGCGAATTTCTGCCTCCCGAAACGATGATTGTTCAACATTCTTTTAACACCCTAAAAGGTGGCCATTAAGATGTCACTATATTTATATATGATATATAATATGTTTATTTTTTCCTTAAGCAATTATAAATTGACCAAATTTTATTATTCAGCAGATTAAAGAACGATCGAGTCATGTCGGACACGAGGTAAGGGATCCTACTCCTCTCTTTCTTTTTAAGTACACTCTTTTATGTCATTCCTTTTAAACTAATATATCTTGTGATTGGGATGTTATTTTATATTAATCTTACTGTAGTTTTTATTTACATATGATGAGAGACCCTATTCTCTATCATCAATCTATTTTGGAAGTTTTGAGTGGCGCCGTTAGGCTACCGAATTTTCATAAGAGATCTAACCTCTCTCTTTCTTTTTAAGTACTCTCCTTTATGTCACTTATTTTATGCTCCTATTTGTTATGTTAGGGGTTGTTCTTTTATATTCCTCTTTCTGTAAACTTTATGTTGATGTGATGAGAGACCCTATTTCCTCTCATCAATCCATTTTGGAAGTTTTATGTGGCGCCGTTAGGCTGTCGAGTTTTCGTAAGAGATTTTTCATCTCACTTTTATTCCCCTGAGATTTATGCTAAATTTGCCACAATTTCCTTTGAGTGGTTTATGTACTGACCATTATTACAATAATTTTATAATATAATTACATTTATGGGTATTTACATATTCATTTTATGACACTTCTTCAATGGGTTGTACTTTTCAAAAGTTACCCAAGTTGGTAAGGGAACCTTTCACCCTCCTCTTTTTAAAAGACTTCTTTTGTTATGTCTTTTAATTCACATACTATTATGTTGGGATATGTTATTTTATATCCTTATTGATTTAAATTTTATTTCCAAGTGATGAGATGCCCTTTTTATCTCTCATCAACTCATTTTTTGGATTTTGAAGTGATGCCGTTAGGCTGTCAAATTTTACCACGGGAACTTTTTAACCCAATTTCGATTTCTTTGGGTTCAACATGTAGTTATTAAATATGTCATCTTTTGAATATGTGTTAATGACCTTTTATTTTTTTACACTTAATATCCACTTATATTGGGTGTATTTATATTTGTCACACATAATTTTGAGATTGATTTATCCTTAATTTAAGGATACCTTCTTTATAAGGGATTTCACCACATTTGACATTTCTATTGAGACTTCATTGTTATTATGCACCAATTCAATCATATGGTGTATATACTAACCTTTGGAATATTATATCATGAATAAATTTATTCTCATGATATTATAAATTTCTGACTAAATGTTATTCCTCAATTATTGTATTCAAGTGTATCTAATTTTGGTAAAACCCCTTTAACCAAAATATCACTTTAAATGTTTTAATTATTTGTTCTTATTAATATCCATGTTTTCAAAATGGTTTTAAGGATTTATTTATATGGATATTAATGGTTTAAAATTTTAAAAGCTTCAATGTGGTATGTGACACTTTGATTCAAAAATCCCTTTATTAAATGTTTTAAATGGTTTTAGAAATGGTTTCTTTTTGAATGGATTCATTATTTCAATATACTAAAATGTTATATTGTGATCGAAATGTGGAAATGTTATGTTTCCTTTATGCATGTTTTATGTGATACGTTTATGTTATGGTTCTTCGGCATTATTATGAAAACGGGTGGTTCCGTGATAAACTAAGGGCAGGTGAGCCCGATATAGCTCTCCAATGCATTGGGTAACACGAAGGAGTGAAACGTTAAGGTTTCTTAGAAGCGATTTAGGGAATATACTGTGGTGGGTATTCCAAATGTAACCACGAGGGTTACTACCTACATAAGAATGTTATGAATGCCTCATGTTACCTTTATGTCTTATGATTTTATATGATTTCTTAATGATTTTATGAGGTATGTTAAAGTGCTTATGTTTTATGGGTAAAGTATGATTTCATTCTTATGTACACATGTACTCATGTTTCCTTTCAATATTTTTATATCCCTTACTGAGCTTTTTATGCTCATCCCAAGTTTTTGAAATGTTTTTCAAGGTCATGGGAAGGGTACATTATATGATTCTAGTGTCAAGGAAGTGTCAAGAAAGAATCCATGCTTTATTTTAAATATGTTTCCGTTGATTGGAGAAAATGAATACTATCTTTTATGTAACCAATTTGTTTAAATGTGGAATTTAATGAAAGTTTTATGATCTAATTCTCTAAAACTCTAAACCTGAAAAGATCCTCAATGTGTAATCTTGTAATAACTCAAGATTAAGTAAGGTTGAAGGATGGGTCCTTATAGAAATATTCAGATTATAGAACTTTTATGGGTATAAATAGGTCAACTATTATCAGTTTTACATGAAAGAGAAGTACCTTTACAGAATTGGGTAAAAGTACTATAATTTCATATTCATTGTTCTGGGTAATTAATACTTTTCCTTCAATGGTTTTTGAACTGATATTTTATTCTTAATTACCATAATAAATTTTATTCAAAAAAAGAAATATTGTCTCCTTGTATTGAGATACATGTAACGATAAATGTTTTAGTAACTATTGTTGAAGAAATGAATAAATCCATTTCAAAATAAGAAATAGTTACCTCACCTTTGAAAAAATAGGAATCACCGATTCTAAACTCCGTTCGATTTACTCATTGACCATTATATTCATATTTATTTTTATTATTTAAGTACATGTATGTTTTACGAATGTTTTATTCAATAAATAATTTATGAATTTAAACATGATGAATTTACATAATTTTTTCATATTATAATTCTTCAAATGTTTTATATTTCTTTTCAAATGTCCATTATTTCCCCATAAGAAACAAACTGCCACCTGTTTATTCTTTTTAATTTAAATTTTTTCTCTCTTTGAAGGATTTTGTAAAGGATATTTTATCTTTAAGTTACCAAAGGGATCATAAATCATGGATGTTAACAAATTCACCCCCTGTGAAGGAAAACAATAATTCCTCTAATAATTATCTACATGGTGATGTGTGGATAAAATTTTCTCGTGTGATTAAAGAATTTAAAAAATTGGGCCTTTTGAAAAAACAACAATAATCTTAATAGTAAGGAAAATAATATATGATTATGGAATAATTTATCATCCATGTGGAAGTCCAATTTTTTTAAATTGATCAATAAACCACAGAATTTTAAAATCATGATTATAATCTAGCTTTCATTATTCTTGTTCACAATAGTATAGTTACTTAAAATATTACTTATTTCTTGTCATTCCTTCCCTTTCTCATGATAATGGAGATTTGATATTATTGTGTAAGAATAAATGTCCTTCTGATTCATTATGAACTCTCCTGACATAGTTTATAATATAATATAATGGATATGGGAGGGATCCTTTACATATCACTCATAGGCCTCCTTTTTACCTTCACTCACTTTCTAGGATGGTGGAATATTAATAGGGGAATCCAACACCTGATAAAAATTTGCAAACAATAATACATCACATAAATTATTTTAACATATATCTATAGATTTTTATTCATTAGGAAATACCATAAGGCAAATAATGATTTCAGTAGTTTTCTGGGGTTTCATTCCATTTTATACAATATTAAATGATAAATCTATTAAAAAATCATGATTAAAATTTATGTGAGATATAATATATTAATTTTTTTTGAATTTCCAATAGTTCTATCATGTAAAACATTCCCTCATAATTGAACTCCAAAAGGCAAGTCAATCAAGACATTCAAGTAGTAATGAAATATGTTCCAATTCCTAAATATCTTAAGTATGTCCATGAATTCCAAAAGAATGTATTTTAGATAGGTGGTATTTGAAAGAAACTATTTTTCCATTCATGTAAGTTTCTTTTAAATATCGGTCGAATCCCAACGGTGTTTGGGGCTTGTTCAAAGCAGGGGACTTATATTTTTTGGGAAACTATCCATGTTTCAAAGTTAGCTCGTGGTTTGAGTATAGTTTTCCTAACCGTATGGATGGTATTTCCAGGTAAATCCACCTTACATAGTTTTTTCATGGTCATGAGGCCTAACCATTCTTGTTCCCCTTCTATCTAGGTAACCGTGGAGGGTTTTCTCATGGTTTTTCAAACCGTACACATGCTATTTTTTGGATACGTTTATATGTTTCCCTTTAATGATCTATTAACCGACCTTCTTCCTCCTAATTTGAGAACAACCATGATTAACCCCTATCTCTCTAAAATTTGGTCTTCTTGGAGGCCTATGCAATATATAAATAGATATACTTCATCTAGGATCTGATCAAGATTTTGTTTGTCACAATTTATGTGCAACAATAATTAGTTGATTCCATTTATGCATTTCCACTTCCCTCTTACTCTCGACCTAGTTATCTGGTTATGAGTGTTTTTAACCTTTTCTTAGATCTACTACAATTCGATCCAAATCAAGTGAAAATACTAGTGGAAGAGAGTCATACATGCTAATGGTGAGTGGTATATAACTCATCCCTCAAGTTCATTCATTTTTGAATTGTCTCGTGGCCCCACCGATTTCATCGGTTGTTGTTTATAGAAATTATATGGCCTAATTGTCATTTTATAGTCTTGACACATTTGAGACACCATTTAGTATACCTTGGCTTAACCATCCTAAGGGTAAGAATATCTATATTAAATGGGTGGTTTATAATTAGAATTTCTTAATGTAATGTTCCATGTATGCTCCCCACTTTACCCACCAAAGGTATGTGCTTCAACATGACAACAAAATTTAAAATGTTAATTTTCATGTATACTAAGTATATGAACTATAATTAAAAATAAATGAATAGTAGGTTTCATATATGTAGCACCCCTACCACATTAATGGATGTTAGAGGCATAAACCTTGAATATAAAATATCATTTAAATGGATTTTGATAATGGTTGCATACGAATTGACCTTTTCGAAATAATGAAAGGAAATGCTGGAATCAAGTGACTTGATTAAAAGGTTGCATACTTATTGAACTTTAAACACTAATGAAAGGAAAGACATGACCCAAATGACTTGATTAAAAGGTTGTGCGATACTTGAACTTATCACACTAATGTAAGGTAAGGCTTGAACAAAATTAATTTGTTAAAAGGTTTCATACTACCTGACCATATCACACTAATGAAAGGTATGGAATGAATCAAATGAAATATTACCTGACATTATAAAAATATATGCTTGTCCTGACTCGAGATCGCCATGTATTTTAATCAAATAATGAAATGACCACTCAACAACACCATTCTGATTCATGGATCTGGCTTACTTTGGTTGAGACCCACCTCGATCTCAATCCTTGTCTATTATTTGTATTCTAGGTAGGACAACATAATATCACATTAATTTAATTTGAGTATGTATTGGATACACTCCTAGGATCCAACACTAACAAGTAGGTTCCATGGTTAAACACTATCAGGACCACTAATTTCATAGTACGATTTTACTTTTTATGAACTCTTTGGAGTCGGTAGAAGTCTCATTGTGGAATTACATGGACTAATCTCCTTTGATTATACTCTTAAACTCATGAAAATAAACAGTTATTAATAAGTTGGCACCCATTTAGGTCTACCTATCCATGTTTATTACCTGGAACTTCACTATTAAATATCATTACATGTTTCCTTGTTACATCATGGAACCTTTTCTGTTTCTACAATATAACTTATTTATAAATTGATAATAATAAAATAATTAATTGTTAACCTATATAGACACCACCTAAGGGAAAAAAAAGTTGTACAATTATTTAGTTACATTGTACTACATTACATTATATATTCCTGCTTCTCACTATTATATTTCCATTACACAGGCCAGTTGTTATAGACATTCTTGGTAGTGTTACATTGATACTTATCTCACACCCTCTCTAAGCACTATTTGCTACTCAAGGCTGATTACATGGATACGGGTGTTTCCAAAGGGAAGTAGACCGCCTCAAACACTTGATTGCTTTCCTTTTAGGATGGACTGGGATAAGAGATTATTGAGATAGAGCTCGATATAATTAGGATTGTCTTTAATTTTCCTTATTTCTTTTTTTGAACATTCAATGCCTACTATCTTGTATTTATATTTTCTTGTTTTCCAATGAAATGACATATCGTCCTCAAATGTTGTTTTTTGAATGTTATTCGAGTTGTTTTAGTTATTTTTATTTTTGACTCTATTTTTCCATTGTTCCTTCTGTTTACTTTTATTGCTTCTATTTTTTACCTATTTTTACTTTCATCAGTTTCAATTCCCTTTGGTAATGAGGTCATAGTATCCCCACAGACACACCCTAGGCCCTCACTATTAGTTGGTAGCCTCTTGTGTTCGGGGATATGCCCTTGAGGCCGTGTGTCCCACTCGGATTGGGGAACTTGTTAAGTGGCATCCGGGTCTAGGAGTTCACATTGTTGTATCAAATGAGTTTCCTATATTGATTTACAATATGTAGTAAATAGAATGGATATTAAGAACACTTGGGACTTGGTCATAAGTTGTTCTTGGGAATCGTGAGCTCATGTTTAGGGTAATATCTTGGTTACACAAAATGTGATTGTTGTTATGATTTTTCAAATTAAAATTGATATTATTTCCCCATTGGGTGACACACATGATGTGTGCTTTTGTTGATTATTAATCTATATGGGGATTTTATTTCATCCTTGCCCCGATGATTTGGGGGATGGAACATTGTCACATGCATCATTATAGGCACTTAGAATTATTATTTCATGCATATTTGCATTCCATAAAGGTGTATTTCACTACATTTCAAGGCATGATATTCTTTTGATTTTTTATTGACGTTGTGTTTTTTAGAATATTTTTGTATTATTTTTGTTTTCCATTGATTGATTTCATGTCTCAATTCATGAGGTGTGTGGGTACCCGTAGGTTAGGATGAGTAATTTACCAAGCCTATCCAATATTCTACAAATAAATGGGTGTCGTTTCTAGTGATATGAGTATGGGAACTGATTCATTAGAAATGACAATCCATTATAATGTGAATCTGGACATCATAAATAAATGGGTTTCACAACCTTATCCCACCTTTTAATGTTTATTAAAGGTAAAGGAGGGAACTTGTAAATTAAATTTAAAATAAAAATAAAATTATAATTGAAAACATATCGATACCCAGCCGTCGGATTGGGTAGTTTGGGTAGTATGCTTTGGGTAGTTAGTTTTATTATGTTCATCTTCAACTAGTGATGCTATATTTATGATTTATATTATTATGAGGCGTGTGCTAGGCACATTTAAACCAACACCATTATGAAGTCCTTATTTCAAACACCATTAGGTGGTGACGACCATGCTTTAAATGTGGTGGGACCAGAGCCGCTATTCATACCTATAGGAGGGACACTCGAGGAACCACCTGTTGTACCTAATCTGGGAACTAATGCCCATGTCCATGAAAGTTTCTTACATCTGATGCAGTCCATGCATGGTAATCCATAACGAGATCCTATGATAGCTAATCGTACTCATGAGTCCTAACTATAGAATACTCATACTTTCTGTGGGTATGGTGTTATGTAGGTTATTGTGTCATGGATGGAGTCCATCCTATATATCTTTGTGCATATTTAATCACCTCAAATGTATAGGGTCATTCATTCCACATACATGCTTCGGGATTCAGACATGCGTTTGTGTGATGGGATTTCCCTGGTCGGTCGTCATCTGGGCATGATGAGGGTTGATTTTCAGACTCTTTCTATGATCAGTTATTCCCTCTAACACTGAATGTTTATATAGCTAGAGAGTTCATGAGTCTCGATCAAGGTTATAAATTTATGGAGTATTCAACATGTTTCATGTATTTATAGTACTTTTCACCACTTCTAGTTTGTGATGATATTGTTCGTGCTGTATGATTTGAGTATGTGCTCTATTATCCCATCTGTACATAGGTGATGGAATTTCACCTACATAATTTTCTTGAGATATTCAATCGTGTTCTTATAACTCAGCCTAACATATGGGATGACAACAGTTGTGGGTATCATGGATTAGTGTCATGGTAGGCTAGTAGTTCTTCTAGTGTTTGGAAATTTTCCCTCGAGGTTTCTCGTCAAGGTAGTGATATGTATAGTACCTTTTTCGATAGATCTAATGTCTTTAATCAGTGTGGAAGTGGGAGAATTTGATGTCTCAGTGTGACAGAGATCCACTGGAGTGTCGGGCTTGTGGCCTTATGGGGCATCTCCAGTGTTTCTGCAGGACCATTCCACCATACTTGATTGGGAAATGATTTGCACCAACTCCACCATCCGGAGCAGGTTCTATTTTGTTGCTCTATGTGGAGAGTAGTATTAGAACAAGTAGATCTAGATGAGGAGGATATTGTGGCCATGGTAGCCAGAACACTTATCAGCAGCAACACCAACAGATTAGTTTTGACAGTGACAGTCCATCAGTTTTATTGGGGCGTGGATTAGGCCAGTTTCATGGACTACTACTGATATTCGAACAACACGTTGTGGGGCCATCTATAGTACGAGATACTATTCTTCTAGAATCTACTATATTATCTTCTTTTTTTATACTGGTGCGTTGAACTCCTTTATATATGTATGTATCATGGAAGGTCTCAGACTAGAGATGCAGTATCACTATAGTGTAATGACCCTAGATACAATGTTATGGATATGAATAAGGGAATACGCTTTTGTAGGGTCCGTCCCCTTGTGGTAGGTAGTCACCCTTTCTTATGTAAAATAATTTTTCTTAAGATTATGGGCTTATATGTCATACTTAGGATGGACTAGTTCGTTCACTATTATGATTTTGTAGACTACTATCACTGCATGTTATTTTTACATCACCATAGGGCATAATTTATAAATATAAGGGTGATTGGGATGTACAGGCTATTAGAGTTGGACCAGAGCATCTTGGGATATGTGGAGTGACCACCTGAATTGAAAATCCCATCTTGGAGGATTAGGGTTTATGGCATGTATAATTCCTAATAGTACTGGACTGTTTCAGGGATGTCTTTATTGATGTTTTTTATAGATTACCGCCTAATATTGGGGATGATTTTACAATTTATATAATTCCAAAAGTAGATTCAGTGTCCATTCCACCATAACATATGGCAGCTACATATCTTTAGGATCTCAAGTAGCAGTTTGAGGATTTTTAGTCCAAATGGTTTATATAACCCAATATATTCTCATGGGGTTTAGCTATTCTTTCTACCAAGAAGGGGTATGGAACCTTATGACTATACATATATTAAAGATTGTTGAACTAGCTTATAGTAAAGAATCATTATCCACTTCCTCAAAAATATTATATCATTAACCATCTCTACAGAGAAAAGGTATTCTATAAAATCGACATGTGATCAGGTTATCATTAGGTATGAGTCATACCATCAAACATACCTCATACGTCTTTCTATAGTAGGTATGGTTTGTATGAGTACCTTGTTATGTCATTCATTCTTACAAATGCGACCCCTGATTTCATGTATCTGATAAATAGTGTGTTCCAAACCTATTTGGACCCTTTTTGTTGTCTTTGTGGATGACATCATGGTGTATTCTCAAACTCATATATACCATCCCAAACATCCTGATATGGTTATTAGAAAAGTGAGAGAGAATTATTTTCACACCATGATATCTATGTGCCACTTTTGGATCGATAAAGTCCACTTATTGGGTTATATAATATCTGAATCAGGAGTATCTATTGACCTAAAAAAGATTAGTGTTGTAGTTTCCTAGATGCATCCCAATAACATATTTGATATATGATGATTCTTAGCGTTGTTTGGGCATTACATGCATTTCATTCATGATTTATCTCATCTGACTTCACCTTTTTCTGGCATTACAATGAATGGTGTCCAGATCATATGGTTAGAATCATGTGATAATTCCTTTAAGGAGGAGAAAGGGAGGATTGTATAGGAACCTATTGTAATGTCCCAGTTCCAGAAGCCACAAAGAGGCGCCCCATACCTAGTTGCCACATTGCCTCAAGCACATTTCCCTGAACGCCAGAAGTTTCTGACTAGTACCGAGGGCCTTGGCTGTGATAGTTGAGAAAATATGCCCTTGTTGGTAGCATAACATAGTGGAAGAAAAACAATAAAAAAATAAAAAGTAGTTATAATCCAAACACAAGTAAATAGTGGAAGACTGGAAAATAATAAACTGCAACACACACACATATATATCTATGAATGATACATTGAAAAAATGTCTAGGAAAGCATCCAAACAAATAACAATGCTAGAACTCAATAGTATTAAACCAAATACAAAAGAAAGCACGTAAAAAACTCCTCAGCATCATAACCCATCTCTTGGTCCCATGCTCCCTAACTCCATAGTCAATCAAGATCCTAAAGTTGAAGGGTGGTTGCCTTTATCTATATCTACAACAATATAATCGGTTTAGGCCCAAAAAAATGACCCAAACAGGGTGTGAAACTAAATCCCAGTAGGCAACCACCCAAGGATCTGTGCCTAATAGTCAGTGAACATATTTGGCAGGTAATAATCAATGATGCAGAAACAAGAAAGTATTCACCAATAAACAGTTCCACATATCAAATAAGATTGTAAAAAAGCAAGGTAACCCTCTGGAAAGTACACTAAGCATATACCCTCTCTTTTAGTCATAAGAATATGTTAATACTCTCTGAGTAAGTACTAATTGTCAATTCCAATATAGTCAAAATTAAATTAAAGACTCTCCGAGGAAGCTTACATGGTCAATTCCCCTTATGGTCATAGTAGTTGAGGACTCTCTATGGAAGCTCACACAGTCAATTCCCCTTATAGCCTCCAAGTGGTCATATAATCTCTGAGGAAGATCCCATGGTCAATTCCCCTTATTTCCCAAAGTTGTTCAAGACTCTCTAAGAAATATCACTTGGCCAGTTCCCCTTATATCAAAAAGTGCTCAAGGACTCTCTGAGGAAGCTCACTCGGTCAATTCTACTAATAGTCTACTACACCAGTATCTCATGGCCCTGTGTGATTCAAAAAAGAATAGAAAAGCATTATGGAAAAAGTAATCCTAAATAACTACTTTGCTAATTAGTCTACAACATATCAATCTTTTCAAATAAAAATAATCAATCCATCATAGTGTGCAATTCATAGGAAGAACATCAAGTAAGCCTAACAGGCTAAATAGGACCAACAGTTTATTAACAGAGAATGCACCAGAGAACACATCTAAAGAATAAAAACAACCCTATTCACATCCAATTAACCTCTACATAGGCATACATGCATGGTAGGGAATCAACAGGGGTAAAATGGTAACCACGCAAAACCCTATTCAAGTGTATAGGAAAAAATTGCACATATTACTCAAATACGTTCAACGGAAAGGCACAAAACACCTTCCTCTGTGTTGTAAGAATGATATACTTGAACCTTGAAGCATGAATCACCCTAGAATACCGAATATAAAAAAATTTACTAAAAACATTAACATAGGATTACTTATGAAAGAGGAGGAATAATGAAACGAAGCTCAAGAAGAAGAGAGATCTTACCGAGGTGATCCCAATGCTACAGACGAAGATTAAGTCAGAGTTTGGATGCTCGTGCAAAGTCTCGGAGGAATATCATGGCCGTATGGGAGCTCTCTTCCCAAAAAAACCTAGAAGAAGCTATTTCTGGCCATTAGATGTGACCTCGGTGCATTTAATGGAAAAAAAGAAAACACACGATGTGTGATTTTAATGTAAATTGTGTGTACATTCCATTTTCGTACTCCGATTTAGGCGGCCTCCAAGTCACCCCCACATGGCCATGTATGTGGCCACTACACGGCCAGCACACGGCTAGCCGTGCTAACCTAGTGGATGGTGTGTACTCATAAAGTATAGTGTGTGTACATTGGAAAATTCACAAAATTCATCTTTTTCTCAAAAATGATCAGAAAAGTAAAACATTCCTGAAATGAAGGTTCGGGTTCGTAAAAACTTCCCTCCATAAAGAAATTATTCTCTGAATTTCCCTAGAACGGCATAGAAGAAGAAACCCAGAATAGCTCCGGCCATATTGTTCGTAAATCGACCTCCCTCTCCCATGTTGCGCCCTGTACTCACCCGTGTGGCCATAACACCTGTACTAGAGGAAAAAACTGGCCATGGAGAACCTTCGTACTATGATCAACATTCCGTATATGATGCTACTCAAAGGACGCATCCACTTTGTCCTCAACCTCCTTGGGTTGAAAAACAAGATACAGGTGTGAAAAGTAACGTCAAAGTTGAGAAATGTAAAAAATGTCGTGCATATCCCAGTACCTCTGGGGTAATTGCAACCGATATGCAACCAGCCCAACTCTCTCCATATCCATAAATGGGACGATGTACCAAGGTGAAATCTTACGTTGTCTCCTAGTTTTTCTATGGCCCAATGTTGCTGTGACATGTAGGAAAACGTGATCCCCAACCTCAAAATCCAGAGGGAATCTCTGTTGATTAGCATAAGACTTATGTCAAGACTGCGTAGTATCCATCCACTTCTGAATCAACTCTAACAACTCTGGGGTCTCTTGAACCAGGAGAGAACCCAACAAAGCTTCCTCTACTACCTCTGTCCAACATAAGGGTGATCAAAATGACCTACTGTACAAATCCTCATATGGTGTCATATGAATAGTTTTTTGAAAACTATTGTTGTTGGAAAACTCCACAAGAGGTATATGCTTCTCCCAAGAACCTCAAAAATCTAGGATGCATGCTCGGACCATGTCCTCAAGCACGTGAATCATACTCTCAGACTAGCCTTCTGTCTGGGGGTGGTAAGAAGTACTCAAAAGAACCTGTATACCCCAAGCCTTCTGAATCCCCTTCTAGAACCGAGAAGTAAAATGGGCATCCCTGTCTAAAACAATGGAATGTGGAACTCCATGCAGATGTACAATCTCTCAGGTGTAGAACATTCCCAGCACATCAACATTGATGGTCTCCTTGATCGAAAAGAAGTGAGAATCCTTTGTGAGTCTGTTAATGACAACCCAAATTGCATCATTACCTCGAGGTGACCTCGGTAAACCTATCATGAAATCCATCACGACATTATTCCACTTCCACTCAAAATTAGGTAACTACTGTAAAAACCCTGCTGGTCGTAGAGGATCCACCTTCACCTACTGACAGGTGGCACACTTCATGAAAAAATAGTGACATCTCTCTTCATACTTGGAAACCCATACTAACAGTGTAGATCCCGGTACATTTTGGTGACACCAGGATGAACTGCCAAAACTGGTGAATGAAAGTCCCAAATCAGCTCCTCACGTATGTTTTCTAGCACCCATACGTGCCCTTGGAAATTCAAGATCTCATCCTCACCTATGGTCCATCTAGGAAAAGGGTCCTCTCCTGAAACAATCTCTCATAGTACTAGGCCGTCTAAATCTGATAGCTACCTCATTCGCACTCAATCATGATGGGTAGAGGTAATAGCTACAGAAGAAAGAAACATATGCCCCTTTTCTGTCATGAACCTCCAAATTCTTTTCAGAGAACAGAGCCATAAGCTACCACTCACAGCTAGCCTCCTGAACGGCTTTTATCTGGGTCCTCCTGCTCCGTACATCTACCACAATGTTTCCCTTCCCCAGCATATAGGCAAGCTCAAAGTCTATAGACTGAAGGTACTCAACCCACCTACACTGCCTCAAATTCAAGTCACACTATTTTAAGATCTATTAGAGACTCTTGTGGTCTGTGAAAACCACAAAATGCAGTCCCAAAAGATAATTTCTCAAAAAACGCAAGGCATGGACAACTACAACCAACTCGAGATCGTGTGTTGGGTAATTCCTCTCATGTGGCCTCAACTACCGAGACCCATACACAGCGAATCCTTCCCCCTGCATATGGATCAATTTTTTCCAGATACCGGATGCATCATAGTTAACAATATAGATCTTTCCCGTCTCTGGATTTACTAGTATCGGTGCTGAAGTCAATCTTCCTTTCAGATCCTGAAAAGCTGACTCACAAGAATCTGACCATAAGAACATTTCACCCTTCTTATTCAAACCCATGAGTGGTGCTGCTATGCCTGAAAAGTCCTATATGCAGGGTCTGTAGTGTCCAGTCACACCTAGGAAACTCTGCACCTCAAAGACATTATTCAGATGCTCCCAGGAAACTGCTGCTCTAACTATCTCTGGGTCTACTGATACTCATGTATATGAGATAACATGACCCAAGAAGTGAATCTGGTCTATCTAGAAGTGGCATTTTGAGATCCTAGAATATAACTGATTCTCTCTCAGTGTACTAAAAAAGATCTCAATATGGGAAGCATGGTCATGTCGAGTGTGAGAGTACACCATGATTTCTTCCACTAAAACAACTACGAAGGAATCCAAGTATGCATGGAAAACTCAGTTCATCAGTGCCATGAAAACTGTAGGCGCATTTGTGAGACCGAACAACATAACCATGAACTCTTATAAACCATACCTGCTTCGGAAGGCTATAATAGGTATATATGATGGTCTAACACGCAACTGATGGTAACTAGACCTCAAGTCAATATTTGAGAACACCCAGGTACCTCGAAGCTGATCTAATATATCATCAGTCCTTGTTAATGGTTATCGTTTCTTGACCGTCAACTGGTTCAAATTCCATTAAACCACACAATGCCTGAGGGTACCATCTACCTTCTTCGAAAAAAGGATAGGAGAACCCCAATGAGATGTACTGGGTCAGATGAAACCCTTTGCCTAAAACACCTTCAACTGATTCTTGAGATCTTGTAACACTTATTTAGCCATCCTATAAGGAGGAATGGACACCTGTTCTGCTCCTGGTACAATCTCAATCGAAAAGTCTACCTCTCACTCTAAAGGTAAACCTAAAAAGTCCTCTGGAAAGATGTCCCTGAAACAATCCACCACCCGGGGAAAGTCCCTATATGAAGTCCCCTGGTCATCTTGATATAGAATAGAAATCTGGGCTATAACTCCTCCCAACCCATGATGATATGGTCCCACTCTGCTCGCATGAACATCCTATTTTCCCTTAAGAATAAATTATATTCCCTCTAGTGATGTGAAACACATGATACGACAGTAACAGTCGATGATTGTTTGGAAAGGAACTAAAAATTCCATTCCGATAATGGCATCATATCATATCATCTCTAGAACATAAAGGTCCCATAAAAAGTGACACCCACCAACCACTAGAGGAAACTCACTGCACTGACGTACACTAGCTGTTCTCGTCTCCAACAGAGTTTCTAGAATCTAGATATCTGCATAAGAAAAGATGCATATACCAATGCTCTCCACCAATGCAACAGATATGAAGCTATGAGAATACCTTTTATCGTAAAGATTAGAAGCTAAAATTGTGGATACTGGGATCATACCTTGAACTGTAGAAGGCATGTGATCCTGCTCTTGTTGGGTCTACTCCACGACAAAAAGTCTGGCCTGCATTGTGGCCTTGTGACCCTTCCTGACCACTCAGAGCTGGTCCACCCTATTGTCACTGAATTCCTGGCGACTAGATGCCACGACCATGACCTCCACCTCAACCGGAAGGGCCAAAAGAACTAAAGTTCAGGGACTGGTGAGAAACTGATAGCGCTGATCCTGAATGAGGTGTCAGTGAAGAACCCATATCACAAGCTGTTGGTGAGAATTTTTGACAGAAACCCTGAAGGTGTCCCATCTTGCCAAAAGATCGGCACTCCACTGGGTCTCTCGGGAAATGTGCCCTAGTATGCCCAATTTTTCCGCACTGGTATAACACCACCTGGCTACTAGAAGATGAATCCCGCCTACTCTAAAATCTATGTGTAGTCTCCCATCGGCGCTTCCTGCTATCATTAGGACGAATAATAACCCTGGATGCCAAAACTCCCTGGCTCACAACTATAGAGTCCCTCAAATTATGCTCCCTAATCATTGCTTGGTTGACAATAGAGGATATCAAAGTTCACCTAAAGATTTTCACCTGGGATCAGATATGCTTCTTGATACCATCCTCAAACTTCCATACAAGGAACAACTCATCTCTCTCTATAAAGGGTGTAAAGTTTTATAGCTCGGTGAAATGAGAGGAATACTACATAACAGAAAGAGTACCTTGCTCTAGACTCATGAACTCTCAGGCTCGATCAACACTAAAGGTCTTCAGATAGATATAGTCGTAGAAGATGATCTGAAACTCATCCCAAGCCATATTCTACTGGTGTCCCTCCTGTGAGACCACATCCCACCAACTCTTGGAGGATTCTAGAAGCATGTACGTAGAAATCATCAACTTACTCTCTAGAGACATCTCCAGATGCTCAAAGATCGTCAGCATGGCTTCTAGCCATGACACTGTAGCCTGGAGACCTCCATCCCCTGAAAAACTGGGAGGATGTTGCTGCTGAAAGACCAGCCTAAATTTTTCCCTTGATAGGGCAGGAGACGACCCTACCTAGATGGTCTGCATCATCCTCATGAAACACTCTTTGAACAGTTCATCAGCACTGGTGTCATGTACAATGACTGGTGCCTAGGCTGTCACAACTAGAAGATCAGGTGGAAGTCCTTGATCAGCCATGTCAGGTGTCTGATCACTGCCTGGAAAGTGCTGTACAAACAAAGGATGTCTTGGTGGCATGAATTTGCGAGGTAAAGAACACATCATAGAACAAGATTATAAATAACTGAAATTTAGAAGCACATGAAGGGAATATGAGAAAGAAAGCATTCATGTTATACAAAACACAGATAAACAATATGTATGTCAACTACATGACGTGTACGTGAATCCTTTTTCCCTGCACGAGTTTCCTTACATAGATAATCCACACGGTTTCTCCTAGAACAAGACTACATGGCATGTTTTTTCAGGACACGAAATGTACTAGACGAACATAACCAACTCGTGTTGTTAGCTACATGAGCGGTTACAAGGCTCACACTACACAACATGTTCTAGACACAATCGGCGCGTACTTAGAGGATTTCACTGACCTGTGTTGTTAATTACACATCCAGACTCCAGGATCACACTACATGGTCTGTTCAAGAATTACACAGCCTGTAAAACATGAGATTTTTATCCCTCCTTGTTGTTAGTCACATGAGTGAACATAGGTTCTAGACACATGACGTGTATATCCGGTACACGGCGTGTTCCGATGAGAATTTCCCTATCCCGTGTCTCTGCCCATTTGGCCTATGAATCTATTAGAGACAAAAGGACGTGTACATATTGTACACGGTGTGTAAATAAGAAAAAAAATTTCATCCTGAATAGAAGAACCAATGGAGTGTAGTCAAAACTACATTGCGTGTATTCTGGGTTTTTACAGACATTAAGCCTCAGAAACTACTCCGGATCCTAGAAAAACACTAAAACGGTCCATTAAGTACGAAATTCTGATTCATGAGGGCCCATAATCCCACCTAATAAAATCTTTTCATCTTATACATGTTATAAAAAAGGATAGTAGTGCCATGATCCACTAAATTCTGGTCCATGAGGGCCCATAACACATCATCAACAAAAGTTTGGCATTCATTCAAGTAAAAACTTATGCAATAAATACCCAATCTAGTAGAAGGAATTTTATCAAAGCATCTATCACAGAAACATGCATATTCTATACAACAAAAAGAAATTTCTAATTCACACTAAATGTCCTGGAAAGAATGCTTGACTTGTGATTTTTAACAAGTTCCTATATGATTCATGAGATGGAATACCCTCATTTAATCAGGTTGCGACAGATATATAACTTCAATAACATCAACAGTAATTGTAAAAAATATGTGAGTCACCTAATGGTGGAAATCAAATCAACCATAAAGTTTAAAAACCAGAAATATTTCACTAAACTAGGTAGATTAGATTTTCCCTGTACACAGGTTAGCTACTCCCAGGCACAACTTATTTCCATGTACCTATTCTGTCCTATCTCTGGATAAAGGCTCCAAACAGTATGTCAAGGGAAAATAATTCCTCAGAAACCACATTGTATTGCCCTGGATCTGGAAGCCACCCAGAGGTGACCTGTTCACGGTTGGTCACATGGTCTTAAAAACATTTCCCCGAATGGCAGAGGCTGCCGTCTAACAGCGAGGGCCTTGGGTGTGATAGTGGGGAAACTATTCCCTCATTGGTAGAGTAACACAGTGGAAGAAAAACAAAAGCAATAGAAAAAGCAGTAATAATCCATACAAAAGTAAACAACGGAAGACATGAAAATAATAAAATGTAGCACACACACACACACACATATATATATATATGAATGATGCAAGATACATAAATCTATGAAATCAGACAAACGAATCACAATTATGGAACACAACATTACTAAACCAAATACAAAAGAAAGCACGTAAACAACTCCTCAGCATCGCAAGCCACAACATGGTCCCATGCTCTCCAGCTCCACAGTCAATCAAGAACCTAAAGTAGAAGGGTACTTGACCTTATTTATAATTTCAACATAATAATATTTTTCGGCCCAAAATCATGACCCAAACATGGTGTGAGACTAAATTCCATTTGAAAACCACCCATAGATCGGTGACTAACAGTCAGTGAACATATATGGCATGTAATAATCAAAGATGAAATAACAAGAAATTACACAGCAATATACAGTTCCACATATCAAATAAGTAGCTAATCAAGCAAGGTAACCCTATGGAAAGTACACATAGTCTATCCCCTCTGGTTCAATCATAAAAATATTAAATGACTCTCTGAGGATGAACTCACATCTAATTCCACTTATTGTCAAAAGTAATTTAAAGACTCTCTCAGGAAGCTCACACAGTCAATTCCCCTTATAGCCCAAAGTGGTTCAATACTCTCTGAGGAAGATCCCTCAGTCAATTCCCCTTATATCCTAAAGTGTTCAAATAATCTCTGAGGAAGCTCACTTGATCATTTCCCCATATAGTCTACAACACCAAGTTCTCGCGGCACATTGTAAATCAAACGAGCATAGAAAATCAATACGGCCAATGTAATGATACAGAACTACTTTTCCAATAAGTCTATAACATATCAAGAATGTGAGATAAAAATATTCAATGCATCATAGTGTGCTAGGGATGGGAAGAACATAAAAGTAGCCTTACATGCCGAATAAGACCCAACGTTCATAAAAAGAGCATGCATAGGAGAACACATCCAAAGAATAGAAAACAGCCCTATTCACATCCAATTCACCTCTACATAGGCCTACATGCATGGAAGGCTATCAATAGGGGTAAAATGGTAACCACACAATACCCCATTCATGGGTATTGGTCAAAATTTCTCATATTACTCAAATACATTCAACAGGAAGGCACAATCCATATACCTCATTGTTGTAGGAACAATATACGTGAAACTCAAAGCATGAATCACCCTAGAGCGCTGATGATCCATAAAAACATCTAAATTTTTCAATAGAGGATAACTTGAAAAAGAAGAGGAATCATGAAATGAAGCTCATGCAGAAGAGAGAGCTTACCAAGGTCATCCCAACGCAATCAACGGAGGTCGAATCAGAGTTTGGATGATCGGTCATAGGAAAAAAGGATGATCATAGACCTACAGGAGCTCTCAACCGAACGAAACCTTGAAGAAGGTGTTTCTGGCCCTTAGACAAGACCCCGGTGTGTTTAATAAAAAAAATACACGGTATGTATTTTTAAATTATAGGACGTGTACTTGCTCTTTCCGTACTTTTCTTTAGGTGACCTCAAAGTCACCCCCACATGGCCGTGTGTGTGGCCATAACACAAGCATCACACAACTACCCGTGGTAACCTAGTACACGTCGTGTACTTCTAAAGTACATGGTGTGTACTATGGAAATTTCCATAAATTACACTTTATCTCAAAAACAACCAGAAAAGAAAAACTTTCCTAAAAAGAATGTCCGAGTTCATACACCTATTATGACTCTTCTAGATCATGGAAAAGGTTATTACATCTTCTATGATGGATCAGGAATCTGACTAGGAGAAGTTCTAATGCAAGAAGACATGGTCATTATGTATGGATCTCCGTAGTTGAGGCCTCATGAGAGAAATTACCCAACACACAACCTTAATCTTGAATCAGTCATCAGCACCTTACACTATTGGAGTCACATTCTTTTGTATGAGTGTTTTTTGTTGTAAAAATGAAACAAGAGAAATAGATATATCTATTCAAAATGTGAATTGAACCTCAGACAATAAAGATTGGTTGAATATCTAAAATACTTTGATTTTGAGCATGTCTATAAACCTGCGAAGGGAAATGTGGTTGCAGATTCAGTAAGTCAGAAAACATAGGCACAAGCCATATGGGAAGCCAGTGATGAATGATTGTTAATGGCCCTATTTTCTTATATGCATATAGAGATTAATTATAGTCATGAGGCGTCATTATTTCACATCCTTGGTAGTTACCTCTTCCCTTACTGAAAAACATATGATTATAAAATTTTCATGTCATGGAGTCTTGGCTATCCTTGAGTGTATATCTAGAGATAACCCACCTCCGGATTTTTTTATGGACCAAGATGAAATCTTATGTATTCATGGGTGTTTCTAGGTTCCAACAAACAAGATAGAGTAGTTCAATAAAGATTCTCACACCTCTCAATGGGCAGTTCATATATACATCTCAATGAAGTATCGAGATATGTGATGACAGTATTGGTAGAATAAAATGAAATGTCAGATTGGAGGCTTTATCACAAGGTATTCCACTTGTCAATATGTGAAGGAAAATCACTAAATACCTACAGTCATTCTACAGTCACTTCCATTCCCAAAGTAGAAATGGGAAGATGATGAAATTGATTTTTAAATCAGATTACCTAGGTAACCGAGGGGTAGATATTCTATATCTGTAGTCATTAACTGAATATCAAAATAAGTCCTGTTCCTTCCATTTCCGTAGACTTTCTTAGTGGATGAACTAAGACAATTGTATAACTGTTAAATCGTACGACCACACAGGGTTCCTTGTACTGTCGTTTTAGGTCGAGATTCTCATTTCACTTCATGGTTGTTGGAGGGTTTATAGAATGATATCAGAACATAGGTTCTTTTAAGAACATCTTTTCACCCTCATACGAATGGACAATTAGAATAGAAAATATAGGTTCTATAGGATATGTTCCCAGCATGTGTCCTTGATTTCAGGGGTTCCTGGGAAATAATATTCTCCTCTTTGAGTTCACAAATAATAACAACTTCCTAGAAACAATTCAAATGAATCCTTTTTAAGTATTATATGGTAGGATGTTTCCATCACCATTGTGTTTCCTAGAGGCTGGTGAGGCAGCCCTACTAGGTCCTCATATTAATCAGGAAACTTTAGAGATATTTTAGAAGATCTGAAAGCATATGACTACTGCTCAGTCTAGACAAAAATCGTATGTTGATCGCCTTCAATGACATCATGAGTTCAATGATAGGGATACGGTTTCTCATCAGGTATAGCCAAGTCTATGGTATATAATGTTATGAAATCTTGGATAGCTATCACCTAGTTTTGTAGGGCCTTGTGAAATTCTAGAGAGAGTCGGGTTGGTAGCCTATTAGTTGCTACAACCTCCGAGGTAATGATCTATTAATGACATCTTCCATGTTTCCAAGCATATCTTTAATAATTATAATCCATATCATACATTTCATCATGTGGAATTTGAGATTGATGTTGATGCTAACTTTGAGGATTTTCTAGTACGCATCATTGACTAGTGCTTGAAGGCTCCCTTAGGTCAGTATGTCCCTCATGTACAGGTGTTATGGTATCCTTGCCACATACAAGAAGAGACATGGGAGAGGGATGCCAACATACATACTTAGTGTCTTGAATTTTTCTGAAATATTGTTTTCACCACCATTAGATGGTGAAATCAGGGACGAGTTCTTTTAAGAGGAGAAGATTGTAAGAACCCAGTTCTTCACTTAGTTATAGATCCTTTAAATTTCCATATAAATCTTTATCTTGGACCTTTTGTATAAGGCCCCATCCTTAAACCTTACTTAATCTTGTGTTATTACAAGATTACACATTGAGGAACATTTTAGGTTTAGAGTTTTAGAGAATTAGATCATAAAACATGAATTACATTCCACATTTAAACAATGTTGTTACATAAAAGATAGCATTCATTTTTCCATCAATAGAAACATATTTAAATTAAAACATGGATTCTTTCTTGATACTTACTTGACACTTTCATCATATCATGTACCAATCCCTTGACCTGTGAAAACATTTCAAAAACTTGGGATGAGTATAAAAAGCTCAGTAAGGGTTATAAAAAGTATGGAAAGGAAACATGAGTACATATATACATAAGAATGAAATCATACTTTACCCATAAAACACAAGAACTTTAACATACCTTATAAAATCATGAATAAATCATAGAAATCATAATACATAAAGGTAACTTGAGGCATTCATAACATTCTTTCATAGGTATTAACCCTCTTGGTTACGTTTGGAATACCCATCATAGTATATTACCTAAATCTCTTCAGAGAAACCTTAACGTTTAACTCTTTCACGTTACCCAATGCATTGGAGAGCTATATTGGGCTCACCCGCCCTTAGTTTATCATGGAACCACCCGTTTTTATAACAATTCCCAAGAACCATAAAATAATCATAGCACATAACTTAATCATAAAGGAAAGATAATATTCCCACACTGCAATAACAATATAACATTTTAAGATATTGAAATAATGAATCCATTCAAAAAACCATTTTCAAAACCATTTAAAACATTTAATAAAGAGATTTTTAAATAAAAGTGTCCCATACCACATTGAATATTTTAACATTTTAAACCATTAATATCCATATAAATAAATCCATAAAACAATTTTGAAAACATGGATATTAATGAGAAATATTTATAAGAATAAATCATTAAAACATTTAAAACGATATTTTAGTTAAAGGGTTTTTAACAAAATGAGAGACAATTGAATAAAATAATTGAGGAATAACATTTAATAATATCATGAGAATAAAGGTATTCATGATATAATATTCCAAAGGATAGTATATACACCATATAAGAGTGAATTGCTGCCTAACAACAATGAAGTCTAAATGGAAATGTAAATTGAGATGAGATCCATTATAAAGATGATATCCTTAAATTAAGGATAAATCAATCTCATTACTATATGAGAAAAATATAAATACACCCAATATCAGTGGATATTAAGTGTAAAATAATAAAATTTCATTCACACCTATTCAAATGATGACATATTCAATAACTACATGTTGAACCCAATGAAATCTAAATTGGGTTAAGAAGTTCCCTTGACAGCCAAACGACGTCACATCAAATTTTATAAAAAGAGTGGTTGAGAGAGATAAAGGGTGTCTCATTACATGGACATAAAATTAACAGCAATAAGGATATATAAGAACATATCCCCACATAATAAGATGAAAATTAAAAGACATAACAAAAGAAGTCTTTTAAAGAGAGGAGGGTGAAAGGTTCCCTTACCGATTTGGGTAACATTCAAAACGTACACCCCATGAAAGAAGAACTATACAACATTGATGTAAAAAATCATAAAAGAATGTATGTTACACAAATAGTAGAATAGTGGAAAATACATACACCACTCAAAAGGAAATATTGGCAAATGTAGCATGAATCTCATGAAAACACAAAGTGAGATAAAAAGCCCCTTACGAAATTCCGACAGCCTAACAACGCCAATTAAAACATCCAAAAAGGATTGATGAGAGAAAATATGGTCTCTCATCATATGAACATAATAAGTACAGTAATATTAATATAAAATAACATCCCAATCATAATAAAGATGAGCTTAAAAGGAATGACATAAAAGAGTGTACTTAAAAAGAAAGAGAGGGGTAGGATCCCTTACCTCGGGTCCGCCTTGACTCGATCATTCTTTAAACTCCTGAATAATAAACGTGAGTTAATTTCTACATGATAAAGAACATTTTAAAAGTTAATTATTCCTTTTATATCTCTTACTACCATGCTATGAACGCTATGTATTTTTTTTAAGTTAATAATGGTCTTTTTGTAGATCACTGCTACTTGAGTCAAAAATAAACTCTTTATAATTACAAGTTGTTCATGTGGTAAAATATATATTATATCCAGAATTATATTCATGATGTAGATATCATATATATCATATATATCCATTATATACATACATTTATAATATTACATAACATTTAGAGGTAATAAATAAAATGCACCGTTCATGGAGACGGAAAGCCGTACGTACGCATGAACGCTACATCCATTTCTATTTCTTATTTAATGGAATTAAAACATAATTATACATAATAGTATTATAATTCCATTATGGTATCAAATATAATATCATTATATCTATCCTTTATACGTACCATATATGGTATTAACGAATCAAATCACATTGAGGGGGTGGTAGTTCTCACTTCCTAAAATGAAGATATCACATTTAACCATAATGAAAACCATAAAGTTATGCCATAAATGAAAAATAGATAAGATTAAGTAAAACATAAAAATATTATATATCATATATAAATATAGTGTCATCTTAATGGCCACCCTTGAAGTTGTTATAAGAATATTGAACAATCATCGTTTCGTGAGGTAGAAATTCTCCATCCACAGAAACAGTATGCTATTTAACCATTAGATTAAGGAGTGTGTAAGTGTAGCTCGAAAAATTCTTATAAAAACATTCATGTATATTGAATTTACTGGTGATGTTACAAAACAAAAGAATAAAAATAGTTTAGGGGGTTGGAGAAGCAAAATAAAACAAAAGAACACAAGTGAAGACATTACCTTAAAATCGGGTATCTCTCTTTGATTTGAGCTCAAAGGCTTTCTTGGGAAGACTTCTGCCCAATGTGAGGCTTCTAGGAGTAAGAGAGGGATTCGGAGAGACAAAATGATCCAGGTTTGTCCGAGAAAAAGGCTTGATAGGTGTGGTTAAGGTGGTAGAGGTGGGGGCCTTTTATAAGAGGAGAGGAGGGGCACTCTTGGAATGTTACAAAATGTTACATTATTTTCAAAAGATTTTCGGATTTTAAAGGTCCCACATTGATGTAGTTAGAGGATAAGGTGGTAATGGTTCTAAATGTACTCATACAATTGGTCTTTGACAAGTTTAAGTTATAGTTTTACCATTATCTTTTCATTTTATTTAAATCCTTTATTAATGAGGTAATCGTTGCATCATCATGATGTCATAAATAATTATCTTTTTTTAATGTCTAAAATTTATAAAACAAATATCATGATTTATGAAATCTTTTTATATTTATAATTAATATTTATAGTCAAAAATATTACTTGTATAACCCCATTTAATTTTTTTTAGTAAAACAACTCATGCTTGTGACATTTTTATTTTAAATTTAAATAAAATGTTATTTATGTCATTTTCCAACCAAAGTGGCTCCATGGGGTCCCCAAGTTGACCCGTGGATTTTCTTGGTCACCAATGACACATACAATGAGTGTATTACATGTTTCTAGGTCATTTTAACTTATTAAAACATTATTTTTACCTTCAATTACACTAATTACCTCTAATCGCGATTATAAACATAAAAGTTACTATTCACCAAACATTTATTTTAATCCCATTGAACTACATTTTACATCCTAATGACAACCATGTATGTCGGATTCTTGAAATTCAAATCACAGAAGTCGTAAAGTTTCATTTAAACGAAAAATCAGTTTTTAAACTACCACTTAGTGGTTTCACTATTCATCAAAAATTGAAGTTTTTCAGAAAAATACCAAAAATTCACCCTAAGAAATATTTGATATTCCGAATTCAATAATGATTTCTATTTTACAAAATTAAAAAAATATATTTGTAGAATTAATTAATTTAATAATTAATTCCCGCTGTCAAAACAAATAGCGTGTTTTTAGGAAACAATATATATTAAAAGATTGACACTAGTTTAAGTCCAATTTCAAAGTGAAATTAATTCCAATGACTGCCATTAGATTAAATGGTAAAAATATATTCTAAATACAGTTTAATATAAATTAAAAATATAATCTATCCATATAAATAAATCATATTAAAAGAAGGTTTTGAATTAAAATTCAACAATTTCAATAAAAATGATCTTTATCAGAAAAATAACAAAATTTTACAAAAAGTAAAATTTGATATCCAGATTCTAAAGAAGGATTTTATTTTTTCAAACACAATATATAAAATTGTCAAAAGTATATTTAAAAAGGACTCTTAATCAAAAGGCAGTTAATCAACCTTTTAAAAAATATTAGAATATTTATGCTTAAAATTGGATTCATTTGCATTTTAAGTCTCTAAAATTTATTGGATAAAAGTAAAAATATTTGACAAACATATATAATCATTTTGTAGTTTGTTCCGTTAATTCCCACCATTATAATGGCTAGGTGTTAACTACCTTTTGAAATAGTATTATTTTATTATTAGAGTGTAACGTATGATTTCTATGAAACTCGTTGTTGTGTATTGGGTATGCCCTCGAGCATAGCATCCCCTTTAAAGTAATATTAATATTTTATTCAAAAATATGGATAAATATGAAAATGTCATATTCATTATTTTCCTGGGGTGTTACATCCTTCCCCCCTTTTGGGAATTGCGTTCTCACAATTTTAAAGTTGGGCTTGGAAGCTTCATTGAAAATCCCACATCGGAACAGGAGTCAGTAAAACTATCACACTAAAAGAATGGGATAGAAGTACAAATGTCACACGAGTTAACCCATACTAGGATTCCAAGTATTAAAATATGTATATAGAGGAGAAAACAAAGGGTCATGTTCTGATGAAGAGTGATTTTAAACATGTCTATGATAAAGTTAACAACAAGAAAATCACAAACTTGTGATGGGTTAAATGGTATTTGATTCCCCAGTAGGAAAAATTAACAGACAACATTTTTGTTTTAAGTTACTTTTCATTGAGGAATTTATTTATGAGCTTAGCTAAAACATAAGTAAGAATACTTAATTTTCATGTTGACTTTCAAATTTTACTATATTTCTTACATGAACTCATATTTTCTCTAAAAGACGAGTATTTAGGACGACTTGTTCACATTAAGAGATCTATAATCAACTTCTAGAGAATCTCCTAATCCATAAAAGAGAACTATATAATTCCCATGTCTTTAGAACTTAACCAAAACTAAAACCAAAAAGGATAGTATGAGATCAGATAATACCCAAAAAGGATAATCCTTTATATAAAAAAAATCTATTCTTAATCTCCAAATTTTTTCAAACAAAACCCAAAGTTCAACAAAGACCATTCAATAAACATCAATCCATAAAATTATAAAAAGTAAAACAAACTAAGATTGAAACCCAAAATGTATTAACCAGTAATTTCCTGAAATTAAAGGATCATATAAACCCAAATGGTTCTTTATAACTATATCCACAAAATAATGGATAATTATTCATTGAATAATATTTTCGTATATCAAACATCAGGGTTACTATAAAAAGTCTTCTAATGTAACCCCATCATCAAAAGAGACTTAATAAATCTAAGAATTTCACCATCCTGAAATATACCATAACTCTTGAATCCCTTATATGAGGACCTCTTACTCATTCAACATTATTCATGATCCGTTAGCCATTCCTTTTCAACTTATTCTGAAATACTTCTTTCCTATAAAAAAATCCTGAATCATATCCTCAGATTCCAATAATAAGAAAACATATGTTAGGAAATAATCCATACCTTTCATTCTTCATTGTTAGTTTCTTCATCCTCAATCTTAATGGATTTAGGTATTGGTAAATGAATATTTGTACGACCTTGGTAACCCCATTCCTGAAACTTCTTCGTAGGACATGTGTTTGCATAATGACCATGCACAACACATTTAAAACATTCTATTGATCCTTCAAAAAGAAATTCCTTCCCATTCCGGGAGTCAACTAGATGCTTCCTTTTTCCATGGCAGGTTCTTGCTTTATGACCTTCATTTCCACACCTATAGAATCTTTCTGTACCTTTGAAACATTTCCTATGTGTTTCGTTCCACATATTTGACACATAGGTTTTTGAACATACATACATTAATGATTATTACCTGAATTCCGTAGGGATTTGTTTCTCGCATATACGATGCCTTTTAAAAATCACTAAGGTTCAGGTGGTCAATCATGACTCTAGATAGTTGGTTGAGGATAACCACAAGAGTTCTCATTGCAGCTCCCATATCATTTAGTTGTTCTTTCATAAAACCGTCACAGTTTTCTTCAAATCTATTGTTACTTTCGTGCCTGCTAGATTCAGCCATGTACTAAAACCGAAAAGGTCAGTGTGAGTATATTAGTAAAATCATCAAATAAAAAAGTGGAAGATAAACCCCAATATATACATATCCAAGTTATCTAAAACTCATTCTAACTTTCAAAAAAAATGATGACTCCGTCTAATATATTAACCATTGTGGTTATACACAACTTGTCACTTTTTCTTACACAACACTCTAACCTCTGAAGTTATCTAAACCGACCTATGATACCAACTATAAGGCCCCAACCTTAAAACTTACTTAATCTTGAGTTATTACAAGATTACACAATGAGGATCTTTTTAGGTTTATAGTTTTAGAGAATTAGATCATAAAACTTGCATTACATTCCACATTTAAACAAAGTGGTTACATAAAAGATAGTATTCATTTTCCCATCAATGGAAACATATTCAAAATAAAACATGGATTCTTTCTTGACACTTCCTTGACACTATCATCATATCATGTACCAATCCCTTGCCCTGTGAAAACATTTCAAAAACTTGGTATGAGCACAAAAATCTCAGTAAGGGTTATAAAAAGTATGGAAAGGAAACATGAGTACATATATACATAAGAATGAAATCATACCTTACCCATAAAACATAAGCACTTTAACATACCTCAAAAAATCATGAATAAATCATAGAAATCATATGACATAAAGGTAACTTGAGGCATTCATAACATTCTAACATAGGGAGTAACCCTCATGGTTACGTTTGGAATACCCATCAAAGTATATTCCCTAAATATTTTCGGAGAAACCTTAACATTTAACTACTTCATGTTACCCAATGCATTGGAGAGCTATATCGGGCTCACCTGCCCTTAGTTTATCACGGAACAACCCGTCTTCATAACAATGCCCAAAACCATAACATAATCATAGAAAATAACTTAAGAATAATGGAAAGATAATATTCCAACATTGCAATAACAATATAACATTTTAAGATATTTAAATAATGAATCCATTCTAAAAACCATTTCCAAAACCATTTAAAACATTTAATAAAGAGATTTTTAAATAAAAGTGTCCCATACACATTGAATCTTTTTAAATTTTAAACCATTAATATCCATATAATTAAATCCTTAAAACCATTTTGAAAACAAGGATATTAATGAGAAATATTTATAAGAATAAATCATTAAAACATTTAAAATGGTATTTTAGTTAAAGGGTTTTTAACAAAATGAGAGAAACTTGAATACAATAATTGAGGAATAAAATTTAATAATATCATGAGAATAAAGGGATTCATGATATAATATTCCAAAGGACAGTATATACACCATATAAGAGTGAATTGGTGCATAACAACAATGAAGTCTCAATGGAAATGTAAATTGAGATGAAATCCATTATAAAGATGGTATCCTTAAATTAAGGATAAATCAATCTCATAACTATGTGAGACAAATATAAATACACCCTATATAAGTGGATATTAAGTGTAAAATAATCAAATGTCATTCAAACCTATTAAAAGGATGACATATTCAATAACTACATGTTGAACCCAAAGAAATCGAAATTGGGTTAGGAAGTTCCCTTGACAGCCTAACGACGTCACATCAAATTTTAGAAAAAGAGTTGATGAGAGAGATAAAGTGTATCTCATCACTTGGACATAAAATTTACGGAAATAAGGATATATAAGAACATATCCCCATATAATAAGATGAAAATTAAAATACATAACAAAATAAGTCTTTTAAAGAGAGGAGGGTGAAAGGTTCACTTACCAATTTGGGTAACTTTCGAAATGTACACCCCATGAAAGAAGGACTATAAAAAATTGATGTAAATATTCATAAACTAAATTATGTTACACAAAGAGTAGAATAATGGAAAATACATAAACCACTAAAAAGGAAAAATTGGCAAATGTATCATGAATCTGAAGAAAACACAAAGTGAGATAAAAAGCCCCTTACGAAATTCCGACAGCCTAACGACGCCAATTAAAACTTCCAAAAATGATTGATGAGAGAAAATAGGGTCTCTCATAATATGAGAATAAACATTACAGTAAGATTAATATAAAATAAAATCCCAATCATAAGAAAGATGATCTTAAAAGGAATGACATAAAAGAGTGTACTTAAAAAGAAAGAGAGGGGTAGGATCCCTTATCTCGGGTCCGACTTGACTCGATCATTTTTTAACCTCCTGAATAATAAACTTGAGTTAATTTCTAATTTCATAAGAACCTTTTCCAAGTTCATTATTTCTTTTATATCTCTTACTACCATGCTATGAACACTATGTATTTTTTTAAGTTAATAATGGTTTTTTTGTACATCATTGCTACTTGGGTCAAAAATAAACTCTTTATAATTACAAGTTGTTCATGTGGAAAAATATATATTATATCCAGAATTATATTCATTATGTAGATATCATATATATCATATATATATCCATTATATACATGCATTTATAATATTACAAAACATTTAGAGGTAATAAATGAAATGCACCGTTCATGGAGACGGTAAGCCGTACGTACGCATGAACGCTACTTCCATTTCTATTTCTTATTTAATGGAATTAAAACATAATGATACATAATATTATTATAATTACAGTACGGTATCATATATAATATCATTAAATCTATCCTTTATACGTACCACATATGGTATTAACGAATCAAATCACTTTGAGGGGGCGGTAGTCCGCACTTTCTAAAATGAAGATATCGCGTTTAACCATAATGGAAACCATAAAGGTATTCCATAAATGAAAAATACATAAGATTAAGTAAAATATAAACATATTATATATCATATATAAATATAGTTTCATCTTAATGTCCACCCTTGAAGGTGTTAGAAGAATATTGAACAATCATCGTTTCGTCAGGCAGAAATTCGACATCCATGGAAACAGTATGCTATTTAACCATTAGATGAAGGTGTGTGTAAGTGTAGCTCAAATAATTATTATAACAACATTATAATATATTTAAAATACTGTTTTTGTTACAAAAGAAAAGAATACAAAGATTTTAGGGGGTTTGAGAAGCAAAATAAAACAAAAGAACACAAGTGAAAAAATTACATTAAAATAGGGTATCTCTCTTTGATTTGAGCTCAAAGGCTTCATTGGGAAGACTTCTGCCCACAGTGAGGCTTATAGGAGTAAGAGAGGGATTTATAGAGACAAAATGAGCAGGTTTTGGCCGAGCCAAAGGCTTGAGAGGTGTGGGTAAGGTGGTATAGGTGGGGGCCTTTTATAAGAGGAGAGGAGGGGCACTCTTGGAAAGTTACAAAATGTTACTTTTTTTTCAAATGAGTTTCGGATTTTAAAGGACCCAAATTGATGTAGTTCGAGGTTAAGGTGGTAAGGGTTCGAAATATACTCATCCAATAGGTCTTTGACAAGTGTATGTTATAGTTTTAACATTATCTTTTCATTTTATTTAAATCCTTTATTAATGAGGTAATCGCTGCATCATTATGATGTCATAAATAATTTAATTTATTTAATGTCTAAAAATTTAAAAACAAACATCATGATGTAGGAAATCATTTTAGATTTCTAATGATTATTAATAGTCAAAAATATGACTTGTATAACCCCATTTAAAATTTGTTTTAGTAAAACAACACATGCTTGTGACATTTTTATTTTAACTTTAAATAAAAAGTTATTTATGTCATTTACCATCCAAAGTGGCTCCATGGGGTCCCCATGTTGACCCATGGATTGTATTGGTCGGACATGACACATCCAATTAGGGTAGGACATGTTTCTAGGTCATTTCATATTATTAAAACATTAGTTTTACCTTAAATTACACTAATTACCTCTAATCGCGATTAAAAACTTAAAAGTTACTATTCGCCAAAAATTTATTTTAATCCCATTGAACCACATTTTACATCCTAATGAAAAACATGTATGTATGATTTTTAAAAATCAAATCATAGAAGTGGTAAAGTTTCATTTAAACGAAAAATCAGTGTTTAAACTACCACTTAGTGGTTTCACTATTCATCAAAAATTGATGTTTTCAGATAAATAGAAAAAATTCTCCCTAAGATATATTTGAGATTCCGAATTAAATAATGATGTATATTTTACAAAATTCAAAACATATATGTTGAATTAATTAATTTAATAATTAATTCCCGTTGTCAAAACAAATAGCGCGTTTTTAAGAAACATGATCTATTAAAAGATTGACACTAGTTTAAGTCCAATTACAAAGTAAAATTAATTCCAATGACTACCATTAGATTAAATGGTAAAAATATATTCGAAATAAACTTTAATATAAATTAAAAATATAATCTATCCATATAAATAAATCAGATTAAAAGTAGGTTTTGAATTAAAATGCAACATTTTCAATAAAAATGATCTTTATCGGAAAAATAAAAAAACTTTACACAAGTAAATTTTGATGTCCAGATTCTAAAGTAGGAATTTATTTTTTCAAATAAAACATATAAAATTGTCAAAATTTTATTTAAAAAAGGTTCTCAATCAAAAGGTGGTTAATCGACCTTTTATAGAATATTAGAAGATTTATGCTTAAAATTGGATTTCATTTTCATTTTAAGCCTCTAACATTTATTGGATAAAAGTAAAAATATTTGACAAATATATATAATCATTTTGTCGTTAGTTCCATTCATTCCCGCTATTATACCGGCTAGGAGTTAACTACCTTTTAATATAGTATTATTTTATTATTAGAGTGTAACGTAAGATTTCTAAGAAACTCGTTGTTGCGTATTGGGTACGCCCTCGAGCATAGAATTCCCTATAAAGTAATATCAATATTTTATTCAAAAATATGGATAAATATGAAAATGTCATATTCTTTATTTACCTGGGGTGTTACATTTTGTGGATTCCATTTGAGTTAGAAAGGGTCCCAAATGTGTCTGTGAATGTTTGGGGCCAAGAAAAATTATTTTTGGCGAAACTGGCCAAGTTGCATCCTTGGTGCACCATTTTCATAACCATGAAGATGGTGTTTTTCCAGACAGAGCCACCTCCCATTGTTGGCACATGACTATTTTTCAAAACCATGAAACTTCCCTTAAAACCTTGTTAAAAATGATTAGTTTTCACAGGCTTTTTCAAACCATGTGGAAAAACTATGCACATTCCCTTTTTCAGATTAATTTTTACATGTTTTCCCTTAATGATATATTATCCTTCCTTCTTCATCTTAATATGATAATCGGCGGTATTAAACCCTTTCTCTAACAAATTATAGATTTTAAAGGGAAAAAGATATGGATAAAGAGATATCCATCATCTGATATCCAATAAATCTTCCATTCATTATGTTGGATGTGAAACATTAAGTACTCGAGTCCATTTATGCATATCCTCCTCTCTCTTGATCTCGAAAAAGTTATTGGGGTATGATAGTTCTTCTCAATTTCTTAGATCTACTATGACCTGATCCAAATCAAGGGCCAATAACAGAGAAGGAGAGTCTTAAAATCCTAGGTTGGGTGGATTATAACTCATCCCTCAGGTTTTTTCATTTTTGGAATTGTCATATGGGGCCCTCCACTTTCATTAGTTTTCATTTATAGAAATTATATGCCATAAATGTCATTTCAGTGTTTTGACACGTTTGATCAACCATTCAAGTGGGCCTTGGATTAACCTTCGTAAGTGTATGAATTTCTATATTAAATGTATTTTTTATAATGAGTATTTTAAAATGGAAACTACCATGTATGCTCACCACTTGACATACCTAATGTCAGTGCTTCAACATGAATATAAAATGCCAAATGTGGATTGGATATAATACAGACTATATGACTTAGACTATAATGTAAATGAATATTATGTTGCATATTTTTAACACCTGTCACCACATTAATGGAAGTTAGTGGAATGAGACTCAAATATTGAATATTCATTTAATTAATTAATTGAATGGTTGAATGTTACTTTTACTTGTCTCACTAATGAAAGGAAAGGCTTGAACCAAATGACTTGATTAAAATGATAAATGCTACTTAACCTTGTGACTATAATGAAAGGCAAGGGTTGAAGAAAATTTATTCATTTAATGGTTTCATGCTACATGAAAATGTCACACTAATGAAAGGAAAGGCATGAACCAGATTACTTGATTAAAAGGTTTCATGATACATGCCATTATCACACTATTGAAAGGAAATTCTTGAACCAAAATACATGATTAAATGGTTTCATTTTAATTGAACATATCACACTAACGAAAGGTAAGGGTGGAACCAAATGAAATATTACATGACTTCATAATCAAATAGGAATGGCCTCACCCAAGATCCCCTTGGATTCTGATCATAGAATGCCCTGAGCCCTTAGGAACCCCATTCTGATTTAATTATACAACTTTTATAGGTTTAGACACATCTATATATCAATCCATGTATATTATATAGATGCACGATATGACACATTAGGATACCATAAATATCATTTCAGTATGCCTTGGATACACTACTTGGATCCATCATTGATAAGTAGGTTCCGTGGTTAAAGCCCATTGGGGACAATCATTTCTTATCCCCATTTTACCATTCCTGAAATCTTTAGACCCAGTATGTGTCTCATTATGGAATTACATGGACTATCCTCATTGGATTACACTGTTTCCCCATTCAAGGATAAAATTATTACTGAGTTGGGAATCCTTGAGGTCTAAATTTCCTTGGTTAATAACATGGGACTTCATTATTAAATATCCTTACAGGTTTCCTTGTTACATCTTGTAACCTTTTCAATTGATAAAATGTGACATATTTATGAATTGGTAATAATAAATTAATGCATTGTTTACATGTTTAAACACCAGCTGAGGGATAAAGAATGTACTTGGGTATTTATTTACATTATACTTCTTTAATTTTATACTCATGCTTGCACACTATTACATTTCCATTACATGTGTTGGAGGTAATAGAACCCATTAGTGGTGGCCATTGAGATTTATCTCATACCCTATCTGGGCATCGTTTGGTTCCCAGGGTAGATTACATGGTTGTTGGTGCTCATAAAGGGAATCATACGGCTTCAATCACATGATTTCTTGATGTTTAGGATGGATCATGATAGAAGATGGTAGATATATAGCTCGGGATGCTTGGGAGAGTCAATTTATTTCATTATTACTCTTTTAGAACATGTTATGCCTACTCTCTTGTACCCATGTTTTCTAGTTTTATAGTTTCATGTGATATCATCATTTGTTGTTGTATGTTGAATGATATTTGAGTTGTTTATGTTGTTTTTACTGTTGTCTGAATTTTTCCATTGTCCATTCTATTTATTTATATTGCTTACACTATTTACCATTTTTTACATTTATCTTCTCACCTACACTTTGGTAATGAGGGCATAGTCTCCCCACTGGAGGACCATAGGTTCTTGCTGCTTGTCGGAAGCCTCGGGAATTTGAGGAGATGTGCATGAGGCCATGTGGCCCACCTGTCTTATGGAACCTGTAATGCCCCAACCGTAGTTACCCATAGTCAGTGCATTATTACATAACATTGGAATCATACATGGAATCATGTCCCAAATGACCGATTAGTTTAGTAGCCTTGGAAGTACTAAATACACTCATAAGTTTTACATTACATCATGAAATAAAAACATCAAGAACATTTCATACCCTTTTTAAACACACTTATATCCTTAGCCTATCCCTATAGGTCAACCATAAAATACTTTTTCACATCCAGGGAAAAATAAAATATAGAGAGGGGTGAGATCAGATGCTCAGTAATGATAACTATATTAACAAAAACTTTCATAAATAAGCATAAACATTGAAGGAAATGTATAAGACTAAAAGAAAAGCCTTTTAAACATAAACATAATCTTAATATGGAAAAGATAAAATCAAATAATTCCATTTACTTATTCACATGGATATTCTAGAAGTCTAATAATCACATGCAATATAAATAGCTGCTTTCATAATGATGTAATGTATAATTCCAGACTTCATAACCATATAGTCAAGGCCTTGTGCCATGACTACAAGTAAGATTTTGCCAAAGCCTTGTGCCAAGACACTAGTTTGGCTCGTGAGACCTACTGATGCATTGATGATCTCTAGTGGAATCCACCCATCACTTACTAAGTCTAATTAATTCTTCAGATGAAAAGGTTTAAACATAACATAAACATTCATATTAAAACAAGCATACAAAATGTCAATACTTTATCCATTAACCATGAATGGTATAAAAATTACACATCCATAGAAAAAAATATCACAAAACCTTCAATATAGTATGAAAGATTAGTATCATAATAAATCAACCTCGATCAAGAATAATATCCCATAAAATATGGTGACATAGTTGAAAATGATCAGTAAAAATATTTGAGAGAAATATCCCTTTTTCATGAAAACATTTAAAAGTATCATTATTTATCAAGAATCCATTTAAAATTGATTTTTGAATCAATGTGTCCCATACCACATTGAATCTTTTGAAATGAATTAACATTTTGAAACATTCATTTCCATATAAATAAATCCTTAAAACCATTTTTAAATAACGGCCATTAATAAGAATTATTTAGAGGAATGAAATTTTAAAACATTTAAAATTATATTTTAGTTAGAGTTCCTACGCAAATGAGAGATGATTGAATACAAATAATTGAATTAATAATAAATATATAATATCATGAGGATAACAGGATTCAGAATATACTATGTCAATCTACATTTTCTACACCATAAAAAATTGAATTGGAATATGAAAAAAAATAAGTATCAATGGAATGTAAATTGAGATGAAATCCATAATAAGGACCATATACTTAGGTTAAGAATAAATAAATGACATAATTATGTGTGAAAAATATAAATAAACTCAATATGATTGGATAGTCTGTGTAAATAAATCATAGGACATTCACACATATTCTAGTAAAGACAACACCATTGACTTGGATGTTTAACTCAATAAATGGGAATTGAGATAAGATTCTTCTTATCAAGTTCATATCAATGACTTGAGAAATTATCAATGGAGTGATTATGTGTATCAATATTATATCCACACAAAGTGGATTGTAAATTACTACATAAATAATAAATAGTGATCCCGCACATAATCTTGGTGTAAGAATAATCAGTGAAGCAAGTGTAAAGCCCATTGGGTGGAAATTGAAATTTGAAATTCCCTTACCAATTTGGTATCTCACGAAACATAAACCCCATGAAAGAAGGATCATACAATGAAGATGTAAAAAACAATAAATTAAAGTATATTACACAAATAATACAATCATGGGCAATAAATATACCACACAATAAAAAATAGTGGCTAATATAGCATGAATCTCACAGGAATAAAAAGTGAGATGAACCCCCCCTTATCACGTTGTAATCAATCGAGTTATATGAAAAAAATTTAATAAACACAAAATGAATCACAAAATAAAATTATTTTATAGAGAATCATGATAATATATATCAAATTTTAGTATACAATACACCACATTAAATAAATAAGTGGCTAACAAAAGAAATCTCCTGGAATTAAAAGTGAGAAAAGAAACATCTTACCTCAAGTCCTACTTGTCTTGTATGTACCATGTTTTCCCTGAATATGAAACATAAGTTATTTTATACTTTTTTAAGAACAATTTTCAAGTTTTCTATTCCATTTATATCACTTATTACCTTTCTGTAACAATTTTCTAATTATTTGTGTTCATATTGGATATTTTATCAATGTTCGGAACTCGAGTAAAAAATGAACTAGATATAATTACAATATGTCCATGTGGTCAATGGTCCAATATCTACAGAATGATTTAAATGATTTAGATATCATATATATATTATATATCCAGAATATATATGTATTTATAAATGTACATAACATTTGGAGATAAGAATTGAAATGCACCGTTCATTGAGACGGTAAGTCGTACTTACGCATGAACGCTACTTTAGTTTCTATTTGGTATTATATGGTATTTAAAACATAATTATACATAATTATATTATAATTCCAGTATAATATCATATATAATATAATTACTCCATTCTTTATACATCCCTCATAAGGCATTAACGAGTTATATCACTTTAATGGGGGCGGTAGTCCGCACTTCCTCAAATGAAATTATCACGTTTAATGATAATGGAAACCATAAATATATGCTATAAATGTAAAATACAGAAGCATAAAAAAACATAAACATAATATATATCATATATAAATACAGTTTCAGATTAATGACCACCATGAGAGGTGGTAGGAGATAATTGAACAATAATCATTTCGTGAGGCGTTTGTTTTCCATCCACAGAAACAGTGTGTTCTTTACACATTAGATGGAGGAATATGTAAGTGTAATTCAAATACATATAAAAAAACAACCAAGTATATTAAGGATAATTTTATGGTGATAAAATAAAATAATAAAAATACTTTAGTGGTGGGAGAAGAAAAATAATAGAAAATAAGTTAAGGGAAACCATTACCTTTAATTTGGGTAACTCCCTTTGGTTTGAAACAAAGGGTATTCTTGAAGTGACTAATGCCTAAAGTAAGGCTTCTAGGTGTAAGAGAGGGATATTAAGAGATTATTTGGGTAGGGTTATGACGAACCAAGGGGCTCCATAGGTGTGAGTAATGAGTTTTAAGTGGTGTCCATTTATAAGGGAGAGGAGTGGTTCTTTAGGAATGTTTGAAAATGTTATTTTATTATCAACATATATTCGGTTTCAAAAGGTCCAAAAATAATTAAATTCTAATATAAGATGATTCATGTTAGAAATAAAATCATCCAAAAATAATTGGACTTGTTTTGGATATTTTGTTATATTAATAATCTTATTTATTTAAATCTTTTATTAATGAGGTGAATACTGAACCATTATTGTGTTATAAATAATTTATTTTATTTGATCTCCAAAAATGATAAAAAATATACCTTAATGTATGAAATCTTTTTATATTTCTAATAAATATTTATATTAAAAAATTTGACTTATATAACCCCATGTAAAAATTGATATACTAAAAGATATTTCTTAATGTCGTGTTTGTCTTTACTTTAAGTTAATTAAAATAAAGTGTCATTATCACTTTTATGTTGCTCCATGGGGTCCCAAAATCTACCAAAGGATGCCCATGGTCTTCCATGATTCACACAATAAGGTTAGGACAAGTGTTAAGGTAATTTATTATTATTATAATATTCTTTTTACCTAGAATTACCCTATTTACCATTAACCGCTGTAAATAAATGTCAAAAGTTAGTATTCACTAAAAAATATTTTCATATTATTGAACCTCATTTTACTTACTAATAACAACCATGTATGTATAATTTTCGAAATTCAATTCACATAAGTGGTAAAATCCATTTAAATGACAAAGTCATTTTTTAACTACTACTATGCGGTTTTACTATTCATCAAAAATTGAATTTTTACAGAAAAATACCCAAAATTCAGCCAAGATATATTTGATATTCGGAATTCAAAAATAATTTCTATTTTAAAAAATTCAAAACATTGATGTTTCATTAATTACTTTAAAATTAACTCCCGTGGTCAAAACAAATTGAATGTTTTTAAGAAACAATAACTATCAAAAGATTAACACTTGATTAATTATAATTACAAAGTGAAATTAATTATAATGACCAACATTGGATTAAATAGTAAAAATATAATATAATTATACTAATAAACCATTAAAATTTATAATTGAACACTAAAATTTAATTTGATTAAAAAAGTTTTTTTCAATTAAAATTTAGTATTTTTCACTATTTGCCCAAATAAGAGAGTTATAAAAAAACACCAAAAATTTATCAAACTAAATTTTAATGTATTGATTCTAAAGAATAAGTTTATTTTTTCCAATTCAATATATAAAAGTGTCAATGATTGGATTTAAAAAGGATTCTCTAATAAAAAGTTGTAAAATTGAATTTTTTGAAAAAATACTTCCTTTATCTAAAAAATGAATTTGTTGTTATATTATGTCTAATAAATACCTAATATGGATGTTAAAATTATATGGAATATACAAAATTCTGAATTCAGTTAATACTACTCATAACTACTTTGGAATGGCTAGTTTGGTAAGTCATCGCGCGCTCGAACTCAGTGTTGTCTGAGCTGCAAGCTATTGAATTACATTAAAGAGAAAATGTTCTATGAAACCTTAGGGTGTTACATTCTCCCCTCCATAAATAAATGGTATCCTAAATGTTTAATCTTGGGATTGAAAACAATGGTTTTGAAATTTTAAAATATCTTAGTTGAAATCCCCCATCGAAAATGGATTAATGAGGAATCTATTTTAAAATAAATAAATTTAAGTATGAAGGTTACTTAAAATAACACATTCTAGGGTTCTATATAAAAAAACATGGATATTGAAGAGAAAACTAATCATCATGTTCGGGTGGAGAGAGATCAAGAATATTTATAGGATAATGTTGACGATCTGAAAGCCATAAACTTGTGATGGGTTGAAAGGTCATTGATTACCCAGTAGGAAAAGTAAACAAAAAATATTTTTGGTTTACCTTCCTTTTCATAAATCTGATGAATTTCTTATGATATTTAATAAGAGTATAAGGATATATCCTAACATTACAATTATATCTTCATCGATTAATAAATTTCTACCACAAACTCATCTTTTCTCCAAACGATGAGTGTTTAAGATGACTTGGTTACACCTGAAGCGCTACAATTGACTTATAGAGAATCACATAATCCACAAAGGATGAACTATATATTTCCTTTTTCATTAAATATTAACCAATACCAAAATGGTTATTACATGATTATATGATCCCCAAAAGGACAATCCTTTATTGAAAGAAATACTACTCTTAATCTCTATAATTTAAACAAAAAATACCCAAATTTCAACAATTACTCTTTAGTGAAAAATTGTACATAATAAAATTCAATATAATCTTAATTAATATTGAAACCCAGTACTCATAAGGAATTGATTACATAGTCTTCCACGTTAAATTGTATCTCTAAATAACATTGACTACTCTTAAAGTCACATTCATAAAAGTAATTAACTAAATCACATATTCTCTATGATAGGATAATCGTTTCCATAAATAACTCAAATTTCTATAAACACACAATAAATACATTGGAAATATCCACCATTTCTACTCAAATTAAATCCTATAATATTCTATTTCCCTTTGGCATATAGTGTTCCCAACAATTTGAATGTCATCCAAAATAACATTTATCGTATAATCACGAAATCATTTTCCTAAAATAAGGATATACATTAGATAATACATATTTTCCCAAATCAAAATTATCAAATCATTTAACTAAAAGAATTAGTCACAATAATCAGGGACTTCATGTAGTCCAGTGGTAACTGATAAATCCCAATCGCACTCTAGATGTGGGTTCGATTCCCACAACTTTGTCCGACGTGACGGGTTTCCACACGGTCTGTGTGTTTTCCATTTTCAAAAACCCTATTTCATAACATTCCCAAAATGAGATAAATTAATCAAAATAACCATAACATAATTTAACCACAAATGTTTTCTCATACATCACTTTTTTATCCCAAAAATTAATAACATGTACTTGCATCAAATTAAAGGATCATATAAACCCAAATGTGTTTTTATAACTATATCCAAAAAAAGACAATTCTTCCTCAAATAGCATTTTTACATAACAAACTGCATTGTTACACATACAATAGAATATTCTTACAATGTAATCCCATACTTTAAACATTTCTCCATACATTTATTTCCACATAGATTTTTCCTTGAATTAAGGGTTATCCTATTGAATAGAGCATATTCTCATGTGATGAAAAAGTCCTGTATATTTAAGACAAATGCCTGTAATTGAATTCTTAGGATCATTTTTATTTTTATCTATAGTATTATTCATTTTTCCTTATCAATTATTTACTTTATGTCCTCATTTCACACACATAAAGAATTTTATTATTCCATTGCGTTACTTTCCAAGGAGTATTTTTTAACATCTAAAAGATGGATGCTGAGATTTATTTTCTCCATTGTCTCTACTACTGGAGCTCTTATCATTTATCACCTTTATCTACTAAATTGAGTCCGGGATTTGGGTAATATTTATGTTGTTGATCATATTTTGGGAAAAACTTATTCTGCATGAACATGATATCTTTTATGCCTATCAACATTCCATTTTTTTTCTCATTTCCACCACCTTTCCCACCTTGAACATCCTGATCAAAGTTACTATGACATTCTTGGCATCCATCCATTGACTAAAACCTGAAAGAATTTTGTGAGTAACAATAGACATAAAATCATTTAAAGAATATCATGACACATTATTTTTAAGATGAAACACATTAGGATTAACCAAGGTCATTTATTCTCATCTTATATTAAAATAATTCAAATAGGGTTGTAAAGAACATGTAAATTATCCTAATTCATATCCCCCAAGAGTGTTCTAACCAAGATTACAACAAGGCATGTTTTCCTATACCAGGATACCTAGGGTCAATCCTGAAACACCTTATCGGAGTTTTCACTCCTAGGTATATATGTGCCAGAGCCGTCTCTACCTGATTGTATCCATAAATGGATTTATTGCATGTGAAACCCACATAATAATTACATTACCAAATTGTTTGGATGTTCTTCTATATTAGTCCTCAATGTCTATCATTGGGTAGTGTTTCCTAATCAGAGATTTTTTCCTAAATATAGATTATCAGGTTTGTACTAAACCTCCCTCTGATACCCACCCTAATTCACTGCCCCCAGTTACCTAGAGTAGGTGCATTATTACATAACATTGACATGATACATGGAATCATGTCCCGAAAGGCCAATCAGTTTAGTAGCCATGGAACTACCAGATACACTCATATGTTTTCCATTAAATAAGGAAATAAAAACATCAACAACATTTCTCCCCCTTTTTAAACAAACTTATATCTTTATCATATCCCAGTAGGTTAACCATAAAATACTTCTTCACATCCTGGGAAAATTGAAACATAGAGAGGGGTGAAACTAAATGATCTGTAAGGATAACAATATAGAAGAAACTTTCATAAATAAGCATAAATATTTAAGGCAATGTATAAGACTACAAAAAAACCTTTTAAACATAAACATCAACATAATATGGAAAAGATAAAATCAAATAACTTTATTAACTAATTCACATAGATATTATACATGTCGAATAATCACATGAAACATAAATATCCACTTTCATAAAGATAGAATGGATAATTCTAGACTTAATAACCACATAGTCAAGGCCTTTTCCCAATACTACAAATAAGATTTTGTCAACGCCTCATGCGAGGACAATAGTTTGTATCATGAGACCAACCAATGCATCAAGGAGATATATCGGGCTCCACCCATCACTTAATAAGTCTCATGTATTCCTCATATGAAAAGGTTTAATATTAACATAAACATTCATATTAAAATTGTCATAAGAAATTTCAATATTTTATCCATAATCCATGAATGGTATAGAAATAAAAAATCCACAGTCAAACATATAAAAAATCCTTCAATAGAGTATAAAACATTTGTATTGTAATAAATCAACCTTGATCAAGAATAATATCCCATAAAGGATGTTGACATAGTTGAAAATGATCTGTAAAAATCTTTTAGAGAAGTATCCCTTTTCCTGAAAACATTTAAAAGTGTCATTATTCATCCAGAACCCATTTAAAATAGATTTTTGAATCAAAGTGTACCATAACACTTTGAATATTTTTAAAGAAATTAACATTATATAAAATTCATGTATATATAAATAAATCCTTAAAATCCTTTTTAAACCATGAACATTAATGAGAATGATTTAAAAGAATAAAATTTTAAAACATTTAAAATGATATTTTAGTTAGATATCCTATTAAAATGAGAGATGCTTGAATACAAATAATTGAATTAATAATAAAATTTTAATATCATGAGAATAACGGGATTGATGGTATACTATATAAATGTACATTATATACACCATATAAAAATGAATTGGCGTATCAAAACAAAGAAGTCTCAATGGAATGTTAATTGAGATGATATCCCTAATAAAGACCATATTCTTAGGTTAAGAATAAATCATTGAAATAATTATGAGGGACAAATATAAATACATTAAATATGATTGTATATTCATTGTAAATAAATCATAGGACATTCACACATATTCTTGTAAAGACAACACCAATGACTTGGATGTTTAACTCAATTAATGGGAATTGAGTAAAGATTACACTTATCAAGATCATATCAATGAATTGAAAAATTATCAATGGAGTGATTATGTGTATCAATAGTATATCCACACAAAGGTGAGTTTAAATTAATACATAAATAATAAATAGTGATCCCATACATAATCATGGTGGATGAATAATCAATGAAGCATGTGTAAATCCCAATGAGTGGAAATTGAAATTGGAAATTCCCTTACCGATTTGGTATCTCACGAAACATACACCCCAGGAAAGAAGGATCATTCAATGAAGATATAAATACTGATGAATTGAAGTATATTACACCTAGGATACAATCATGGGTATTAAATACACCACACAATAGGAAATATTGGCTAATATAACTTGAATATCACAGGAATAAAAAGTGAGATGAAAACCCATTATCACGTTGTAATTAATCCAGTTGTATAAAAAAAGTTAATAACCACCAAATGAATCATAGAATGACATGAATGTAAGTTGAGTCATGATAATATATATCAAATTTTTTTAAACAATACACCACATGCAATAAATAGGTGGCAGTTAATGGAAATCCCACGGAATTAAAAGTGAGATAAGAAACCCCTTACATCAAGTCCGACTTGTCTTGTATGTTCCTTGTTTTTTCATAATAATAAACATAAGTTAATTTCACTTTAATAAGAACATTTTTCAAGTTTATTATTTATTTGATATCACTTACTGCCTTTCAAAAACAATTAGGTAATTATTGAGTTCATATTGGGAATTTTATTGATGTTCCGAACTTGAGTCCAAAATGAACTTGTTATAATTACAATTTTCCATGTGTTCAATGGTCCATTATCTCAAGAATTATATAAAAGATTTATATATCATATATATATATATATATTATATCTATAATATATATGAATTTATAACAGTACATAACATTTGGAGATAAGAAATTAAATGCACCATTCATGGAGATGGTAAGCAGTACGTACGCATGAACGCTAAATTAATTTCAATTTTTTATTTTATGGGAATTAAAACATAATAAAACAGTGGTATATTATAATTAAATTATAATATCATATATATTATAATTAATTCTGTTTTTTATAAGTCCCACATAAGGCATTAACGACTCATATCACTTTGAGGGGGTGGTAGTCCGCACTTCCTCAAATGAAATTAACACGTTTACCCATAATAGAAACCATAAAGGTTCACTATAGATGGAAAATAAAGAATAATAATAAAACATAAAAATAAAATATATCATATATAAATACAGTGACATCTTAATGGATACCATGAGAGGCGGTAGGAGATAATTGAATAATCATCGTTTCGTGAGGCGTTAGTTTGATATCCACAAAAACAGCGTGTTATTTACCCATTAGATGGTGGTGTGTGTAAGTGTAGTTAGAATAACTCTCATAAAAACATCCTTGTATACTGATGATAATTTTTTAGTTATAAAATAAAGGAATAAAAATAGTTTAGGGGTAGGAGAAGTAATATAAAAAAAGAAGTTAAGAGAAACCATTAACGTTAATTTGGGAAACTCCCATTGGTTTGAAACAAAAGGTCTTATTGATGTAACTTATGCCTAAGTTAATGATTATAGGTGAAAGATAGGGAACTTGATAGGTTATTTGGGAAGGGGTTGGATGAGCCAAGGGGCTTTAGAGGTGTGAGCAATGGGTTAGATGTGGTTTCCTTTTATAAGGGAAAGAAGGGACTCTTTTGGAATATTTGAAAATGATATTTTATTATAAACTTATCTTCGGTTTCAAAATGTTAAAAACTCTTTAAAGTTGAAGCTAATATGGCGCATGTTCGAAATAAAATTATCCAATAATAATTGGATAGGGTTTGTTTATTGTTTTTGTATTAATAATCTAATTTATTTAAATCATTTATTAATGTGGTGAATACTGTATCATTATTGTGTCATAAACAATTTAATTTATTTGATGTCTATAAATTATAAACAAATACCATAACGTATGAAATATTTTTAGATTTCAAATGAGTATTTATAGTTGAAAAAATGGCTTATATAAACCCATGAAAATATTGATATACTAAAAGATATGTGTTAATGTCATTTTTGTCTTAACATTATGTTAGATAAAATAAAGTGTCATTATCACTCTTATGTGGCACCTTGGGATCCCCAAATCAACCCAAGGATTTCCATGGTCAGCCATGACTCATCCAATAATTTTAGGACATGTGTTAAGGAAATTTTTTATAATTATAATATACTTTTTACCTTGTGTTACCCTAATTACCTTTAACAGTATTAAATAAATGTCAAAAGTTACTATTCACCAAAAATTATTTTCATCTTATTGAACATAATTTTACTTACTAATAACAACCATGTATGTCAGATTTTCGAAATTCAATTCATTGAAGATGCAAAAATTCATTTAAATGAAAAATTAGTTTTTAACTACGACTAAGGGGTTATACTTTTCATAAAAAATTTACATTTTTCAGAAAATTACCATTAATTATGGCTAAGAAATATTTAATATTATGAATTCAAAAATAATTTCTATTTTACAAAATTCAAAACATATAAGGTTCATTCATTAATATAAAATCAATTCCCGTTGTCAAAACAAATTTCATGTTTTTAAGAAACAATATTTATCAAAATATTGACACTTGTTTATGTATGATTTCTAAGTGAAGTTAATTCAAATGACCAAAATTGGATTAAAAAGTTAAAATATAATCTAATTATAATTCGAAACAAATCAAATGTATAATTTAATACTATAAATTATTTTGATTAAAAAAGTTGTTTTCAATTAGAATTTTGTATTTTTCACTATTCACCCAAATATGAAAGTTATCAGAAAAACACCAAAAATTTATCAAAAGTAAATTTTTATGTCCCGATTCTAAATAAGAAGTATATTTTGCCAAATTTAATATATAAAAGTGTCAAATATTGGCTTTAAAAAATATTGGCCATTAAAAGGCGGTAAAATTGCATTTTTTAAAAAATACTTCCTTTATCTGGAAAATAAATTTGTTCTTATATTATGTATAAGAAACACATAATAATGATGTTAAAATTACATGGAATATATAAAATTTAAAATTATGTTAATATTATTCATAACTTCTTTGGAACGGCTTGTTTGGTAAGTCGTCATGTGCTCGAACTCGGTGTTTTGTGAGCTGCAAGCTATTGAATTACTTTATATAGATAATGTAATATGAAACATTGGGGTGTTACTGAAACTTTTAAGTGGCATCTGGGTTCGGGTTGTCATAGTCCTTCAAATTACAGACCTAAAATTCCATGATCATTTCATTAGACTCCCCAATCTAGAAATCCAAACTGCTTTTTCCTAGACAATTGATTCTGAATTTTTTAAATAGACAATTCCCATTAATATCAATACGTTTCTAGTTAAGTCTACCCAAAACCCCTTATCTTAATTACCTTATAAAATAATATTCTATTCTTTTGCAATTTAAACAATTAGTTCTATGGTTTCATTCAAAAACTATTAATGCAAGGCTTGGTCTAACATAATATATTTAATATAGAGTTTTCATTTATTATTTTTAAATTTTATTTTATTTTATTCATTAGATGTATTATCGTTATTAATTTTATTTTACATAATTAATTTACCATGTTGGATAAAAAATTTACATAGAATCTTTTTATTTACATTCCATATTTTCACATTAATTGATTTATTGATGTGATCATTTTCATAAATCTATTAAATAAATAATTTGTGATTTTTAAATATATAAATAAATAAATAGACAAAACATGACCTTCTATAATGGTTCATTTATTAATAAAGAGATAAATCAACCTTTTAATAAAGGGAAATAAATCCTTTGGATTATCTTGGAATGAGTTGTATCATTACATCTATTCACCTATGTATCATGAAGATTGGTAAAGTATCAGTTCTATCTTGAACTACCTCTAAGATTTTTCGTATAATCCATTTACAGCATATATTCAAAACTCACATGCATTTTAGTGGATAAAAATAAGGGGTTAAATTAAATTAAATAAATAACCTTGGACACACATGTACTGCATAAAAATGGTGTGAGGGATGAATCACATTCCCTCATTTTAATTAACAAATTTCCAATTGAAAATCCATCCAATAAATTAAATTAAATAAAAAAAATTCATACACAGGTCTTAGTCAAGATAATGAATGGTCATCCACACAAAATGATTACAAAAATATAGAATTGATTAACATTAATATTTTATTCATCAATTATAATTAAGACAAACATGCTTGTATTAATTAATTAATAATTTTTAATTTAATTACCTTTTATCTTAATGGCCATCTATATTCTCTAATAGATACCCATCATAATTTCATTCACAGAAAAAGGATATATAAACTATTATTTGTAGATAATTATTATAAATTAATTAAATTATTTAATAATTATTTAAAACCATTAATAAATTGTATAACAAACCAAGATTCAATCAATATAAAAAGGTTTTAATGATTAAATTATCACTTTATTGTAATTTATTTCTATACTATATTGGGATAATACAGTATGTGTACTTACAAGCTACACATTGTGTACTCGGGATAAAGGTATGGAGATTCTACATGACCCACAACAATATTACAAGGCATGTGAGAGACAATTACATGATGTGTTTTCCACCACATGTGTTCCCACTTTAGTCACCAAATTTATTATAATAATCATCACATGACAGAAATAATGAACTCTGTGTCATGTAAATTCCAAATTAACAATTTTTATGTGATTATTTTTCCAATATATCAGTCTCACATAGTTTTGAACATGTATTTGACCATGTGGTTTATGAAAAATTCACTTTTAAAATGTATAGAATACATGACATGAATTCCAACTACTTGACATTAAATCCTACATCCCATGTCCAAGACTATCTTGGTATACACACTGTGGTCAATTATTTCACCATGTGAAATTAATTCTTAGAGCATTGTGTATCCTATGAAATAACTGGATGTAGTGGACATCGATACATGACTTGTTTTATTACTACACATCATGTAACTCTATATTAGTATCCAAAAATCCTTCACCAATACTATTGGAATATTTTATCATTAATCATTTATTCATAGACATTTATATAAATGAAATCATGAATTGTGGTAATTTTATTGTTGAATAATATTAATTAAAAGAATATGGATTAAAGAATAAATATGAATTTAAAAATATATCATCTACAGGGAATATAGATAAATAATTAAATAATTATTTATAAATTTGAAACATGAAATCCTTGGTACCTCTTGGTGATTTTAAGTGCAGTGGAAGTGCCAATGTGGAGAAAATAAGCATAAAATATTTAGCAATCCAATGGATCATTTTTATATTTTTCAAGATATTATCCCCATGTCTAATAATTATTTTTCAATCGATTGGATAAAACCTAAAAAGAGGATAGGAACATTCATATTCCATTTATAAAAAAATTATTTATGATCATATGAAATGATTAACTAGTCTTAGGAACTTTTTTTGACGTAGATTTTGATCATCCCAGAAATAGTTTTTTATATTACCTTTGTATCTTTATGACAATCCGTTTGTTGAATCCTTCTATATGTAGTCCACAAATGCTCATTTGATCGTGAAATGACTCCAATTGATTTTTTGTTGTAATCATGATGAAATATACATCTTTCAATTTTCTTCTTGATAACATTAGGTTCCTTCGGGCTTGATTATGATTTTCTCATTATAAAGGGTAGGAGAGAAGGAGGATCTCGCGAGAGAAGTCTATTGTCTACAACAATTTTAAAAATCACCATTTCTTTAATAATTATTAATTTTTCATAGTGGACATAAATATTTATTTATAGATATATTATTTAGGGTAAGTTATTATTTAGTTACAAACTGAAATTTAAATAATATTTTAATTCTTTACAAACCCCATTCCATATAATAATATTATTATTTTTGTCTGACATTGGCTAATATTAAGAAATGATAAATATGATTTACCATGTAAAAAATAAATATACATAACCAAACACGATATTAGTCAACTCCATCTCCTTGGGAATTATTGAATCCGTGAATAAAAATTTAATTAAATATCTTATTCATAAATAAATAAAATATATATTTTACCCACAATCTTGTGAATGAATATTTAATACATATTCATGTAATTAAACAAAAATATTTGTTAACAAATAAATTATTTTGTATTACCATGATAATTTTAATGTTCAATGTAATCTAAAAAAAATATTCCTCATTCCTAAAAATTATATTTAACCTAATACATAAATTTAAATACTCTTTAACATTGATCAATGGAAACAATTGGTGAGTAACCATCTGGTTTTATTTCTCATTGGCATTAGGTGTAATTACCATAATTATAAGATTTTTATATATAAATAGGGAAAATATCCCAAGAGAAAGAACATAATTTCACAATTTTGAAAACTAAAAATGAATGATCAATGGGTAATATGATACCTATTTCTAAATATCTAGTCAAGATTCTTACACACCTATGTCATCAACCATTATTCTTGAAACATCTTTCTTTGACTGTTTGAAAGAATAGTTGCCATTCCATGGAAATCGAATTTAATGAGAGAGTTATATTTCTGTCATAGAGTCCAAATATGAACTTCCAAAGATATGGAAAGGAAAAAAATCATTCATTGACTTATCTATAAACAACATGTCACTCGTGACACTCCAAGTGTATCCAAAATTACTATAAATATTTATTTTTATGGTTTCCAAAATAAAAATAAATGAATGAGTTTAGACATTGATTAATAATAATTATAATGTCTGAGTACCTTTACACATACTTGTAAACATGAATATTCAATGGTAAAAAAATGAATAATTTCTACCGGTGGGTATGTTCTCATAATATCCTATATCAGATATTACCAAGCATGACCATTATGAGAATAATACTCATATTCTTATAATTTCCAACATATGACGGTCTCTATAATATGATCCATATCATATTATGTTATGAAAACATGGAATTCTATTTAAGAATATCATCATAGAACTTAATGTTTCAAACCATATTGGGGAATTGTTATGACCTTATCAATTCAACTGATATGCTATGACATTATCACATTGATTTTATATATAATAAAAATAAATATGTAATATTATATTTACATAAATATTCACTTATTTGAATATTCATGTAATCTAAAGTTCAAATTATTTATTTCTATAGATCCAACTCCAAAAACATTGGCATGGGATATGTGTGAAGAAATGGTGATGTGATCGATGATTTGGTCCATGTGTTGAATGTCCTATTAATATTTCACGATCGGGAGGCATATCCTTGTTGATGATCGATGAACATCATGAAGGAGAGGTTGTGAGAGTCACAAAAATCATTTGGGTTTAACAGGATGGTTTGAAGCTGATTCATGTTTAGATAAAGATCCTCAAGTAGTGGTGTTTATCCAATCGAAGGGTGAGATTTTATCTTAGAAGGATCTATGGGAATTTTATTTTGATTTAGAGGTATTTCATAGAGAATTAAAAGGTATATTGGTGTGTTTTCTTCAAAATATTTTCTCCTATATTTTCATTAACCTTGAAATTTTTGTAATTTACTTGATTTTTATTATTATTATTTTATTTTTTGTACTTTACCCATGTTTTCATAATCCTCTGTATTTGAGTGTTTTCCCATATTCAAAACACTATGACGTGATTTATATATTATTATTTTATCCAATACATATTTCTATGGGTTTCCCAAAAATATATTCACCCTCAATTTTCTTCCTAAATCAAGATTCTCGATAATAATTGTATCATAGGGAACGTGCATGCTTGAAATTTATCATGAGAATTATGGAGGTAATTTTTGAGAGGATTGATAATACTTGTGTGAAGAAAAATAAGTTTTAGAAATAAAATATTTTTGAGGGAGTTATTTTTGGCGTACACATAATTATATTTCTCCTTATAGTTTTTCCAATAAATAAGTAATTAAAAATCGATGATTAATGTGATGGGAATTCCCACTTAGGTGATATTGTGTAGGAGGAGAATTTCATATTGGATGTTTATCCAGATAATGTGGTGATTTATATTAAGGGGTCATATGTTTCTGATTTTATTCATGTTAATAAGGATTTTAGAAAAATATATAGTGAACTATTTATAATTTTGATTTATTTTGCAGGGTGGGTTTTCTACTTTCTGTCAGAATTCATAAAGGCCATTGTCATGTTTTCTAAAGAAGATGATGTATAGAGTGATACCAAAAAATATTCCTTCCAACTATGATTATTGGATGTTTTCCATTTATTTATGTGTTTAAGGAGTATATTACAGGGGTTCAACAAATTATTTAGTAGAGATAAATTATCTAATGGTTAGATTTTTCCCTACATTTATAGGGATTTTTTTCAATGATAAGGGATAGTTATTCTCAATATTAACCGATGGAAAAATGTAATGTTGATAGAAGTTATAAAATATAGGGGCTGGGTTTCAATATTAGAGTTCACTATAGCATACATTGTTATAATGATGGTGATTATATTGAAATTTACTCTTGAGGAACTATTTTACAATTGTTTTGGATGTAGTCTATAATGAGTTGGAAGGGGGATTCCACATTTGTGTTACCATATAGGAACTATTTTTATTATAGAGACTGTGTCCAGATAAAAATATTATTTCATGATTTAAATCATAATTATCCATCAATTTCAAACAAAAGATATAAATTCTAGTGTCCTTGGAATATAAGGTTCATAAAATTTAATACATGGAACTATAACAAAACTACTACTTCTTAAACTTCCATAACGATCTCTTATCATCCTTTAAGCTCCTACATCTTCCAACGATAACCTAAGGAATAAAAATATAAGTTGGCAGAGCTAAAAATCTTATTACAGGAATAAACATGGGAATGAATCATATCACATGAGTTGGAAAGGCATAACATTATAATAATAAAAAGCATGGATCATGAGTAAACCAATGAATGTGTGATGTATGAAACATGGAATCATATGATCATGTAAATATTGGAATGTCGAAACAAAAAATTTTAGGACATAAATACGAGTCTTGGATAACTACCAATATGGTATCACATGGTGGAATAAGTCCTATAATATATTAGGTTTACTTTATAATCTAATGAATAGAATAAATTTCTCTAATTTGTACATTATTTACAATTTTTCTAATATTAATGTTATTTGGTCACTACTATATTTAACGAATCTAAATTAAATATCAAATTATTTTTTTCAGATAATGGATTATTCACCAATATATTCTAATAAATATTAAGGAACAACATAATGGTTATGTTAAAATTGTATAACTTTTAAAAACATGAATAGAATTAAATAGGTGAGTAATAACATGAAATTGATAAAACAAGATAAAGTTATATGGTTGAGAAAAGGCACAAGTTGTGTTGTGTGACAGTGTTCATAAAAATCCTTACTAGGTGAAGTAAAGGTAAAACATTTATGGTTGTATATAATACATATGGTTAACCTAAAAACCACAAAATGTGTAATTTTTACTTGTGATGTTAGGTACAGTACTCAAAATTATGTTCTTATTGTTATAAATATATGTAATAACATATTTTCTACATTGAAGGAAATAATTTGGGAAGGACTTAGGGTGGTTTTATGACAGAAATTTTATATTTTAATAAAAAATAATATAATTAATCACAAATTTACTCATTATTATCCCTTACATAGTAAATTTATATTATAATATTTTTGAATGAAATTCAAATTCATAGTCATTGTAAAGTTCTGAAGATATTATTATACAATATTATTAGAACATCATCTTATGGATAATTAGGGTAAAATAAAACCCATCCTGACAACTATAGAAACTCACATCATATACCATGATTATCTTGACTCATTCATTGGTCATTCAGATGAGCAAACATTTACGGTACATTTCAATTTGTATTAATTTATTTGACATTATATGTATTAATCACATTGATTAGAAATTGTCAAGTAAAAAAATAAAAAGGGTGTGAAAAATAATTAACATCATACATTAAAACCACCCTACCATTGTCGTAAGAAAATGATGTGGTACACATCACATGAAAGAAATGGTATGCATTTTAAACATAAAATTAAACATTTATGTGTCATAAAAATTGAATTTTCCATTATCTTATATTTCTTGTCATGTGTTATGAATGGAGGCTCTCGTATGTAGATAATGAAAAAAGGTATATGAAATCACAGCTAATGTATAAGAGTCTTGTGTATGTATGACTCAATATTAATATTTTATACTATAAAAATGTTTTACATAATAATGACTACATTTTCCAACATTTTTTTCATGTTTAGACATAGGAATCACCATATAATATAAACAATGAATGAATAATTTTAGTTACATTAATGAACCCAAAACTGTATGACCACATTAGAGGTGTAGGTTTTAGAGTTTCACCCCATTAATACTTAGATAAAGTGAAAATATTTGGGGGACATTAGGGAAGAGGAAAAAATATGCCGACAAAAATAGATAGCCTAATGGAAAAAGATATTTAATATACTATTTTTATTAAATAGTTTTTTTGATATGATCTATGAGATGAATCAACATAATAATGATAAAAACATAAAGAGCCACCCCCCCATTTTTAGGAAATCTATTCATTGAAAAAGGAATTCCTTACTTGTGGTTCAATGTTTTTTCATAACTCTATTTGTTAAATGGTAATAAAAAAACATTCGATCCCATTATTGTAATTGAAAATATATATGGTTAAATTGAATAGAAATTTTATCTATCAATACTCATTAATAATTTTTTATGAGTTTTGTTATGTGAAATATATAAAGAGATATTCTAAAAAATTATTAACTTCTTTAATATAATGTGAGAGTAGGGATTCATGAATCTCTTGATTTGATCACTGATCCCCGTGTTTACCTAATTCCTCTTAATGTTTACGTAATAAAACATTCAATTGGAACATTCATATCAATTATATTAAAACATACAATGTTATATAATGATAATAAAATATCTATTTTCTAATTTATTTTATATGTAAAACTATTTAAAATTAATGTAAAATCGTATGAGCATAGCTATGTTATTATATAATGAGAAACAAAATGGAAATTGGAAGGTCCATTCAATAAAACCAAAATGACTAACTAGTAGATCAAAACCACCTTATTATAGTAACTTCACCCCCACCAATTGAACTATCTCCTTTATTAACATTACTTATTCATGCAGATACAATGTTCCAATATATAAATATGGCCTATATTGAATATTAATTGAAAATTTATATATATTCTATTATTGATATGATTGATCTTGTGAATGTAAATGAAATTATGTAGTATGAATGGTTGGGAGCCTTGGTTTTGAATAAATACATGAAGTAAATTTTCATAACTCTTTTTATCAAATAATTGATCAATAATGGTTATTATATTATAATACTTTCTATATTTCTTTATAGAGTTTATATATCTCCATTGTAAAGGAAAAAACATCCCAAAAAAATTGGATTTGTTAATACTCATGACAATATTATAGAGAAATCCTGAAAATTTTAAGAGTTCATACCATGTATCCACAACCATTGAAATGATAATATTAGAAGATAATATCTAATTAATACTTACGTTACAAGGGTAAAACACTATGCTCTAATTGTATAAAATATATTTTCATTTTTTCCATAACATTGTGATTTTTTGGGGACTCATTGTATGCTCATTTTGATCCATTTTGATACTTCAGAGATATTTTTTGTGGATACAATGCATGGATAACCCACATATATACCACACATGATTTCCATTATAAATTTTAAATAAAATTAAATCAACATTTTAGAAATAAACATCATATTGTTATTATTTATATTATTTTTTAAAAGGCATCTTATTATAATGGTGTGATGTATATTTATCCATAAAAACAATGTATGAGGATGGATAATGCTCACATGAAACCTACATATTTCTACAACTATATAAGTAATATGTAATATATAATATGATTTTACATTTATATATATATATTAAAAAATTAATTATTTTCATTAACATTTCTATGGAATCGAAAAAAATTAATCGCATAATTTATGGTTATTACATCTGTAAATTAATGAAATATATTATATTCCAACCACAAAATTACATCCCCAACGATATATTCTTTAATTTGATTAAAATTTCATTTAATATATAAATTAAATGTTTATTTATATATATTTTTCTAATAATGCCATAATTTTCAACAGTCCACAAATTTAAATGTGGAAATTTAGTTTTCTTTAATAGGATTGGGTATCATAAAACGTGTTAAAATATATTCATATTCCTTAAAGATAACTTATCCTATCATGTTTATAATTTTTTATTTTATTGAGACTGTAAAGATGTGTCCTATCGGTAATATATTAGTTTTTTTTATAAATGATAATCATTAAAGTTTTTATTTATATTAATTTAATGTGTATATAATCTTGTCATGTGACATAGAATATTCAATGTATTTCATAAATTAATAAATATTTATAACATAAAAACTATACATTAATTGTTCTTTTAATATAAAAATAATATTTTAGTGAAAATATTTTTGCCACATTGTCTTATCCATGAAAACATGCTTATATTTACATGATTATTTAATATAGTAATTTGTTATTAATTTATGACATATAAGAATTAATTTCATGTCAATCTGAAACTTCTTGACTGAATATATGGCTTAAGGTTAATGATTAAAATTTAGAAGTGGAATTGTGAATCAAAATATGTTACAAATATGAAAAAATTATAAAATGTGCTTGGATTGTCTTACTTATTTAGAAAATTGACTAAGAATTCATTTATAATGAGTTTAAATCAAAATAATATCAATATGAAGTGTGGTGTTTTTAGTATGATTGAATGTTTTAGTTTTCATTTAAAGTGACATGTTATTTTAAAATGTTCCCCATATTAAAAACTATAAAAACATTATCATATTTTCATAAGTCTTTTTTAAAATAGAAACTATTTCCTTTTTTCTGTAGGAATGAACTTCACATTAATCTTAAACATATAGTGTTTGATATGACTTAATGTGTTCAAATTTATTTTAAAAGTTATATTTTTACTCACAATTATAATTTCATATTCAAAATAGATAAAACACAGCTAGATAGTCTTGATACTTAAGAAAATATATCAAATAATTCACATTTGATATGTTGGAATTAACATGACATCAATTTGGAAAATATTATTACCAGAATTATTTAAAGTGTATGTTTTAATATTTAATGTAATATTATATTTAAAAACACATGTTCCAAACAAAAAACCAATAAAACACACTCAAATTATCATGAAAATCTCTTCAATGATTCATTATTAATTATTAATTTATAGTAATTGAATGTATATAAACCTAATACATTATTTGGCCCGTAAGAATGAATGTCCATTTTTTTATTTAAAAGTGTCAATTTAAGTCAAACAATATTCTAAATACTAAAAAATAAACAATTGTGTTCATCTTATCATGATACTTTAAAAATCTATTCAGTTTTTCATTTGAAACATGTGACAATTAACAACACATAAATCTAATATGTGGTGGGAGAAATATATCTAAATGTGTGTGATTTCAATATAAAACATGAATTTTAGTTCAAAATATAGTTCACATATTCAATATAAATAATTTTTTTTTCAGATTGTAGTAATACATTATGAAAATTTTCAATTATCCATTTTTGATAAATGTTATGTAATTGCATATTTATCTTACATGTAGTGTGACCGTAATGATTGAATGTATGGCTCACACTCAAAATAGAGAAAATGTGCTAAGAGTATTGTATTAATTTCTAATATGATTATTTTACATTTTATGTTTTTTCACTGATATTATCTATTAATTATTTATTTATCTACTATATTATATTATTTATGTTTTATATAATTAAATATAGAATTATTAAAATGGTAATTATTTTTTGTTACTCACACAATAATCTTTCTCATATGGTTCAGTTGATTCATGGAGAAGGATTTATATGAGTTGTATTGATTTTATGTTTCTTCATAATTATAAATTTTATTAATAAAATGTATATATTAATGTAATTATGATGTGTTGAATAATTTTTTTTAAAATAAATAAATTTGTGATTTATATGTCTTTTATTTATCAAGATACTACATTGTGGTGTTAATGTTGAAATCCACCGTTATAGTTGTGAAGGGCTTCAATCAATGTTTTCTCCAGTAATAAAAAAATAAATTTTTATTAGTGACATTTTAGAGATTATTAAAGCACCATGAATTTATAGGTACTAGAGACATTTCAATTTTTTATCAGTTTTCATGTAAAAATCAAGTGTTGATAAAAGATGCATATACGGTAGTGAAAAATTTCAACATATGTTAGACTATTCAATTTGATGTATCAATTAAAAAAACCTTCAGAATAGGGTTACCAAATAGGATTATCATTAGTAAGAATTATAGTAAAGTGAATAAAAAAAATTAGATTAACCTAAAACTGATGAAACAAACAACACAATATAGTTAGGTCCTTTTTTAATCTCGGTATAAGGAAGGTCAAAAACCTTACTTTTCATATTATCCACTCCTCTATGTGAGATAACTCTAATAGTGTATCTTGGGGGTATCCAACCGTCATTCAACATGTGAATATGTTATTTCATCTCTTAGACACCACTTTAAGAACCATTTATAGAACCTATGGAGCTTGAATAAAACCACTTCATGTATATGAAGTCATACGTCCTAGGATTGTGAAAACAAATCACTTATGGGAGAATTACATTCCTCTCACCACCTTATAAAAAGGATTTTATTCCTCCTACTATAATCAATATTGTAGCTCATATAGGAGTGCCATATTGATATTGTTAAGGTCTCTAATTATGAGACCCCATAGATCTTATGACAAAAAAAATCATTCCATTTGATATAATGAAGATATTTTCTATTTGGTTATCAAACCTTTCAAATAGTTATAAATTATAAATTGATTTTGAAAGAAAATTTAATATCAGTATGTATATGTAACTCAATGAAATTATATAAATAATGGGTAAAACAACATTACATTATACCGTCCTACTCACTTTAGAATACAGACTCATTTCCCCCCATACATATTCTTAACGACCCTGTCCTTGAGCCATCAAAGGGCCTCAAAATGGTATATACCATTGAAATTAGTCAAAGCTATATATTTGTAATGATTTTTGATATCATTGAATCTATGCAGAATTTTAACCTCATATCATGTTTGGTTAGTCTTATTAATATTAATGAAAATGACTAATTAAAAAAAAGTGATTTTGGGCCACATATATTCTCATAAGTTCTCAACACATCCAAAATATTATGACACATAGTTGTCAATGCATAAGGGAAAAGGATAGAATCATCTGCAAGAAAAAGATGAGACACTAGGACCATTCCTAATAATATAAAATGGTTATTTAAATATATAAATAAAACTAAATATTTAAACACACACACAAACACATATATATATACATAAATACAAAAAAAAAAATTTATTTAATGATATATAAATATAAAATGATAATATATTAATATAAATATGTAAACACATAAAAATAATTATATTAATGAATATATATGTATTACAACACACACACACACACAGACAGATATATATATATATATATATATTAAAATAACGACATCTTACCCCAAGGAGGTAACTCAGTTGTTTGGATTTCTCGTTTGAGGTCTCAAGGTATAGTGTTAAATTTCATCTACTTGCATCTTACTATTGCAATTTCACTACCTCCCAATTTATTTACTCAGTAGTGTAGGGAAACATGGGATGTAAAATTTTACCCATTTCTTTATAGGTTTCATTTGAGACTAATCATTAGGTACCTTATTTAGTGGGTGGAGGACTACTCCAAAAGGAGCATGGCTTGTATTAGAGATGTGATTTATATTTCGAAAAATTATAAAATAAATAAAAATAAAGTAAAATAAAATAATGGTGTGCATACATTATTATACATTCATATGTTAACGTAACTTAATATTTACCAAATTAAAAGATATATACATTAATGAAACTACCATCACCATATTGACTTTATAACAGATAAACTAATGAAAACCTTTTCACAACAGAAGTCATTTCACAACCTTGAATGCATGTAATCACCATTTTAATAAATTATTACAATAAAAATTTTAATTCAATGTCTTTAAATTATAGAAATAAAATTACCCAATGTAAAAAATTTATTTTTTATAAAATGTAGTTGTTATGTGAAAAATTAAATTATTTTTTAATGTTTTATATATGGACCAATTTTATAAGAATTGAGGAAAAACAAGATTAAAAACCTATAAAATTTTTAAGAGATCGTTAAAAATTGTGTTTTTTCAGTAAGAGATTTTGTGATTGATTTTCATTGAAAAAAATTAATATATATATATAGTAATAAATAATAATTGTTTTCAATAGAAAGGTCACATCATAATTAATATAATTATCATTTTAATATATTTATTAGTTTCAAATTTAGTGCAACAAAAAATTTCTTCATTTGTTTAAATTTAAAACATAATAATGGTTGAATGATTTAAAAATAATTATATTTAATTATTTTTTAAATTTATGACATGTAAGTGGAATTTAATTAAGGTTCCCACTACCTATATTTAATTTATATGAAATTTTGGATTCTTTAGGGAATTCCAACCATTTCATTAAACCTTTTAGAGTAACTATATCCCAAAAATTTATTTTGGTGTAGTGTTAGTCCATTTTTATTTGTGAACTGTTAAATAAACTCTAATCTAATCACATTATTTTGAACTAAAAAAAGAATATTCATTTAATATACCTCTGTATACACTTTTTTTATCACATTTATTTAATATATTATATTAAAGTTAATTGTTTCCATTAAATTACGAAATAAAATATATTGTGATATTTACTAATATTTTTAATTATATTAAATGAAATTTGATATTTGTTAATAAATTAATAAATTTAAAATTCATACCATTATTGAATAATATCTATTTAAATTTAATAAATTCCATATTATTTTAGTATATATTAACATAAGGTATTTTATTTCTATATTTGTTTTTGTTGTGGTGTATCTTTACATTGTATTAATTTATCTACAATATAATATTAATTTAATGAATATATATAATAAAATATTAGTATACTTCTAATTCTAATTCTAATCACAAGTCTATGTAATTTGGAAAATTATGGTAAAATATGAAAATATTTAAATAATATTTATTATAAAAAAATCAAAAAAAATCATTTTTAATATAATAAAAATTCTATATTTCAATAATATATTATTAAATAAAAAAATATTCTCATTATTTAAAAATTAAAAATTAAAAAAAATTATATGATCTATTATTTAATTCCATATTCAACGAAAAAGGTCGAAAAATATAGTAGGTACTCGATTATAATTAATTTTATAAATTAGAATATTGTTTCCATGGGGTCATCATTGATTCATTATGGAGTGTGAAATGGGCATCATTATCCTTAATTCTTCTTTTTTGACTGAGTAAGTGCTAAAATTAGACAATTTCATATATCGTTATCTCAATAGTTAGAGGTGGATCATCCATCAGAGTTATAATTACAACATTTTGATCATGTATATCCTCAAAATTCTTATTATGCATGATAATTCACATAGACCTTATATAATTTCATAATGTTTTCTAAAAAAATGTGTAAGACATAAAATGATTTCATAGTATGACTATAAGACTTCAAATGAACATTCCACATATTTTTTTAATTCTTATTTCTACTTTTAAATTTAGTTCTTCTTAAGACTATAATAATTGAGGATGTTTTTTCACAATGGTATACCATGATGCATATATTTTACCATCTAAATTACATCACATATCATTTTATTTTAATTGGATGAAATAATAAGTAGGTAGAGTGATGCCTTGATCTAGATTAGAAATAAAATTAGGTGAGTCCATCACATTAGTTTAATTATTGGTACATAACATACCAATTTATTTTCATTATATCCACATATTGTAATTATTCACTACCCTAAGAATATGATTTGGGTATCCAAAATGTCAATGATGGATGATAATAGTTAGGGATCCTATATATATCGTATCTCATGCAATAGGATAATTTTTCAACATCCAAGGTATACACTCCAAACCTCTTAAGATTCCAAAAAACCTACCTACTTGATCGATATAATGTTATCTTTAAATAACATTATTATTGGGTTGTAGAAGGTATCACTTTGAAAAAATATAAACAATATCATGAAAAATGTATTTTTAAATTGAAATGTTTTAGACATACTAATTTTAAAACATTAAATAGTAGCATCGAGTTGGACGCCATATGCCAAACTCTGAAACATAGTTGTTGATTTTGAAGTGAATGTTCCCTGAATTCATGAATTTATATATATATAGAATTTGTATGGGTATAGAAATTATGATTTTTAAAAATTATAGTTCTGTAGTTTATACATCCTATTATAACTGTTATTGTGTTTATAGTTACATCGTCTTCATGACAATCATTTAATGTTGTGTTTCATTTGTCAAAATTTATAAGATGTATTTAATTCATGTATACAATACATGAACTATCCATGAACTTTACTCATACCATATGAATAGATGAGAAAATTCCACTACCCAAGAAAGGTCAATGCAGCTAATATATACATTAATATTTTATGGAATTATTCAGGCCGTGCTTGCAATATGCTTGGATAAAACCACAAAATATCAATATCTCTTTTTTCCTACATTATATAATTAGATGTTCGCACATCATGGGAGAAGGAATAATCAAGAAACTATAACATGTAATTCTGTTTGTCCGATGGATACACTACAGAGGTGTGTATATTTTCCCACTTTTTTAATCTTTATCCAACACATGTGATGGTGTTTGAAGATATTGTAGGATCTCTTCGATGTAAGGTATGTTATTTTCAATATTTCATCATTTTGTCTTTTCATGTGGGTTTTATATATCATGCAACAAATATCCTAGAAATATGGGTTTAAATAACTTTTTAGCTTTATAAATTTTTTATTACACAATAAAACCCCATAAATTGTATCAGAAGGAGCCCTTGATTCAGATTTATGAAATATTCAATTGAAATGATGATAAATCCAAAAAATATAGAATCTGTTTTTAGTTTTCTAAATATTTGTAAATATTTAATGGAATTTTGGATTGTAAAAATTACTTAATTTTTTTCATAATGGTATTAGGTAAGGGCATATAACTGTTTACCCTTATTAATAATGTTATTTTTTTGGATTAAAAATGTTATGTACTGGAAACTAGTGAATTACCATAACATATAGAAGTTCACATAAGGGTAATCCTGATTTTTTTATTATTTTTATAAGGTAATGATGTATTTTCAATCAACAAAAATGCTATGAATTTTTAAAAGATGTATGTAATGTTAGGGAATATTTTTCCTTTATATAAGCTTTAAAATTCTCATGTTACGTTTATGCAAATTCCTTACATAAAGGTAACCACTATGTTACAACTAGACAACATTTTATATTTAGGTTCCATAATGGATGGTAATAATATTCCTTTCAACAAAGGCTCCTAGATAATATTTTTAAGGGTAAATAGAGTTTAACCTTATATAGAAGAAAAATTCAATGTATGTGTGAATAGAAAAGCTTTGAAACATTATTTTTAATTTCATAGATTGTTTTTATGGTTTAGAGAAAAATTATAATTCATTATAAAAGGTATTTTGGGATATTTTAATTAATAAAAACTAAAAAATTTAATAAAATATATATATTTTATAATTAAATATATTTTTATGAAAACATTTTCTATGAATATTAAATATTAAAATATATAATACATATTTTAAAAAATATATGACATAAATTACAATCTATAAATAAAAGTGTTTACTTAGGAATCCTAAGTGACAATTTCTAAAAAGTTTTAAATTATTAACTAACACCAAAAATGAAATATTTATATTTAAATTATTAATTTTTTAATATAAAATAGGGCCTTATGTGGATGAGTATTTAAGACAAGTCAAAAAAAATTGATGAATGATATGATTAATGTTCAGATAATGACTATATGTACTATATATAAATTACGTAAAATATTTATACAATAGAAATTGAATTATTAATTTTTTATAATTCCTATAATATCCCATATAATTAAAATAAAATTCCACATAATGTTATATATGAAATATTTCATTTTGGATTGAATATAAATAGTTTTTATTCCAAATAATTAAATTTCAATAGTTAAATAATTTCACATTATAAAAGGATTTATTGTTAGATTTTACTTCTGAATGAATCATAAATTATTATCTCATGTTTAAATATTTGAATTGTTCATTTAATTATGGATTATTCCATAATCTATTGATTTTTATTAAAAATATTATTAATTGTAAATTTTTATGCTGTAGTGTAATATCTTAATCTACTTCATGAATATATCCTCTCATTACATGCCATGTATACTAATGAAATTAGTTTTTCATCTTCCTTGAACCTACTAAGTAATATATGTTTTAATCAGAAATTTAGTTTTTTAATATTGTTTTTGAGTATTAGGTATTAGATTTATGATAAAAATGATTCTCTCTTGATTAATGTATCGGTAGTTAGAGTTACTTTGGGTCTGATTAAAAAAATATATGGAGGATTATTCCTTATCTAGGATGGTTAATGCAGTCAAATATCTATCGCTATAGGATAAATCATTTATATATTTTCAATATCATATAAGTCTAAGTATTTAGATGAAATTTTCATGTACCTTTTGGATTTGATAAATTTAGATACATATGAATATAATTGAATTCTCTTTTGGGGTGAATAATATAGACTTGGGTTTTTTTTATTGAGTTACATATCAATATGGGATGATCATTTGGATTATGAAGAGGGAATATGATTTCAAGATAAACTCACTAGAAGAATTCATGTAAAAAATTTGATAACCAGTGATGAGATTGTGAGATTAAAATTCCATTTGAAATACATAAATTTATATTCCTAAAAAAGCATTTCTTATCAAGACATTGATCATCCAATCAGGTATTTTAACTCCCATGTCTTCCCCCAATGAATTATCATTCATATAGAAATAATGTAATGGGTGATAATGTATCATCCTTGTGTAGTTTCAAAGAAAAGTGGTGTGTGCCTTTTTTCGATTTGATTATATTGTTTCCGACATTTTTTGTGTTATACTAGTTGGGAAACCCACTTGTTTGGGAACTAGAGGAATATAGTTAGGGTAATTCCTATTATGGATTTTAAAAGAGTTTTTTTACTAAATTATTTTAGATTAATATATGATATTATGGGATAATATCATCCATAATATAGCCATTTAGTGAGTTTCTTTCCAAATCAGGGCTATTTTCATTATGGAATACATATCATTTCCAAAAAATGGGTATAATGGATTTTAAAAGGGTTCATATTTTTATTGGGATTTCATATAATAAAATTCATTAATAAATATTTTATAATACAAGATTCTCATCCCATAAAATCCTATATTGTATATAATATCAACATTTTCAGCTAGATAAACATTGAGATCAACCCTTAAAAAAGAGACTCATTATGTAAGATACTCCATAGATTGGTAACTTATGAAATGTTTTTAATAAAAAAAATTATTTAAGAAATGTTATTAAGGAGAATTATATGTATTAGAATAGTTTTTTCCAAAGTAAACAAGTTCATCATTTATACAAAAAGCGTCTCTAGTTTCTTATAGAAACATTTTATACTTCATTCAATGTTTCAAATTATTTATATATAAAATGACTAAATTTATCTTACTATATAATCATATATTAATTATGATTGGGTACATAAATAACTTAAGGAATTTTATAATAATATACTCAATATGACTGGGTATAAGAAATGATATTCAATATGGTTGAATATGGTGATCATTTGATGATAGTAGTGTTTTCCATAAAACATTATTTGGTATAAATATAAATTAAATTATTTGGATAGATATATGATATAAACTATATAATTTAAAATTTTATTTTCATATATATTATGTTTATAAAATGAAAAAATTGATTCTTGATCATTTCATTCATGTAATTTATAAAAATAGTTCTAACATTGATAACATGGCTAAATCATGCTTGGATAAAATTATCATAATATGTTTATAATATATCATTTTCTTCTTCATAAAACAATGATTATTTCGATTAAATGATATGGGTTTTTCATAATACAAATTGATTGTAATTTTTTAAATTATATAACATTCTTCATGGGAATACTAAATATGGATTTTTCTACTTGGGGAAATTATCATATTCTCTTCTATGGAAATGTTACGAGAAAATGATTAAATTCAATGATGTTTTACTAAATATTATAAATTTTTGTTACTATATATATGAACTAGGAATCTCATGTTTAGGTTCCAAAGTATTCTATAGTCATTATGATATGGTAAAATTCCAAACCTTATGCCTAAAATCTTGTGTAATATTTAAAACAATTTTATGTATCGTGACCAACACAGTCATTGGAAGATAGGGTTGTCAGGAAGAAATGGTAATAAAATAATATGATATTATTATCCTAGATTTTCCTAGATTAATTATTAGAACTCCATAGACTTTCAATGTTTTAGATCCCAATATTTTCTGGAAATTTATTAAGCATGTTTTAATGTACTATTCTACCTTGCTTTGGGTATATATTTTTATTGTTTTTATATTAGGCATTGTAGGGTGAAATTAATAAGTTTTTGGATGAATTTTGGGTTGTTCATGGTTTCCAAATGGTTTTCCAAATCCATTGACCCTTCTATAGAAAACTGTGAGACCCCAGATAGAGAGGGATTACATAGTTAGTGCATTATTTTTCATACATTTCTCCCTCTTAGGAGTAACTATGTATCTCTACAAGAGAGGCTCATGTTTTGGGGGCACGTTTTAGAAAGTTTTTTTCCTCTTACAAGGAAACTATGCACACGATTTTAATAATTCGAAAAACTATTTTAAAAAATCTCAAACCCCCTATAATTTTCCAAAAGTTTACCCGACTTTACCTTAAGTCATTCCTCTTGTTTTTTTAGTCTTATGGATGAATTATTATGTCACTCAAAGATTGTTCTTGATGAATCAATGGTTGGATTAATGGTTCAGAACATCTTCATACATGTTTTTTTATTCCCGATTATGTTTATCAATATCCCAAGTCGCGTTCCCAATATGAAGGAGATAGTTTTCCTCTCTTGGTGGTCAGTTTAGATATGGGATTGATGAATCTTGATTCTTTTCACCTTGGATATTTCTTTTGGATCAAGATCATGTCCTTCATCGAGATCTTGGTTATTCTTAAATTGGGGATTTCTATTGTTGATCATTCATCATCAATCTTGAGGTAGGTTATCTAAATTAAATTCTCATAGCCATGAATTCAAATTGTGCGTATGTGTTGTAAAATTTAAAATGGATCATTTGAAAATTGAATCTTGAGTTGTATAAATTAGTTGATTAATTAATTTCTGGGACAATGTAATTGATTAATTGATTTTAAATGGGATTAATAATTGATTTGAATATGTGAATATTGAAATTTGGTAAATGTGATTATGAAATTTATGGAATTAGATTAATTAATTGCTTAATTAATTAATGGAATGTTACGATTATGGAATTGATGAGAAATTGGGTTTCATGTAATGGGTCAATTAATGTGTTTAAGAATTAATTGACAATGGGAATTATTATATGGGTGAATTGACCATAATTGGATAATTGGTTATATGATTTAAATGTAGAATAATGGTTTCATGGGGAATTTTCCATATTATTCCTTGTGATTAAATTGGAGAACCATGCTTATTGTTTTAAATAGTAATCGTATACCATGATGTGTATTGTTAATAAATAGGGGTTACTATTGATTAACCTTGATTTTCAAGTTATTGTGATATCTATGATATATGTGAAAAATTATTGTGGTATAGGGATTGAGGCTCCAAAGGACCATATGTGACAAATGTGTGTGGGAAAGGGAATGAAGCTTGAAATACCAAAAGGTAATATGTAGGTGTGGGATAAGTATCAAGGCTCCAAATACCCATAGGAGATAGAAAGAGTCAAATATGTATATAGGATCCAAATACCCATGTCATATTGAGGTGTTTGATAGGGATAAAGGCTCAAAATATGCATGGGGTGTTAGACGTGAAATTTTATACCCAAGAGATTTGTATTAGACTATGGTTCCAAATTACCATGATGTGAAATTGAATGAAATGGATAATGAAATACCATAAGTTATAATGAATTGTGAATTTTTATGTGACATGCTTCGGACTCCGACATGGGCTAAAATAGGTATTGAGAATTCAATAATCCTTGGCAACTCAGGGGGTAATGTGGTTAATTAATGAATAATTAAATGTGAGAACTTATTACTTATGCATTGTAATTGATTCATTATACATATACATAATCTATTATTGAATGGATACTTTTTTAGACATTGTTAGTACTCTCCTACTGAGATTTATGCATACCTTACTCGAGATGCCTAATCAGTACCCAAGTAGACATCATGTTTACAGGACATGATAAGGGATAATGCCCTATGTTACATGGAAGATTCATGATGGAACGTGGATGAGGGAACTAGACTTAGTGTCAGGACCCGCATAGGAGTGCCAATGTGTATTTATTTTGGTTTTTCATTAGACACATGACCCTTATTAGCAAATGAAATATCTACTATTTGGGTAGGTATATTTCATTCTGATTGTGGTAATTATGTGATACATGTATTATTATAGTAATGGTTAATGTCCAATGATTATTATTTTTATTTAATTTTATTATTGTGATACTTTGATAATGATGTTATAGACTCCCCATGATAGAAAATAGTCTTTTTCTTCTAGTTGGAATCCTATTTCAATGGTGGACGAATTACTGAAGTCATGTGACAGAACAATTTAGAACATCAGTTTTTGTCACCTAGGATGAGACATCACAATGTGGTATCAATGGAATGTTCTTCACTTTTATTTTGTCACACTGTTTAGGAAAGGTAGAAATTATAATTGTAATATTCATGCCTTGGACATTATATCATGCATGGGAGTATCTATCCTATGTATGGGATAAAACTGTAGTACGTAAGGTGGGATGTTTTTTGTTGGGTATTTTTATTGGATGTTATTTCACCTCTAGTAATTCACTTGTTTTGGTATGTCATTATTGATCTGTATTTTTTATGATATTTAAATGATGTCCTAGTATAGAATTACAGATGAGTATTAAATAATCATTATAAGAACTCATTATTTTTTGGGACATGAATTATTTTGTCCATTCATGAGAAAAATGGTTGGTGGTAAATTGTTAAATGAAAAAACATTCTTCATCATGGGAAAAAATGGAAAGGTTCCTAACATGAAATTTAAAATTTTAAATGTTGTAAGATGAGATTAAATGGTTATCAAATGATACTTTAAAGAAGAAAATGATTTTATTCGTAATTACGATGACCTGGATGGTGTATGGTTTATTGTATTGTTAGTGCCCCAATTTTGACCTGGTGGAAAGAAAAGGGGGAATTAATTGTTATGGATTTATGTGAATTACACTTCGTGACTATGTTAATGTTCTATTATGTTCCATGGGACAAGGGTTTCTATTTCTATAGATATACCTCTAGGGTGATATTTCTTGACAATACGATTAGAGGACATGGATGGAAATTATCCACTAGTAGTTAAACCAGAGGCATAGATAATGTCAGTTGAAGGAGTTGGAGAGTCCTTCCATTATAACACTGCTCTCTTCCTAAATTTTATAGAGATAGACCCAGAGGGGGTTTTATAGAGTTTGTTTTTCATGAAATGGGAGTTTCAAGTACAACAACATCCTAATTTCTCAGTATAGGGTAGAACTAAGGCAGCTCAGATATGGATTGAGTCCATATAGATTATGCATGACCATTTAGACACTCCTACTACATAGAGGGTCAAGTCGATGGCTTATATTTTATGAGTATCAGTGAAGCACTACTTCTATGTCAAGTAATAGAGTAAAAATTAGTATGTTATGGTAGAGAAGAACATTTTTGAGGATGTTCATAGATAATGTTTATCAAGAGACACATATTCAATCAAGGGAAGTTGAATTAATGGTGTTCAATCAGGGGTGTATGAAAATGATGGACTATGTTGTTCACATTACAAACTTGAGGTGATTTTTCCTATTACTCACAGGGGATGAGATAGCTATGGAATATCAATTCAAGTAAAGACATAAATGTGATTTTATGTTCTAGGTTAACATATTTCAGTTAAATAAGTATGATGAGGTGTTATATAAAGATCTCATATCTAAGAGGAACCTAAATGAGGCCTCTAGTGGTGGACAAGTAGTTTCAAGTGGAATATTATAAGGTACGTCATACATGTATTGTTAGTGTTGATTTGGTAATGTTGACAAATGTAGTATAAAGAAGATTGGTTAGGGGGATGGATCAATTACCTAGGATCTTACCTGAGTGATTCTCCACTAGTTCAGTATGTTAGGTCACTTTCAAAGAAATGTTCACTGACAACTGGTATAGTGTCAAGAATTTGGCATTATGGTTCACCTACAATGTTTTCTCAATAAAAAGTTATAGAATAGTAATTATGGTGTAGCTAGGAATAATCAATGTATGCGAAGGAGATCATTTTCACCATATCTGTTTGGAAATTATAGATTTTCTAAAAATGGTGGTTGAGGTAGTGGGTGTGGTGGTTATGGGATAGGGAACCCTTATAAATAGTGTAGTGTCTCTTAAGGGACTCAAACCACATCCCATGAAATAGGGAAAGAATTGTTTCATGTTGTTCGGAATATACTAGTGGATAGTGAGGTTGGAATAGTGAATGTTAAAGTTATTATTATTATATATTCTACACTAGATAGTGTATTTTTTGAAAGTGGTACTAATCGTTATTTTATATCTTAAAAAATTGTGAATGGACTGAGTCTAGCAGTTGAGTTTTTGAGCAGGGTTATGATGATGTATTCTCTATTGGGAGTACAGTTGAGAGACATCTTCTTATGCAAGGGGTGTTCTCTCGAGGTTCAGGGTTTCTATTTCATTGTGATCATAAAATTCTATTTATGTTCAGTTTTGACCAAATTATGGTTATGGGTTGGTTAGTATCAAACTAATTCCACATTGATTTATACCTAAGGATAGATATGTTTATGTCTCCTTGGGGAAACCATTATGTTCCACATAGAAGTTGGATATCACGGTGGCCTGACCATCGGTTATTCATCATATATTATGGGATCCCAAAACCTAGGAATATAGTATTATGATGGATGAGTAGGGCATGAAACATGATTCCTTTCCACATGTAGTGGACTAGCTTTAGGAGGTGTTTTCTGAATACTTCTCAGGGATTCCACCTAAGATGGATTTTGAATTTAGAATTGTGCTCATGGTAGGTGATGACCTATTTTCAATTCCATAATATAGTATAACACCAATAGAGCTTCAAGAGTTAAAAATTATGCTATAATTGTTTATGGATAATGGGTTTTCCATCCAAGTATGTCACTATGGGTTTCTCTAGTTTTGTTTTCTTGGAATGTTGGAGGGCGTTTGTGCTTCTATGTCAATTACAGAAAGATGAACGATATGACTGGGAATAACTGGTTTCCTTTTCTATGTATTGATGATATTTTTTCAAATTGATAAGATTTTGAGTATTCTCCATGATCTAATTGAGATATATGTATCATCAGTTTAGATTTAGATCATCAAATATACCTTTGACTAATTTTATGGGAAGGGTTGGCCTTTATGAGTACATTGTGATGTCATTATGGATGAAGAATGCAATAATATTCTTCTTTACCATGATGAACCATATTTTCCCTCTATGTTGGCACAAATTTTTGGATGAAATCTTTCTGTACACCAAGACTCATGATGATCATTCCCAACATCATGACAACATCCTGAGTATTGTAAGAGAGAATTAGATATATGCCTTGTTATCTATGTGTTAGTATTGTATTTACTGTCTACACTTCTTGTGTCACATCATCTTAATGTAAGGTGTGTTAGTGGGATAGAGAAATTTAAGGTAGTTGTTTCATGGAATCATCCCAATAATGTATTTTTTTGTACTTTTATGGGGATTTTATGTTATTATTATAGGTTAAACAATAACATTTTCTAATTGGAAGAACCACTTTTTGTATTAAACATGTAGAAAATAATGTTTGAATAATTTGAAGCATGTGAGGATTCATTCTTGGAGTAGAAGAAGTGTTTTAATATAGCACTGATCTAGATCCTACCATATCTAGGTGAGGATTATATGGTGTTTTGTGACACTTCTAGGATATGGGTTGGAGTAGTGCTAATGTTGGGAGATCGATTGGTTGCATATGGGACTCAGTATTTAAGGCCACAAAAACAGAACTACCATATGAAAGAACTCAAATTAGTTGCAGTGGTTTGTGAATCTATGTCTTAGAGAAATTATATATTTGGAGAAAATTTACTATATATATTTACTGCAAGAGGTTAAAGTATATCTTTTTGTAGAGATATTTAATTATTTGGTAGAAGTGGTGGTTTGATTATATGCATGAATTTGATTTTGAGCAGACATATATTCCAAAAAATGGACATAGCATGGAAGATAGTTTAGGTAGGAAATCTAATACATAGGAAATTCAGGAGTCTAGTTTTAGTAGAAAATTAGGACATTACTGGAATAGGATCATATTGTGGTTTAGGAATAGAAAGAGAGGATAACTATCATATCAATTTCTAGGGATTCTAAACTTTTGAGTTTGATTAGGGAAAAGAAGTATCAAGATAATAATTATTGACCTTGAGGGAACTCCTTTATTGTGGGGAGTCACCTTCAGATTGGACCATAAAAGAGGATTAGGACATCAATGTTAGGAATGTAATTTTTCTGCCTATAAGAATGTGGGAGGAGCTGATGTTTGAATTTCATTCTTTGAAGTGGGTGGTACATATAGGTCGTCCAAAATGTATATTTACATATAATATAAATATTGGTGTTCCTGAATGATAAATGACATAGTATGGTCTGTGCAAAGATGCTACACATTTCAATAGGGGAAGGCCATCCATCAACTACCTAGTGTTTGACCACAGTTGTTGCCCATTCTAGAATAGAAGTGGGATGATGTTATGATTCACTTTTTGGTGGGTCTCCCAAGGAAGCCTTGGGAGAATGATTCTATTTGGGTGATTGTAGATCAAATGATGAATGTAACTCATTTCAGACATATATGGGGGATTTATAAATGGATGAGTTTGGATATTTGTATGTTCAGGAGATAGTATTTCTGCACAACATGCCATAGATTATTTGTTGGACTTTGACTCGTATTTTACTGCATGCTTCTAGGATATCTTGTTGAAGGATCATGTTCTGTCAATTTTAATATTTACGTCCTTCCACTCATAGTCATGTCGGAAAGAGAAACGTACTGTATTGGTGATTGTGGATATTCTCCGAGAATGGGTCATGGGCTTGGGTGGGTCTGGGGAGAAGCCCCTAACTTTGGTGGAGTTCAACTATAACAATAGATATCATGTGTCTATTAAAGTGGAACCATATAAGGATCTTTATTGTAGTCCATATTGATAACATCTATGCTAGATGGACCTTAGTGAATCAAATTTGATGGGACCTAAACTCTTGTAGGAGATTATTGTGTAGGATCCCCATATTTGTAAATGTATGTCCATGGCTCAGAGAATAAATAATTCTTATGATGATAGATACTGAAGAACCCTAAAATTTATTGAGTGTGATCATGTGTTCCTTTGGGTGTCTCCTATATTACATAATAGAAGGATTCAGAGACTGGTCAAGTTTTCACCAATGTTTTTTTGGGGGGTTTTGGTTGTGTAAGTATTTGGACCATTGGAATATCATTTGGCTCTTCCACCATGGTATAGTATTATTCCGGATGTTTTCCATGTGTCACAACAAAGGAAGTATAAACATGACCCTTCTGATATGATCAATGTGGATGATGTTGAGCTTGAGAATGATTCATCCTTTGAGGATCATTTGACATTTGTGTAGGATCACCATGAGAATGTGTCTTTGGGAATGACCATGATGATAGTTTATATATTGTGGAAACATGGTCTTGTTCCTGGGGAAACATGGGAGAGATTAAAAAATATTAAGGCTTAGTGGACCAATATTTTTTTCATTGGAAACATAGATATGTTTAGGGGTATAAATCAAGGATGAGCTGTTAAAAGGAGGAAAAATTTTAAGATCATAACTACTTTAGAATTTTCTCATGAATGTTTTGAGGTTGCCTTTTTCATTTTATTTGGTAGATCATATTTCGGTTTTATATTGGGTGAAATTGGGGTGACATTTTAATTTTTTTGGGAGTAATTTTTTATAGCTCATGGTTGGCACAAGTTTTGGCCAAAATATGAAAATTGTCCTAGAAAAATATGCAGCCCTTGATAGAGAGAGATTACATGGATGGAACATGGGTTTTTAGATTGTTTAACCTCGTATGAGTAACTATGCACCCCCATATGGGAGGTTCATGGTTAGGGTTCTCTATATAGGAAAATCTGTAGCCCTGGATAGGAAGTTATTCAGGTAGGTTTAATTATACAAAAAATTGGATTTAAGATTACCTAACCCACCAAAGTTCACCCAAACTCCACCCACCATAACCCAAAATCATTCCTCTCATTTATATAGGATTCTAGAAAAATTCCTAGGACTTTTTAACACTGTTATTGATGAATCAAATGTTAGATTAATGTAGCTACACCTATTTGGGAATGTGGTTTCTTCCTAATTATGTTTCTATATCTCCACTTTATCTTTAAAGGTAACATGTACATAATTTTTCTCTTTTTATGGTGGGTTTATATTTATGCATGAATGATCTTGATAATTTTGATCTTAGATATAGGATTTGAATATAAATATCGGTGTTCATCATGATATTGGTTTTTCTACTTCAATTGTGGATTTCCTTTGGCGAGCGTTTAACATCAATCCCGAGGAAGGTATTATAAAATCAATTCCTAGATTTTTTTATTCAAATTGTGATTATGTGTTGTGAAATTTAAATTGGAACATTTGGAAATTGAATCTCTAATCAATTTAATATATCAATTAATTAATTTAATGTATCATGGAATTTTTGAATTTATTTTCCATTTGATTACAAATTGATTTGAATAGGCGAAAATTTAATTATGGGAATTTTGATTATGTGATGGGTGGAATTGGATTAATTAATTGGTTATTAAATTAATGGAATGTTTCAACTATGGAATTTTTGGGGAATTGTGTTTTTGTAATGGTACAACTTATGTTTTTATGAATTAAATGATAATATGTATTTTGATATGGTTGAATTGACCTTAATGGATTAATGTGTTATATGATATAAAATTGAAGAATTATTTAATGGTGAAATTTTAATATCATTCTGTGTGATTAAAATAGATAACAATATTTACAGGGATAAATTGAAATGATATATCATGATGTGATTTGTTGATAAAAAGGGTGTCAAAGTTGATTGACCTTTATGTGTGTGATTTAGAGATATATGCTATATATGTAAAATATGTTTGTGGGATGGGGAATGGGGACTGGGGATTCAAATTCCCATATATGATAAATGTGTGTGGGACAAAGACTAAGTCTTCTAATACCCATAAATTACCCTGAGGCGTGGAACAAGGATTGTGTCTTTAAATACACATATGATATAGTGAGTGTGGTACAATGACTAAGGATCTAAATTCTCCTATAATATTGAGTTGTGTGATAGGGGAAGAGGATACAAATACCCTTGAGTTGTTGTACAAGGAATTTGATGTAAATAAAAATAGTATTAAGCTATGGTTCAAAATGGTCGTGATGTTAAATTTAATGAAATTGATAATTATATCCAAAGTGTTATAATAAATTTTCTATTCCGAATGAAATATTATTCAAAATAAAAAATGGGATGAATTAAGTGTTGAGGGTTTGGGTTTCCTCAAGAACCTGAGGGTTTATGTGGTTAATTAAAGAATAATGAAATGTGAAAATTATTTACTTAATAATTTTACTCTAGTCATTATATAACTACATACAAAATTATTTACTAGATACTGATTTAGACGTCATTGGGGGTGGACTATGGATTTTTACATATACCCTACATTGGCTTCTTGATCAATACCGAGATGCAATTCATAATTTCAGAACAATATAAGGGAATGAATGCTATTTTAAATGGTTGAGTCGGGATGGAGCATCGATTTGGGAAAAATAGATAGTGTTGCGCCACACCTAGGGGTTCTAGGGTGAAATTATTTTGGTTTTAGCTTAATGACTTATCACTCCTTTTTCCATGGAATATATACTATTTTTGTTTGGATATTGTATTACTTTTTTTCCATCATACGCAATTTGTATTATTTTATTTATCATTATTTTCATTTTTTGATGTTTATTTACACCCATGGTTGTGATACATTAATAAAGGGGGTATTGTCTCCTATTAATCAATAATAGACCATTTTTCTAGTCAACAGACTTTGCAAAATGGGGAGGAATTCATGAGGTCATGTGATTAACCATATCAAGGAATCAGTGTGTGGAAATCTATTCTGGACATCACACAATGTCATGTATGGATGTTATAGAAATTATTTTTTTATATTAAAATTTTTGTGATTTCAAATGTATATTTTAAAATTATTTTTAAATATACAAGAGTTTAAAATAAAAGGAATCATTTATTGACCTTTTTGATTATGTTCATGAGATGATGGTAATAGTTACTACATTGATATTCTTAATGTAAAATATTTTATCATGAAGAAATTAATATATGTAAAAGATTTGTATCTTCTTCTCATTTCACATGTGTGATAAAAGAAAATGTTCAATAAAAAATTATTATGTACAATATTACATGACTAATTTTATATACATGGTTTATGATTGTTGAGACATGACCCTAGAATCAGATATATGGTGTCTGCTACTAATTATATTGGAATGGTTACATGGAATCATGCCCCAAAGGATGTAAGAGTCTAGTAGTCTTCATAAAAAAGAGGAATACATGATTATTTTATAACAAAATAATACACTAATTACAACATAATGTTTCCCTTCATCTTATATAAATAACATTGAACATAACAATAATCCATCTAGTAATACCCTACATATCATTCATAGAATGCTTCATATATTCTTAGTGAAATGAAACATAATAAGTGTGATCTGAAATGATCAGTAATGGAAAATATAGTGTATGAAATAACGAAACAATGAGAATAATAATTATTAAATGGTAAATAATTAAACTTGCATGCCATATAAAGAAAAAAATGGAGAAGGATGTTCATCAACAATATGGAATGGTAATAACTAGAAACACATTCCAATCAAATAAATAAATAAGGAAAAATAAATATGGAAAGTTAAGAAACTAAAATGTATTCCATTTAATCAATAAAATGAAAATGAAAATTTATCCATAGATATATCGACGCAAAATTTCATTGATGAATAATAACTAAATGCGGGAAATTCTTAAATAATGGATTCCATTTTTACTAGGTACATCCAATGACTACCATTAAGACCATTCATAAGATGGTTTATCTATCGAGTAAAAATGCCAATAAGGTGGGTAGAAAACTATTTCATCTTATGAGACAATAAATGCGTTGAGGAGATATCTATAACTGTTCCCCAACTGCGTCTTACCACCTAAAATATTCCTCATATTAAATAATTGAAATAAATAATATGCCTTATAAAATAATCATATTGAATATAAATAATGGAATTATCAACATTTTTTAATGGCTTAGACCTCCCCGGTCTATTAAATTTCCAAAATATGGTGTTTTAGGTGTTTTGGGAGGCAATGATGTCTCATTTTAGGAGTTTTCCAAAAATCAAGTTTTCCAATGTCATGTGGTGTTGGTAGGTGGTGTCTATAGGTGTCATCAGTAGGTGGTGTTGGTATGTGGTGTTGGTACGTTGTGTTTGTAGGTGGAATGATTAGATAGAAATGGTGGGTCACTAACGTTAGCTTATATCGGTGCCACACATCGATGACTCTCGATCTGTATCTCACATCAAAGACTTGCATTGGTGACTCACCATCGATAGCTCACATTGGTGACTCTACATAGGTATCTCATGCCTGGTACTCGTATTCATGACTCTCCATCAGTATCTCCCATCGGTGACTCACCCAATGGTGAGTTATTTCCAATAGTTTATCAAAATCCAAGTTTTCTCTAGTTTTCAAGTATCACCACATTAATGACTTATTTGATGTAAAATGAGTTTAAAACAATGATTAAGTGTTTTTTGTCAATTTGAAATTATATAAATTATGTTTGAATTTTTTCCAACTCCCCTATGAATTATAATAGTCAACCCCCATTGGTTTAACAGTGATATATCTTTATTGGCCTTTGAAACAATTACCCCATAGATATAGGATTTGGAATTTCTAAATCTAAGACCCTACCTTTCCAATGTGATTCCCATTATCATGATTATAAGTCACATAGATCCTTACTTCGCTAAGAAGTTGAGTGTCTATGTTTCACTCATTGATCTTGTTTCTCGGAAGCCTTGGACACCCCCAATTTTGGTGCTATGAGGAGTTGTCGATCGTCAGTTCTTCCAGGTTGGGTTCTCTTTATAACATTTAATTTTTGTATCATGGGGGGTGTGCATAATATTTTCTCCTTGTGAATAAATTTGGATCCAAATTTAATAATGAAATTAATAAGTAATAAATGTGGGGATAGTAAAATGGTGATAATGATCATATTGTCTCATCTTTTATTTGATCCATATTGTGTATTGTATCCCACTGAAAATTAGGACCATTGGTGTCCTTTGTTTGTTCTTGGATGATAGATCATGGATTATTGTTTTTGTTTTATGTTGAACATCTGTATTTATATATATCTTATTAACCACTTATATTCGGTTAACTAAATGGATTCCCTGGTATTATACACCTTTATTGATCACCCCGTGATTTATCAAAGTGGAATTAAAGAATGGGTATTTTCTAAATTTGAATAAGCCTGGATTTCTTGGCGTGGATATGCGGTTTGTGTGGAATTTTTCTTTATTGTTATCATGTATCGTTGTGTGGGGATGGGTTTGATATCATGGTTGTTTCTGGGGTGATACGAGTGGTTAAATGGTTTCTCATGTTGAGCGATTGATTGATTGTTGAATGGATGGGAAGTGGTTGGGCATCAGGGTTGCATGTTTAGGTTTTTCTGTGTTTGTGTCACTGGTTGGATGAGGTGTGATGTGTGGTTTGGAAGTAAATTGGTTGTTTTTTTTTGAGAGGGAGGATAGGTCAGAAAGAATCTGAAGAATGATGATGTAAGTGGTTGGTATGGGTGTTAATTGGAGAGGACATGTGAATTAGGTTGTTTGGTTGGGTGGTTTGTCACATGGTGTGTTTGGTGACTATTTTCCATTTGAGAAATATTTATTTCATGATGTGATTAGTATTTTTTTGAGTAGTTACGGAAGGGAAAAATGGTTTCCATAATAAATAATAATAATTGGTTAAATGTGTTGGCTAGGGGTATGTTTTAGTTGTGGAATTTTTTGTATGGAATTTCATTATCATTTTACAAAGTGATCATTACTGGTGGATTTAGAGGTAGCAGTAGAGTTGGCAGTATCATAGGGTGGTTGGATGTTAAATTGAGAACTCATAGGTTGTGATGAGTGTTTGATACAAATATATATATTTGTATTTTTTCTGATTTCTATACACAATCATCAATATTTTAGAACCATGTTATGAACATAACCATTCGTACAGGGGAGGGTGGATTTCTTAAACATCATAGTGGGAGGATGGATGGATAGTTACACTCTATTCCATGCTCCCTCTTCCAAGCGGTGTTAGCCCACAATTCTTCAAGAAGGTAGTGGTTTGTAAGCCCTAGGTGTTTATGGGAGATTTGTGATTCTCAAGTGTCTTTGGGAAGATATTTCTTGTGTTTTCCCTAGTGTTTTGTGATGAGAAGAGGTTTGTGACCCAGGTGTTTGCAGAAAGTATGTGATTTGGGTTTTCACCCATGTGTCTGTAGGAGGGATTTTTTGTGGTTGTGAGGCCAAGTGGTGTGCAGGTGGTATGTGGATTGATATATTAGGAAGGGGTGGGATAACCATGAAATTTTTTATTAGGGTGTGATAGCATCCAATTAGCGGTAATGTGGTGTGGTGTACCCTATCATCGATGTGCTTACTATCTTACATTACATGACTTGCGTTATTTTTTTATGGTGACTTTAGTGAGGTTGGGGTGGATGGTATACCATGATTGGTGGTTTTGGTTCCTATTGTTTTCCCACAGGGGCATCTGTATGATTCCCTGCTTGTGCATGAGAGACTTTGGTTTTCGTACGGTGTATACTTCGATGCTCACCATACATTATAAAATTATTTTCAAGATTCCATGATGATTACGGGGATCGTACTAGGCATTACTATCTTAGACATTGGGACAGTTGTCATGTCGCTGCATATCATTGTTCTTTTTGGTAATTTATTTGGTTATTTTCATTTTTTTCTAGTAGTTTTAGTTTTGACATGTACGTGGGATAGATTTTGGCTTCTTTTTTATACATTTCTTGCATTTGTTTTTAAATTGATACACAATATCTCCCGATCATGGTTACTGTAAAAGGGAAATGCCTCATTTTTTTGATATTTCTATACCCTTGGTGTCGATAGCCACCGCATGGCGTACTGAAGGTGGGACTTGGGGGTTATTATCACTCTTCATCATTTCCAACTATGGAGGGGATTCTTTGGAGGGAGGGTATCCAAATAGAATTGTATCAGAGGGAAGTTGACAGATAGGATGGAGTTTGGAGTAGGCACAGTGAGGATTGTGTGGGTTGGTAGGGAAGTAGTGTTAGGTGATCTTGGTGTGTGACATAGTCCGGGTAAGACTTGCTAGGACAGGGGATTTTTGAGCCCCCGTGATCTGATTCAAGTCTCTAAGACAACCGAATGACCAAGCGAGGCTACACCACTTGCAGGGTAGAGACCTTAGGAAAGTTACATGCATCATAATGATCTATTTTCTTGTTTGAATTGGTGTATTTGGGTAATTTGGAATTAATACAAATAAATGAAGTTCAAATGAACTTTAAATAAAATTCTATACTACTCGGGATTAGTAATTATGTAATTAACTTTCAGTTATCGCACCCGGTCATTGTCTCTGTGTAGTACAGGTAGTGGAGGCTAAAATTTATGACCTGCTTTATCGAAGGAGGGTTAAACTAGAAGAGGATGATGGCCAGTGGAAGAGAAAATTATGTTATATCAATTAATATAATTAATGGAGGTATGAGAGTAGCATTTCTAACATGGATACATAGAGATGGCTCGAGGATCTTGTGATCACCTTAAGCTTGATTTGGGATCAGATGGACAATTGGGTTCCTTTAAATATTCTTTTGATGTGGGTAGTTGTACTTTAGTGGTGGATGATGTACCTAGGAGAGAATAAAGTGGCTGATGTTTTGTGGGATGACTATGAGAATGAGATCTGGGTGGAATTCATTTCATCTACCAAAATTGTTAAGAAGATGTAGGAGTTACTCTCTCTCTCTAACAGGGGAATATGTTGGTATGATAATTGGGGATCAAATTAAAGGATCTTATTCATTTTTCCCTAAATCTCCTTCTGGATGAGGAGTATCATGTGAGATGCCTAGAGGAGGAACTTCTACATTCTATTCAGTATGCGGTTAATACCTTTAACGTTTAGACATAATGGAGCTCTAGAAGAAAGAGGAAGTGGTTGAGGGGATTAAATCACAAGGAGTTATTACATGAGAGGGTATTCTACCTAGTTCTTCATATGGAATGGTTATTAGTTGTAGGTCTTATATGTTAGGGCCACCAAAATTCCAATCAGTGGGAAGGTGACCTTAGCAGTTTCTATTTTGACCTTCTGGTCCTTGTGCATAACCTATAGGTTTAGGCACTATGTTTTTTATCTATGGAGTATATGGGAATATTCAGAGTCTATTCCTAGTAGTTGTTTAAGATCAATATGGTGGAGGTGGGTAGGTTAAGCACCCACATCAACTATACTTCTTGGATGGGTAGTTCCAACAGTAGGGACGACATCCTCATGCTCCACCCAGGGAAGATTGAGAAGGTAGGTGTTGACCTTAGGGTGTTCCTCAAGGACCTCGACCTAGTTTTGTTTCATGAGGCAGTCATCCACAGAGGGGAAGATGATTTGGGTGTGGTCAGTTTCACGCTGTAGAGGCATTAGTTCCAGTAGGGCAGCAGATCGTTCGAAGAATGATTAGTTTTTTTAGGACTCATACTTTTGATATTATTGATTCAGGATCTTCACACTATATTGCTTCACCTAGTTTATTCCATGCTCTGAGACAAGATGTAGAGAGTCTTATTGTACCCCTAGTGTTGAGTATGTTAGTCAGAGGTCAAACCATCTTGATTGATGTGTGCCAGGGACATAGACTAATGATGGGCCCCCAATAGTCCCATGGGGATCATTTTCTATTATAATCAACACTGTCTGGATGTACACTGTTCATGATTTTATTGACTTATTCAATAAGAGAGTCATGTTTTTAGACATGGATATCCAGTGTGTGGCTTTCTTTGGTGAGATGTGTTGTCCGATGGGCAGTCAGCATGTGGGGACATTTATTTCATTATTGTCTAATTTGTTAGTGGAATCAGTGGGTGCTGAGTTATAGGAGGATCCCATAATTATTGGGTAGTTATTGGATGTATTCCCCGAGGATGTTATGACTCTACCGCTTCGACATGATGTTTCACACGGAGTAGAATGCCGTCCTAGTGCTTCTCCAATTTTCATGGCTCCTTATTGAATATAACCTTTAATGCTCTAGGAGTTTATGAATCAGATTGATGACTCGATGAAGAAGATATTTTTTTGACTCGGTGCATCTCTATGGTGTACTCCAGTCTTGTTTTCGAGAATGGAAGATGGTGGAATTATGGTCTACAAAGACTACTATAAGATGAATCTCGTAAAAGTTGAGAACCATTACCCACTTCTGAAGATAGAAGATCATTTTAATCAGTTGGGGGAAAAATATTGGTTCTTTTATATTAATATATATTCTGTGTACCAATAGTTGAGGGAAAAGGAAGGTGATATCCTTAAGATTGAATTCAAATGCAGGTATGGGAACTTCGAGTTTGTGGTCATTCCATTCTTTCTTATGAATGCAGCAGCTGTGTTCATGGTAGATATAAAAATCATCTTTCATGAGTTAATGAACCGGTTTTTTCATCGTATTCATCGATGACATCCTAATCTACTAGAAGTTAGAGGAGTATCATATTGAGAATATCAGGTCTATTTGGATGTTCATCAACACCACCAGTGCTTTGTGATGCTTTCCATCTAGGATTTCTAGAAAACATATGCAGATTTCCTTGGACATGTTGTGTCACAACAGGGTGTAGTACTGGACCCATTGAATTTTGAGGTATTTGTTTCTTGAGACGAACACAAAATTGGGGGGAAGTTCACAATTTCCTTGTTATGGTAGGCTATTACCAGATATTCGTACCCGAATTCTCTTGAATTGTAGATCCACTGATGGATTTGAGTAGGAAGGACCAGGATTTTGTGTGGAGTGAGTAATGTCCGGTAGCATTCAGCTATATGAAATGTATGTTGGTTGGTGCTCTATTTCTCTAGTTTTCATATGAAGGGATGATGTTCGAAGTGTTTTGTAATTATTACTATATGGGTTTTTGATGTGTGATAATGCAATAGTGCGGAGTGGTATCTTATGGTTCTAGGAAGTTACATGCCCATGAACATAACTAATCCACCCATTATCTATAGCTAGCAGCGGTCCTGTACGTGCTATAGTTGTAGAGGATTTTCCTCCTTAGGGAGCACTTTTTTTCCCTCACATATCATAAGTGCTTGATATATATCTTTTCCCAACAAGATCTTAACATGTGACAATGGACATGGATAGAGTTTCTTAAGGATTATGATTGTGATATCTCTTACACCTTAGGGAAGGGAATGGTTTTGGTTGATGCATTTATAAGGAAGTCACAGAATGAGGTTGTTCAGGAATCTTCCAATGCTTAGATGGTGATCGAAGATTTGGCATAATTGTAGTTAGATGTAGGAATAGATGGCAATAAATGCTACTTGTTTTAGATGGAAGTGTAGTATTCTCTGATGCATCTGTTAGAGGAGGCTTAGTGTAGATACTCAAAGGTAGAGGTAATGCATGATCATATTGACCAGGGTGATTCTCTACAGGGATGGTCGGAGGATGGTTAGAATCAGATGTTGTTTTTTTGGATGATATTTGTTCCTTTGGTGATGTGCAATATAGTTCTCTGTGAGTTTCTAAATTCACGTTTTTCAGAGCACCTAGTATTTTCAAAGTTGTATCATGGCCTGAGAGATGAGTTTTGGGGGCCCAATTTGAAATGAGAAGAAGTATAGTTTGTGGTGAAGTGTTTGGTGTTCGAGCATATGAAGTATGAGTATCATGTTCCTAGTGGTATGTTGCATCCCCTAGATGCCCCTGAGTTTAAGTGGGATGAAAACAAGATGTATTTTGTTATATGTTTACCTAGGCATCTGTGAGGCATGATGTTATCTAGTTATTAGTATATTGACTGATGAAATCATACCATTTCATATTGATTAAATAGTCGGCCACTGTATATGTCTTGGCTTGGAGGTATGAGTATGAGGTAGTGAAGCTACATGGATTTCTAAGATCCATCATCTTGAATCTTCATACATGTTTCACCTCATGAGTCTATATGGGATTTTAGCATGATTTTGTAAATTAGTTACACCACAACACTAAATTCCACCCTCAAATAGATAAGTAGAGAGAGCGGACCATTCATACATTTCAGGACATTTTTTGGGAATTCGTCTTAGAATTTGGTGGATCTTTGGTAAGACACATTCCTTTAGAATAATTTTCTTACAAAAAAAGCAGTCAATCATCCATTTTCATGTATCTATTAGTGGTTTTGTATGGAAAACCATGGAGTTCGCCTTTATGCTAGATAGAGGTTGGGGAGATAGTTGTTCTTAGTCCTGAGGTGGTGCATACCATAATAGAAATAGTTCATCTTATTCATGAGAGGATGAAAGCATCACATGAATTGAATATGTCTCATGTCTATCATAGGATGAGGGCCTTGGTGTACATGGTTGGGGACACATGTTCTTGATGGTTTCCCCTCGAAATGGGTAGGATAGGTACGGTAGAGGGTGAATTGCTTTCCCCCAATGTTCATCAAACACATCGTTGTGTTGGGGTAATTTAGTGAATTGGAATACCAGTTAGTGTTTCCCCCACAGTTGGAGAGGGTCCACAACATCATCCACATATCCCTACTTCAATATTATATTCATGATGACTCACATTCCATTGAATGGGGAGTGTTTGATGTTGATGATCATGTGAAGTACATGGAGTGGCAGAGAGAGTTCTAGGTTCATCAGGAGAAGGTGTTTCATGGGTGGACCATTCAATTGGTTTCATTTTTGTGGAGGCATTTTTTCCTCAAGGAGAGTACTTGGGAAATAGATATGTAGATGAGTGCCCGGTACCTAGAGTTATTTGGAGTTTTTCCTTACTATTTTTTCATTTGTAATTTTTTGCTTGAACGATGTTATCGATGAGATGAGTTGTTTACTAATTCCTTAATATGTAATGAAATCCTAACATATGAAGAGGGGAGTCTCTAATTCCTAGTCGAGAAACATTAATGAGGATGTGATTGTACACATGTTGGTGAGTCAGTTCCTACCCAAAGTAGATAGTATCTTGACTTGGAGGAAGAAATTCTAGGATTCATTTGTCTGTTTTGTTGACATTTGGTGCTGGTATAGATGTTGTGGTTGCGCGGTGTGTGTTATGGTCGGTTGGGGTAGTAGATATCAAAGGAGGTGTTATTGGATTTTGAGGCATCACACCAACATTTGAAAAACATAGGGTGGTTTATCATTGAACATTGATGTTGTATCATTGTTTCAAGTATATCAAGATCCATGATATGTATGTAATGAAGTGGTTGTTTGGATCTCTCTTTCCTATAGGATTGGTTTTGAAATTATCAATGATGTGAATAGTTTCATAGTAATTTTATGTAATGGATTGGACCTCCCCGATCCTTTACAAGGAAAACATTTGGAGTTTAAGGTGTTCTGGGAGGAAACAGTGACTCATTTTAAGAGTTTTCCAAAAATATATTTCTCCAACAATAGGTGGTGTTAATAGGTAGTGTTGATAGGTGGAGTCAGTAGGCAGCATAGATTGGTGGTGTTGGTAGGTCGCGAAGGTTTATTCTTGATGGTATCATGCGTTAGTCACTCTCTTTAGTGACCTGCCATCAATAACTTGCATTGGTAACCCGCATGAGTGACTTTCCATTGGTAGCTCGCATAAGTGAATCACATCAGAGACTCGCGAACTGTATCTCACAACGGTGAATCACATAATTGAATCACTATTGGTAGGTTATGTTGGTGACTCACATTGCTAACTCACCTAGGGTAGGTCGATTTAGTGACTCACCCAATGATGATTCATTTCAAATAGTTTTTCAAAATTCTAGTTTTTTTTTTCAGATTTCCAGCATCACCCATTTAACTGCTTATTTGATGTAAAATGAGTTTACACTCATGATTGAGAGATTTTTTATGTGTTTTTAATGGATATAAATTATGAATCTATTTTTTAATTCCCTAATACTTTTAAAAGTCCAACATCATGGTTTTGATCATGATCTGACTTTTATGGACTTTGAAACTAATTTCCCCGTAGATTTAGGATCTGGAATTTCTAAAGATGAGAGCCTTCATTTTATGGGTGCTTCCCTATCTCTATATACTGAGGATACTAGAACCATTCATCTCCAAGGAGATATCATTCTTTGTATCACCCCTAGATGGTGATAACCTAGAGCCTTGCGTACCTCCTGTTTTGGTTGTAGGAGGAGTTGTGGTGGACTGTTCTTCAAGGTAGGGATCCCTTCATCTCTTTTAATTAGTGTATCATGTAGAGTGGGTGTACTCTTATCTCCTTTTGAATATAGTTGGATCCAAATATGATGAATATAATAAGATGTAAAAATTGTAGGGATTGTAATATGATGATCGTTATCGTGTTTTCTCATCTGTTATTTGATATATGTTGTTTATTGTATCCTATATAATATCATGGATTTAGGTGGCCTTTGTCTCCACAAGGGACATGGATCATGGATATTATATTTTTTTATGTTAAATTTTTATATTTACATAAGACTGATTAACTGCTTATATTCGGTTAACTAAATGGATGCCCTTGGGTTATAAACCTTCTATGATCACCCCAAAATTATAAAAGTAGAATTACATAACGAGTTTTTCTAAATTGTAATATGCCATTCATTGTTGGTTTGGTTGTGAATTGTGTTTGGCCATGTTATTTATTACATCCTTGGGTGGTTGTGTGGTGATAGGGTTTAGATAACGTGTGTTTCTATAGTGATACGTATGTTGAAATGGTATCTTATGTTGATATATTGATTGATTGTAGAATAGATAGGAAGTGGTTGAGAAGTAGGGTTGTAGGTTTGGGTTGTGAAATGATTATGTTATTGGTTGTGATGAGGTGCATTGTAGAGTTTAGCATAAAGTTGAGATATTTCTTGTTGAGAGGGATGACAAGGTTGAATTAATTTGAAATAATTATGATTCAAGTGGTTTTAATGGGTGTAAAATAGAGAGTAAATGGGATGTAGGTTCTTTGGATGTGCGGTTTTTCACATTTGGTATTTGGTGACTCTTTTCCTTCTGAGAACTATTTCTTGTCTGCTATGATTATTAGTTGACCGAGTAGGGATGTTATCAGTAAATGGTTTCCTTCATAATGAATGATAAATGGTTAAATGAGTTCTCTAGAATTTTTGTTGTGTTATGGATTGTTGTGGATATCCATTCATTGTCTACATCTGAAGTGACTAATGCTTGTGTTCTTAGAGGTAACAGTAGTGTTGGAAGAATCATAGGGTGGTTGGTTATCTCATTTATATCCCATGGGGTGTGATGAGTGTTTGTTACCTATATATATACTTTTTATTCCTTGTGATTTCTATATGCACCCCACCCTAGTCGAGCACCATGTGTCGGACTCCATCACTCTTACAGGGGAGGGTGTATTTTCAAAAATCCCAGTGGTAGGATGGACGCATGGCCACCTTCGATTATCTGCTCCCCCTTTTAGACCATTTTAGCCCAAGATTCTTCACGCAGGTAGTGGTTTGTAAGGACTTGGTGTGTGCAAGAAAGTTGTACTTCCTATGTGTCTTTGGGATGATAGGTGTTGTGTTTTCCAAGGTGTTTTCGAGATGATATGTTGTTTGTGACCAAGGAGTAGGTAGGTGTGATGTGATGTTTTATGTTGAATGAGTGTCTATGGGGGATATTTGAGGTGGTTATGAGGACCAAGATTGTGTGGGTGGGATATGATTTTATTTGTTCGGAAGAGGTGGGGACACCATGACATTTTCAGTTAGGTTGTGAGAGTGGTGAATTAGTGGTAAAGTGGTGTGGGGTACCCTATCATTTATGTGCATACTATATTACATTACATTACTTGGGTTACTTGGTGACTGTTCCTTTAGTGAGTTTTGGGTGGCTAGTATACCATGTTAGTTGTTGTTGGTTTCTGCTATTTTCTCATAGGGGCATTAGTATACTTCCCCACATGTGCATGAGAGATATTGGTTTTCCTACTGACTATGATTGTATACTTTCTCTATCCTATAAAACAATATTAAGGTTTCTAGGAAAATTATGAAGAAAATGAAAGGAATTACTATCTCAGAAATTGGGATAGTTGTCATTTCACTTCATAACGTTGTTCTTATTTCTATTTACATTGGGGAATTTCATTGTATTTATAGTATTTTTACATTAAATATAAATGTGAGATGTATTTTGGATAATATATATGTGTGTGTGTGTTTGTGTGTGTTGGATATGATTTGGGTTTGATGCATCTTATCTCCCGATCATAGCTACTATAAAGAGGGTAATGCCTCCTATTTTGTTAGCTTTCTATACCCTTTGTGATGGTCTACACCATGAGGCCATCTGAAGGCCGGTCTCGGTGAGTGGGTCATTATATATCTTATATCATTTCCATCTCATGAGGGGTATCATTGTAGGGATGGATTCATGTAATATTTCCCATAATAATCAAATAATTTTAAAAGGATAAATTTTATGAAAAATGGTATACAGATTATGCAATAGTTATTTCCAAGATAAATTATAAGGATAATTATGGGAAATTCAATGATCTTGGGAGATTGAATATTTAAATGGGATTTCTAAAAATGAATCAAAGATGTGGATATAATTACAATCCATGACCAAATCATTCTAAAATCATCCATATGATGTATATGAATTGAATCTATACAACATAACCCAATTTGAGTAAAATAAAGAGTTTTTGTATTGATGAATGAAAAAAGTAAGAAAGGATCTTTAAAAAATATTCATGTGTAAATATCCTTTTGTCTTGAAGAAGATTTTAAATATAAAACTCATTGAAAATAAATTTTCCATTCATTTTATTTAAAATTAACTATTTATATAGTCAAAGGAATCGTTGAATGAATAATTGTGGGTTAATCCATTCATGTCATACAAGGTAAAAGGAACATTCCATTAGCATGGTGAAAAGGTAATAAAAATTCTTTTTCAGAAAAAAACAAGAAGATTCGATTTAAAACATTGGAAAAATAAAAAAAGGGGTAAATGACTTCAAAAAATCATTACAAAACATTTTTTAAATCAATTTCATAAAACATGGTTTTTTAGAAGAAAATATGTTCTATGACTATGTGAAAAATAAATTCAGGTTTTCTTAATTAAATTTTTTAAAACACATTGATTACAAAAGATTGGTAAAATGGTACTAATACTTGAAATGGGTCATGATTAACCATGGGATAGGAAAATTAATATTTTTATTTTAAATTGGTAATAGAATTTTTTAATGATAAATTAATGATCATTAAAATTATTCCTTAGAAATATAATTATTAAACATTCCAAAGTGTCTCATATAACATTGATACATTTTAAATCATAATCCTCATGAAAGACTAAAATTAAATAAAAGTTAAATTATCATGATAGTTAGGAGTGTCATTACAAATCATGTAAAAGGGTTGAATACACACAATATAAAAAACTATGTGCATAATAAAAAATAAGACTCAATGGAATGAAAATTGAGACGATATCTAATACATTGCATCTAACTTGTCTAGTGTTTCATTATATTCAAGAATAAATAACACAAAGTAATTATTTAATTTCATGAGAAAATTTATCTTATTTATTATGAATTTTATCTCACTTATTATTATTTTCTATACAACTACATAAACAATCAATTTTACATCGGGTGTTTTGACCAAATTGTGTTTATCTGTTAAAAAACATTGGTAGGTTTACTATGGTCTAAGTACTCATTATATAACATATATAGAATACAAATATTGAAATAATTATTGTATTTTTACTTCAATTATAATTTTATAAACAACCAATAAATAAGGATGTAAAATGAATCAATGTTACAATCATGGAGATGGTAGGTCGTACATACACTTGAGTAACATTCTCGTTTTTTTTGTGACCGTAATGGAAAAAAGAAATATATCGTCCAATATTTCTATAATGATAATTATATATTAATTAAAATATTATTTAATCATATATACTTATAAATATATATTTCTAGTGATGTAAAAGGAATCAAATCATGTCGAGGAGGCAGTAGTCCACACGTCCACTAATTATGTTATCACTTTTAAAAGTGTGTGGATGGGTGTCAAAGAAAATGATATTGATTATTTTTCCAAAATCATAATTATATCATGAATATAATATAGAGGGTTTATATCTAAACAATGGTTAATTAAAACCTGTAACGCCCCGACCCCAGTTACCCAGAGTCGGTGCATTAATTACATAACATTGGCATGATCACAAGAAAGATCAAATCTCGAAAGACCGATTGGTTTAGTAGCCTTGGAAACACTAGATATATTCATAAGTTTTACATTACATCATAAAAATAAAAAATAACTACTACAACAACATATTGTCTCCATAGTCCACACTATTAACTCCTCATAATATCCCTGCAAGTCATTTATAATTTACTTATTCACATCCTGGGAAAATAAAACATAGAAAAGGGGTGAGCTCAAATGCCCAGTAAGGATAACAATATAGAGGAAACATTCATAAATAAGAATAAACATTTAAGGCAATGTATAACTAAAACAAAAGCATTTTAAACTTTAACTTCAACATAGTATGGCATAAATAAAATGAAATAATTCCATTTACTTATTCACATGGATATTCTACTAATCGAATAATCACATGCAATATCAATAACCACTTTCATAATGATGGAATGCATAATGCCAGACTATCATAACCACATAGCCACGACCTCGTGCCAAGAATACCAATAAGATTTTGCCAAGGCCTTGTGCCAAGACACTATTTTGTCTCATGAGACCTACCGATGCATCGAGGAGCTATAGCGGGCTCCACCCGTCACATATTAAGTCCAATGCATTCCCATATGAAAAGTTTTAAACATAAAATAAACAATCGTATTAAAACTAGCATGAGAAATGTCAATACTTTCACCATAAAACATGAATGGTATATAAAAAAATAGCACATCCACAGTCAAACATATCACAAAACCTTCAATACAATATAAAAGTTTTGTATCATAATATATCATCCTCAAATAAGCGTAAAATCCATTAAAGGATGTTGACATAGATGAAATCAAAACTCTTTTTAAAGAAATATCTCTTTCTATTTTGAAATCATTTAAGAGTCATATATTTATAAAATAAAACATTTTCTTTGAAAATATTCTTATAAGCTTGTAAGGGAAGCTTTGACGATTTTATAACGCCGGAAAATAACCGCACCCACCGTATAAGTAAAAAAAACATTCTTATCTTAATTCTGTCGAAAATGCTAAAAAGCACCTTGTTTGGAAAATGACGGAAAGATTCCATTATAAACCTCTTATAAAAAGTCATAAAAGGGTATAAATGACTTTAACCCATATTCTTTTAAATATTAAAAATGTTTTGAAATACATTTTGAAGAAACATGGACGTGGATGATAACGAGATCCCAGTAGATTATTACGTATAAACAACCTCGGATAATGAAGAGATTGTGAAATAAACCTTACCTTGTACTTTTACTTGGTTGGGGTAGGTTAACCTCCTATATAATGGTGAAATAATTGTTATTAAATTATACAATAATCATATACATTAATATTATATCATATATGATCTTTTAATATTGATTTGATAATAATATCTTAGTATTATCATTGTTTCGGGTGTTAACTTACTTGTTTTCTTTTATATGTTTTGTTACGTAAGACATGTTTGTAAAGGATAGGTTGTATATTATTCATATCCAGAATGATATCAAGTCCTTAAACATCATTTTTAAATCATCAAATGATAATTATACTTGAATGGATACGATGGAGAATGAATCTCATCGCGTTCGTGGAGACGGTAGTCCGTACGTACGCACGGGCGACAATATCATTCTTTTGATATTAAAATAATATATAAATGGATGGTCTATCATATATACAGAATCATTAACATGTTATATTTATTATTTACATGAGTTACACATCATTATTATACCCATCCAAATAATATTATATTGAATAACAATTACACCACAACGTGGAGACGGTAAGCTGTACATACGCACGTATGGTGACATGTTATTCAAAGGGTGGATAGAATACTGAATATGGTTGTACCATATTTATAATAAAATCACAGTATATGTGAGATACTGGAGTTATTATTTTATAATGGTAAGAACAAAGGAAGAAGAAGTGGAAGAAGAAATGAACGTGAAAAGGGGTGGTGAAAACATTACCTCTTCTTCGGGTTATTCCTTTTGATTTGATCAAAAGGGCTCCTTAGGATGGCTTTCTGATCAAACTAAGGCCTATAGGTTTTAGTGAGGGAAGTTGGGAGAGTATTTGGGCAGGGTTTGGACGAGCCAAGTGGCTTCAGAGGTGTGAGGAATGAGTAGAAGTGGTCTTCTTTTATAAGGGAGAGGAGGGGCTCTTTAGGAAAGAGTGAAAGTATTAATTTATAATATAATTATATTCGGTTCATAATGGTCCAAAAATAATTGAGGTCGAAGATAAGATGACGCATTTTCTAAATAACATCAACCAATAAGAATTGGACAGGTTTTAGATAATATTTTAATCATTATAATATTATTTATTTAAATGATTTATTAATGAGGTAAACATTGTATCATTATTGTGTCATTAATAATTTAAATTATTTGATGCCTAAAAATTATAAATAAAATATCATTATGTATGAAAGCTTTTTATCTTTCTAATGAATATTTATAATAGAAAATCCAACATGTATAACCCTATGTAAAAATTGTTCTTCTAAAAGATGTAACCTTATTCCATTTTTATTTTTATTTTAACTATATTAATATAATGTGTCCCTACCACATACAAGTGGCTCTAGGGGGTCCCCAAATCGACCCAAGGATTACCATGGTCGGGTATGTGTCCACCAATAAGGTTAGGACACGTTTTAGGGTAATTTTGTATTATTATAATATTATTTTTTAACCCTTATTTACCGGATTTACCCTTTAACCATGGTAAATAAAATATTTACCGCAGTAATTATTCAAAATGTGTAAAAATAAAAGTTACCTATTTACATAATTTGGACATCCTGATTCCAAATATGTAATCCAGTTTTCCAAATTCAAAACACACAAGTGGCAGAAATTAATTTAAAATTATTTCCCGTTGTTAAAATAAAAAACGTGTTTTTAAGAGATAATAACTATCAAAAGATTGACACTTGTTTATGTCTGGTTTAATTGTGAAATTATGTCCAATGACAAACATTAAATTAAATGGTAAAAATATATTCTAAATATACTTTAAAACCACTCAAATTCATAATTTATCAATATTAATTATTTTGATTAAAAAAGTTGATTTTAATTAAAATTTACTAATTTTCACTATTAATCAAAATATAAAAGTTATCCGAAAAGTACCAAAATTTCACCCTAGGCTAATTTCAATATTCTGAATCCAAAAATGAAGTCCATTTTGAAATATAAAATATATTTGATTTCAAAAATTAGGTATTACTATTCACAACGGCTAGTTTAATTAGTTGTGGTGTGTGTTAGAACTCGAGGTTGCGTACAACACATGCTATCGCATTATTCGAAGGGAAACGTACCGTGGAAGCTTGGGGTGTTACATTCTCCCCTCCTTCAAATAATTGCATCCTCGCAATTTATAGGGTATTACTGCATAAAAAGACTCGGGTGGTTCTTCATCATAAGTTCCTCGGGTTCCCACGTTGCCTCTTCCATCTTATGATTTCTCCACAAAACTTTTACCAGACGCGTCGTCCGGTTTTTCAGTACTTGTTCTCTTGTATCACGAATCCTGAAACGCTCTTCACAATAAGACAGATCGGGTTCCAGTTCTAATTCCTCATATGTGAGTACATGCGTTGGGTCAGGCATGTATTTTCTCAACAGAGATACGTGGAACACATCGTGAACTTTGGAGAGACTTGGCGGCATTTCCAATCGGTAAGCTACAACCCCAATTCGTTCTAGAATTTCTAAGGGTCCGATGTACCTGGGACTCAATTTACCTTTCTTACCAAAACGTATTACTCCCTTCCATGGAGATACCTTTAGGAAAACATGATCACCGAATTGAAATTCCAAATCCTTCCTTTGATTATCGGCATAGCTCTTCTGCCTACTTTGAGCTGCTTTGATGTGATTTTGGATTAGTTTCACCTTTTCCACCGTTTCCTCCACCAGTTCTGGGCCTACAAGTTTTCATTCACCAACGTCATCCCAACAGGTTGGTGTACGACATCTCTTTCCGTATAACGCTTCATATGGTGCCATCTGTATACTTGAATGGAAGCTATTGTTATAGGAAAATTCTACCAGTGGTAAATATTGATCCCACATACCCTGAAAGTCAAGTGAGCAAGATCTCAACATGTCTTCTAAGGTTTGAATAGTCCGTTCTGATTGTCCGTCTGTCTGAGGGTGGTAAGCAGTGCTCAAATGAAGTTCAGTATCCAGAGATTTCTGAAGACTTTTCCAAAATCTTGAAGTAAAACGGGGATCACGATCAGAAACAATCGATAGGGGTACTCCATGAAGTCTCACAACTTCATTAATGTATAGTCTTGCTAGATGTTCCAGGGGTAGATCTTCTCTTATAGCAAGAAAATGTGCTGACTTGGTAAGACGATCAACAATAACCCATATTGCATCGTTCCTTCTAGGAGTCTTTGGTAGCCCCATGACAAAGTCCATCGTAATATTGTCCCATTTCCACTCCGGTATGGGAAGAGGTTGCATGACTCCTCCAGGCTGTTGCCTTCCAGCTTTCACTTGTTGACAAACCATACATCTTGACACAAAATCAGCAATCTCCCTCTTTATGTTGTGCCACCAAAAATGTTCCTTCAAATCTCTATATATTTTGGTGCTCCCAGGGTGTATAGAGAAATTGGAACTATGAGCATCATCCAGCAATTCCCTTTTCAGATCAGGTAAATCAGGAACACAAAGTCTCTTCCCGAATTTCAAAATTCCATCTTCATACACAAAGTCTCTCAATCTCCCATCATTCACAGCTTTAATCTTCTTCTGAAATTCTTCATCATCGGTCTGAGAACTCTTAATCCTTTCTAGTAAAGATGGTTTGGAAACCATTTGAAAAAGCATTGATGTTTCACCTTCCCTGGTTATTCCCATGTCCATCTTCACTAGATCCATGAAAATTGGATCCCTTTCAGTTCTCATCATGTTCAAAACTCCATAGTCTTTTCTCCTCAAAGCATCTGCCACCTTGTTTGCTTTCCTCGGGTGGTAGTGTATCGTAAAATCATAATCCTTGAGTAATTCAAGCCATCTCCTTTGCCTCATGTTGAGTTCTTTTTGTGAGAAAATATACTTCAAACTCTTGTGATCAGTATAAATCTCACATTTTTCACCATAGAGGTAGTGCCTCCATATCTTCAAAGCAAAGATCACAGCTGCTAACTCGAGATCATGAGTAGGATAGTTTTGTTCATGAATTTTCAACTGTCGTGATGCATAGGCAATAACTCTATCATTCTGTATAAGGACACAGCCAAGTCCATTCTTTGATACATCACTATAAATAACGAACCCATCATTCCCCGATGGTAGATTCAATATAGGAGCATTGACTAATCTTTTCTTCAGTTCTTCAAAACATTCTTCACACTCTATTGTCCAAAAAAATTTAACCCCTTTACGTGTGAGCTTTGTTAATGGGTTAGCCAATCGGGCAAAATTCTGGACGAAACGTCGATAATAACCTTCCAAACCAATAAAACTAAGTACCTCAGTTATATTCGTAGGTGCTGGCCATTCTTTGATTGCCTTGGTCTTAGAAGGATCAACAGAGATTCCATCTTTAGAGACAATATGGCCAAGAAAATAAATATCCTGAAGCTAGAATTTACACTTGCTAAACTTCCCATATAATTCATGCCTCCTCAGAGTCTTCAAGATAATGCGCAAGTGATTTTCATGATCTTCGTAGGTTTTGGAGTATACCAAGATATCATCAATAAATACCACCACAAATTCATCGAGATACTCCTTGAAAACTCTATTCATCAGATCCATGAATACAGAGGGTGCATTAGTCAATCTAAACGGCATTACGGTAAACTCGTAATGCCCGTACCTGGTTCGAAATGCTGTCTTCGGAATGTCTTCCTTCTTCACACACAACTGATGGTATCCAGATCAAAGGTCAATCTTTGAAAAGTATTGAGCTCCATGTAGTTGGTCAAATAAATCATCAATACGAGGTAGGGGATACTTGTTCTTTATCGTTATAGCATTGATCTCCCTGTAGTCGATACATAACCTCTTAGATCCATCTTTATTTTTAACAAAAAGAACAGGGGCTCCCCATGGAGAAACACTAGGGAGAATAAATCCCTTATTACTCAATTCCTCTAGTTGTTTCTTTAGTTCAACTAATTCTACAGTGGCCATTCTATAAGGGGTCTTCGATATAGGCCTTGATCCAGGAATCAAATCAATGGAAAACTCAACTTCTCGTTCTGGAGGATGTCCATGTAAATCTTCCGGAAATACATCTACAAATTATTTCACAACAGGTACATCCTCTATTTGAAAATTCCTTTCCTCACCGACAGTTATTTCATTCTCTTCCTCCCCAATAATTGAATTAAGTTGAGCTACTGGGGGTGGCTCTAAATAAGAATTAGGTGGTGACGATTCTACTCTAAAAATAAGGTGTTCCTTATCATTATCATCAAGAATCGTAACCTCTTTCTTATTACAATAAATCTTCGCATCATAGTCCGAAATCCAGTCCATACCGAGGATTATATCAAACTCAATCATAGGTATGACGATGAGATCAGCAGATAAAGAAAATTTATGTGCTCTAATGGGGACTGATTCACAAAACTTTGTTGCAATGATACTTCCCTTAGGAGTTTTAACTGACAACACCCTTATTAAATCAAATTGGAAATATCAAATTTTCTTAGAAAACTAGGAAGATATGAAACAATGCGACGATCCAGAGTCAAATAATGCATTTGCTAAACTTGAGGAAACCATTAAATTACCTGCCACCACGTCTTTCGGAGCTTCTACCTCAGCAGTAGTGATAGCATAAGCTTGGCCTTGATCCCTTGTCCTTTTCTGAGGTAAGTTCTCCTGACGCTTATGACATTCATTCGCATAATGTCCCATCTCCCTGCAATTGTAGCACTGAATGTTGGTGGCTTCCTTGTTCCCTTTGCAATCACGAGCTTGGTGGCCTTTTTCACCACACTTGTAACAGACTCCCATTCCCTTCAAGCAAGCACCGGGGTGTTTCTTCCCACATTTACCACAGGATGGATATTCAACCTTTCCTTTCTTCCCCTTATTTCCATTCCCAGATTGATCAGCAGGCCTCTTCTTCTCTTGCTTTGCTTTAAAGTCATAAGACTTAGAGAATTCCTTTTCGGTCTTGATAGCACATGAGACAATGTCTTCGTATGACGAAAAGGATTGTGAGACTAATGCTCGACGAAGAAATGGTTTTAACCCATCAAAGAAACGATCAATCTTACTTCTTTGGTTACGTATATAATCACCAGCGTACCTTGCTAACCTTGTAAAGTTAGCCTCATACTTTGTGACATTCTCATCCTCCTTCTGTCTCAGACTTAGAAATTGCCTTTCCATATCTGCTCGATGGTCGCGAGGAAAGTATTTTTCTAAAAACAGATCATTGAACTCCCTCCATTCCATATTTGATACTTCATCATCTTCCTTCATGTTTTGAATCAATTACCACCATTGATCAGCATCTCCAGTGAGGCGGTAAACTGCCATGATAACTTTTTCCCTTTCACTGCTCCCCAAAGCCTAAAATATTTTCTCTAGGGAATTTATCCATTGCTCAGCTACTAAGGGATTTTTACTCCCATTGAATGTTGGTGGTTGTTGCCTCATGAATCGATCTAACATTGATCCTCCATGCTGCGGATCAGGGTGCTCCATACGGGAAAGGTTATTATTCATAACCTGAGTAAGTTGTCCCAGTATGATGATTAGCTGATCGGCTCCAGTTGCATCACCAGCTCCACTATAATTATCTTCAGCAGGAGGGAAATCCCTACATGGAGTGCGTGCATTGATACGGTTTCCATTTCTTCCACTAGGCGCCATTTCTAAACAATGGCATAAACTAGATCAGTTTATGAATCAAAATACATAACCCCATACTTATAAAACACTTAACATAAATTGAACTATTTATGGATGTAATCCATAATCATAAAAATGTCTCCTTTGAGGATGTATATACTCATAAACCCTTCATAATGGTTTGTAAAGAAAATGAGAATTATCCTAAGCATATCCCCTGGGAGTGTCGTAACCAAGAGTGCAGCAAGGCCCGTTGTCGTGCACCAGTTCCCGTTCGAGTCTAGCTCAAAGCGGTGTTTTCGGGTTTTACCCCTAGGTACATTTGTGCCAGAGCCGCCTCTACCTGCTCGTATCCAGACTGGGATGTATTGCTCGGAAAACTCACAAAATCTCTACAATACCAAAATTCTAGGAAGTTCTTCTATACTAATCCTCAAAGTTCATCTTAGGTCTACGTGCTCTAATCAGAGTTTATCTAAATCTAGCTTCCAAGGTTTGTACTAAAATTCCTCTGATACCAACTGTAACGCCCCGACCCCAGTTACCCAGAGTCGGTGCATTAATTACATAACATTGGCATGATCACAAGAAAGATCAAATCTCGAAAGACCGATTGGTTTAGTAGCCTTTGAAACACTAGATATATTCATAAGTTTTACATTACATCATCAAAATAAAAAAGAACTACTACAACAACATATTGTCTCCATAGTCCACACTATTAACCCCTCATAATATCCCTGCAAGTCATTCATAATTTACTTCTTCACATCCTTTGAAAATAAAACATAAAAAAGGGGTGAGCTCAAATGCCCAGTAAGGATAACAATATAGAGGAAACTTTCATAAATAAGAATTAACATTTAAGGCAATGTATAACTAAAACAAAAGCCTTTTAAACTTTAACTTCAACATAGTATGGCATAAATAAAATGAAATAATTCCATTTACTTATTCACATGGATATTCTACTAATCGAATAATCACATGCAATATCAATAACCACTTTCATAATGATGGAATGCATAATGCCAGACTATCATAACCGCATAGCCAAGGCCTCGTGCCAAGACTACAAATAAGATTTTTACAAGGCCTTGTTCCAAGACACTAGTTTGTCTCATGTGACCTACCGATGCATCGAGGAGCTATAGCGGGCTCCACCCGTCACATATTAAGTCCAATGCATTCCCATATGAAAAGGTTTAAACATAACATAAACATTCGTATTAAAACTAGCATACGAAATGTCAATACTTTCACCATAAACCATGAATGGTATATAAAACAATATCACATCCACAATCAAACATATCACAAAACCTTCAATACAATATAAAAGCTTTGTATCATAATATATCATCCTCAAATAAGCGTAAAATCCATTAAAGGATGTTGACATAGATGAAATCAAAACTCTTTTTAAAGAAATATCTCTTTCTATTTTGAAATAATTTAAGAGTCATATATTTATAAAATAAAACATTTTCTTTGAAAATATTCTTATAATCTTGTAAGGGAAGCTTTGACTATTTTATAACGGCGGCAAATAACCGCACCCGTCGTATAAGTTAAAAAAAACATTCTTATCTTAATTCTGTCGAAAAGGTTAAAAAGCACCTTGTTTGGAAAACGATGGAAAGATTCCCTTATAAACCTCTTATAAAAAGTCATACAAGGGTATAAATGAATTTAACCCATATTATTTTAAATATTAAAAATGTTTTTAAATACATTTTGAAGAAACATGGATGTGGATGATAATGAGATCCCAGTAGATTATTACGTATAAACAACCTCGGATAATGAAGAGATTGTGAAATAACCCTTACCTTGTACTTTTCCTTGGTTGGGTTAGGTTAACCTCATGTATAATGGTGAAATAATTGTTATTAAATTGTACAATAATCATATACATTAATATGATATCATATATGATCTTTTAATATTAATTTGATAATAATATCTTAGTATTATCATTGTTTCGGGTGTTAACTTACTTGTTTTCGTTTATATGTTTTGTTACGTAAGACATGTTTGTAAAGGATAGCATGTATATTATTCATATCCAGAATGATATCAAGTCCTTAAACATCATTTTTAAATCATCAAATGATAATTATACTTGAATGGATACGATGGAGAATGAATCTCATCGCGTTCGTGGAGACGGTAGTCCGTACGTACGCACGAGCGACAATATCATTCTTTTGATATTAAAATAATATATAAATGGATGGTCTATCATATATACAGAATCATTAACAAGTTATATTTATTATTTACATGAGTTACACATCATTATTATACCCATCCAAATAATATTATATTGAATAACAATTACACCACGACGTGGAGACGGTAAGCCGTACGTACGCACGTATGGTGACATGTTATTCAAAGGGTGGATAGAATACTGAATATGGTTGTACCATATTTATAATAACATCACATTATATGTGAGATACTGGGGTTATTATTTTAGAATGGTAAGAACAAAGGAAGAAGAAGTGGAAGAAGAAATGAACTTGAAAAGGGGTGGTGAAAACATTACCTCTTCTTCGGGTTCTTCCTTTTGATTTGATCAAAAGGGCTCCTTAGGTTGTATTTATGATCAAACTAAGGCCTCTAGGTTGTAGTGAGGGAAGTTGGGAGAGTATTTGGGCAGGGTTTGGACGAGCCAAGTGGCTTGAGAGGTGTGAGGAATGAGTAGAAGTGGTCTTCTTTTATAAGGGAGAGGAGGGGCTCTTTAGGAAAGAGTGAAAGTATTACTTTATAATATAATTATATTCAGTTCATAATGGTCCAAATATCATTGAGGTCGAATATAAGATGACTCATTTTCTAAATAACATCAACCAATAAGAATTGGACAGGTTTTAGATAATATTTTAATCATTATAATCTTATTTATTTAAATGGTTTATTAATGAGGTAAACATTGCATCATTATTGTGTCATTAATAATTTAAATTATTTGATGTCTAAAAATTATAAATAAAATATCATTATGTATGAAATCTTTTTATATTTCTAATTAATATTTATAATCGAAAATCCAACATGTATAACCCTATGTAAAAATTGTTCTTCTAAAAGATGTAAGCTTATGCCATTTTTATTTTTATTTTAACTTTATTAATATAATGTGTCCCTACCACATACAAGTGGCTCTAAGGGGTCCCCAAATCGCCCCAAGGATGCCCATGGCCGGGTATGTGTCCACCAATAAGGTTAGGACACGTTTTAGGGTAATTTTGTATTATTATAATATTATTTTTTAACCCTTATTTACCTGATTTACCCTTTAACCATGGTAAATAAAATATTTACCGCAGTAATTATTCAAAATGTGTAAAAATAAAAGTTAACTATTTACATAATTTGGAAATCCTGATTCCAAATATGTAATCCATTTTTCCAAATTCAAAACACATAAGTGGCAGAAATTAATTTAAAATTATTTCACGTTGTTAAAATAAAAAGCGTGTTTTTAAGAGATAATAACTATCAAAAGATTGACACTTGTTTATATCTGGTTTAATTGTGAAATTATTTCCAATGACAAACATTAAATTAAATGGTCAAAATATATTCTAAATATACTTTAAAACCACTCAAATTCATAATTTATCAATATTAATTATTTTGATTAAAAAAGTTGATTTTAATTAAAATTTAGTTATTTTCACTATTCATCAAAATATAAAAGTTATCCGAAAAGTACCAAAATTTCACCCTAGGCTAATTTCAATATTCCGAATCCAAAAATGAAGTCCATTTTGAAATATAAAATATATATGATTTCAAAAAATAGGTATTACTATTCACAACGGCTAGTTTAATTAGTTGTGGTGTGTGTTAGAACTCGAGGTTGCGTACAACACACGCTATCGCATTATTCGAATGGAAACGTACCGTGGAAGCTTGGGGTGTTACAAAACCATCCATTATATGTTCCATTTATATTGCGAACAAATAACATCACATTGTGAGGGGGTTATAGTCTACACTTCCTCAAATGAAGTTATTGTGTTTATATAAAATGGAAAGTATAAGGGTATGTGTTATAAAATAATTAAAGAAAAATATATACATAATAAATATAATATATGACATATATAAACATGTTTTCTAGTATAATTTCCACCATGAGAGGTGGTAAAGTAAAAACTAAAAATCATCGTTACAAGAGAAAATACTTCATCGTACAGAGAAACAGAATATTTGTGGTCACATTGATGAAATTGTGTGTAATTATAGTTTGAAATAATAGAATAAAAATATCCAAGTATATTTATGATTAAATTTTTGTTATAAAATATTATAATAATAATATTTTATGATATGGATAATGGAAATAAAACTAAAAATCTCTAGGAAAGAAGTTATCTCTTAATCGGGTAACTCCATTTGGTTTGAACCAAAAGATTCCTTGGATTGATTTCTACCCAAGGACAGTATTCTAGAATTATTGGGGTATTTTTATGAGATATTTTGTTATATATTATTCAATATAATTTTTATTGATATGTGTGAGGATGTTGGAGGATGGGAGGTCCTTTTATAGTGGTGGAGGAGTGGTACTCTTGTTATATTTTTTCAAAATAATTCCATGCACGTTTTTGACATTGAACGTTACTCAAAACATGGAAAAACTATATAATGGATTATATAGTCTAAAAATATCCATCTAGTGGATATTGTATAATTTTATATGTTATTTGGTCCCTTATGTTTAAGGATTAGTATCTTATTAGGATTAATTTTACCATAATCATTGCAATGAATTTTAATAACATTCACTATGAATTTGGGTAAAAAATAAATCAAACATATTATAAATTATAGAATATGATGATCCAAAATATAGAATCAATTTCTAAATATTTCAATGATATAATTTTCATAAATTAATTTAAATTTTATCCTGTAGAGTGGACGACAATGCTGGTTTATAAAGTAAAATCACATAAATGTTTGGTATATTTTAATTGTCAATTTAAAATTAATATTTATTCCAATAACGTAGATTTTATTGAATTTTAAAAAAATTATATAATTAAATTTTAAAACCAATTAAATTTAATATATATCCTTATAAATAAATTATATGGAAAAGCATTTTTGAACTAAAATTTAGTATTTTTAACAATTCATTAAAAATGATATGTTTCTAGAAAATATATGAAATTCACCCTGACATAGTATTTATCGTTAAATTTGAAATATTATGTTTATTTTGTCTTATTAAATCAATTAATGTTTCAAAATTCAGATTTAAAATCATATATTTATTAAAAGGCGGTAAAATTGCCTTTAAAAAATATAGGTTTTTATGTGCGAAATTGTGTTTGCTATTTTCTTATGACTAACAAATATATTGGATGAATTTCAAAAATAATTTATTGAATATACAACATATATATTTCATTAAAATAATTAAAATATTATAATTAATTGTTTTTATAAATATATAACTCATTTATAAGCAAAAAATATATTTATTTTATAACCAGTTGGTTCTTATTTTCATTTCTAATTAATTTTTTACCAATGAATTAACATTATAAGTATATAAATCATTAATTTGAATTTATCAATTAATAAGATTCATAAACACTAACATAATTCCTAGGTTATATCATATCATATTAAATAACAATAATTTAGTAATACATTATTATTTGGTGAAACTTGATCTTGCATGTAACACAAGATATCATGGAAGGATGCTCTTGAATGTAATGAAAATGAATGAGGAAGGATTATCTTATATATAATGAATATTATTTAGGAAGGTCTCTCTTGTGTGTAATATAATCAAACCCATTGTTTCATGCATTAAAAAATATAGAAGTTATTTTAAATAGAAAATATATTATAAAGTATATAGATACTATAATACCTTAGTGTTGCATGTCATACACACTATCAAAAACACGACTCTTACTTTAGAATTTTAGGGTAACACATTCTTCCCAACTTAATTAAATTTCCCCCCACAATTTAAACTCAATATTGGTGATATATTGTTTGATATTTATTATGTAGAAATCTTACATCATGAGAAGGGTTTTTAAGACATCATCTAGAAAAGGATAAATGGGAAGTAAAAAAGTTCACATGGACAAACAGATAATACATATCTAAGATGTAGAACATTAGTGGAATGTAAAAATAAATACATGGAAGAAAATTTTAAATATTTACAAGGATTTATTTTGTTCATCAACCAAAAACAATTGAATGATCAATGGAATGTTGAGGACCAAAAATAGATAACTCTGTGATGATTTAGAAGACCATATGTTCAACTGAAATTGTTGTGTTAGGAAAACATTTTATTTCTAATTCATTTTACTAAAGATGTGAAATTATTTAACAAAACAATAATATAAGTAAACATTCTTACTTTATATGTTTCAATTTCATATGACCAATCCTAACTTTTCGATTTTCTTTGATCAAATTCTAATTCTCATGTTTACTCCTAAAAACTACTTAACAATAAAGATTACTTTTCCGTATAATCACTAAAAGAAAATTTCAAAGGATCATAAGGACTATAAAAGTGGGATTAGTCAAACTATTTGTCTGTAACTATTTTAAAAAACAATATGGTTAATAAATTACTCTTTAATTCACACATGTGATACTACTAGTTCATCATTAACTTTTATTCCTAAATTTTTTTAATAAAATACAATGAAAAATAAAATAGGAAATTGTGTAGGTCAATGGTTTCCATGAAACCCTTATCATCCTTTGATTAAGGGTTCAATACCCCTGGCCTTTCTATATTTTATTTTTTTTCACACGGCTTACATGTTTTCCTTTTCTAAAACCATATTAATGCAATTTCAAAAATAACTATAATAGAAGTACATGAAATAATGTTATTCTCTAAATAGAATTTTAACTATGGATTTCAATATAACCTCAATACATAAATACTTCACCCCTATATTTTAACATACATACTACCTTGGTCTAATGTTTATCTATAATATCATCTCTAGGATTCCATAATCCTGAAACATTATTTTCGATATAAATCACCTTAGGTTTATCCTAGGTAATTCATTTTCAAAATCCATCACAGTAGATTGTAAAGAAAACTTGAATTATCCTAAGCATATCCAAGAGAGTTACAAACCAGGTGTGTAGTGAGGCTCGTTTTCGTGTACTAATTTAAGTCGAATAAGGACTGAAAAACCTTGTTGGAGTTTTTACTCCCAGATTCATCTATTCTAGTACCAAATCCACTTGTAGTATCCATACAGAGATGTATTTATAGGAAAAAAAAATCACTATCTACCTAAATATTTAGGATCTTCTTTTATACTTATTCTAAAATTATAACATAGGATTATAATCCTTAGTCTATGTTTTCTTAAATCTAGTTCTCATGGATGATAGTAAACTTCTGTTGATACATAATGTAGTGTTAGGTCCCTAGATAGCCCATAATGGGTGTTTTCTAAAAATTACATGGCCTGATTACAAGTAATGAATCCCCAAAGGATCTAAGTGTTTAGTAGTCTTTGTTGACTAGATACGTATATTAGTTTTTTATCACAGAATAATGCACTAACTAAAACATATTTTTTATTCTTTTTAAATAAATAAGTTTGAGGATAATAGTAATCCATATTTTCAATCCCTTAATATCTTTTATAGTATGCTTCTTGGATTTTCTGGGAATGGAAACATAATAATGGTGATCTAAAATACTCAAAATGGGAAAATTAAAAGGGAATAAATTATAAATTAATGAGAATAATAAATTTGATATGGTAAATAATCAAACTCACCTTCCCTATATAAAACAAACTTATAAGGATGTGCATAAAAATATTGAATTGTAATAACTAGAAATACCTTCCATTAAAACAACTTGATATAGAAAAATCAACATTAAAAGGTAAGAAATAGAAAGTCATTCCATTTAATAAATGGACTAAAAATTAAACTTATCCACATAAATTTCAACACAAAGTCTCATAGAATCATAATAAAAAAATGATGAAAATTCATAATTAATGGACTCCATGTTTTTTAGCTACATGTAACCATTACAACCATGACCATTCACAAGACTGTTTAGCATTGAGGTAAAAACCCCATCTAAGGATGCTAGACAACTAGTTAACATCATGAGAATATTGATTCATCGAGGAGATATCTATAACCTAGCCTCACCCATGATTTAAAAGTCTAAAACAATCCTCATATTTAATAATGAAAAATTAATAAAACACCTTATCAAATAACCGTACTGAATAAAGAAAACATATTTATCAATATTTCTTCATATAATCAAATAATTATCATGGTAAAAAACATATGTAAAATGGTTTATGTGTTAGTCAATATTATTATCAATACTAAATGATATGTATTTTATAGGGAAATTAAATTATAATAAGATATTGGATATTTCAATTGGATTTGAAATCTGAATAAAGGGTGCGAATATAAATACTATTCATTGCCCAATCAATTAAACATTATCCGGATTAATGATAATTTTGGTATCAATAAATCATATCCCATGATGACTAAAATAATTTTTTTTTCTGTGATTAAGGGAAATATTATAAAATTATATTTTAAATATATGATTGAGTAAAATAACAAACTGTTTTGATTTTTTTTTAAAAACTTTTTCATAAAAATTAATTTTTTAAAAAAAATCTTTAAAATTTAACATTTTAGACATGAAAAGTAATCTAATTAAAATTTATTATGGGTAAATATGTACATGTTTTAAAGGGTAAAAAGAAAATTCCTTTTTCATTATAAAAAGATAAGAAAATGCCTTTTTCAAAAAGTGATAAGTAGATTCCATTGAAAAAATGGTAATGGAAAAGTAGGGTCAAAAATTTATTTACAAAATCATTTTAAAAAAACTTTTTAAAACAATTTAATAGTCATTGTTTTTTAGAAAAAATTTAGTTCTCTGACTAAGAGTGAAATGATGTTTGGTGTTTTGAAAACATTTTTTAAAACACATTGAGTACCAAAGATTGGGAAAATGGTACTTATATTTGAATAAGTTTATGATTAACCAGGGTAAAAGAAAATTAGTGACCTTATTGGACAATAGTCATTTAATTTCCTTGAATCTAAATGAATTATCAGTAAAATTATTCTACAAGAAAATAGTCTTTAAACATTCCAATGTTTTCATTACCACATTGAAACATTTTAAATCATAAGACTTAGGAAGAAATAAAATTAAATGATAGTTAAAATATCATTAGAGTAATTATATTCCTGATATATCATGTAAAATGGAAGCATAAAATCCATATAAAATAAAATAGGTATATAACAATAAGTAAGTCTCAATGAGATGTAAATTGAGAGGAAAAAAATTACCTTGTGTTTGACTTGTCTTGTGAGTCGTTATATTTCAGAATAACTTTATTATGTAAATTATTTACTTTTATGAGAGACAATTAAAATTTTATCATTACTTTTATTTCAATTATTTTTAGGTTGTATGAATCTATATAAAAAATCAATTTGGCATTGGAAATTTGGGCCAAATTTAGTTTATGTATCAAAAATTACATTGGTAGGTCAACAATGGTCTGTTGAATTATTATATAAAATATCTAGAATAATAATAATAAAGAAATAATAATAATATTTATACAAAAATTATACTTTTAAAAACAATCATTAAATATGGTTATGAAAAATGAAACAATGTTACAATAATAAAGATAATAGGTCTTACGTACCCATTAATGACATTCTAATTTTTTAATAACCATGTTTGAAAGAAGATATGTATCATTATTTATTTCCATATTGATAATTATATCATTAATATAGTACTATTTCATCATATATAGTTATATATATATATAATTCATTTTAATTAAAAAGAATCACAACGTATCGAGGAGGCGGTTTTCCAATCATCCATAAACGACGTTATAACTTTTTAAAGTGTGTGAAATGGAAATATAGAAAATGATATAGATTATAATTAAATAAACATAATTATATAGTGAATATTATATAGTGGTTTTTAGGTCACATATTTTTAATTAAACCCATCCTTTATACATTTCATGTATTGTGTGAAAGAATCACCTTGTATGGAGGCGGTGGTAGTCTACACTTCGACTGATGATGTTATCATATTTACACAAAAGGGAACATATAAGGGTATTTCATCAAAAAGAATTAAATTGGTATATATATACATAGAAAATATATTATATATCATATATAAACATAGTTTATATAATAATGGACACCATGAGAGTAGGTAAACCGAAAATGAACAATCCTTTTTTCATGAGGTAGTAATTCACTATACACAAAAAAATTTGTTCATTACACATTAGATATAAGTGTTCATTTTTTAGGTAAACCCCTTATAATGAAAAAAGTTTAGTAGATTTAGGATATTTTTTTATGAAATAATAGAATAATAAGTTTTTAGGGGTAGGATAATGTAAATAAATCTAAAAAACATAAGGAATCATGATACCTTTTAATCAGGTAACTTCTTTTCGTTTGAAGAAAAATTATCATTTAATTACTGTCTTCCCATGTTGAGGATTACTGTATTCGGGATGGTATGTTGATGATAAATTTTGAAATATCTAGGTTGAGAAAATGGTTCTTGATAGGTGTAAGGAAGTTGGAGTATTGGAAGACAATTTTTAGTAGAGGAGTAGTGGAACTCTTGTAATATTATTACAAAGGAATTCCATCCACGTTTTTCACATAAAAATTGTCTCAATAATGTACCAATATAATATAAAATGGGTTAAATGGTCGAAATATATCTATATAATGGCTATTCATATATTTTATAGGTCATTTGGGCCCTTAATTTTATGGTATACTCTCTTATTAGGCTTCATTTTACCTTAAACATTGTAATTAATTTTAATTACATCAATAAATATTTTTCGTAAAATAATAAGATCAATATATTATATATTATTAATTATTATTATTACAAATATTTAATCTATATTTATAAATTCCATTCACATAAGTGGTTGAAATTAATTGAAATTTAATCCCGAAAATGGGATGATAATAGGGGTTTTAAAAGTAAAAACATTTAAAATATTACTATTTTTTTATAGACAATTTCAATGTAAAAAATGAATTAAATGATTAAAATATGATCTTATTAAAATTTATTACCAATAAAATGTATAATTTATCCTTATAAATTAATTAAATGAAAAATATGTTTTGAACAATGATTCTGTATTTTTACCTACTAAATGAAAAATTATATGTTTCGGAAAAATATAAAAAATGCACCTTAACCAAATTTTATTGTTTTGATTTCAAATTTGAATTTAATTTTGAAGTATTAAATCAATAATATTTTCAAAATTCATATTTAAAATATTTTCCCCATTAAAATTTGGTAAAATTACGATTATAAAAATATAGGTTACTTTGTGTAAAATTTTGTTTGTTCTTATCTAATTCCTATAAAATTTATTGTATGAATATAAAAACTCTTTGATTGAATATATAACATATTTATTTCATTAAAATCATTATATAATTGTAATTAATTATGTTTATTAAAATAAAACTGCTTTGTATGCCTAAATATAATAATGTTTCTTTTTTATATCCAATTAATTAATATTTTTATTTCCCATTAGTTGGTAAGCAATAAAATCATTTTATATTTATATAAACCAGATATTTTCAATAGTTAGTTAATACTATTTATTACCAATAACATAAATTATAGTTTATATCATATTATATTGAATAATAATATTTTAATAATTTATTTTTATTTGGTGACACTCGGTCTTGTGTATTACGCAAGATACCAAGGATGGTTACACTTGAGTATAAAACAAGACATCACGGAAGGTCACTCTTGCATGTAACGTAAGCTTTTGAGGAGGGTTACTCATATGTCTAACGCAAGCTAACATAGTGTTTCATGCATTGAAATATAAAGAAAATTTTTAAATAGTAAATATATTATAATGTATCTGGATATTATATTCCATTGGTAACATGTTCCATATATGTTATCGAATAAAAGGTTTATAATTTCGAAAATTGAGGAGTTACAATGATTAATTTGGTTATGTACCATGTTCTGAGAAGAAGATATGGATAATAGTTTTTATACCTGCTAAAAGTATTTATTTAGTTATTTGTTAATAATATGAGATAATTGGTTATCATCTCCCATCGACAGTGTATTTTAATCATATATAGATTTAAAAATTAAATCTTCCAAAGACATTTAATACCTGATACAGAATGAGAAAATAGTTAATTTCTTAAATTTTTCTTGATAAAAATGAAATAAATTTTATTTATTAATAAAAAATTATTTATATATATTTGAAAGGTATATGATAAGAAGAATATAATATCTAAGAAACTTCTAGGAGTGTGAATGAACATAGATCAGTTAAAACATAAAAAATAATGTATTACAAAAATATTAAATTAATGACATTTCAAATTAATAACCTAAATAATTTATAGAATGGTGGTAAGGAGTAATGTAATAGTTGTATTTTACTCTAATATTATAGTAATTATCACATTATACTAAAAGATTTAGGTGTAGTAACATGAAAGTTCCAAGCATAGTAGAAGCACTATGGGTAGAAAATAAGTCCAAAATTATTTCAATTCAAAATTTCTTTGATCTACAAGATATGTTATTTGATGTATAATAAATAAATAATATAATTAACATTTTATGTAGTTCTTACCATGCCTCAAGAACATTCCTTGATGAATATGTTCTTGATCATCTAAAATACCATTTTCATATTACCTTCGATGTGTTTGGATGATCCAGGTGTCCAATCCCTATAGATGTGATCCTATCATGATCCCTTTTCTCCTAATGATTCCAATTTTTTCCCTTGTATTAGGATGATGAATCATTTGTCTTATGTTGCTCTTGATGATCAATTGAACTTCCTTAATGTGCGAAGGATTCTCTCTTGTGGTTCTCAATCATTGGAGGAATTGGGAACGAGGAATGTACAAAGAATTTCATTATGTCCAAAAATTCTAAAATTTCTATTAAACCTATAGAATTGACATGAACATATATTAATAGGGATAGTGTTTATGTTAAAATATTATTTTATTACATAACATCCCTTAGGTAATATATTAATCACTATTAATCACCATGCTAACTAATAATATTTTTATTTTTATTTTATCATGTACTCTAACTTGAACAATGATAATTATTATTTTTTGACATGAAAATAAAAATGAATGTCCAGAATTGATCTTGGTCTCATCTAATTACCCAACATTTAATGAATAATTTAATGAATGTTTAATTAGGTATTTCAGTCCTCAATAAATAAAATAAATTAGTTTTTCACAATCCATAAAATAAATATTTATCAATTATTCACATAACATATTAAATAAGTTTTTTATACCATGTCAATATTAGTGATTAATAAAACATTACTAATATTATTCATTAGTATTGAGAATAAAATTTATTCCAATAATAAAATTCTAATAAAATATAATTGAGATACATAGAAATAGTTTATTTTTTACCATCTAGTATTCATTCTCATTGGTATTAGGAATTATTTCCTAAAGAGAAATATTATTTTCTAGAAGTGGGTTAATGTACCCAATTAATGTAACTTAACATTGAAACGTCCAAAAACACACATGAACGCTCACTGTGTAAAGTAATTCCTTTTCCAAAATATCACATCAAGAATCATTCACATCCATGTAATTATACTTTTTACTCATTATGTCATTATTTTAATATCTTAAATAAATTCTTAATTATAAAAAGAAAATGGACTTTAATGTGACTCTTTTATTCTAATTAAAGTGATGATATATCAAATTCTAAAAAGTTGGAAGGGAAAAATCCATCCTAGGTTATCCTTTAATAAAATCTCATTCATGAAAAAACAAACATATGATACTTCTTGTGAACATATATCATCAGGTTTTTGGTCAGTAAATTAATGTGTGTGAGTCATGAAATTCATTAATAATAATATAAAAGACAAAGGACCATTGAGCACACTCTCATATAAGAAAATATAATGACACCAAAACATTAATAATTCTTACTGGAAGTTCAAACCTCTTAATTTCAATCTTGGGGATTACCACATGGAATCCTCATATAATGAGACCTCATTTTCGTATGGGTACTCTCACCTAACAGTCTATATTTAATGTTCCATTTAATAATACCTTATCCAACCATTGAACTATATTTATGTATATCTCAATGGAACATCATGTTTCCCATCTTATCAGAAATATTCTATGACTATATTAATGAGAAATATTCCCGAGGATAATATTATATAAAATTCATCCAGAACAATCAGAAATGTATAATAATATGTTTTTTTAATATTAATGAAATTAAAATATCAATATAATTAAAGTTAAAATAGTCGTTTCAACAAAACTAACTCCAAATAAAATGAACACGGACTTGATCCAATAGCCTTTGACTTTCACACTCCTTGATCACACATGATGGTTATGTTTCATAGAATTCAAAGATTTAGTAAAGGGGTTTTCCATATATTATTCCATGAATATCCTTCTTAATACAATGTCACCTCTCGGAGAAAAATATCTAAAGAAATGATACATCCATTGAATGGGTTTCTCCCGATTTTGGGACCTTTTATCCTTTTCAACATCAACTATATTATTATCATCACAATATAGTATGATAAAAAAATTTACATCATGGAATCATCATAATATCTTTTATTAATTTATATATCCAAAATTGTTTTTAAGTTCCTCAGAAGCTTCAATATAATAGGAAAATGTTATAAAATATATGACCATTATATTCCATAATATAATTCAGTTAAATTTACCTCTATTTATTGTGAATATGTTTAATATCAATGATTTTAGACTGCCTTTATCTATTTGTAAAATAGCATATTCATATCCTTTAATGAGTAGTTCTATATCTTATCCATATTCTAGGAACATATCCTTAGTATTCAGTTAATACTGAAGGATATTATTTAATTCCATCTTATAATGGTCACTTATGTCATCTTGATATCTTCCTACATCACTTAAGGACTAATAACCATATATCCTGGTATATAAAAAATCATACCGGACTGATTCAATCATCGATGCATATGGAATCACTTCTATTATTTTTGTTCCATTCATATAATTGTGTAATTTAATGAAATGATGAATTATATGTCACATTAGAAATAATCCATAATTGGTTTTTCCAATAATTTATCCCTATAGTATCATCCCAATATACGTACCATGACATAGGCTTATCAGTTTCTTGGATCCCTCAAAATGTATCTGGATCCAAAGGATATATACAGCCTTTTCTAGTCCTTCCACAAGAAGCATTTATTAAACTAGAATATAATATAATGCAGGACTCGTAACTCCTTTCTAATAAGTAATACTTCCTTGAAATAAACTATTCTAAAAATTAATACACACCGACTAAATTATTAAGAACAATGGATCACACTTTATCTGTATGAAAAAAAATTATCTTATGGACTCAACAAAACTATGATCAATGACCTAGATGCTTTCTTCAATCCATAAATGTATTTTTATAGTTTTCAAACCCCGTTGGTTACCTATGGATTCACAAACCTTTCTCGTTGTTTATTATATACAACTTTATAAGGATAAACATTTATGAGATATTTTTAACATCCATTTTTTAAATATCATAGTCATGGGAGGACTAAATGTCAATTTTATATATAATGGATTTCATTATAGAAACTATTGAAACAGTTTCTCTATATTTAATTCATTAATGTTGTTTAAACTATTTTGAATTTAACCATTCCTTATAAATATTTTATTCTCCGTCCATTTCCAGTTTATTCATAAAGAACCATTTACAACAAGGGTGATTTACATATACTATAATATCTACATAAATTAAAACATCATTTTGTTACATAGAATCCATTTATGAATTCATGCATCCAAACTACATGGAAACATTTTTATATTTACTACTTAGTAATAAGTTATAGGATAATTATAATTAACTAATAATTATTCACTATCCTCAATGACTATAAAATCATACCATTCTAGTTCTCTAACCTCTCTTATACTCCTATTAAGTACTTGTGTCTTTGGAAATTATTCTTTTTCCACCAAGAATTCTGGATTCTATTACAGTATCGACTATTATATATAATGTCTCTCAATATCATAAAATTATGTCTCAATCCTACAACCACTTTTACATATGTTCTCTCTCTAAATAAATATAGAATATCATTCCATAATTACCTTTTTCTGAGGGTTCTATTATCTAATATCCCCTTATTTCTGTGGGGTAATCTATAAAGGTACACTTCATACCACATATTGAATGAATATTACCTAAATATTCCTTAATGAATTCTTCATAAACCTAATCATGCATGTTTCATAAAAGGGGTATCTTTCCAATGCACAATTTTTATGATAATCCATTCTCTTCTATATTTGGCACTAAGTTTATAATTTTTAATGATTTACCTAATGCATATCCCCAAAAAGATAAGGGAAGAATCACATGACTCATTGTTGATCTCAATATGTTTCAAATTGTGATGTTACTCCTTTTTCATATACTATTTTACTGATGTTTTTATGGAGGAGTTAGTTTGGATAGGATCCCATACTCCTAAATGTAGTCAATTAAGTCTTTATTAATATATTCTGCATCATATTCTGAGTTGATAATATTAATATTCTTTCCAAGATGGTTCCCAAAATCATTATTTTATTCCGTAAATATCATAAATGAATATTAATTATTCCTTATCAACTACACAAATACACACATACACACACACACATATATATATCTACTGAAAAATAGTAAAAGATTTTAATTATCATGACCCACCCATTACTTCAATATTAACTAGTTCACACACATTAGTATGAACTAATTCAAGATATTCATTTTCCTTGTCCCCTTTCCCAATAAATGTCGATTTTTCCATTTTTTATTTTAATTATTTGTGGCATACACCAAGTGTTTGTTTTCAAAAGAATCAAAATATATATATTGATGTAATTTTGGAAAACTCTTTTTTATTGCATGAGTTAGGTGATAATGAAACATTTTGGTGTGGTATGATTCATGTGAAGTAGTTTCGTTATTGATTTCAATTACTTGGTTTGTGTAATATAACACTTAAACATAGTTATTTCAATGTGATTTCCCATAAAAATATATATTTATAAAATAAGGAAAATTCATTCCAATTCTTGAAACTAAATCCAATTCTATCATTTTGGGAAATATAAATAATGTTTTTGGTAAGAGATAGAACATCATTTCAATACTTAAAAACCAAGATCATTCTCAATGGAACATGGGGTGGTGGTCCCAGATATAAATAATACATAGTTTTTCTCAATTAGTATCTCATAGATCAACCTCCACTCTATCAATCTTTCTAAATCAACTTCATTACTATATTTGAATACCTTGGTGAGAATCATAATCTATATTCAATACCCAAGATGTTGAAATAGATAAATTTCACCTAACAATATCCACCTGAAGCTTCCAATTCCTTCTTAGGCTGGATTAACAATTTATTCATGTGGACCCTCTTTCCACATTCCAATAAAACAACATCTAGTTCACTTTCATTCTCATTAATGTTTCTCTTCATGGAATGGAATGAAGAAGCATTGGGCTTAGAGATCTTTTGTTTTCATTTACATTTATTTAAATTAGGATTGAATTTTTTTTCTTTTTATCAATATATACTTTGTTACTAATAGTGAGATTATATGGGAGATACATCTTAATTTTTTATATTAAAAATTCTAAAATAAATTTCATTATCAATGACGGTGTGATGGAGTAATGATATCAATTTGTAGTTCATCGGGTATTTCAAATGCTATGACCAATAGTTTATCAATGTATCTAATGATCTAGACAACAATAGGCCCATTCGTTTCACCCTCTGTTAGATTTTTCTGAAAACATATACTTAGAGATATCAAACCTTTCATTTCTATCTCTCTCATGATATAGACCCCAAATATGGTTGAGCATACTATAAGCCCTCATTCTTTCATGAAACGTCATGAGATCAATAGGCTTGTCTGATATAATCAATAATTGAACATAGACCACATCATTTATATTTATTTCATAGAAGATTAACTATTCATAACTCTCATCCTTTATACATGGAACATGAATTCCTCTTTCTAGCACATAAGATTTCCTTACACGGATCGAAATGACCCAAATGTGTCTAAACCACTCCTGGAAGATAATGAAAGTGGTGATATAGTCTTCCTCTAATAATGGCCACAAATATTATATGAATTATGAACCTTCCATTTATGATACAATTTAAATGAGATGATTATTAGTACATTAATTCATTAAAGATATGTGAAAATTAACAATAATTATATTTTTTTAAATACCCCACTATTTTACAAATCCCTAATATCCCTCACCATTGAACTAAAAATATATAGTTCCTACATAATTCAAGTGTAAATGATATATATTTCCATTAGAATAACCCCAATAAGGGGGTTTAAATATTTTTTATGGTATTTATGTACTATGGTCGTTTCTAACTATGGGCCTAAAGCTCCTTGAAATGTTGAGTGTAGTCCCCTATCATAAATTCCTATCATGGATTTCCTTAAAAAAGACTCCATGTAATCTAAATTCCTGATTTCGATACATATCTTGATGTAGGATGGTTAAGTCAGACCATAAATTTCATAAAAATGCCACATTAAAAGTAAGTGTGCCATCGAGAGTAAGTCAAACAGTTAAATCTAATCCTTCCATTTCTAATAAACTATGGGAAGGACACGTAAAACATAATATTTAGTTTAGTGGTTTTATTTATTATAAGTAAACCTATATTTTTTTTGTTTACATAAATATCTAATATTAAGTGGATTTAGAACAATTTATTAACCATGTTTTGATAAAACATTTACACCTAATCCATTTATTTATATTCCATCTTTGTACATTATTTTATATATTTATGTGATCATTGCCATGAATCAATAAAATAAATTATATGTATGATATAAATAAACAAACAAACAAATAGTGTGCCTGATAATGAGTTTAATAAATGGTATATTTATTGAGTGGAAAATAGTTTAAACGTTCCCTATGATAAATAACTAATTGTACAAATCTTGAAATGATTTACAGTATTCCACCTATCCACTTGTGCATCACGTGGGTTGGAATTTTCAGTGTTCCATCTGGAAACACCTTCGTATGCCATGGGATGTTCCATTTATTTCATATATTTATAGATCTCCCATTGGTTGGGGAACCAAAGGATTGGATAAGGGAGAATACCTAAATAACCTTGGAAACACATGTCCTAAATAATACTGTAGGGAGGAATGGCTTACCCGGAGACATATTTAATATCATAATTAATAATTCTAAACTCATTTAGTAACTTTAAATAAATAATTCCTACACATAAGAAACACTTGGTCACTATCATTAATAGTCATACACTTATAATTAAAATGAAAATAGTAAAACAAGTTAACAATCATTTCTATTCATTCTTTATTATTTAGACAATAACATGTTCATTAGTGGATTAATTATTGAATTAATAATTTTATTTATTTTAATATTAATGACCATCTTAGTTATTGTATATATTCCTATAATTAAATTCATTCATGAAAAATAGACATGAAAACCAATAATAAAATATTATTATAGTAAATTTTATGACAATATATTATTTCTTTAAACCCATTTTTAAATATTCAAACACAATAATTTACAATCAATATAATTATGTTTTTAATGATAAAATTATAAATTAAATTTAAATAAATTATTTATTTTATTGGGAGACTACACAACATTTACATAGGTGCTACATTATCGGTTCATTTATTTCTGTGTACTCAAGATACATGCATGGGGTTTCAATATATACCTTGATCAGAAAACAGATTATGGACTAACTCGTTACATACCATGGGTTCCAATTTTCATGTTCCCAAGGTACATGATTGGTTCTTCTTTTTATATATTAGATAATTAAAATTCAAGTATTAACATGATACACACCACGTGTTCTGAAGGTTTTGTGTCTATGCAGCATGCAAAAGGACGTAGAGTGTTCATCAGATGCAATATTACATGACATATACAATCCAACTACACACTTTGTATCTTTCAAGTTGTGTGTCCCCATTCCATGCAGAGGAACTTGGTGTTTATTTTACGTTCATTATTTAATGAACTAAACAACATGTATGTTGGTTACACATTGTGTGGATCTTTTAGTTTTAGGGATGATAATCTCATGTCGTTATAAAATTTTATTTCAACTCACAGATTGTGTGAATTTCACCACTAAACCATATAGGATACAACATGTTTATGTCAGCTACACACTATGTAATGTAAAATACACTATTCTAGGTGTTCCATGACTACATTCGATCTGAAAATAATGCACCATATATAGATACTTTTTCGTGTAGTGTATCATGTGATACATAATGGTGAAAGGAACATGGGTACAAGGCATATACTCCAAATATATGTTTTATGATCTGATGTTCTTCCAAATTATCACTGAATCATATCAATGTAAACATTTTTCATACATTATATTTTCTTAAAAAAAATTAAATGAAACAATAAATTATGATTATTATTATGTATAAAACATGTTACTTAAAATTAGATTACATAATGAATAATTCTTGATATTAGAATCTATCAACTATCGTGCATTCTGATCAGAAAAAATAAATATAAATATAAATTTTAATTGTAACCTCTATTAAAAACAAAAATGTTCTAGGAACTGTGGAAATACATTGGGATGGTGAATATTTAAAATTTATACCGATTTATAATTTCATGGAACCCAAATAGTGGATAATTTATGTTAAAGATATTGTTTAATGATTTAATGTTGGTAGGAATTGTTACCTTGTATCGGGATCTTTCTTCATTAAAGATTTTATTGATCATATGAAAACCCATCTTTGGATAACCTTCATTGAGATAAGATTATCAACTTAAATAATCCCTAAATAAGAAATCCAAACATGCTCCTTTGAACTCGGAATGATTCCAAATTGTTTTAGGAGCTATCATGGAAATTCAATTGTATTGAATTGATTTTTTTATTGATTGCATTTAATTCAATGTAGAAGGAATATCTCTCGAATTTATCAATATTCTAAAAATTATATAATGAAATTTTGAGAGACATATTTATTTTGAAGGACTATTAAAAAATCATGATTTACCCTACACAATAGACATAAACATATATTTAATGTGAGATGGTTTATGTAAAAATATTACTTAATTGCATAATGGCCCTTTAATAGAAATTTATAATTTATTAAATAACGTGTCATATATTATTATTATTATAATTATTATTATTTTATGTCATGCACTAACATACAAATTGATAAGTATTATTTTTATCCTAAAAATAAACACTCATCACTATCCATGATCTTGATCCACTCTAATTAGTCCATGTTTATTTAATAAGAAATAAATATTTAAATAAATATGTTATTCGTTAATAAATAAAATAAATATTTTATTCTAAAATAAATTATTTATCAATTATTGATGTATTCAAATAGATAAATTATTTACCACCTTGCGAAAATGTGTAATCCATAAAGCATGAATAAAATTATTTCTAGTTCTTGAGAATAATATTTTTTCTTATAAATAAATTCAAATAGAATTTACTAGAGATCAAAAGAAACACTTATTGTGTAAGCCTATGGGATTATTTCTTTTTAGTATTAATAAATATTTCTTAAAATCAATTATTATTATCTAGAAACGAGTTAAGATACCCAAGAGAAAGAAATTATTGTCCTAATGTCTATAACCCCCTATGAACACTCACTATGAAATATAATTCCATGATAACAATATATCATCAATAACATATGTTCCATCAACCTATGCATTTGATATTTTTTATTTGACTATTTAAAATTAATTTGTGGTTAAACCATGGTAATGGAATGTAATGTGGTAGTTCTATTCCAATCAAAGTGTCAATATATACTATTTTATATTAATAGAATGGAAAAAAATACTTCCTTGAATTACCTATTAATAAAATGTCATTCAAGATGCACCGAATATACATTACTTCCTCCGAACATATGGCATCAAACGTTTTTCCATTAAGTATATGTGCACAATTAGTGAAAGAGATTGATGATAACAATAATTTTTTTTATAATTACACAGAATCATAGATAGTAATATTCGATGAAACCAGAATATGGAGATTTTATACTGGTAGTTTTGTCATTATAGTCTCCCATACTAGACATTTCCTTGTGTAAACTTTATTAGGATAGGAATCATCTACTTATAAGTACTCATACATGATATTATATATAATATCATCCCATTCGTCGTATGTTATTTGATAGTGGAACTGAATTTAAGAATTTTATCAGAGATATTCATGTTTCTCATCATGGAGGGAATCTTATATGACATTATTAGAGTGAAAGATAAACTATGAAATTATTATAGTATAATCAATCTGAAAAATAAATAGTATGAAATAACATGTTTTATTAATATTTAAAAACATATAATATATATGTAATAAAATTGAAAAAAATGAGTTCTAGAACTCCAAATCTAATATGTTAAACAATAATGTAATTAGATACCATATTTCAAGAATATTATTCTATTGAATTTGGTTCCATATATGTTGATACTAATGAACTAAAAATGGTTTCTATGTAGAAAATATAATTTGACATCATAACATTTTATGTTGTGATGTTAAATATTCTACATATGTTTAAGAAGTTAAAAAGATAGGAATTTAATTCTAATTATTCTCCATTACTGAAGAAGGAATACTTCATAAATGTTTCGAAATAAATAATTTATTGTGATATTTTTATCATATGGTCACATATATATATATTATAGGAATTTATATATGATTTAATGATTTACAAAAACATATAAAGTACTATAAAAATAAGTCTGATATGTTAATTTTTCATATATGATATAATAAACTAGTCCTTGTGTTGTGTTTGATAAGTACTCTTAAAAGGTTTTAAGAGTATAAAATGATTCATATAAAAAAATATCCACATTATCAATATTCCACTTTCTATTCATTAATGTTTAAATAGATGTATATTTAACAAAGTGGAATGATAATCAATATCTCAAAGTATGAATTTTATTTTATCACTAACGAATTTATATCCGGAAGTATTATTGGTTACGATAGGATGGTATGGTTGTTGAGAGTTAGGTTCTTGTATAGAAATACATAAATATATCAGGAGGAAAATAGTATTAGGATTATTTTCATGTGTTGGGTGAACTACTATATATACCACATGGAGTTTCATATAGATTATTTTACACTACTCTGGGTTCATTGATAATATTGACACAAAATTAACTAAGGTTGAAATGAGACCTATTTATTCAAGTCTTCGTATTATCATAGATAATATAGGGGTTGGGTTGTTTTCCAATCTTATCACTGGTATAAGCTTAACGTAGATCGTATTTGTCTTCTCATATAATGAGTATGACATTAGATCCATAAATTTAGATAAACTATTTGAGTATTTAGTTGCACCTAGATAGTATATATATATATACATATATATGGATAAGCAACATGATATGTTCTTATCTATAAGGATTTATGACATGTGATGTATTCATCATTTTGATTTGGCTTCATTATAAAAATTGAGAGGATATATTTTTTCTTAATGGGATTGACATATTATATGTCATATAATCTCTAAATGTCTTAGAAAAATGAAAAATATAATAATTCATTTTTTCATATGATTTAGACTTGGGAAAATTGCTATTGAGATACATGTATTTTATTTTTATCATGACATATCCCTTTATAGGTTTTCGAGAATTGACACGTTGTAAGAGGATTCTCCTTTCATTCATATAAGAATATGGTTATTAACATATATTTTCAATGTTATAATGTCTTTTGGGGTCACAATTCATGGATGGATGAAAGGGGATTTATTTCGACCAAGAAAGGTAAAATAAAATTGTTTTATATTTGACACTATAGTTTTTTAGTTGAGTATTAACATGTTATTTTAGATGATGTGGTAAAATATTGAAGTAAACTGTAAGCCCCAAAATTTATCAGGTTGTAAATTTCATTAAGAATTTGAATTTTCAATTTAGTGGATTGTTTTTTTGAACCAAAAAATAGAATAAGGTTTTTAAGGTTTAAATTTCTTATAATGTTGTTTTGGGATGGGGTTTAAGGCTCTGGTGATGACCCATGGGTTTTAAATGTTTCTTAATGAGTGATTGGGGTCTCCTGATTAATAAAATGTATCAAAGTTGAACATTAATACCATAAATAGGGTATTTATCAAATTAATAGGGTTCAGGTGGTGGCTTGAGAGTATTTTTTATGTGAAACAAGTGCCTAGTGACACTACCAAAAAATTCATGGTGTGAACCCAATGGATTCCATGTGACAAATTGATTCTATTTTTTAAAATGACAATGGGGCTCACACCACCAATTTCTTAAGGAAAATATGAGACACAGAGTAAGGCTAGGTCAGATATCCCTTCCCCCATTTTTCCTATAGTTAGGGTAGTTATAGGTGCAATGAGAATGAATTGGGGCATAATTTATTCCTCCTCTATACATATCTATTGGTTTTCCTCTGATGTTTCATATTTTGTGTGTTTTGGTTTAGTGATTTATTGGAAATATCAATGGGGTGGTAGAATTACCAATTGATAAGGGGGCTTCACTCATCTAAGCAATAAAGGGACCCAATACAATGTATAACTATATTCATGAAGATTTCCATTTGGTTATAATGACATTTTATAATTTTAAAGGGTTTTCAAACTAATGTAATGCTTTCATATATTATAAGAGTTTGATTAGTCAGGGAATTTTTTTTGTGTTGGATTGGGAGCATAGAAGGAGTGGACTAGACATTATTTCCAATAGTTTTGGAAATAAATGATAGCCTGATGATTTATTTGGAAGTTATTCCTTCTCAAATTAAATATTTAAATTAATTATAGTTTTTTAAATGATTTTCTAGAATACAGGGTATGAGATAGGGTGTGTGGTGGTTGGACAGTGGCCCGATAGATAGGGTTGACCATGGGTAATTGTTTTATAGTTGTTATTAAAAGAGATGTGTATTCAGTTTAAGTTAGGTTCTCAATGTAACTACCCTATTTAATTTATACTTTCTTTATTATGCATGATGTGTGTGGTCACACGACGTAGCATGTTGATGTGTTTAAATAAAATTTTTAACCTAAAATTAGTTTCCATGATTAGGATGCACAAGGTGACAAGACCTTATTAGACAATGGTACGTAATCATTTGCCTCAACCACTGATGGTTGATGCCTTATATATTTATGTTCGTAGACTTTGTGGATACACCAAAGCCTATAGAGAAAAATTTTCATCAGTGGACAAAACTAGAGTGGGCTCGAGTGATGAGATAATCCATAGGATATCTTAATAAATATTTCCCATGCGGTGAATCCCTTGTAGATTGTGAGGTTGTGTTACCGTATTAATAATTTTGAGGTAGGCAGTATCCCCCATTCATTGAAAATCTACCTTAAGACTTTATGGACACCAAGGACCCATGTGATGATTTCTTTTTCTAGGATTTGACCTAGTGGACCCCAGTAGGTTTCCTAGTGACTGACCGATCATGAGAGGGATCGTATGATAAGGGTAGATATGGTATCATGTGTCACCATAGAATCAAGGAATAACATTTAATCTCAAGGTTCAATGGAATTTTAGTGATAGGGTTTTGGAACTAAACTAACCCATGACAACTGTTTTTGCCTTATGTTATTTTTTATGAATGCAGTGATAGATTCCAAAAAACACTTCTTAGGACTCTTCCAAAGGGCCTAATGTGATGAGGTGGTATGGTGGATACCTAGATATTCATCTTTGGATTATTCTTAAATATTTATATTGTATTTATGTGAGATATATTGTACATGGAAATTAATGTCGATGCCTAGATCCCCCAGGGATCTAGTTTTTGACCCACATGACAAATTCATGGGATGTTGGGATTCGACTTTGGGTCTATATGGGATTCCCTAGATGCACAAGGTCCCTAGGATTCTTATCTATACTATAATAAATTCACATTATCTAAAGGGATGATTTTTATAATGATCATGACTATATTAATATGTCGAGCTAAGGCCTAGGATCTGATCATTCGAACCTGATGGTATCTCATATTCTTGATCGAGATTACCAAATGCTCGGGATCTAGAAATATTTCTTGGTGATCTAGTGTTTATTTTATTCATTGATTTTTTGGGATGATTGGAATCATCCTCAATCCATAATTTATTATTAAAGTTTAGATAGATTCTCATGATTCATGATATTAGGATTTGGATCCATTTATAATGAGATTTTAGTCTGTTAATACAAAATTTGAAGGATACCTATGTTACACAAGGATTCAATATTTATATTTTTAATATGAAATAATTATGGGATCAAAAACATCTGAAAAAATGTCGATCCTAGTATGGATGATCATGCTCATAAACATGACTATCAATAATAATATAGTTGTTGAAATGGGTACGAATGATCATTGCGATATCCTTGAAGACATTCTAACATCAGTTTGAAAGATGTATTTTTTGTTAATGTTTTTTATTTTTATTTTTTTATCTATTTAAATAATTTCATATAAACATATGACAACCTACATTAGTTTTATTGGGTCTAAATTGGTGGTTCCCTATTGGGTATTTTACTCACATCTTACTTGGGCCGCCGTAGCACAATAGTATTTGAGTAGTGCTGAGATGATTGTCTCAGAAACTAGTTAGGTTGGGGCTCAAAATATCATGGTTTAGTGGGGTGACTCAGATGTTATTATAATATGAAGAAACGGTAAATATAATATTGTTAATAAGGTTTTATCTACATTTTTATTTTTTTCTGGGATGTATTTATGACTATCCTAGTAGACAGTTGACTGTTGTATGTCATTTTTGTTCAATACAGTATTGTATTTCCTTTATTTTGATTTTTTATATCTATTTATTTTACTTCAAGATTACTTTTTATGTTTGATATTAACTTATTTTATAATCCATAGAAAACTTTAATTAAGGGGGTATATCCTCCCAACGGTTCCCCTTTAAACAATCGCTACTAGTCAGAAAACTAATGAATTCAGGCAGACATGTCTGAGGCCTTGTGGAAAACCATGGAAAGGGACCGGTCTAGTGGCCTCTAGACTGGGCATTATTAAGTTGTATAAGAATATATTTTTATTCTAGTTTGGTTGTTACTAGATTGAATACATAGGGATATTTTGGAACGTGCGGTATAATTTCGAATGGCGCGTTGTGAACAACTTTCCAAGTGTAAGTCCATATTACCATGGGTCCGAGATAGATGTTATTGGTTTATATTATTGTGGTGGATGTGATTTTCTAGTCGAATGAACCCTATTACATTTTATATGTATTATTAATGAAATAATAGTTTTCATATATTCTTCAATTAGTGATATTCCATTCATTATATTATTTCTTTTAACCAATAGAAGCATGATGCATGTTCTGCATCATATCAAACATGTAGGATTCACATGATATAAGAGTACTAGTATTCTTGTTTTTACTGATGACATAGTCTCAATAGTTTAATATGACTAGAAAATCATATTATAAATATATATATGATTAATTTTTTGTATACTACTATGTTGTGATGGATTGTATATGTTAGTTAAATTCTAGTGGAAGGTCTTATGGATCCTATTGAAATGATGGTTACATTGTCCCTTTGAATATGAATTATTTGGGACACATAAGGGGTCAGTTAGGGAAGTCAAAGGATTGGATATGAACCCCATGAGGGGTGTGTTTGGAATGATTTTAGTTATTTAGGTATCCATTAACAAGCACTATTTTATTTTCAAGTATATAATCGAATGACATTCTAGTTGACTAAAATAATAACTATGTTTATCTTTATTAAGTTCATATTGGGGGATATTGTTTGTTATGTCACTTAGGATAGGTGAGTTGTGATTTTTAAGGGATCATTCATTAGTGAGGATGCTAATATAGAATCATTTCATAGTGGTTTTATGGTTTGGTATATGATTCCTCTCATGCGTGGAGACCCTTAAGAGGGATTTTGGAACATGATACTCTGAGATATCAATGATGGAGTCCCAATTGATGCCCAGTGAATTGTAGAATTTGAGTATTTTTTTATTGGGATAGGTGGTCGAACATAATGACCATACCATGAGACTAAACTAGATTGGCTTGATGGAAGTCCTAGAGACACATTGTTTGACTTGGACTATAGTGGATCAGTTTTAAATGCTGTGAGAGGGAAACCCATGAGAGGGGTTGAGCCATGATTTTTTTCGCGTAGTGATAGGAAGAAAATGGAGGTGCTTTGGGGTATTATAATGATTCATGTGAGGTGATACCAAGTATACAACATAGAAATGGTGATGCCTTAAATTCTATGGAAACTATACCTTGAGTTCTATTGATCTGGATATGCTTCATAAGGGTGGTTTGAGTATGGGTAAAGGATCAAGGATATGATTTCACATTAGGTAGAGGCTAATAATGAAGATGAGTGTTATATTCTTGAGTTAAAGGATGGACGCCCATAATGTTGGTAAGTATTCATGAAACTTGGTGAGTATGATTTAGATCGTGGAATAGGTAATTTGTTTGATTTTAGAAAGGCATTCCAATGGGATTTATTTTTTAAGGTGATGGCATCTCATTGAGCATTGAGAGATAGTTTTAATGATAGGAAAATTGTGTGAGAATGAGTCACGTGATTTGGTTGGGTAGTATGATATTGTAAAATATCCATCCTATATTGGGTAGTAATGGAATGTTCTTGTTTTATGTTGTACCCTTTAAATATTAAATCAGATCGCGGTCATGTGTGAGTTGAAGGGTGAGGTTTTTTTGTGAGAAATTTTTTGAATGATTTCCCAATTGGTGATGTGAAACTTATAGTTTCCATATGTTTTGGTACATTTTAGAAAATTTTCAGGTTCATGTATATGAAGGAAACCATATTTAATTAAGGGAAGATGATTCTTGGGATGAAATGACCATGGCTCGAGTTGAGAATAAATCCTATTGTAAATTGAAGGTTATTGAGGTTTTAATTGTTGAGTAGTATGAGGTAATCTAAATGTTGTCAGTGTACCATTGGATATTTTGAGTATGTCCATTATTATGGTTGTAAATGTTTCTAGTTCTATGGTGAAATTATAGTGATTTGGGAATGAGAAACAAATTATGGATTTTTTGATGGTCAGTTACATGTGAGATGGTCATGTTAAACCATTATGTGTGTCGAGGGATGAACATGAGAAATTATTGAATGAAAACATTTTGGTAGGTTCATTTTTATTTATTAAATAGTCATTGGATGGTAAAGGTGGTTCTTGGAAATTGGAGAGTAAGGGGATCTGATTTATTTATTCCCATTTAAATGAAATATTTGAGGTTTAGAAGAATATTTTTATGAGTTAGTGTGTTTTAATTTGAATTAGGATGTTTTTTATGTAATCTGAATGTGGTTTATAGGGAAAACCCCAATTAGTGATTTTGAGGGGGTGAAAAAATTTTTCATAATAGTTTCCAATAGTTGAAACTATTTATTGACATTATTCAAAGGGAGAAAACATGTTCTATATCATGGTTTATGTGTCAAATCATGTGATGAAACATAAAATAACATTCTTAATGTGGAAAAAATCTTGTGAAATATAGGAATCATGGTGCTATAATACATGTACATATTATTTAGTATAATGTTAGAATTTTATTGTTTGGGATTGACTATTTATGGAATGTTTTGTGTGTGCATACACTGTATATATGTAGTTGATACTCATATGTTTCAGTATTGATTATAGAATATAGGTATAACAATCATATGGGGGTGTTTCTGTACATTTTATGGTGTGGTGATAAGGAAACCTTGTTATGTGGATCGTTAGACCACTATTAATGTTTTCTGATAGGCGATTATAATAGAGGGGAACTCTATGGGTCGGATCAGGTGTGATATGCTGAGCTCTCTATAAGTGAACACCGTGATCCTGATGATGTTTTTGATGAAACAAGGGGGTCTTGGAATGGATTGTATCTATTGGATTTTTTTCAAAAGGATATGATAGTAGCTTTGAGTGCTGTATCCGCATTTCATAAATGAAGAGGCTCATGTTTAATATTTAATAGAGAAATATGATTTTGTTTTTTGGGGTAGATCACCAAAAAATTTACCGTAGATCGGTGACCCAAAGAGGCCTGATGTTTTGTTTCAATTGAGGAAATGGATTCTCAAAGATGAGAAGTGTTCTAGTGGGAAGATTATTAGAACATGGTTATGAATAGGTTGCAAATTTATCATATATTTTGAATTTATCATATTTTTTGATGGTTTATAGTGTGAAAGGGGAATCGTAATGGTGTTTGGAAGGTTTTAAAATCCTAAAATGATGTTTTTATGGGGTTCATGGCTCAATTGGTGAACTAGTGGTTTAGGAGGTGCCATAGAATTTTATAGGGGGGGTGGGTCTATTGGAAAGTGAATAAATAGCCAATTTTTATATTTAATATTGTATTCATGATGTGAATGGGGTTCATGGATTGATTTGGGAGAATTCAGGATGTGAAAAATGAACATGTGTTCAATACCTAAATATTCACATAGTGACCCCTATGGTGATTCCATGAAAAAAAATAATGAAATGAGGACTCACCTCCCCCCAAAATGATTCATACAATGAGGGCATGCATGAGTGGTATTAATTCAATCACCCCTCCCTCATTTCTCCCAAGTTTTGGATGGATCCATGTGCTATCAAAGGGAATCTATGCGAATGGTTTCCTACTCCATGATTTTAAATTCGGTTTATTTAATTGTTTTATATATTTAAAATTTTGGATTAGATATAAAATTGAGATATCCCAAAAATATGGTCAACTCAATCATTTTATATGGAATTTTGGATTATCATAGTAGGAGGAGAAACATATATGACATTCTTATACATCCATGTGTCGTTCCATTGAGGTATTTATATATTTTTAAATTGGAAGGGTATTTTCTATAAATTAATATTTTGGGATATTGTAATATGATTTTTAAATGGTCATTATTCATGGTGTATGTTTAGGTAGATGTTGTGAGTAGATCACACCATGTTTCTAAATGTTTCATTATGAAGGGTTAACCTGATGAGTTTTTTGGTCATTTATTCTTTTTAAAATTATATTGCTTAATTAATTATAAATGTAAATTTTCAATCGTTTTGGATTTTTAATGGTATGATATAAGACCCAGGAGGTTGCATGGTGTCAATATAGATTGGGATGATCTCATGTTAGTGTTTTCAGAATTCTCTTACAAGATAAGATGTATCATTTTGAGGTAGATTTCTTGTGTATTTACCCAATATAATTTATTATTTTTTATGATACATAGGGTATATAGTCATCCAACCTTGTTAATTGATGTTTTTTAATAAATTTATTTATTTAAAGTTTTATTCCCGGATTCAGAGGAACAAATTCCTAAGGCCCGATGGATCTTGTAACTAGTTTGTTTACCTTATCTAAGGATGGTTGAGAACATTACCTTTTATGTTGTTATCCTAGGTTGATATACCATAGGCTATAGATGATTGAATGGGTTAGTTGACTAACCTAGAGTATCCTTAATGACCACGAAAAGTGATGGTCCATCTTCATTACTTTTGGATATGTGGATAATCCCATATATAAGATGTGGTTGTGCGACCCTTTTAATTATTAAAATGGTTGCAGTATCTCGTGAAAATTAATTTTTGATATAAGACTTGTTCAAACTGAGCACCAATGTTGGGGTGCCTCTATTGTTTTGTGACCTAGGGGACAATAATGGGTTCCTCAATTACTGAATGAACAATAGTGTCATCATATGAATTTCATATTGATCATATCATAATTTACCTTAGAACATAAATCGAACGTGTAACCCATGGGAATGTGAAATTATAGTGATAGTGTTTCGATGTTTGGACATCCCATGATTTCTGTTTTTGAAATCAAGAATTTATTGTATATGTAATGATTTTTCCCAAATATAATTCCTAATAATATAAATTTTGGTTAATGTAATGAGATTTTGTAGTGGATTATAATAGGTTCTTCCTGGAATCCATATTTATTCTTTCTATGGTACTAATGTGAGATGGATTGCACTTTGATGACGCAATGGATTCCTAAAATAGCTTTAGATTCAGTTGTTGAGCTATGTGAAAAATTCTTATGATGTAGTGATTCAACCATAGATCTATATGAGATGCAATGGAAGCCTCATGCCCATATTATGTTTATCTATATTGAGATCAATCCATGAAGGATAGGGGGATTATTTATATAATGAATATGACTATTAAAATATGCCTAGGTCCACCCATATATATGACCCGCCAATCTTAATATATTCACTTATTCTTGGTTGGAATGCCTAGGATGATATGGATTTGGCCATTTAGCATGGGGATTTGGGGAATTTTTTATTAAATTTATTCTAAAAATGATAGTATTTTCCTTAACCCATTTTTATACATTTATTTCTGAGAGATAACAAATATGCCTAGGATCGATTTGTAGGGTGATTCATGATTATTTTTTATAAAGTTGATCTTGAATATTAGGGATTTCTGGTTTAACATGGGATCTAGTATTTATATTGTTGGATTGATGTTGGTACATGCATAGAGACACCCTGAAACAGGCCAAACAATCTATGTTCAATCAACGTCACTGATATTTTAATTGAAAATAGTAGTTTTTGGGGCCTGTGATGTAACAAGCCCAATCTAGTATCCCAAAAGTAGTAATTATTTAATTACAATGGAATTAATAAAATATATCACATCACTAATGATTGATTAGTTAAATAGTATTGAAGAAGTAGATACATACATGGTTCCTATATTAAATTTTTAATTAAAAATAAAACCTAAAAACGAAAATAAACTACTTCCTTTATTCAATGATTTCATCTTAAAAACCAGAGGAAGGAAAAAAATAAAATTTTGATATTAAATTCATAGTTTGGGATACGTAAAGATGAAACAAGACTAAATAATATATGAAATATGTTATAAAATGAACAATGAATATATAAATTTAAATAACTGAAGAACACATTCTAATTAATCAATAAAAAGAAAATAAAAATTATTCCAAAGATTTTGTTGTAGTGTAAATATCTAAGATAGTAATAATTGGATAATAAATTAATAAATTACTAATTATCAAAAAACATGTATCTAGAACCAGATTCCACTAATATCATGAAATTTCATAACATTAATTTAAACTAAAGGTAGATCCTCGTTTAATATAGCCAAAATAGTTGTCTCATGAGACCCTTAAATGCATCGAGAGTCTATATATTGATAGGACCCACCATTCACTACAACTCCGAAGAATTATTCATAAATATATTTATTTTATGAAAAATATTCCTTATAAAAATATATTTGTTGAGTATAGGATACAAATTTATCAATATTTCCATAGTTAATCAAATAATATTCAATGTAATCACCATGTGTAAAAATGGTATAAATTTTAGGAAATAATTATTTAAATTATATAAATAATATCATAATTTAGAATAAATATAGCTAAATTGATTTTTAAATCAAATGGGTAGTTGATACACCACATATAATGACAAGCTTAATAATACCATTTAAATCTCAATGATGAGAAAATAGAGATGAAGTCCCTTACCACTTGTGATCAGTCAAATCGTATGTCCCATAAAATTAATAATCATAAAATAAATCATTGAATACCATGACAATAAGTAGATTCATGATATGATATATCAATGGGTATTATATACACCACCCAAGAGATAAGTGGTCAATAATTCATGTCTCTAACAAAAGTAAAAGAGAGATGGGAAATCCTTACACTGCAATTTATGTTAGTTAAATGTGTATTAACCTCATATATAATGGTTTTAATAATATTATTAATTTATATAATAACCATTTTCATATTTATGATATCACTTAGGATCCTATTATATCATCTTATCACCCTTTGTAATTATATTTCATTATTACCATTATTTTAAGTGTAAAATTTTTCCTTTTCATAGGCATGTTTTTCATGTATGTACGAGTTATTATGTATAGGACATAGTTACATCATTTAAAAAATTATATTAGAGTCATAGATTTAGTTTTATTCATTTTATATTTTTTTTATAATCATTCTTTATTGGGAATATAGAAAATTAATCACTTTGATTTGTGGATACGATAGGCAGTACGTACGCACGAGCGATATTATAATTCTATCAATGGTAAATGTGTAAGGGATTAGATGTTATATTAATTTTTACATATTCAATAAATTTTCATAATTATCTTATAATTTCGTTATATCTATCATTATCTTAATCCAATTAAAGTGGAAATGAAAAACAAATTACACCATGCGGTGGAGAAGGTAAGTCATACGTACACACACACACACACGATGCTTTAGTGTATAATAAGATGGATTAATGGTTGAATATGGATATACAATAATCATAATATATATATATTAACACATTTATTACTTTATCAAGGAAAGAACACAAGAAGTGTAAGTAGAAGAATAAATTAACATGAAAGAATTGTTAGAGACGATTACCTCTTATTCCACAAACGTCCTTTAGTTATCATTTTTACGAAAAATAAGGTTTGTTTTTATAGAAGAACAAGACCTCCATAATTTGGATAGAGAAACTTATAATATATATTCTTTTTTTTTGATATATTTGTCCCATGGTGGGGAAATTAAATTATGTAATGAGTGAACATTTAAAATTAAGGGTAGTGGCACCCTTGGAAATCCTCAAAATATTAAATTATAATAAATTCATTTTTTATAAAAATCCTCCCAAATGGTAATGTATTATAATATTATATGATATACGGTTTTAATATCCTTATCTAATTAAATATTGAAACATTTTCAATATATATTAAACCATATCATTATTATTGAGATTAATTAACCAATTTTAATTTTAATTATGGTAATAGTTTATTAATATTAAAATGAGGTACTTTTTACTTACAAAAGGTCAATTGGACCGTAAATTAAAAATGAATGAATCTTTAGAGCAAATAATAATAAATTTCTTTAATATTTTTTAATGATTTTTAAATAGTTTAGGAAAATATAATTATTCATATAATGTACTTAGAGTCAATTTTTGACATTTTTCATTACCTTGGCTTTAATAAAATCAATATATCAAGATAACATCTAAAAAATATTCAATTAACCCTTAATATGTCCTATATATCCTTATAATTATTGTAGAACCTTAGTTATTTCAATGTATATCTATATTAATGTTTTTAAAATAATTTATTTTGGTGTTTAATATATAAATCAATTAATGCCTCATCGTTGTAAAATTATTTATGGTAAATAATTAATGAGAAAAAAATATAAATTTAATACCATGATGTATATAATCTTTTAGATTTCAAAATAATTTTTTTATTCAGAGAAATCTTAGGAATAACATATTATTAAAAATTATATTTTTCTTGAAATATGAATATGAATTCTTTTTCATTTCATTAAATAGAATATTATAAATATCATAACCTCACCCAAATGGTCCCAAAAAATCATAAATAAATTTCAATCAGAAAAATATATATATTAATTTCAAAATATACCATTATATTCTTTAATAAATGACCTTTTTTCATGTAGGCATATAAGATATGTTTAACTCAAAGAATGTGACATTTTGTGATTTTCATTAATTTAAATAATATCAAAGTCATATTTAAGGAAAAGTGACCATTAAATAAAAAATAGAGAAATAGGTGTTTAGAATCTAATATAAATCATTCAATAACATTTATTAATGTTTTAGGGTAATTTTATTGTCCTTATCATTTTATTTTTAACCTAAATTAAAAAACTTACCTATTATCATGGTTAAAAAAATTACCAAGGTTAACATTCAAATATGAAAAAAGGAACCAATTTACAAAATACATACCACTTGAATACAAATTTGGAATCCATTTTTTGATATTAAAAACCTCAAAGTAAAAAAATTAATTTAAAATTAATCCCGCAAAGTGGAATGAAAAATAGTTTTATTGAATAATGTATTTTTAAACCAAAATATTTACTTACACCAAAATAATATATAAGTGTTATTATAATTAAATGGGTAATTTTATTTAAAAATAATGATTTCATGATTCCAATTGAGATTAAAATCAAATCATAAATAGGCTTTAATATAATGAAATTGATAATTTTATAAAAATCGGTAATTTTCACTATTCACATGAAAATAGATATATTCTAAAAAACCAAAATTCACCATAAGTTAATTTTAAAATAAATCATTCAAAACTAATGTTTATTTTTTCAAATATAATTTATTTAACATTAAAATTCATATTTAATAAAATTGTTTCATTAGTTGGCGGAAAAAATTCATTCTGAAAAATATAGCTTCATATACATAAAATGGGAATGGTATTTATCTAATGTCTTTAAAAAAAATTAGATAACTACCAAAACCATTGATATAATGTGGTTAATACTATTTAATCCCTCTAATTTGTTGTTTAATTTATAATGTTCCAGTTAAAAAAATAATATTTAATAATATATTTTGTTTTTTTAATTGTGTGTTGCATGAAATGCATGCTATTGATGAAATTAAATTTATTTAAGAAAATGCATAATTTAAAACCTTGGGGTGATATATTATTTAATCATAAAAAAATTTTCTTCCTCTTACTTTTTAGAAATATTACATTTTATGTAGACAAATTTTGTTCTTCATAATATCCTTAGATTCCCATATCGCTTCATCCATTTTATGGTTACATAAAAGAGATTATATAAATCGAGTCATCCAATTCCTCAATAATTTCTCTCTAGTGTCAATATTTTTGATAGTATATTCAAAGTAAATCAAATCAGTTTTCTTATCTATTTCTTTATTAGTGAGTACATGTGTTGGGTCAACCAATTGCTTCTATAAAAATGATATGTGGAATATATAATGGACTTTTGAGAGACTTGGTGGAATTTATAATCAGTAAAATATAACTTTAATTACTTCCAAAAATTAAAATGTTTTGATGTACCTAGGGATCACTTTCCATTTCTTACCAAACCTATAAAACCCTTCCCTTTAAATAAATTCATAAATACATAATCTCCGACATTAATTTCCAAGTCCATTATAAAGTTTTTAGAATAAATATTTTTTGAACATTGTGTTTCATTAATATGATCTGGAATAGTATTTAACTATTTTCCTTTCTATTAGATATTTTATATGCCTATAATTTTCATTCAACTAAATTTATCCCAACAATTTTATGTATGGTATCATTTTCCATATAATTCTGTATATAGTTCCACTATAATACTAGAATGGAAACTATTACTCTGGGAAAACTCTTCCAAAAGAATATATTGATCCCATATACATTTAATGTCATGAGACCAAGATCTCAATATGTCTTGTAATATTTGAATAGTGATTTTAAATTTTCCTTCAATTGGAGGATGGTAGGTGGTGCTCAAAAGAAGCTCAATATCCAAATCCTTATTAAGACTCTTCCAAAATTTTTGTTTAAAACAGGATTCTCAATCAGTCACAATTTATATAGGAGCACTAAAATGTCATAAGACATTAGTAATGTAGAGTCTTTCTAGGAACTCAAGAGGTAAATCTTCTCTTATTGCACTAAAATGTGCTGATTTCATTTGGTGATCAAAAATATCACTTATCATGTCATTATTTCTAGGTATCATTGGTATTCTACTAACAATGTATATAGTAATGTCTTCTGAATTCCACATTGGAATAGTTGGAGGGTTCATGAATCCTCTACTATGTTCCTGCAGAGCCTTTACTTGTGAACAAACTATGAATCTTAAAACATTTTCACCCATTTTTTACTTCATATTATCCCACCAAAAATATTCTATCAAATATGTAATCATCTTTGTGCAACCCGCGTGTATGGAGATATTTGGTCTATGATCATCATCCATTAGTTTCCTTTTTATATCATGTATTCATGGAACACATAACCTCATTCCAAATTTCTATGTATAATCAGAAAAAAACACTCAATCATTCAATGATTTAATTTGATTATGAAAATTCTTAATATCATATTGAGATATTATTATCTTTTCCAATAAATAAGTTTTTGATATCATTTTTCAATGAAATAATTCCTCCCCTTCCATAACAATTCATATATAGATCTTAACTAATTCCAAGAACTTAGGATGTCTCTTAATCTTCATTTAGGTCAGAATTCCATGATTTTTCTTTCTTAATGAATCTTCTACGTTATTTTCTATTTCAATGTGGTAGTGTATTGGGATGTGAAGATATTTTGGTAACTCAATAAATCTTCTTTGCCTTATACTTAGTTATCTATATATAAATATGTATTTCAATCTCTTATGAACCATATATGTCTGACATATTTGAAAATGGAGATAGTTTATCCATATCATTAGAGTAATGATTAATAATTATAAAACTAAATCATGAGTTGGATAATCTTTTTAATGAATCTTTAACTTCTTTAATGCACATTCGAAAACATTATCATTTTTTACAAGGACCCAACCAAGTCATTTCTTTGATCCATCACTATATAGAAAAAATCCATCATTTCTTGATGTTATAGAAGGAATTATAGAATTCACCAATATTCTCTACAATTATTTAAAATATTATGAATTTTTTACCCATATGAACTTAACCTCTTTACGTGTGACATTTCATAATGGGTTACACAATTGTGTAAAATTCTGAACAAAATATCAATAGTAACCTAATAGAATAATGAAACAAAATTCTTTGGTTATCATCAATGTAATAGTTCATTCATGGATTTCCTTTATCTTTACAGGATCTAATGATATTCCATACTTAGTGATAATATATCCAAGAAAATAAATTGTATGTTGTCATAATTCACACTTTCTAAATATACTATATATATATTTCTATGTGAGATATGCGATAATGATCCATATATGATTCTCAAAGTCTTTATAGCATTTAGAATAAACTAGAATACCATATATTAATACCATAAAAAATGGTCACGATATTCCTTGAATACTCTATTCATTACAACCACAAAATCCAAGGGTGAATTAGTCAATCAAAATTGAATTAATAGGAATTTTTAATTTCCATACCTCAACTGAAAATAAGTCTTTATATCATCTTCCTTCTTTGCTCGTAATTGATGATTCCAAGAATGAAGGTCAATCCCCCAAAAATATTGTTCTCTGTGAAGTTGATTAAATAAATAATAAATGTGATGAAGGTGATACTTGTTCTTTATCATAATAGAAATTATTTACCAATAATTAATTCATATTCTAATGGACCCATATTTTTTCTTAACAAATATAACATGGGATCCCTATATATAAACACTATGTAGAAGAAATCCCTTATAACTAGAATCCTCGAATTGTTTATTTAGATCCAGTAATTCCATTGAATACATTCTATATGTATTCATTGAAATTATTCTTTCACTATGGATTAAATCATTGGTAAGCTATACTTAACACTATCGGGTTGTCTAGGTAATTCCTTAGGAAATACATCAATGTATTCTAGTATAATAATTATATACTAAATTTTACGAATAACTTATTAATCTATAGATGTTTTTTTCTATTCATCCCCAATAATTTCATTTAGTAGAGCAGTTCGGGTTATATCTAGTTAAGAGTCGAATGATGAAATTATAATGATATGAAATTCAAAATCTTCCAAAAAAATTGTAATTTCCTTCTTCTTGTAATAAATTCTAACATTATATTTTACAATCCAACCTATATAGAGGATTATACCAAATTAAACCATAGAATTGAAGATAAGGTCAATAAATAAATCATGAAATTGTGTCATAATGGGTAATATCGAAAACAACTTTGTTGTAATGAGACTTCCCATATGAGTTTCGACCGATATCTCACTTATTAAATCAAATGTGAAATGTATAATTTTATTAAAAAACAAGGAAGATATAAAAGAGTGATATTAATAGAATAAAATAATGAAATTGTTAAGTTTTAATATAATATTAATTTACCTACAACAATATCATTGAGTAATTCTTCTTCGCCTGATGAGATCAGTTTAGCATGGGCATCCCCCCTTAGCCTGTTCTATACTATTTTACCATAGATATTGGTAATTTTTTTTGAATAATTCCCTATTATTTATAGTTGAATCATTGAATATCATATATTTGTTACTTCTTATATAATTAATTAGATTGCTGACCATTTTCTCTACACATATAATAGTCTCACATTCCTTCATAGCATTTCGCAAGATGAATATTTCCACAATTTTCAAATAATGGTATTTTCATTGTTCCCATATTCGTATTTGATTAATTATATTTATCATGGTTATTAGAAGACCCATTATTTTCTTTATTTAACCCAAACATATAACATCTTAAAAAGTAAATCATTGTTTTGATGGGACATAATACTATTTCAGCACATAATTAAAATTTTGAGAAGTTATTACCTTTTGGATAAATTTCGTAAAGCCATCAATGAAGTGATTAATCAGGTATTTTAAATCATGTATGCAATCTGTAGAATACATGGCTAGTCTTGTAATGGTATCCTGATACTCTACATCACTCTCTTCTTCATTTTTCTTTATGATAACTAATTTTTTATTCATTTTAGTTTGTTTCTCATGAGGGAAATAGTTTTCAAATAATATTTATTAAAAAATTATTCATTCCATGTTTTCTATTTCATATTATTACATATAAGTTTTTATAAACAACCACATTTAATCTACATTTTTAGTGATTTAATACACTTTTAGCACAACATTTTCACTTTATACACATCCCAATGTGTGAAATATTTTTTCTATAAAAATGATCCTTTTCCCATCTACCTCTAGATTATTCGCCCCACTAAAATATTGGGGCATCTATAGATGAAATGATCCAACATAGGGGTATCATGGTTATTCGTCATAACATGAGTAATATTTCCTAATATAGTCAGGATATTCCCATCTCCAACACCAACAGTATTGTGTTTCTCAGAGGGGGAATCCCTAGATTGTCTATGGGTATTGATTACATTCTATATATTTGGTGTCATCATTAAATAATGTAACACACTGAGTTATCTCCTAATCATCATGGTTATTTAGAAAAATTATTTCACTATAAGTAATTATTATTATTCTCATATTAGTTATGTTTATTTAACATTTATTTTCCATGGTTTTTTCTTAGTTTACTTTGATAACAAGTATAACAACCCAGAACCCAGTGGCCTAAAGTCAGTATTTAATTTATAACAATGGATTATATAAAAGATATCACATAACCAAGGATCATTCATGAATAAATACGAATTCAAATATATTCTATAAGACACAATAAATAGGGAATGAAAAATAAATTAAGGGCACGTTCCAATTTATCAAAATATTGAAAATGTAAATGGATCCATATTTTTTTCATACATAACATAAATAAAAATAAATGATTACTGAATTAATGGAATGCTTAATTATTGGATTTCATGTATCTGGAACATGATACCACTAATATTAAGACCTTTCACAACAAGGTTCAAAACTACATGTAGAAACTCATTTAAAATTTCTAATTATTTTGTTTCTTGAGACCTATGGACAAATTACGGGGTTATAGAGTGTCATTCCGAACACGTCACTATAATTAAAATGAATTTTCATATATTTATATATATATAATGAATAGTATTCCTTTAAAATATCCATATTGAGTAGAGGATACCTATTTATCAATATTTCCCCATTTAATTAAATAAAATTCAATATAAACACCCAATGTAAAAATGGTATAAAAAGTATGAAATAGTAATTTCCATGAAATAAATAATAAAGATATTTTAGATAAATATAATTCAAATGAAAATGTTCAAAAATGGGTGGTATATGGACAAAATAAAATGATTACCTGCACAATACCATGTAATTCTCAATGAAGTGATAATTGTGATGATGTTTTATACCAATTATGATCTGTCGAATTGTATTCCCCATAAAATAAATATTCATCAAAGGATACATTGAATAATATGAAGATAATTAGATTCATTATATCATATATCAAAAGGTATTATATACTCCATATAATATATATTTTGCGAATATGTCATGTATCTCATAGAAGTAAAAGTGAAATGAGAAATTCTTACCTTGCGCTTTCATTTTGTTGAATGCCCTTCAACCTACTATATAATAGTTTAAATAATTTTATTAACTTGTTCCAACACTATTTTTATATTTATTGTGTCTTATATAATCCTCTTATATCATTTTATCACTATTTTTTTAAAATATACCATTAATACCCTTGTTTTGGGTATTAACTTCTTCATTTTCCAATTCTTGTAATGTGGTGTAAGTATTTGTTCTTATGAATTGCACACATTTATTTCATCTACATAATGATATTAAGGTCATAGATATCATATTTATTCATTATATATATTTTGGTAATCATTCTAGAATGGTGAAAATGGAAAATGAATATCATAGCGTCGTGGAGATGGTAGGTCGTATGTACACAACAGTGACGATATCATTCCCCTAACTGTGAAAGGGTAATGGAGTGGATGGTATATTAATTATTCCTGAATAAATATAATGTCATAATTATATTTTATATCTATTATACCTATCTTTATATCCATCCATGTTAGTTGGTGATGAACAAAAATTTACACCATAGTGTGGAGCTGGTAAGCCGTATGTACGCATGCATAGTGTGACATCTCGAGATTATAGGAAATATATTGATTAAAATTATTTTTAATTAATTAATTTTTTTTAATATTATACATAGTTTATCTTGCAACATAAAAAAGACCATTTTTATCTTTTGTTGCATGAAACATAGACTTCCTTTGATGACTTAAGTTACACACTTGCCTGAGTTATACAATAAAATAGTATAATATATATATTATGATGATACATATCACCTATCCGTTGGAATGGATGGAATTAAATAGATTTCCTAATTTATGAAATTTTATTTGATGACTGTTTATAATATGAATTCATTTATTACCAATTAATTATAAATTAAAATAATGACTAATTGAATATAGAAGATGTGACATCTCAGTTAATGATAGAATAATTAATTTTCATATTTATTAATAATTATATATTATATATAAGTTGTACCTTAAAATGGACTCTATTTCTGATAGTGTACATGACGTGCAATAATTATTTTTTTGGAAATCGTATATTTCACAAAAGACTAGTTTATACCGAAAATAAATATACAATTATTATTATTATTTAAAGTGGTGGTTATCATCTAGTCATTGTGTTAGTGGTAATGAATTAAAATAAGTATATTTTTTATACATTTTTATTAAATGTTTTTACATTCATCTTAAATTTTTTATTGTCCTAAAATCAGCATAAATCTGATTTTAAGTATATAAAGTTGTATATTTTTTAAAGGTGGTTTTAACATCTTTTAATGGAGAACCGATTTATAATCTATTTTATAAAATTTTATAATTTTTTTATTGATAAATAAAATATATTTTTGAAATATAAATATCAAAATTTAATTTGGGTGAATTTTTTTATTTTTTTGTGAACATTAATATTTTGATTAATATTGGACAATACTGAATTTTAGATCAAAAATTATTTATCGCCATATTATTTATATAGTTAAATTATGATTTGAATTAGTTTTAATGTACAACTAGATCACTTTTGTATAGTTTAAACTAAAATATATCATTGTATACAATTTCACATTGAATTTATTTGTACAACACTGAAAACCTTTGAAGAATTTCATTAAAAAATCTCATTTTTTTTGTCTTGCCTATAGGATTAATTATAAATTAATTTCATCCACATTAATTACTCATATTGGGAAAAATGGATGGAAAATATTAAATTATCCTAATTTTTATTTTCTAAAAAATAACCTTTTTATTTTTAAAAAACTATTTGTGAATTTAATTAAAATTAATTACAGTTATTAAGATGGAAATTAGCCTAACACAAGACTAAACCTTAAACTTAAGATCCAAAATTATCTATAAAAATTTCTAAAATCCATTGGATGAAAATATTTTAACCCTATAATCCCATTAATTAAATTTTTATAATTATTGGTTCCACTTGACATGGGGAAAATGTTGGTCTAATTCCCTTTTCAAAAATTTACAAGAATGCCACCCCCACTATAAAAAGGAACTCACCCTTCCAATTTCATCACACCTATTAATAAAATATGGATTGTTAAACCCATGCAAAAGTAAATATAAAATCATCCATTACCTCACAATATAGGCATCACCTTGAACAGAAGTCCGCCCAATAAGTCATTTAGTGAAAACCCAATGGAGTTACCTGAAAAAGAGTTCACTTAATCAACATGCATTTTCACATTGTTTCCCTATCAACTCAATTAATTTATTATTATTACATTATTATATACTAAAATATTTATAATAAATATACTTAAATTTTTTTATGTTTTTCTTTTGACATCAACCAATACACAATTCCATCAAATGGCTAGCAAAATTACAATTTGTGTACGGAAAATTACCGCCTCACGTAACGATGTTGTTGGTTTATCCAAATACACTCATCGTGGTTAGTAGTTATGATGGAAAATATATATATATATGATATTTATTATTTATTAATACTTATGTTGATTTTATATACACATTCTTTCATGATTTTAATTTTTGTAAATACGATAACATCGTTTTGGGGCGTGTGGTCTATCGCCTCCCCAATGTGATGTGATTCACTCAAAAATTACATGGAATGTATTAAAGATGGGTTTTATTTAAAATATGTGAAATAAATAACATATATATAATATATTATTGACCTAAATAAATTTCTATAAATATAATATATCTTTTTCATTATTACCCATTCACACAATAAAAAAGTGAAAACGTATTTTGTTGGCATGTGGACTTCTGCCTCCTTAGAGTGATGTGGTTCCTTTTACATCAAAATAATTCTATGTATTAGTATATATTATTTACTAATATGGTATATATGACATAATTATCATTCATTAAAGAAAAATTTCACATATCTTATTCCCTAAGTATCATTGAAACATGGGACCATTAAACTTGCCAACGTATGGAATACCGTCTCCATGACTGAAACGTCAGATCATTTTTTTAATAATATTTGATGATTGGTTTTAAAAGTATAATTTATGAATAAATATCATAATTATAATAAATTTTCCATATCATTTAATCATATGTACTTACGTTTATTTTTCAGGAATATAATGACAAGTGGGACAACTAAGACTCAAGGTAATTGATTTCGTCTCAATCTCCATTCATTGGGACATTTATTGATTATATTCAAAAATATTCTTTTATAAATTTTATATAAATCCCATTTTACATTACATATCCATATTATATCTATTATTATTTTATTAATTTTTTTAATTTTTATTCCTTAACATTCATTATGATTTAAATGTTCAAAGTGGTATGAAACACTTTCAATAGTTAAAGACTTAATTTCAAAATCATTTTCTCATATCAATATTCTTGATTATGTGTTACATATTTATTTATATGGATCCAAAAATGTTATATATGAAATTTTATTTTTATTTTTAATTTCATACAATGATTCTCAAAATGAATCATTTTATATATTTTATATAGAACATTTTTACAAATGTTAAAAGGAATGTTCTATTCTTATAATGCATGGTGAAAATAAATTTTCAGACTCCATGGAAATTTTTTATTTTGGATAAAATTACAATATTTAATATTTCCATAATGGAAAAAGTTCCCTTATATTTTGAGTATTTTGGTATGCAAAATAGATTTTCAAATAAAAGGGTACTTTGGTATTGAAATGTGTTCTTTAAAGAAAAATACATTTTTTATTTGAAAGTGTTTCTCATATGGGTTTAAAAAATAGTTTTTCAATTTTTTTTGATGATATTATTTTTTTGTATGTTACTTGAGTATTATATGAAATGGGTGATATTTATATAGCTTATACAAAGGGATGGTTCCCATTATAGCTCATGGGTGAGCCTCATACTTGTTATGAAAAGGGTTGAGCCCCTTCGTCTTTGATGAGAAATGGGTGAGTTTGATATATTTTATATGAATGGTTTGGCCCCATTATAGCTCTTGAGTGATCCCAATATATCTTATATGAATTCTAATCCTCATTATATATATTCTGTTAATTATTTAATGATAATTTTGGAATTTTTCCAAATGGGTATTCCAATTATAATGGATTTGAAATGGTTTTATGTATATAATTCTCTATGTCACCTAAAGGATTTCAATTTCAATCTATGGGTTTTAATGATTTTCCTTGAGAAAATTTGTAATTTTTTATTCCAATAAATTTTTATTATTTTATATCTTGAATAAACATTGATGATAAAGTTATACATTATATGATTTTTCATATTTTTAGGGAACAAACAATTTATTTCTTTTTATATTCCTTACCATAATTTTATGCTCAACACGTGTTTTTAAAAAGTTTTAAGAGAATTAAAGGATGGGTAAGTGAAAGGAATAATCCAGGTTGAAAATTTAGGAGATTTACCATGAAAATAATTAATTATTTAAATTAAATTATTGATATTATTGGAAAAATTGATACTATCTATCAGTTTACACTTTGTATTTTATGGTTTTGTTATGTATGAGTTATGGAGTAATTCTCTAAAACTCTAAACCTGGAAATATCTCCAATGTGAAAGAAAGTGATTTCTTGACTAAAACTCAATATTATGTAATTTTTTACGGTTGGGTTCATATAGTTGTGTCAAAGTAACAGTTTTGACAACATTAGAGATTGGTATATTGTTAATATAATTACATTAGAATATTTTAATATATGGTTATGTAAAAAATATAAAACTTTTTAGATTAAAATTTTCATTAATCAAAATGATTTTTCATAAGAATGATTTTCCATAGAGGAAATGAGAAAGATGTAGTTGGAAGTAATCAAGAGGAAAATATCCTTCCGAAATTGCATCCTGAGATTTTTTGAATTAGAACTAAGTTGTTTCTTGTAGTGATAAATCTGTTCTCACATGCTATAAATTATGGTCGTATCTATGATAAATATTAACATGGCCTACCACATAGGAACATGATGATATGAGATCATTTCATGAGGAATCATCCCCCATAATTTAATGGATCATCTAACCTAGTTGTATCCTAAAGCTTTTCCAATTTACTAGAGAATAAATATTAATTCATCGGATACTCAGAATGTCAAAAGGTAACTCTTTCCATCATTCATTTTGAAGATGGAGATGATCGATGATGTTATTTGTTTAATAATACTAGAGATAAATATTATCATGATTTCATATGATGGTAAAAATTCATGTATAGTTTCCTTTAAAAATGTTTTCTTAAGGTTTTTTTGCTTATTATTGAGAAATAATTCCCATATTTGAGGAAAATAGATGAATATTTTGTGTCTATAGATATAAAAAAATTCAAAATATTATCTACGTATGTGTCTGAATTTATCTGATACATTGGCAGAAATATTAACAGATTAAACTCATGAAGGAAGAGAATTCTATGATAAGATTTTGCCTCTTGATAGTTTAATAGTTATTAAGAAGTTTTTCACTGTGATTATAATGTATAATGGAGTTTTATGGCACTTACATTTCCTGAGATGACAATGGCATAAAAAAATTAATGTGGCACCAATTAGAGATGCAACTAATAATGAATTCTGTAGGTAATCCTAAAACATTTTCCATCTGTGGAAAAAAATTCTTTTTAGGGAATTTCGGTCCTGATATAAAAAGTGTTAATGGTGTGGTATCATTGGTTTAAAATTTTTCGACTCTATGGAAAAGAGTATTGAAAAATGAAATAATTATATTATCAATAGTCGGTAAATAATAATAGTATTTAGCTATAATGAGTTGGGTGATTATTCTAATGTCTGTACGAAGAAACTTAAATAGGGTGGAAATATTCACGATTGGAAGAAAAAAGCAATGATTAAATCATTTTTGACTTCTACAGTAGAGGTTTGGCCATCTGGTGAAGTGATAGAGTCTCCATGGTGTTTTATATTTTTCTAAGGTTTTGGCTATCTGGTGAAGTGAAAGAGTCTCTGTGGAGTTTTATATTTTTATAAGGTTAGTTTAAATCCATATGACTTTTGAAACCCTATTTTAATAATGTTATAACTTATGATACATTAATTGAGTTATTATAGATGTCATAAGTATATGATTAAAATTTATTTAAGGAATAATACCTCTATTTTATGTATGTATGTTTAATGGTATTGGTGACCATTAGTGTTATATATATATATGGAATGATTCATTTTTAACTTTAGGTATTACTATTGAAAAGTATATATTATCTAATTATCTCATCACATGAATTTTTGGGTTATCTTACCAAGAGCTAACCATGTTGGTTTTGGATAATATCTAAAGATAGTAGGAATATCATGTTATCCTTTTAAGTATTATGCAATCTTTTTTAATATAATTATAGTTCTTAAGGAATGAAGAATCATCATGGATACTAATTTTTTTAAAATGTGATTTTATGATAATAGTTTATAAATGAATGAATCTCAACTCATCAAGTACGTATATTTTCATATTCTCTTAGTATATATTGTGAAAATTTCCAAAAAATAAAGTTATACGATCTTGAAAAAACATTATCCTATTGCCATAAGTTTTTATGATTTCAATTAAATTTTCCACACCTATTTTGATTATTGTTTTTTCATCATTTGCTTCCTATTTATCATTATCTCTATAACTCTCTCTTAGCCCATGGGAATTAGTTTTCCCTTCGAAATCCTTCTTTTAATTTCCCACCAATTTTCACCCTATGTGGAATACTAGTTAGGCATAACTTTGGGTGACATTAATGTTTCCAATTTCCCGTTTTAAGATGATATTTTATTAACCCTTTGAATGGTGTGGTTTTTAATAAATGAATTCTATAAATGTTTTACATTTTATTAACATGATAAATTTCGAGGAATAAATTCATTTTAAGGAGGTTAGGATGTAACATCCTAATATTTTTTGAAAAATATTTATCAAATTAATTTAACTTATTTATTGTATAGTCATACACTCTATACATAGTTTCCATGTAATCAGAAGAAACACCATGTTTATCTAGTGTTTAACGCAACATCGACCACCTTTGATGATTAAAGTAACACACCAGCTGATGTCAGACCAAAAATTAATCTATTAACAATATTATGATATTTTTCAGCTATCAATTAGAATTAAGTAGATTAAATAGATTAAATAATTTATGAAATTAAATATTACACATGTTTATAAGGTGTATTCTTTGGTCACTAAATAATTTTAAATGAAAATAAAGACTAATTGAATATAATGGATGTATCATCGTAGGTAATTATAGAATTTTTAATTTACATATTTATTAATATTTTCTAGTTATATATAAATTTTACCTTCAACATTATGTTATTTCTAATATATTTCCCCCAACACAACAATTAGTTTCTCCAAAATCATATGTACCACGCAAGATATAGTTATTCCGAAAAAACATATTGTTAATATTATTAATTTACGTGGTAGTTATTATCTTGTAATTTTATCACTGAGAATAAGTAGGAATTAATATATTATGGTTAAAAAATTTTAATAAACATTTTTACATTAAATCATTAAATTTTGTTATCTTAAACGAAAAATAAATCAAATTTTAGGAATAAAAGGCTCTATATTTTTAAAGGACAGTCTTACCACCTTTTAATGGAGAACCCATTTTAAATATAATTTTTTAAAATATTATAATTTTTATAGGAAAAAAGAACGTAAATTTTTTAATTTGAAATATCCAAATTTACGTAGGGTTATTTTTTTTTCTGAGAAGTTTTATATTTTGATGGATAATGAATATCACCGAATTTTAGTACAAATTTTCTTTTTCATCCAATTTATTTATATAGTAAAGTTATGTTTCTAATTGTTTTTATAGTAAGATTATATCAATTATATATAATTTAAAAAAAAAGGTCATTATAAAAATTTTAATATTTAATTTACATAAAAAATTTAGCAAACTTTAAAACTTCAACATTACAAAACCCCACTTTGTTCTCTCCTCTATAGGATCAATATTAAATTAATATATGAAAATATATGAAATAAATTTGGAAAATTAGATTAAATATTTAAAATAATAATAATTTATATTTTATAATCATTTTAACTTAGTTATTGAATAATAATATTATTGAACGTAATTAAAATTAATTTCGATGATAAAGAAGAAACTTTTCTTAATAAAGGACTAAAGTGTAATCATAAGAGCCAAATTGACCTAGAAACATTTCCAAAATCTATAATATATTAATATTCAAAAACTACACTCCCATGGATATAATTGTTTCCATTATTGGAGACACTTGACTTGGGATAAGCATTAGTGGAATTACCTTATAAAATTTTTATAAGAACGCCACTCCATCCCCAATATAAAAGGCATTCACACTTCATGTTTCTTCATAACTATATATCCCCTTTTCATCATTAAAACCATAAAAAATTAGATTAAAATATTCTTCCCCTAACCCAATAGGCCTAAACATAGTCATCAATACAACGGGTAAGTACTTCGGTGAAACAAAAAGGTGTCACCTCAAAAATAGGTAACTTTCATCAACCTGTATTTTTACATTGTTTCCTACTCCACATAATTAGTTTATTATTATTAAAATATTATATAATAAAATTTCTATAATAAATATAATTATATATTTTTATTTTAGGTGATTTACCTAGATCAACACACGCTTCCATCAAATTGATAGCGAAATTACTGTTCGTGTCCGGCGAACTACTGCCTCAAATAACGATGTCGTTCGTTTTTTCCATTAAAACCCTAATGTTTGGGAATTTTGACAGAAACAATATTTTTATATGATATATATATATATGTTAATTTTTATTATTTAGTAACACTTATATAATTTTTATATTCACATTTCATTATGCATTCCATTTTTTAAAATAATATAACATCAATTGGGGACGTGTTGACTACGAACTACTTAAAGCGATGTGATACATTATCATATTACAAATAATAAATTCATGATGTCTTTAATTAAAAATATGTGAATTAAATTACATATATATTATATCAATTTCCTAATTATCATTCTCTAAATATGATATATAATTTTCTTTATTACCCTTTCAAATGCCAAAACATTGATAACATCATTCAGGGACTTGTCAAATACATCCTCCTTGACACAATATGATTCCTTTTAAATCGCAATAAATATATATTTATGTATATATGATTAAATAATATGGTATATTTTATATAATTATCATTTTGGAAAGATAACTTTTACTTACCTTCTTTCCATAATGTTCATTGTAAAATGGAAACGTTATTCAGGCACATGTACGACATACCATCTCAATGATTATGAAGTTGGTATATTTTTCATGACCATAATTAATTATCATTTTTAAAAATATAATTAATTTATAAATATTATATTTAATGGATAATAATTATTCTTTATATGTTTATATAATTACACCTTTGATGATAGTTGACTTTCCAAAGTCATTTCTGACACATAAACCCAATATGGTCAAAGCACCTGGGGTAAACATAATTGTTAAAGTAGTTGATTAAAACAATGTAATAAGTTAAATAAAATAAATGATAAACCAAAAAACGTTTCTGAATAAATTAAATAATTAACAAAAATTTGTTATTCAAGATGATAAAGACTCATGTGTCATGTCAGTCTCAAGGTATGGGATTTCATATCTATCTGCATTTACTGATATATTACTTGATGATATGCTCCTTTATTTTTTATAGAGTTTATATAAATACCATATAAAATTCCATATCCATAATATATCTAATATATTTTAATTTACTATCTTTTAAAGTTTTATTCTTTTATGGTTTTTATGATTTAAATGTTCAAAGTGGTATGGGACACTTTGAATGTTTAACGATTTAATTTCAAGATATTTTCCCCATATAAATATTCATGATATTATATTGAATAATTATTTATATGGATATAAAAGAGTTGATAGTTAATTTTATGTATATTTTTAATTTTATTAAATGGTTTTCAAAAGAAATATTTTTAGATGTTTTAAACAGAATTTTTTGACAAATGACTAAAGTAATTTCCCATTCTTAACATAAATGGAAACAATAATTTTTCCACATCCACGTAAAATTTTTTATTTTTAGATTAATTTATAAGATTTAACGTTTCATTAAATGAAAATCCTTTTTATATTTTGGGTATCTTTCTATTGAAAATGTGTTTTCAAAGAAAATGGTGTGTGAGTATTGAAAATGGGTTCTTAAAAGTAAATGATATTTTCATTTGAATGTTTTTTTCATAAGGGTTTAAAAATAATATTCCAAATGATTTAATGATCATAGTATTTTACTTTTTATATGGTTATTGAATATTATATGAATCATGTGAGCACGATAAAACATATGTGAGGGGTAGAACCCCATTATAGCTCATCGATGTGCTTGGTATAGCTTATATGAAGGGATGAGTGCCATTATAGCCCATGAGAAATAGGTGATCCCGATATAGATTATATGAAGGGTTGATCCCCATTATATCTCAAGAGTGATCACTATTAATCCTACAAAATTGGTCACCACTATTATACATCTCTAATTTATTTTGTATTTATAATTTTGGATGTCAACCTTATAGTTATTCCAATTAAAATGGTTTTGAAATGGTTTTATTTATTTTTTTCTCTCTGTCACCTGAAGGAGATTAATTTCCTAATAATGGTTTTAATGATTTTCCCTATGGAAAATTTGTGTTTTTTATTAATGTGAAATTATTTTAATTTTTATGCTCAATGAACATTCATAATAAATATAAATGTTATATGAGTTTTCATGTTTTCACAGAACTAATAGTTTCCATTATTCTTTTATCCCTTACTGTGCTTTTTTATCTCATCCCATGTTTTAAAATTTTTTAAAAGGGTTTAATTACGGGTAAGGTAAAGGAATAAGTCAATTTGGCATTCTTATAGATTTTATATGAAAATAATTCATGCTTAAATTTAATTTTTTTGGTTTATGGGAAAAATGGAAACAGTTTGGATGTGTCCACTTTTTATTTTATGGTTTTATTATGTATTCTTTATGAATCAATTATCTAAAATTATAATTTTTAAAATATGATCATTTTGAAATAAATTAATTTCTTGACTAAAACAAAAGATTATTTATGGTTTAAAGCTGTGTCCTAACATGTTGTGCATTAGTTTTTCATAGGATGGATGAAATGTATAATATGGTTGTCCCATAATCCTAACAACATATCAATATATATTATAGTTTAATTATAATATTATCATGAAAAAAACTCAAGAATAGTAATTAGAAGATTAAATAAACATGAAAGATTCGATAGAGATGATTACCTCTTCATCGATGATCATATTTTTGATATCTTCTTAAGGAGACCTGGGTTTGACTTTTTAGAAGACCAAGACCTCCAAAAATTTTATAAGGAATTTAGGAAAATAAATTTTTATAGATTGATTGATCTTGAAGGCTCATGGTGGTGAAATTAAATAATGTAATATGTTCACTTTTAAAATTGAGGTAAGGGGAGCCCTTGGAAATACTCAAAATAATAAATTATAATAAATTAAATTTATATAAAAATATTACCAAATGGACATGGATTTGAATATAATATGATATAAGGTTGGAATATCATCATCAAATAATTTTTTTACATGTTTCAGATTTATTTTAAAACATATCAATTTGATTAACCATATTTAACCTATTTTGATTTTAATTATGGTAACCAATTATTTATTATTAAAAGGTGGTAATTTGTCATTATAAAATATAAATTGGATCATTTATGAATACTTTATAAATTTTTTTCAAAATTATAATCAATTTTTATTTTTATATATTATTTTTTAAATTTAAAACAAAATTAATAGAATATTTGTTTGATAAAATATTATTAGTGTCAATTTTGACATAATTCCTGACAATGGCCCTAATAGAATCAAGAAAACAAGATAAATTCATAATAAATATTTAATTAAACCCTAATTTGTAATAATAATCCATAAAATTATTTTAGAACAATTATTAATTAAAAATTACATTATTTTAATATTTTTAATATAATTTATATCATTGTTTCATTAATAAAAATAATTAGTGCATCTTCGTATGCTAATTTTTTATGGTAATTGTTTTTTTCTAAAAATAAAAAATAAAAAACATTACAGAGATAAATATTTTATATTGAAATAGTTTATCTGTAGATGAATATAACTTCTAAAAAAATTATAAATACTATTGTTTTTAAAATATGATTGTGACATCTTTTCCTTTTCTTTAAATAAAATATTATATATTTCTCACTCACATCCAAATCATCTAAAAATAATAAAAACATTTATATCATGAAGATATGTTTAATAATTTAAAAATTAACCCTTACAATCTTTTATAACCTACCTTTTGTCTTCTATAGAAACACAAGAGATGTTTAAGAAAAATAAAGTGTCATTTTGCAGTTTTTATTAATTTAAATGATATCAATGTCATTTTCATGGAAACACATACATTAAATTACTCAAATTAGATACCTGGGTTATAATGTACTAATATATTTAATACAATAATTTTTTTTGAATGTTTTGGGGTAAGGTTATAATACTATCATTATATTTTTAATATAAATTACTAAATTTACATTTTACCATGCTAACGAAAATTACCAATGTTGCCATTTATATTGGCCAAACATATATGGGATATATTTAATAAATTTTTACCTTATAAATTCCAATTTTAATCCATTTTTCAATATTCAAAAAACATATTATTTATAATATTATCTAAAATTAATCTCACAAAACACAAATGAAAAACAGTTTTATTTAAAAATGTATTTTTATACCCAAAAATGTACATATACCAATATAAGATATATGTATGAAATAACTGAAATGGATTTGATATTTTATAATGAAATAGTTATTAATTTAGATTTTTAACAAATTTAAATCATAAATATTATTTCAGATAATCAATTTTTGAATTAAAAAAATTAGTATTTGCTCTATTCATTGTAAAATAAATATGTTCCTAGAAAGATAAAAACCACACCCTAAATAAACCTTGAAATTACACTTTTAAAAAATAATATTTTGTAAAATCATATTTATAAAATATTCTCTATATATTTAAAATAAGTCGGTCATTAAAAGATAAATAATAGCATTCCAAAAATATATATGTTATTTGGCATAAAATTTGATTTGTTTCTTATTTTATGTGTTTAAAATATATGGGATTAATGTCCATAAGTTTGATATAATGTGGTTAGTAATTTTAGTTAATTCTATTTTAATAGATAATTTGTAATGTTTGTGTCAAAATAATAATATTTAATAGTATTTCAGGATTTTTTAAAACATGGTGTTGCATGAAATGTGAGCCATTAAAAATTGAATTTATTCATGAAAACATGCTATAAAACATTGGGGTGTTATATAGGTTAATACATTCATCATTATTGATTAGAGATATTCTATAATCTAGTTGAATTTGGTATTTTGGGTTCATTTTAATTTCGTTCAGCAGTTTAATAATTTATTTTGAGTATGTCATATACATATATCGTAGAATATACCAGTAAGTATGGGACAATGTAGGTGTTTTCGTACAAAATGTTTTACTCATACCATACTCAAGAAACCATTTCACATGGGTATCTGATCATTTCTCACATATTTGTTAAAGGCACATGTTGAGATGAGGCTTGTGATAGCAAGGTCGAGTGGGGTGAATAAGATAATATCATAAGATTGGGATGTTGTATTTCTCGATGTGGTAGTAAAGATGTGGTATATATATGTCACTATACGAGTGGGTGGTCAGCTATTGTATGAAATTTTTATTAATGACTTTAAATAATATCATTTATTTTTAGTTTAGATTTTATTTATTTCTTCCACATTTTATTGATTGGATATGGATAACATTTAGTTATTTTATACATTATTTTGAACTCTAATAAATGTGGTATAGACTCTTCATAGTTCCTCATTAAACCCCAATTTCTTTTTAAAGGACATTTATTTGGGGGGGGTGTTAATAAGGCCATTTAGAACACAAGGCATGGGCACTAGTTGAGTGGCATATAGGCCAGGGAAATACATAAATGATAGTTTTCAAAAACGTTTTGTGGAAAAAATCTAAATCATTTTTTGATAAAATTTCACGATATATTATATATGATTAAATATATGGTGAAGTGGTAGAAATACTAAGAGGATTTAGTGAGAGTTGGATATTGAAGGATATATTCCCTAAATCTGTGAATATTTATATATATATATAAGGATCGTTGTTTTGTATTAAATCAATGATTAGTTTTTACTATGGGTGTATTGTTTATACACAACATGATAACAGTTATATTTTGGGCTATTAAATCATCCAAACGATATTTATTTAATATAGAGATTCATTTGATGAATTATTTGGGGGGACATGCATTCAGATAAAAAATACATGAACCATCCATGGAATTTACTCAACTGTTATGAATAGATGTGTAAATATGACAACATAAAGAGGGTTTATGTGTCTTATACAAACACTACAGTGTGATATCAATGTTTAGGGTGTTCTTAGATTATGCAGGGTCAAAACAATCAAATATACATAGATATCCTCCTATTATTCTTCCTTTGTATTTTGGTATTCTTATACATTACAGGATAAATATTAATCCTTCATCCATGGTATGTGATTAAGTTTATCCTGTGGATAGACATCATATATAAGGATATATTTTCCACTTTTATTATATTTTTCAAACCTAAGAGATGATATTTTTGGATGTTATAGATTCTATTCGGTAAAAAATACACCATTTACATGATTTATTCATTTCATTTTTAACACATATTATACATATATTTCATGGTATATACTAGAAATAGGGTTTGAAATCACTTCTACTACCTCTAATAATCATTGTTATACTCTATCAAACCTATTCAAAATTTTCATTATTATTAATCCAAGACTACCAATCCCCCCACTTATCTATTTAATGTGTTAATAACATGCATTAAATACATCAATGGTATGAAGGAAAGGGATTTGAGACATTTTATGTCATCAATGGAACAATGTCTCATTATATCATGGATTAACTAATAACTAATCAACAACAAAATAATAATATGAATATCCAAAATTACAATTGATAACTATCTTCCTTGAGATGGATATTCTATGAGTAAGATGATTTTTATGTTTTCTATAATAACATGAAATCTTCAAGTTATTCTTATACACCACATGGGGTAATTATTTTTTAGATATTTAAATACATTTTGTTTCATTATTAGATAGAAAATAACAAGAAGATGGTTGTGATGATGAAAAAATTTAAAAATGAAATTGAAAAGAATATATAAAATTGTTGTTAGTTTTAGTGTTCTTATATAATTGTTATTCATAGTAAGAGATTCAATATAACATATAGATTTAGAAATACAATAGATTTAGTATATAATTAGGATAATGTTGGATAAGGGTGGAATCCATCTCATGATTGAGATAAATATGATATCCATAAAATGGATGGGATAATATGCACTCTAGATAATGAATGGAAAAAGTTACAACTAATTTGATTACTATGACAAAAATAAAATCAATCATATGGTCATGATCATTATGAAATCCCAATATAGTTGGTATAAAGATAAAATTAATCCTTTGATTCATGTAAATAAAAACTTCATCAAATGGTTTAGATGGAGGAACTATCATGATAAGGTTGGATGAATATAGAATCCATACAATGATTATGATCAGCATAATATCAATGAAATGTTTGGGATAGATATTAAATAATTTCACAATTTAGAGAATGTTAAAAAGAATATACATCGACTGTGATCAAAATTAAATATATTAAAAGGTTGATGTTTTATGGACATAATAATATGGTTGGAATGAAGATAAAATCCAGAAAATGGTTATATAAAAATTATATCCTACAACAGTTGAGATAGAGATGTAATCCGTATATAGTTAAATGAATATGGAATTCATACATTTATTGATATTAATATGAAATCCATCTAACAGTCTCAATAGATACGTGATCATGATATGGTTTGGAAAATTTAAAAAACAATTTTTTATTGCAATTAAAATGAATTTCATCCAACTGTTATGATGGAGGTGTGTACATGATAAGGGTGAGTGAGAATATAATCCATCTGATAATAGAGATCAATATTAAATCAATCCAAATTTCAGGATCTACATGTGATAAATATACATTTTAGATAATGCTAAACCTCATTTTATAGATGCTATCAATATAAAATACATTGGAAGGATGAAATCCTAGTGAAATAATCATAAGATTGGAGAAAGGATAAAATCCCTATAATGGTTCAAAAAAATGAATTCTATATAATAGTTTGGATAGAAGAACAATCATGATAATGTTTTATTAGGTTAAATTCATCTAAATATTGAGATCAAAATGAAATCCATCTAATAGTATATTTTTTATACAAATGACATGAATTATGTACTATAATCCCCTCAAATAAAATTGATTTCATTCAACCCAAAAAATCAGTGCCTTAATTACACTAATACTTTCCTTTAACTATATTAATATTGAAATAAAAGGCTTCCTGGTCTCCTAGATACTCTTTTGGTGGAGATATAATCTTATGCTAGGTTTAACTAGTAACATACCTTGATACAATCATAGGTTCTAAAAAACATCATATTTTTTCTCCATGCATCAAAAATGCATATATAATTTGTAAGAATGAGGATTATGAGCTTTAATGAAAATGAATGCCATAAGAATTTATAAAAACTATCAAGAAGGAAGTGAGAAATTTTAATGGATAAATCATACCAATTGAAAATATGTATCTTAACATTGCATCAAAACCTAATATTTTGAGAAATTTATTTTTTATCTTTATTTTATATAGGAAAATACATTTCATTAGTACTATAAATTATTTCTATTTAAACCATGAAAAAAACCTATGCATCATCACATCAACAGAATGGATTTGGGATTGATCGTGTGTAGATCACTATTATATTTTTTGGAAAAATCCAATTCAGTACTATCATTATAAGGATACTATATCAAAAATATAACTATATATCGTTAAAATTATACAATAATCTATTAAGAATTATTCACATAAATATCCTAGTGTAATGGGAGATTTCTTACTAGCACAATCCTTCCAAGACTAACACATTACTCCTCTATAAATGTTGAGAAAATATATCCATTATTTAATTTTTTTTCTCTCCAAAGCATGAGTTACAACCTATCAATCTCCCCCATTTAGCATATAAATAAGAGAGATATCATACAAAGAAATATATTTTGATAAGAAAATAGTTGGCATTAATCATTCAATAATTCTTGGTAGAATATATATTGTGTCCCTTTTTCATCAATGACATAAACATTAATGTTCTCTAGGTAAATGAAATCAAAATTCCAAAGTCTTTATTAAACCTATATCTACACTATCCTTCCAAAAAAGGCCGGAAAAATTAATAAATGGAACCCATATAATAATGATCAGATCATATTATGTACTAATTATCTTCATTGTCATTACACACTAATTTATGACTATATTTTGAATATTTTTAATACATGGAATTATAAGGAATCTCTTCATAAATAATCCTCAATTCGTTTTTTCTTCAATTCTATTCCACATCATGAATGTTCTATCAATCCTATTACAATATTATATAATTGTGACATAAAATTTCAATCCCAAACCATCAATCTCTAATACAATTTATTAGGATCCTTTTCTATATCCCACTCATTCCAATCCCAACACATAATCTCTTTAGAGGTTCCATCCTAAAACATATTAGTTATTGGGGAATTAGACTATCCAATAATATATGAAAGACACTAATGATCATGTAAATCAATGTTATATTTTTTTTCACCCATAAATACCCCCTCAAACCAATCAATACACACCCATGCCTCGCTTTCAAGGATAATCCACTTGATCAAAATCATTATCCTATTGCACCAATGCTTCCCTCTTCTCTAGGACACACTAGTATCCCACTATTATTAAACATAATTCCAGCACAACGAATCACCATAGAGCTAATTTCATTAATCGATCCTTCATTATTGTATTCAAACATGTTTTGGGACCACCCACACAGCACATGGTCTACAATATGTATTTGATACCTCTTTCAAGGGTTATATTTCTCTTCCCAATCCTTCTAAGCCCAGAACATAATCCCACACAAAGATACATCCAAAAACTAATTGGTTATATGAGGAGTATCCAACACAATATTATATTTTAGTCATTACACCTCATTGAAATCCATGTGGGATTTGGGTTTTCTCCCAACACCAACATTTTCATCATTTTCAGTGAACATAAATGATGATGATTTTTGTGGATCTTATTCTATATAACCCATTGGACTGAAGAAACATAAATTAAAAAGGGAAAATAATTGAAAATACGAAGCTATAATTTTCAATATAATAGAATAAAATTATTTGTATATATAGATGTTAGAGAATTCCAAGAAAAAATAAATGAAAATTAAAGACAAGAAAAATTATTTTATAGTGTTAAAATATAAAATCATGTTTTATATTGATATTTAAAAAAAATAGTGATCTGATTTTTTGTCCTATTATTCAAGTTGAAAAATAAATAATTATATATAATTTTTGGGGATAATTTAACCAACCACTAGATCATCCTCTAAAATAACCTTCAATAATAATTTATTTGAATAATGTAACTATACTAGTGGAAGAGATTTTATTATTCTAGTTTATCATATTGTTATTTTTTATGTTTTCTTTATTTTTAGTTTGCCAGTCAGACACGACAAATGTGATGGTGAATTTTTGATATATTTCTTGTTTGGTGTTTAATATTATTCTTATTAAATATTTTCCTTTTATTTTTTAATCTAGTATTTGTTATTTGTTAGTTATTCTTCTTTTAATAAGGCTGAAGTATTTTTTAATGAATTTTTTAATATTTTCTATCAAAATGATATTAATATAAGCATTCATGTCTTTATTTTTAATTTTTTTTCAAAAAAAATGTTTTTATTAAAACATTTAAATATTTATATTCAATTTTATTTTTTAATTAATTTTATAAATCAATAAGATAATATATTTTAGTTTATAATATCATTGATTACAATATATTATTAATTTTGATTAATCTAAACGTAACGTATATTTTATTATATAAGTATTTTACTCTAATGATATGATTTTAATTATATAAATTTCATTATATATTTGTAATAATTTAATAAAAATGATTGTAGTAAAATATTTAATTAATTGATTTAAAATGGTAATAAATAGTACGAGAAATGATAATAGTTTTCACTTATTAAAAAAATATTAATAATATTATTGAAAAAAATTACGTATCGAATAATAAAATATAAAAAATAAATAAATTTAGTGATTAAAATATGTAATATATATATATATATATTTATTAAAAATAAAATAAGTAAGATAACATATTTATAATACGACCATAATTATTGAACAACACTACTACATATCTCAATTTTAGCACACCAAATAATACTCCATTAGATATTTAGTTTAAAAAATATATATATTTTTTCTCTATCATGATGTTGGTATGGAGATATTATTAAATCCATGTGGTTCAATTTGTGGGAATTTTTCAACACGGTCTTCATGGAAATTGTGAATAAAATCTCTTAGAGAAGTCTTCCTTTTCGTCTCATCTACAACACTCTGGATAAAATGATACGTACTTCATTCTCTTTCCTTCTTATTTCATGAAATAAAATAGTAGACTTTTAAATAAACATGGTCTTTTAATGACCCAATTTTGTGTTTGTTGGAAAAGATTCCTATTTAAGTAAAACAAATAAAATCATCATAAATAGTATTTGGGGAACTATTTCCTAATCAAAAATTGGATTTAGGTATATAGGTGGGATCCTTCTCAAAAAAATCCCACATTGAAAAAATTTCATAGAAAAAACTATATGTTACAATGCCCTCTTTTAAAATGTCACAAAGACGATGCTCTTTGAGATAACACCTTAATTAAATTTCTTAATTTTTTTCTATTTTGTTCTTTTAGATATTTCCAAAAACCCCACCAAACATAAAATAGAATTCAAAATAGTAGCTTTTAATGTATTCCTCCTTACCATCTCGTCAAGGTTTTCTATGTATTATTTAGAGTCTCCTTTCCAGCACATTCAAATAATAACATAATTTGATTAATAATGAATTAATAATAATATCTAAAAATTAATTATTAATAACAAAAATATAATTATTTATAATTAATTAAAATGACATTAAATTATTTTCTAATAGTAAAATAATAGTGTAATAAATTATTGAAATTAATTAAATTAAAAATTAGATTCGAATATTAATATTCATTAAAAGAAACTAATTAATTTTAAATTTTAAAAACCAGATAAATTTAAAAGAAACATATAAAGTGAATTGATGTGTGAGTGTTTACTATTATTATAATCAATTCCCCCTAAATTAATTTATTATAATTAATAAATTTAACGATCAGATTAATATTAGTAATAATTATTAATATTGTAATAAAATTAATAATTATTATAAATTCAATTAAATTAAAAAAATTAATAATAAAATTAAAAAATATTTATGAAATTAATGACCACAATAAAAATATACAATAATAAATAATTATTTATAATAAAATAATTATGTATATGTGATTATAATTAATAATATAATTCTTAGAGTTGTTAACACACATTATCTTAAGTCCTCAGGTAAGGGTGGAATGTTGGCTGACCATAAAGGTAAAGTTAGAACTCAAATTTGAGTGACAGATGAAAAAGTAAAGGAATGGGTTATGTATATTTGGGGTCCTTGGCACTAGGCTTATAGGTCTTATAATGGGCCTTTGTGTTGATGAACTAATGAGTTAGGGATTCCCTTGTTCTAAGTGGATTTCAATTAAATTAATAGTTCCATTTCAATATAATTAAAAATGAGATTGTCTAGAAATAAAATAAAAAATCAATGACCTTCTAGACATTAAATACTATTAATAATATAATTTTTCATTAAATTAATAAAAATATATAATTGTTAATAATGTGATATAAATGATAATAATTAATAATACGGTCAAATTATATATAGTAATTTTATAATTACAAAAAAAATATATAATTACAATAATTTTTTATAGTTTTTTTATAATAAAAATAAAAGTATGTTTATTATAAATATTTATAAATATAAATAATGATTATTTATAACATAAATAATAATAATTAACAATAATATATGATAATATATTTTATTTTTTGAAATAATTTTTTTACCATTTAAATTATTTAATGTCTATTCTTTTAACTAAATTTTACATCTTTTCAACTATTTTTTTTACAATTTATAACTTAGATAAATTTTTTATTTTATTATATTTAATATTTGTATGCCTTCAATGTTAACTACTTGAAGCACAATAGTTTTTTAATATGGGACTTTGAAATTATATAAAATATAAAATATATACAAAATTAAAATGAAAAATATCACACAAATTATAAAAATAAAAATTAATTGAAACCATAAATAATATAGTGAAACACTAATAATAAATGATTTAACGAGTAAAATAGTATGATGTTCCCCAACATAAATAATTAATAATAAATAATTAGATAAATATAATTAAAAATGGAATTAATAATAACTTTATAATTAATAGTCATTAATATTATAATTAATATTAATTTAATTTTATTAATGGAATAAAATAATGTAATCAAGTTTCATTAAAAATAAATATTAGTAATATAATTAATAGTAATATGATAATTGCTGAGAGATAAACGTTGTTTATCAAAGGTGTGTTATAAAAGTTGTTAATATAAGATGCCAAAAAATCCAAAATTAAAGATTGAGGAACCATTGTGATGTTTGTTGTACAATTATTTATATTGGTTGACAACTAATCTTTTTTAAATGAATGTTTTTTAAAAAACAAAACAAATATTTGAATGTTTGAACCCAAATACTAAGTTGGTGAAACCCTTTTTTAGAATTTTGTTTTCTAAACCTAGAGGATCGGACTGAGACGCACTACATGCAGATTATTAAACAGAGAATAATTAGACATTAATATTTCCTGAATGATAAAGTTATCTATGAGACATATCATCAGTCTCAAATGTATCAACAAGACTTTTAATATTCATCGGACTTGGTGTTGGTTAAATGTAAAAAGTATTAGAGTAAGTAAATCATTTTCATGATGAAAAAATTAATGAAACTAGTGAATCCATGAGTTATTATGGTGTTTACTTTCTAACGCAAATTCATACATTTTTTACAATATTGAAGTTTTATGAAATCATGAAAATTATCATTATAAAAGATTTTGAAGAAATGGAGTAATCGTAATGATTATATCAGTTCAAGGAATCAATAAAAATTTTGCATCAGATAAATAAGTATTAGGAATAGATGTTTTTAGTAGTCTAAATGAGTTTTAGGAGATGAGGTTTGATGATTTCCAAAGTTATTGAGCTGATTTTTCCTCATAATGAGATTTCCATCAATATAAGGATTTCATCATACTGATGTTTAGGGTATTCCATTGGACTAACTCTCAGGAAGAAATTTAGTCATACTAACTCGGAGGAGGAAATTCAATCGAAATGAATCTGGGGAGGAAAATAAATCAAACTGACTCTGAGATGGAAATTAAATCATAAATACTCTCATATGGAAATCCATTCAAACAATTTCTAATGAGGAAAGTCAATTCAGAATGTGTTAAGGAGTTACCATCGTAATGAGCGGACAAAGGTACATAATACTAAATAAAGGATTGGAAGTTAGATAAGACTGATTAGTAAGAAGACTCACAATAATTATATAATATTTGTGAAGATATGAAGTTGTAAAATGTGAAATTACATTATGAACTGATCATAGAGTATTTTATTCTGATTATGTGGGAAACTATTTTTAGTTTCTAACCATTTTCCTCCTGGAATTTCAATAAATACTTCCACAGAACATTCATAATAGTCATATTTTTCTTCAACAGAAAAGGAGGAGCGCTATAGTGGTTCAGTCAGAGTTTGAATCAGATATCATTCAAGATAGAGATCTCATTATAAGATCATATAATTGAATTTTTTCTTACAAAATTTAAGAAGACCAAACTATGTATGATAATACTGAGGAATATTGGATTGATTAATTTAGAAGATATTAGGAAGTGATGATTGTGAAAAGGGGTCATTATAATGAATCCTTCATAATCAGACATCCATACTATAAAAATTGTCCCTAGGGTCATTAGAATAAGTTTCAAGGTGTATTTTTTTTGAAGAATTGTTTTTATGGTATTTTCGTTTTTGGAAAAATTGTTTATAATTAAACTTTTTTAGCAAATGGGAGTTACTATGATAATTTCTATTGGGATAAATTTTGTTTCTAATGGTATTTCTAAAATGTTTTACGCAGTTCTTTATTATAGTGAATTTCTATAGACCAACAAGAGTGTCTTTGGAAATGATGTAGTTTCTCACACTAAGTGCGTACATTTTAAATTTTAGGTTGTTTACTTTATTTCATAATTTTTCATGTATTAGTGTTTAATAATATATGATTTGGATATGAACATTAACATGTTTTAGGGAATCAGATATAAAAGTATTGAAACTTATAAAAAATAGACATCTGATTAACCCACCACCCTCTTATATGTTATTTAATCGTTCTGATCATCAGTAATGGATACCAGGTACGCATCATACATTTGTACTAATAAAATTTCCATTAGATATACGACATAATTGAAAATGGTAAGTTGGATCTTTATGCTGGCAATGGGGAAAGAGTTACCACCTTGGGGGTCAAAAATTATAATCTATGGTAAGATGGGATATTTGTAAGGGAATTGGGGAATCGTTATTATGTTCCAATTATAAATGGAAGATTTATATACATATATTATTTGAAAAAATGGTATTATCAATCAATGTGAATAATAATAGTTATTATATATATATGAATGATATTTTTATGTAATTGATAATATAATATATGGTTTATAAATTTTGGATTCCTATAATCATGTTTCAATCATTTAAAAAAAGATTGTAAGGTTTGATTATATTCCCAACTACCTTTTTTATTACAATATTGGACATATAAATGAGAAAATCATCCAAATAATCCGTATAGATTGATTTTTTGGAAACATTAGACTATGGTTCTATTGAAAATTGTGAATATTGTTCAATAAGAAAATGACTAAAATAAAATTTCTTGGAATAGGTTAAGTGAATACTAGATTTTTGAATCCTATAAAGACTGATGTATGTGGTCCAATGAGTACTTAATAATGTTTATTCCACAAATATATCATCCTCGAATACCATTGTGGAATGGTATGTCTGAGTGGAGGAACCACAACCTTTTGGACATGGTTTTATTGATGATGGATCATTCTAACCATCCTATTTCATTATGGGGATATTTTCTAAAAACTTAAAAATATTTACTTAACTGCATTATAGGTAAAGAATTAATAAATACATCATACGAGATATATAATAAAAAATTACCAAATACATGTTTTATGAGAATTCGGTATTTTGAAGCATATGTATGACCTTTGTATTCTAATAACCATGACCATATGACTTACAGATGATTATGAATTGGTTAAACTAGGGAAATTAATGGATCATATTTCTATAATCATTCAGAGAAAAAAAATTGCACTATTTTTTTACATTCACTGAGACGTAATGTATCAATTGACGACTCTGTGGGAGTAATGTATAAGATTAAGAAGGTCTAGCCCATAAAATAAGAAGTGTTCCTGAGATGGGATTTGGTCCAGTTCCACAAATAGTTATATGAAAATAACAGAATATATAACACAAGAATTTACATAGTATATTAAGATTTATTCATATCATAGGATATATTTATTTATTATGGAAAATGAGAATGGATTAGTTTTTATATGATATAAACCTACTACCTATGGAAATACATTGAGTGTTATGACTCAAGGAAATTCCTAAAAGATAAGTAATATAAAATAGACATAATGTACACTAACCTTGTTGGCATCTTATTGGATAAACATTAAGGGTGAAACCAATACGGTGAATGTATTTTTTTAGCTAAGAAAAATTCAATAAATGATAGAGTGTCTACTTTGTTATATCTCTTGGTGGAAAAGGATTACAAAACAATTTGTGGTATTTAGTGTAAAGAGTCATTTTTACAAATTATGATGATAAATTAAATTCATATAGTTTATGACATAACAACTCATTTTTTAATAATATATATCAAATGGATTTCAATAATAATTTCTTTACTGAGAATTTAGTTATCAATGGGTTTATTATATAAAAAATATATTTTCATGTGCCAAATGATCCTTCTATAGCATAAAAGTTGAAATGGTACATTTCTGAATTGATAAAAATATCTAGGAATTATTTTATTTGGGTTGATGATGAAATAAAATTATTTGGATTGAATTAGAATACAGATGAATCGTGTGTATACAAGCTGGTTGGTGGGAGTGTGATTTTATATATGATATCTTATGTTTATGGCATACCTCCTATCAAAAATCATTTCCCAATATTAAACTGTATAATGATTCGGGTGTGTATATTTTTATTGAAGAAATACATGGGTGAAGAATCCTATATACTGAGTATGTAGATCTATATAGATAGCTTTAAGAGGATTCTAGGACTTAGCCAATACACATACATTGGAAAATTGATAGAGTTGTTTAGTATAGTGAGCTGTAAAATGTTATCTTTACCATGGTTGAATGATGCAAATATTAGAAACATTTGATATAGTTTTAATGAGTTTAAAATGATAGGATAAGTTCTTTATGGGTCTTCCATATGATCTATCATGTATACCCTATTTGTACTTAAACTGATGTCACCTATAATTTGATCAATACAAGTAAATAAAAATCCACTACCGATTAGTATCATTAGATTTATATCAAGAACATCCTTATGTAATTAAGATGAAATAAAGACATGTACATTGTATTTAGATGAGGGAGTGATTTCTATGTATGGGGTTTCACTAATTCTAGTCATCAATATGAAAAATATTATGTGAGATCTCAGAATGGTTTCATGTTTTTTTGGAACTGTGGATATATCAGCTGAATGTATTTCAAACAATAAATTCCTATAGAATAAATAATAGCGGTACAATGTGACACTATATTAGATTCTATTAAGGAACATATTTGAATCATTATTTTTATTTATAAACATTGGGTGGTTCATAGTATCAAGAGATAAATTGATATTTACATTGACAGTAATATATCCATTACATAGGCCAAGGAACCATGGTCTCCCCAAAAAGAACAAATAAATCCTTTCAAAATCTCATCACATATAAATGATCATTTTGTGGGGTGATGTTAGGATATTATGTGTTCTTAAAGAGAAATAAATTTTAGATCTTATGAAAAGACCGTTATCAATGAAAAAAATGATATTCATATGGAATCTCTTTGTATATGAAACATAATATATTAAATGTAATGGATTTAAATTGATCTTATTTTTATAATAAAGTCAATAGATTTTTAACTTTCACTCATTTTTTATACATTTTATTTTACCTGAATAGTTGAATGATAATATCCCATAAGATTTTGAATTTTATATTTCCCGAATCAATGTATATCGTGGTATATTATGGGTCGGGGCTACATGTAATGACTATCTCGAGTAGTGGACAGGTGAGATAATAAGTGGTGTCATATTATGTATGCTGAGCTTCTAAGATATATCTCATGGAACATAATATATTATTTTATATAGTTCAGGTGTATTCTTATAATTAATCCCTTTTTAATTTATTTTAGTGAAATACATAGCATTATAACTATTATATAATGACACTTTTCTTATGAATGCCTTGTGTCCACCCTTATTATGGGTGGTTGGGTATATGTTTGATCTTTTTGTTTGTTAGAGATAACCTGAGTGGGGATTTACCTAATCGAATGACGTAAAATTAAATATAGGTCCATAATTGTATTTTATAATGTAAATGAATGTCCATTATTAGTAAATCCACATATGATTTTCCTATCTACTTATATTAGGGGAATGTGATGTTCTCATATTTGTAGATGAATGGAATGTGATGTATTCAATGTATAGTCATCCAATTTTATATAGCCATGAATGAATAAGATATTCTATCTATATTGACATGTTCAAGGATGAGTTTTCATTAAAAATATTACAATGAGGGATTATATTGGTATACATATGATATGTAGGGTACATATTGGGGTGGGCATGTTTGTATTGAGATATGATTATTCATGATCGTGGTCGCATTAGAACCCTTTATTGATACAGTAGCATTTATTCATTTCTAGAGGCCACTATTTTATTATATATATTAAATAATGACTTCATTTATATTTTCTCAACACTAAAAAGGACCAAAAAATTACACAGTTATGCTTTTCGTTAATGATTTAATTTCAGAAAAAGTGTTTTTGGCCAAATTAGTTGGGTTTGATAAATCAAATCTAAAGGTGTTTCAATGTATTTAGAAAGAGTTATAATGTTTTCTATAATGATTGTATGGGAGTTTAGTTCATGTGGTTGATTTTTGGATATAATCTAAAATTGGGACATCATGGATAGAAATATTCATAGATTTATAGGAATTGTTATTCATGATACGTATATCCCATCATAATGTTAGATCATGTCATAAAGGGAATTTTATTCCACAACTATCCTGTATTTTGTAATATAATAAGTATTCTGATATAGATGTAATGTCATACATTATTAAACATATACCCTAGGTTTCTACAAATTATAAATCAATAATATTGATTTAATTATGTTCATTCATCCATGACATATTCTATTAAAGAGATTAAACACTAAGTAACATCTAAACAGGTAACAATAGATTGATTTCCTTGATATAGAAGAACATTAATTTAATGGTCAATATATATTAATTAAATGAAGTGTGGTTATAAATAGTTTTGAACCCTCGTGTTATTAGTCAGTTTATGCATTCAATCATTAAGATGAAATTATCTTCATTGGGGACCAACATGTTTCATTGAGAAGAAGAAACTGAACCCCCTTTTGTTATATTAGGTCTAATATTTTAGAAGAAGTTTCCAAATATAATGTAATCCCCATGCCAGAACAGTTTATTTGGATATTTCTAAGACAATCCCTAACTAGAGAACGATGATGTTGAGTAAAATATGGAAATTTTATAAAAGAAGGTATACTCATTTTATATTCTTCATTTCAGCATGCCGATTCAGTTAAAGATAGATTATTAATTTCATGGATTTCATCTACTACCAATATTATTATATGAACACCAAACTCCAATTAGATGGTAGGCACTTAGTAATTTTGAAACATTCCTTGATGATTCTATTTTTTGGAAATGTTAAATTTTTAATCTGATAATATATATAATAATGTTGTATAACATCATATGATAGAAATTCATAAGAATTTAAGAAACCTTCCTTATTAATATATGATGAACTATTTGAGAAAATGACGGATATTTTATTCATTTTTTTCTAAAAAATTGATATTCCAGAAATATCGTGTTTTGAAAATGTGGATTTTTTAATTATTGTTTTGGATTTTTTTTTCTGTTACATACTTTCTTCATGAGATGTACATAGAATAAAAAGTTTTTGATAATGTCATTTCTACATTATAAAATGAAATATATGAAACGAAATATGTCATTATGGATGGTTTGTAAATGATTTATATGGGGATAAGAATGTATTTGGTGCTATGGAATGGTTGAAATATAGTATTTTCTTCTACATATGGTATATACTCATTCCACACAATAGATAATTTTGTTTTTAAACATACTTAATGGTGTTAATTTTTCAATGGGGTATTAATCAAATATATTGAATTTTATTCCGTTGAATATTTTTTAGTTCATGGGAATAAAATAAAATTATTTTCATGTTTTGATAAAAGTTTAATGACTTTGGATTTATATTTCATTGTTCTTAAAAAATTATGACACACTTTAAGTAGGGTTTTCTTTCTTTTGAAAGAAATATATAATAATTTCATAATCCTGATGAAATATTTAACTATAGAAAAATAATGTTTAATCCATTTTATGTGAATTATAGATGCTCTTCCCACTAACAATGTTTGATATAATGGATTATTTTGTGGTATATTTTTTTAAAAATATTATACTATATGATATAATACCTTATATATGGATGGATATCATTTAGTGATATATAAATATGTTGAAGTGGTTTATAAAAAATAATATTCATAAAAAAGGTCTTATTACTGAGATATATATAGTTATATAAAGTTTTTTATTTTTTTCCTAGATACCTATTTGAAGTTTATTGAATTGTTCTTGCAAAATTACATCACAATGATTTCATTTGGGGTGATTGAATTTTTAGAAGATATGTTTTGAAACCTTCCATTACATAGTTATAGGAGGCTCATTTTTATGTTTTATATAATAGTACATAAAAATATATGTTCAAACTCCTAAATTGATTATTTTTTATTTGAATTCGTCAAGGGATTAAATCTAGATATCAAACTATGAATAATCAAAAATTTATTATATTTTTTGGAGAATATCTTTTTAAAGAGTTACCTAAAAATAGAAATTCAATTTCAAAATAGCACTAATGGATAGTTAGATGACCAGGTGTACATATATTGTCTTATAATGGATTTTTATTTAATATCAATGTTTTATAGAAAAAGAAACTATATAAAAATAGTACAATGTGATATAATGGAGTTAATATTGGGGTAGAAATTATTCATCTATCACATTCCCTGGAAAGAAATCAAATTTATACGAATATGTCACACTATGAAATCAATAAAAAATATTTTAGTTCAATTATATAACTTTCACAAGTACATATTTTTCAATTAAAGTTGTTTGATAAAAATAGTATTGTTAACATTATTGTGTTGGTATTCCTGTTAGTGAATTTTTGAAAAGGTTTAGGGGTGAATTTTAAAAAAATTCCCCATAATTATTACATGTATTTTATTCCCTGGATCATCAAAACCCAAATTAGTGATTTGTTTTTTTAATAAAATAACATCTAGTGTAAAATAAAATAATATTGAGGATAAATATGTCATTGTGATTTCATAAACATTTCATGGTGGTCTCAATGTATAAATTTTATTTTAAATTAGATGGGACTAAAAGGATGTGATTTCATACATTCATGATGGGCTACGTACATTCAACTTTTAATGAAAATAAATTATTTCAATGAATAGGTCAATTGTATCTGATTAAATATTATTAATATGCAATGTGTTACATCATAATATTATATGTTCACTATTATATTTATGTATTCTAAATTTAAATATTAACTATGTGTGTAGATAGTAGAATTTTTACTAGCTTATTTTATCAACCTCTCAGAAAATCATTCTACTATGTTAAAATTGAGTTTATTTTAGATGTTCATAAACATTTTGGGTGTGAAAAATAATATGAAGTTATGAAAGCATAAAAAATATTATTATGGTGAAATTTTATAAGAACAATATAACATTTCATTGTTAGTTAAATTATTCTAGTAAGATTTAAAGGATAAAAAATCAATGTTGGATAATATGAAAGTGGTCAATATATTGATCCCAAAAAGTCAATTTTCAATTGTATAATTTCATCAAGTACACAAATTCCTATGTCGATTAACTTAGATGCTTGAAATAGTGTTTTTCATATAATTAATGAAATAATTTGGGAACACATTATGGTAACATTATGATATAATTTCTCAATTTCCCTATAAAATAAAATAATTAGTCATTGATTCAATCTTCATTATCCATTGTAGAATGTATTTAAATTATTTTATTTAAATATAAAAATCATATAATGGTAACTATAATGGATTTTAGATTATTCTATACACTTCTTATGAAACATCACATGTCATTCTCCTCTATGAGTTTTCACATCAAATGATCCTATATACAATTGATACCACATTATATTTCTTAACTAGGTAAGATAATAAAATTACAAAATATATGTTCATCGAGGGGAATGATATCATACTCATCATATGATATTAAATTCCCCTTATTATTTATTCTTTAACTGACAACATGTTCAACAACATACCCAACCACCTCTAGATAAGCTAGGAATTATGGCTTTCGTGATAAAGGTGTCGAAGTATAAAGGTTATATAGGTATGTAGATCTCCAATATCAGGTGTTGGATACTCTATATATAAACCATACACTCCATGTATACCAGATATAATGTTTTACAGTCCACATTGTATTCTTTATGAGGTATCCAACACATAAAACCCATTTTTTGGCTCCTGAGCATATTCAGTATACCAACACTTGAATCATACTCATAGTAACCTTTTAATTCTCTCACAACCTATAACACTCCATGAAGGATATCATATAGGTATTACTCAAAGTCATACTTTGATTGGTTAATTATCAATTAGTTTTATTACATATATATATGCACCTAACATAAAAGAATTATATCGTACATATCACTATTTATATAACCCAATATATTTTATATTCATGAACTCATTTGAGAATAAATAACGATGGAATACAAAAGCACCTATCTGATATATAAAATAATATAATGTACAATATTTTCCTTTTGAATTCTATAATTTAAAATATTTATTTAATCTAATCACATATATTTTAAATTCTTGCCACATATTTATGTGACCATATTATATAACTCACCCACTAAATACTTATTGATTAAAAAATATGAACCAGTATTGTTTCAATAATGGTGAGACTTATGAAATTTATTCAAAGTGTTTAACTTGCAGACCAGACATTTTCAAACTTTTTCCCTCACATGATTGAATGTTATGATTTCAATAACATGTTTTGTTCATTTAAAATTATTTTAATGATTATAATCATCATGTTTCTTGGAATTATTCCATAAATGTTTCCCTTGATGCGTTTTTGGTAACAAATGAGACAATTTAATTTAATATTTTACCAACTTACCTTATTATATTTTATAATATTATGAGAAATTTAATTTTATAAAATAATTTTTATTTTTTAAAATTAAAATTATATAGTCCCAAACATACTCTCAATATCCTCATATACATTGTATTATCGATAGAATATCATGCAAAGATACAACATATTTGGTTTCTATGAAATAATTTTTATTTACAATAGTTTAAATATTATATAAAAAAATTCCATTTAACATTTAATATATGGTATTTGATATTTTCGGATCACTGTTCTAAAAAAATATTTTATTCCATATATTATGGATTTGATTGTGGTGGGATCAATTCATTAATATCTTAAGAAATATATCTATATACACTTCTTATCCTAAAAAAACATTTCTATCCATAATTTTATTTCAACAAAATTTATAAAATCTGGTGAATCGTAAACCATTGAAATTCAGTCCATCATCTCATATTAAAAAAAGTATTAGTACAAAATACAAAGATCACCTTACAAAGGAACAAATAGTTTATTTATCTATGGATACCGTATACTTATTTAATTTTTTTATTATATTTAACCCTAAAATATAGTATAATAACTTCTTAAAATATTATTATTCCTTTTAGTGCATCTTTACATTTTTTCATAGATCTCTTCTTGGTATAATAGGGAAATGGAAACATATGGTTGGTGAGGTCAAATGATCAGTAAGGGTATAGGTAATGAAAAAATATCAAAACATGGATACAATGATGGTAGAGTAAATAATTACCAAAATTCAACATAATCAATATCATGAGTATGAAAAATATAAATGTATAACCTAAAAATGAAAAAAATGACATACATAAAAAATAGTTAAATTTGTAGGAAAGGAATGCATAATGTTTAAAATCATGGTTGTTACCATCAACACATCAACTAGGATTTTATTCTTACCACTATGGCCACAACCAAGAAATCATTATTCTCATCAAGGAGGAAACCAATACATCATACATACAATGGATATGCATACATTAAATACCCAAAGAAGTTATATCACAAGGCCAACCAATTCATTTAGGGTACACATAATACCATTCCATACCCATCACTTCATTAATTCCAATGAATTAACCATTTAAAGGACATGAATATTAATAAAATTCATAATTAAATTACCTTATAAATAAATAAACATCCATTTTTTGGGATACAATCATATTGAATGATTGCAGTTTCTCATTGAATAATGAGGATAAGATTGACATAAGTCATCTAGATAAAGAAGATGGATTATTAAACAATTCATAATCAGTATACAAACTTTGAGGTACATTTAATTTAACAGAAAATGAACCTATAAAATAAATAATGATAATTTAGTGGATAAGGGTACTGATAAAGTGTTGTGTAATAAAAAAGGCAGAGTAATTTATTTTTTTTATTTTTCACTGGCATGAGAGTGCAGAAATGGTATGAAATCATTAATTATGATTTATAAAGAGAATTTGAATTTTCCCAAGAATTTCCCCAATTTTTTTTGTCCAAGTGTGTATTTCTAGGCCCAGACATCCTGAAGTAGAGCGAATAATGAGTTGAAACTGAACTATCCATTTGTATGGTGATTAGTTCTATGTGATTCTTTATCAATGAAACTTATACAGGGTAGTATCTATACATGTATTTAATTTAATGAAAAACCAAACACTTTTTAATTTTATTTTTTTTATGAATAATGAAAAAATATGAAAAGGATTTAATAATAGGAAATAAAATTATCTAAGAGGAACACATTTGGTTAAACTCAACACTGAGAGGGGGTGAATTGGTTTTAGGAAATTTGTAACCAACTATAACATTTTATCCCTCTAATTATTAGACATATTATGGTCTGGATTATATTATTCACTTTTTTATTTCATGTAATTATTTAAAAGTATTAAAGGATACAAAATGATGTTTTTACAATGTTTTTACCCAAAATAGTATATACTCCTTACTGTGTGTGGTGGGGAATAGTACACGGATTCTCCATAATAATGAAATATCAAGTTATATTGGTGTTTCTATAAGGTAATCTCTATCCAACATGGGTCCCTATATATTATGACGAAGGAATGGAAGAAAAATATAATTACTTGGACTAGTGAGGACCTAGTAAAACTTTTATCTCCTCGGTGTCTACATATACTACATATGAAGAGAGTATTCAGCTTATTTATTAAGGTACATTGTAACACTTGTAAATTCTTCCACCATATAAGACATATTTTTAATGTCATAGTTTTTATTTATTCATCAAATAGTTTCTTTAGATTTTAACATTCACTATAGTCAGAAGGATACTTTTTTTATACAATGTTGTGAACAATTTATTATGAAAAATCACTAGGTTACCCATGGATTAGATATTAACAAAAGGGAAAGTTATCATGGTTAAAAAATAAAATTAATCAAATTGAAACTCCTTCAATAACATAAATGAATATATAAAAAAAATTAATGTGAAATAATTAGGATATGTATCATTGGGGAAAATCCACAATTTGAAATTTTTTATGTCACATATTAATTCAATTAATCCCCATTTGTGTTATGATTATTATCTTTGATAACCAATTATGGGATATTATAAAAATGATACCTTTTCCAATGACATGATATTCAATCACATTATAGAATAATTTGATTTGATTCCAATTGAAATAATGATTTGGGAAGAAAAATTAAATTTCATCATTCGTATCCCCATAAAGGGAAACACTATTGAAAATCTTCATAATGGTGGATCTCTATGAGAATAGATTTCAAGATGTTCCAAAATGGATATTACACTAGAATAGATATTCAACTTGTGAAATTTCAGATTTGAAAATTTCTATAACTTCACAAAGGATGATCTTTCTTTAGTTTTTTTTTGTTAGGATTCCAAATCTTGGATCAAAACAATATATTTTCTACTTTATACGTTTTTTATGATGTGACAGTACCGTCTTAAACATTATTAAATCTAGTCCACTATCATATTTTTTTTCAATACCAATTGAGGAATCATTCATGGGTGATGACCTCTTCATCTTTTCTATCATGATATTACATTATTCACTTATTCTTTGTTTATATCCATATTAACATTATTCTCCTACAATTCCATTAATTATAAGTACATATGTAATAAATAAATATTAAGGGAATAAGAAAAATCATCATTTATTAATCAATTTGAATATCAGGGTTGACATGATTTTCTTAGTCATGTTTTTCTATTTCATTTAGTATTCATGCTTCCACATCGAAACTTCTATTTTGATTTATGTTGGGGAAGTATTTGTACATTAAATTTTACATTTTTTGTGTGGAGAATTTTTATTTTTAAATACTTATTTGGATGAGGCATTCTTAATCGGATTATTTAATACGTCTTATTCTATAATAATAGTCGAATGACCTTTTTACAATATCAAAATTTGTTACATATCACACAATGAACTTTTTAAACAAGATATTGGTATTTTATTAACAACCTATAATGCATTTTTTATTGATCATGTGTAATATTTCCTTTCCTTTTTCACTTAGCATGGATTTTCATTCATCCATTTTTTCATTCTTTTAAAATATTCATGAGGGATAACCAATATATCATTAAGAACATTGTATGAAAATTTGGATTGTATAGATTACATCTTCTGAGTGGAATCCATCCAAGAAGTTCTTTTGTATGTTTCTATTTTCTAAAATTTTTTGTATTTGGATTCTATGGTATTTTCAAAATTCTTCTAGGATACCTTCTTGGGATAATGTTTTAAAAAAAATAGAATTTTTCCCAAGGTGGATATAAATTTCATAACTAGTATCCATGTCCTTGTTTTGTCGTTAACATTATATACAGGCTGAGACGATCATGTATATTTCCTCTGACCACTCTCATTGTAAGAATCACAAATATTATCATGTTTTTCAAATCATTTGAAGTATACAGATCTTTCCTGAACTATGACTATTTATTCATCACCAATGTCTTTCTCCCCTTTGACATGTGAATTATATGTTCTTTAGAATTTAAATTATTTTAGTAAAAATCTAGTGCAAAATTCTCTAGTTTTTTGTAGGACCAAAATTGACACACAAACCATGATATTATTACTTCCCATTTATGAGGTTCTCGGGCCTTTTTCATAGATTTTTTGGATATTATTGTAGAAACAACATAAAAAAACATTTTTTACAATCCACCCTTGTCAAGGATGATGAATTATCCTCAACATGTTTCATTTATTCAAGTTTAGGTTTGGTTTTCCTACATGTACCGTATGTGGAAACTGATTAAGAATCATTAGTACAAGACTGTATGACCGGTACCTACATATTCATAGCTTCTAGAGTTATATCATTGAATGATTTCATGATCCTATTTTAATATGATGGAGTTCATTTAACATTATATTCCTCTATATAACATTGATTAGAACTAGTAAATGTCTCCTACTTTTCATGAGTCTCAATATTTTTCTTCTCACGATTTTTCAACTAAACATCCAATTCTAGAAATTTATTATTAGGTATTTATTTCTAATAAAAAATAAAAAAATATATTTTCTTTAAAATAACTTTTTATTCTTTTGACATCCTCTACATTAATTTTAGCATTATTATGCTACAAAGAGCCAATTTTCTCACTTCATTATTTTGATTCCAAATGTAATTATTTGACAATAATGTTTGTTTACCATTTCAATTCATGTTCATGGATAGTTTCTTCCAATGTTTTCTGAAATACATATCTCTCATTATCATCTTAGAGAAAATTGGAGGAACTTATCTCAATTTCCCTATTTATCACTTAAAAGGATCAAACATGATTGGAGAGCATTAAACATTATCTAAGTTCTTGTTTAAGACCCATCTCCATTACTACCGAATTCCCCTCATGTTTAGCGATATCTTCCTACATGATTTCAAATATACCACAAATACTATATTTTAATTACTTGGGCAACCATGAATAATATGTTTTATGTTTCAAGTAAAAAACCAGACATGTTATCAATCCCATATCTACTTGTTTTCTATTGGTGAAAGTTTTTATAAAAACTAACACATTACTCATGATCAATTTAATATGTTGATGCATGTAAGGTAGAGGTATTTCCCATCTCTATGGTGGAAACAAGAATCACATGTTCATCACTCTAAAATCCTAATTTATCTTCTTCGATAACAAGGAATAAAGAAACTAATTATTCCTCTTCATTAAATAAGAGGGGCTTCTCATTCATAAACCTTTTCTATATATTTTTTATGTTCATCATTTTATTATTATAAATATAATTCTAATCAGAGATAATTGAATCCTTAAAAAAATTTAACTTAATTTTATATATAGGGAATAAATTAGAATCATCAAAAATGGAAAACGTCAATGTAGGGAATCCAATAGATTTTAACTTTTCCTCTAATATTAATTGAGGGGAGTTCATGAGGATACACTCAACAATAATAGGGGAAGAATCAGGGTTGGAAATTATTTAATCAATTATAAATATTTATCCCATTAAATATTAGACCTGTTTTGATATTTATCCACATATTATCTTTTTCTAATCTCATGCAAGTATATTGAAGTAGTAAAGGATAACACAAAATATTTTTATCAGATTAACTACCCAATAAGAGTTATTAGTCCTTTCCATCAATGGTGATTACCAGTGCATTGATTCTTAACTATAATGAAATATCATGTTATAGTGTTCTGACTAGAAGGAAATCCTTAGCTATTATGGGTTCTTACACTTTTGGAAGGGGGAATAGAAACAATGTTATTCCTTGGAGTAGTGATGACTATGTCAAACTTATTGCTCCTCACTCATTATTTAAAATACCTATGTATAAATTCTTTACATTCTTTGTTAAGGTACATTGTAATGAAAATCGTGGAATGTCACAATACAGATTTTTTCATCCACTAACTTATTCACTTTTTTACCTGAACAAAATAAGGTAATAAACTCTTCTTAATACTCACTAAAACAACAAAAAATTCACCTCTTATTTGTCTAACTTCAATTACAATAATATGAATATAGCATTGACTGATAATATCAGAATTCACTTTCTTCTTCAGTGCATCATATATTTCACTGGTTCTTAATCCTTTAATATGGAATCACTATCTTCTTTCAAGATTATGGAAATAATGAAATACTAAATTTTAATCATGACCACTAATTTTTACTTCATTCAGAATCATATTAATGTCCATTATACTAACAACCTCAAACATCCTCGATAAAAAATGTCACCAATTGTTGTTATATTAGTTCTTATATCTTAATATTTATGAACTAAATGTTTATGAAACAAAATTACAATATACAATAAATGTTACTTCACCAATAGACGTATTAAAAACTCAAATATGAACTCTTCTAGTATTCTTCTCAATTTTAGTATCAGGTTCACTGAGAACAATTCAAATTATATTTCATATGTACATATCAATTTTCATTAATGATTAATACAATATATTGCTCTTATCAAACCATAAAACATATATTTTTTCCTTTGTTATTATTTCATGTTCATTTCATATAGGTTTATCCTTCTTATTTTGGGTATCTCAAATTTTTATCCATCCATATACTCATGATCATTCACATGTTCATGAAATAATTCTTACAGTCTTCCAACTTTAAAAAACGTTTTAAAATAATAATATATAAGAGAAATAAACATATTTTGGGGCATGTAAATACAATTTTTTATTACATAAGTATAGTATAGTGGTTATCCCTATGTAGTCTCTTAAAGTGGAGTACACATAAAACAATGTATAATTTCTAATTAGAATAAAGATGTTGTATCTTTCAATTGATTTGGTTTTGAAAACATAAAAAATAATGAAATAAGTGAAATCTATTAATAGAAATAATGAAAACAAATTTACAAAACCCATGATTGAAAACTATTATATGAGATGGGTGATTTGTTTAGGGATGGTTTTACAATTTCAATGATATCCTATTTCTAATTTATCTAATCCTCTTACGGTAAGTTGATTAAAGTTGGATTACATGATGGCTTATTCTCACAACCTTGTTTAAATAGTTATGGAGAGGGAATATTTTTTCATGATTTCAGTTTTTTCTACTATCATCCCTTGTTTGATAGAGTCAAATAAAATATCCTTAATTGGCTTTGGAATAAACTAATCAATTTTTATATATCCCAAATAATCTAGAATATCAACTACCCCTTCCACGCATAATAACAATTATCCAGTACTTCACCAGTAACAACTATTATATTCTATCATATATAAAAAAAACTATAGAGAAAGGAGATACTAATAATTGACCAAATAAGAATCAATAAGAGAATAAAAATAAAAATGAAATTGTAATGGATAACAAAAACTTCTATTATAAATTGAATGAAACATTAAATAAGAATGGAATAAAGTTAATTTAATAAAGAAAAAGAACTCAATAATGAAAAAATAGAAAAACCTTTCCTTAACCAATCATATAAATGTTTACCCAACTAATTTATGTGTAATAGAGAATAATGGGGAAAAAAAATTCATTATAAAACTAAAAAAACGAAAGAAAGAAAATGAAAATCAGAAAAGTTCTCATCCAGAATCAATCCACCAGAAGTTTGATCTTCACATTCCCTATTGATTGATGAATCTCATAAGGGTCCATCTTATATGATCCTCAAAATATAATTCAATATCTTCCCTCAAAATCTGAATGTATTTCAAAATGTATAAAGTAATTGGTTTCATATATATTGAGTCACACTTTTTATATACTGTGATCCCCTATTTCTTCCTCAACTTTAAAACATCCAATAACCACGTTAATGAAAAAATATCAATAATAAATTATCTGGACAAACATTATTTCAAGTTGTTTGTCAAATCCAGCTAAAATCACCTCAATTTTAGGTGCATATCTTTAGTTATTCCACATTTATTGTTGTGGGTTATATTAATTTGTCCAAAGAAATTAAATATCATTGATTTTTCTAGGACATTGAATGTTAAAATAAGATCTTATCCAATACTAATACGCTAAATACAACAAATAAATTTATCCTATAAAAAACATTTAAATTGGAAAAATATTTTACGTTTTATTCTTGAAATACCAAAGTGATAAAAATCTATTAAAATTCCACAATTAAACAATTTTCATATTTTCTCCCAAAACACACAGAAAAGACAAAAATGATGAAAACTAAATCACATTGGTAAATCTTCTAGGAAAATATCATTGGAATCCATATGAAAAATGATATAAATATTATCACTGTCAACTCCCCCAAACATAGGACATAGAATCTAAGATAAGTAGTCATTAAAACCGAATCAATGAAAATTAAAACCATATACTCATGAGATCAATCAAAAGAATTAACAATAAACAAAAGATTTCATGGCACTTAAAACCCATAATTTCATGTACCTCATAAATATAATTCAATATTTTTTCACTTCATTTCTTATCCCGTGCGCATCAAATAGCTAACTCAAGTGAATTTTCTATCATCTCAAAAATTTCAATTTTTCAAAAATGATTTCCTCATCCATACCCATTAAAGAGTAGACATATGCTTAATAAATACTTACATCACCATCCGATGTGAGTCAATAATGGGCGATTATCTGAGGTCCATTCCTATGAATTTTTGTATGTGGGCCCCCTCAGGTCCGGGGGGCCGGGATCGGGGAAAAGGAATTGCTTCGATTCGTTCAGTTTAGACGTCGGAGGATTCCTTTTCTAGGAATTTTGTCTTCGGTGATGGGTGGATCCCCACTTCTCGTGATTTGATTCCGGTTTACAGTGGAAGGGGTGATGCCTCCTGGGTTCAGTTGCCTGAGAAGGATCGCTTTTCATTGGGGTTGACTCTCATCAATTCAGTTTGTGTGTGATCTCTGTCTGTGGGGGATTGGGTTCTGTATCATAGTTGTATATTTGAGATCTCAATGATGGAAGACTCGAGTTTCTCTGAAGACTCCTTACTCCCCCTGCATAGGGAGCTCCCTCTTCTAGCCTGGAGCCATTCTCCAGGGGTGTCCTCTCCTCCGACATTCACAGCTCTGATTTCTCTTCTGTCCTCTCTTCGCTCTTCTTCATCGCCTCTAGTGTTGGGTGACATCTCATTGGATGGGCATTCCATTATGTCTCTAGAAGTTACTAGCAAGGTGTCTTCCAGGGGAGCGGTCCCTTCAGGGGAATTTTCTTTGCAGGTGCATGTTGCGGTTCGAACAAGATCTAAATCAAAAGACGGTGTCAGGGTATGTGATTTCTCGCTTCATTCTGCAGAGGGCCAGGAGTCTGGGTCCAAAGCTAGAAATGCCCGACTCAATGTCTAAAGTCTTAATTTGGAACGCACGTGGCCTCGGGGCTAGGGAGAAGTATGACTTCATCTCCAATGAGCTTTGGAACAATAAGGTTTCTATGGTCTGTATCCTGGAACCAAATTAGGTTTCCAAAAGTTTAAATGAGTATGCATAGAGGCTTATGGTTTGAGGCTTTTTGCACGGGGATCCACCTAACTCACATATTTGGCAGTTTTGGAAGGATTATGTTAGTGTAGATATGTTGAGTGCGACGGATTAGTCTTTCACCACCAGGATCACAATTGGGAATCAAGTGATTATTTTCTCCTTTATCTATGCCATGTTTGATGCCCAGGCCAGGAAACCCTTGTGGCGTGAGTTAGATGTCATTAACCCAGATGATTCTCCTTGGCTTGTCGGGGGAGATTTCAATATTATCGCTAGTCCAGAGCAGAAGAATGGGAGAGTTGATTTTCCCAGGAATGCCAGTCATGATTTAGTTTCCTTCATGGCTAGGAATAGCCTTATGGATTCCAGATTTGAGGGAAGAAGATATACGTGGTGTAATAACCGATCTAAAGGGAGATGTACCTATTGTCGTTTGGATCGATTACAGATGAACAAGTCTTCTCTTTCAACTTTTCATGACTCCAGAGTTGTGCATCTGGTTCTGTGTTTTTCTGATCACTCTCCGCTTTGTGTTTATTTGGGTGCATGGGTGAGTACTGAAGGTGGTGGTGTTCTCCAAAATGTGGATGGAGGAACTAGGTTTCTCAGATGTGGTCAGCGAAGCCTGGAACATTCATCCTAGGGTGAACCCGTGGATCACGCTTCATAACAAGTTGATAAGTCTTAAAAATCTTCTTCTCTCCTAGACAAAGAAGATACCTGCTTGTGATCATGATTTGGTCGAGATCAGTAAATAGGTGGAGCTTTTCGAGAATCACCTGGAGCAGGCCTGGGATGAGTCTCTTTTACTGAATTGAGAATAAAAAAGGATCTTCTTACGGATCGTCTTCTGAGACAGGAGTGGCTGGCCAGAGATCATGCCAGAGTCATATGGCTTCGGGAGGGAGATAGGAACTCTGGCTATTTTCATGCCTGCATTAGAGAACGTCGCAGTGTCTAGCAGCCCAACATTTGTGAAGAATATAGTTCCTTCACTAGTGATCATGATGAGGTAGGGGCCATGGTTAATGGGGAACTCAAATCATTATTGACTTCTCCCAATCCAAATATGGTAGTAGGATATCTGAGTGGGGGTGCTGGAATTGTTGCAGGCATTCCAAGATGTGTATCAGAGGTCATTGATGAGGGCTTGAGAATGACTCCAGATGAGGCTGATGTTCATGAGGCAATTTGGTCTTTGAACCCGGATAGTGCACCAGGGCCTGATGGCTTCCCTGGATCCTTTTATAGGGCGATGTGGGACCTTGTTAATGTGGACCTGGTGAGAGCTGTCCAGGATTTCTTCCAAGGTGGGGATTTTCCATGTATTTCTTGCACAACTAACATGGTTCTTATTCCTAAGGTGGGTAATCCCCAATATATTGATTAGTATCAGCCCAATAGTTTGTGCAATATACCGTACAAGACCTTGGCCAGAATTCTGAATAGAAGGCTGGCCATTCACCTGGATTCTTGGATGGTTGTTGAACAACATGGGTTTATTAAAGGGAGGTCTATTCAGGAGCAATAGGTGTGTCTCAATAAATGGTTAGTGGCATCAACAATAGGTCCTTTGGGGGTAATTTGTTGGTGAATCTTGATATGATCAAGGCATATGACATGATGGAATGGGGTTTTGTTCTCAGAGTCTTGTTAAGCATGGGGTTCTCTATTTGGACAAGTGATCTGTTGTTCCGTTGTTTTAGATCGACGAGTATTTCAACCTCTTTTATGGGTAAACAATTTGGCTTTTTTCAAGACGTGTCATGGTCTCCGGCAAGAAGATCCTATGTCCCCCAATATTTTCATTCTCTCTCAAAATTATTTTAGCTACTTTATTAATCAAGGGATGAACAAGGGTAAAATTATCCCTTAGCATAATACGAATGCCAGAAGGGGTATCTCACACTTGATGTTTGCGGATGACACAATTGTCTTTATCAATGGCCGTAGACGTTCTGTGCAGGGGTTGAATGGTCTTCTAGGGGAATATTGTAAGTGGAGTGGGCAGGTGGTGAACAAAGAGAAAAGTTCCTTTTATATAACTAGGAATTCCTCTGATAGGAGGGTGAGGGATGTGGGGCTAAGTTTGAATATGGAGAGAGGCTCTTTCCCATGGAGTATCTTGGGGCCCCGGTTAGTCCCTCCTTTCTCAGGGTCTACCATTTTGATAAACTTATCAGCAATATCTCCTGGCAGATTTATAACTGGAAAAATAGATTTCTTTCCTTTGTCAGCCGTATAACTTTAGTGAATAGTGTCTTGGTCTCTATTACCATTCATATTGTTTCTACTCTGAAGGTTCCTAAAAGTTTAATTTCCAAATTGTATAAGAGTATGGTGTCCTTTATATGGGATGGGCAGATGGAGGGCTGACATCATTGGGCTTCAGGGAAATGTCTTGCAAGATCTCTCTCTTATGGTGGGATTAATTTGAGGAGTGTCTCCTCATCCATGGAGGGGCTTCATGTAAATCTTGCGTGGTAAGTGTTGGATGGTCCATCCCTTTGGGGAAGGACTATCCAAGACATATATGGTCAGAATATGTGGGGGAAGAGATCTAATTATTCTCGGATATGGAACCTAATGCATCCTTTCATGGAGGTTTTACATCAACACTCTCAGTGGATAGTGGGAACAGGGAACATCAACTTCTGGAAACATGATTGGGGGTGGGCCGCTTGTATTTTCCAGGTTTCCCTATCCTGTACATATCTTTTAGCGAGGCCTGTGGATATCCTCAATTTCTTCAGGCTGTCCTTGAGGAGGATAAACAAGATGTTTTTAATAGAATTGTTATCAATGATGATCCTGATAAACTTATTTTAACAGGTTCGACATCTGGAATTTTTTCTATTAAGGATTACATTCACTTGAAAAGGGATATGTCAAATAGAGACCCATGGGTAGTGACGTTGTGGTTCAAGGAGATTCCATATAAATAGAATTTTATGGTGTGGCGTGTGAGGAAAAAATCTTTGCCTACTGATGAAAATCTGCAGCGTATGGGTGTGAATATGGCCTCTAAGTGCTGGTGTTGCAGGGCTTCAAATCATGAAACTGTAGGCCATATTTTCTATGAAAGTGAATTGGATAGGGTGATTTGGAAGACCTTTGGGGGGTTTTTTGGTTTGGAGGCATCTGGAGGGTGCAAGAGTATTTTCTAAGTTCATGGTTTAGGGGTACAGATTCCTATGGGCCTGAGAGGAAGGCGTAGACCATTTGTTTCCGATTGCTAGATTATATGGTAGGTCCGAAACACAGTTCGTCATAATCATGCCTCAAAATATCATGTTAGTGTTTTTTCCGAATGAAGAATATACTGTTGTATTTGTTTCGCCTATGTCCAGATTTCCACTCAGCACCCTCGGTGCATCATTCTTTCCTAAATCTTGTTAATGTCAACCGAGTGGATTCTTCAATGCAGGTAAGGTGGGTTCGATGGAATCTGGCATGTTAGGGTTTAAAGATTAACATAGATGGGTCTCTTGTCATGGGGGAGATGCTAGGGGGATGAGTCGTGAGAGATCATATGGGATCAGTCATTGGAGCGTTTGCTGCTTCCTATGGAAGTGGAGATCTCCTATAGGCTGAGGCAAGGGCCATGGAGACTGGGCGGGAGGTATGTAAGCAAAGACAGATTGGTCTTAGAATGGCGGAGATTGATTCCATAGTTTTGTACAATGCTTTATGGGAAAGGGCAGTATCCCTTGGATCGTTGTATATAATATAAGTAAGTGCAAGTTTCTCATGGGTAACCGCACGGAGGTCTCTCATACATGGCGGGAGGGGAACATGGTTGCAGACTTCTTGGCATCATTGTCATCATCAAATAAAGGTATGTTTTCTTTCTTTTTCTTGGTTTCTTTTCCAAAGGAGGGGATGAATTTTGTTGTCAATGATTCTTTGGGTTTACATTACATTAGACCACCCTGAGGTTTCTCCTTTTGGGGTTTTTTGTATGGTGGTTTTTCAAAATAAATAAAAATGTTAATTGCCAAAAAAATAGAAAATTAAAAATCCTAAACTATAAGGTTTCCCAACACATATATAAATCATTTAGTTTAATAAATGAATTCAAGTGGATATTAAAATGTAAGAATATTTTTTGATTGAATCATAGAATGAATGAAATTTTTATAGAGAGGTACAACCTGGTTGATATTATAGATAAATTTGTAATATGTGTTTAATCTAGTCTAATAGATCTGATGGAATGTTCCCATAATTTTTTTTATCCAATTTCCATTAATAGTGATCGTCTCTTTCTCTCAATACACTAAAATATGGATCTATTTTGAGACTTGAGTTTAATAACATCATTATGTCTCTTGGATGGAAGTCTTTTGGTTGGATTACCTTTCCATGAGCCACTCTTGTTCTCAATTTTTAAATACTTGTATTTTCTAAATCATTCCTTCTAATTTCGTCCACATCTTTTAATTGTAGCCTTCTCTCTTTTCTAAAACTTTCATGATCCAAATTCATCTTTCTCTAAAACCAATAATCCTTATGCTCCAATTACACAATAAGGTGACACTTTTACAATAAATCACCCTATATGGAGCCAGTACTATTAATGGTTTTTAGGATGTTCTACAAGACTATAATATATCATCTAGCCTCTGTCTCCAATCCTTCCTATTTTTTTAATATTATCTTTCAGATTTCCTTTGATTTCTTAATTAGACACTTCATCTTTTCTATTAGTCTGTGGATGATAGGGAATTAATTTATAATTATTTACCCCAAAAGTTTTCAGAATGCCCTCCATTATCCTATTATAAATGTTATCCCTTTGATCACTAATGATGTTTCTAAGAAATATAATCCTTTAAATTATGTTAGCCCTAAAAATCACATACTAATTTAGCATCGTTAGTTAGGGAGGAATTTACTTCCACCCATTTTATAACATAATCAATTGAAAAATTATATATATAAAAATTTCAAAATGAAATCGTGAAAGGTATGATAAAATCTTTCCCCTAGACAACAAAATCTCACAAAAATTAGTTAAATTTAGTAGCATTTCTTTTTTTAAAATATTTCCAAACAATATATATTCTTACACCTTTTTCAAAATTCATGAGCATATTTTAAAAGGTTTGGACAATAAATTACCAATTATAAAGCATTCCTTATTTCCTTTATATTCCAAAGTTTCCTCTACAAGATAATGTTTGGAAAAAATCAAAGATATATTTAATTTTACTTTTAAAAAATTGTCTTCATATCCCTTGATCATTGAAAATGTTTCTAAGAAATAGCATTTTCCAAATGTTATATATAGATAAAGATTTTAGTATTTGAATTTGATATAAATATAAATGAGATAGTACCTAGGATGTTAATAGATAATTGACCATGTTAGCATACCAAGGTACCTCTCCTTTAATCATGTGAAACTGATCTCTTTGAATGTCATAATTTAGTGGTTCTTTGTCTAGAATTTAAACATCAGTATGACTAAGAATCCTACTTGAGTTATCATATACTTGGTTCTTAACTCATTTTATATAATTGATTTCTATATTTGACTGTGGATGTAATGAAATTCATCTTACTTTCCTTATATCAACATTATATTTTTTTATCAAGTACCTAAGAGTTGTATGAATGTAAAACAAAGTGAATTTAGTTCCAAGAATGTATGATATAAATATTTCTAATGAAAATAAAACTATTACAAAATATTTTATGGTTTTGAAAATGAAATTTTCCATAACAACCTTTCTCATGGCATAATAGAATACTTTTTTCCTTCCCACAATTATCTGATAAAGGAATTCTCAATCTTCGTGGTTGGTATCATTACAAATTTTCATGAATGGTATCTACTAATTTATTTGATGCATCAATTGTTGTGTAATAAATATCTTTATTAAATGTTAAAAAGGATCCCTACATGGACCATTGAAATCAAGATCAACATATTTAAAAATTAATCTAGAGTGAAATATGATATAAATATTTGATAAACCATATATATAATCCTACATGTTTTGAAGAGGATCAAACATGTTTCAAAAAAGTTTGTTAAGGAAATGAATTTATCACAAAATTTTTTATTTGTCCACTTCAGTTATTTTTTTTGGAAATTACATTCCGAATAAAAATTCCTCCCTCAACCATAAAATAACAATTTTCAAAATAGAAAATACTATTATTTTTAATGATTTTTTGAAAAACATTCTAGCTTTTTTAGTCAATGGTCAAAATAATATCCAAAAATTGGGAAATCATCTAGTAAAACAACCAATAAATCCTCAATTTAATCATAAAATATACTTACCAATCACTTATGAAATCTACCAGGAGCATTAAATAATACAATTGGAATCCTTATATATGAAAACGCGTTGAATTGTCAAGTAAAAAAATCTTTTATTAATCCATGTGGGTAATGGGTATATAGAAATTACATAAAAATAAATCCAAATATCAATAATGAGTTGTCCCTCTGAATCTCTCTAATATCTAGTCAATGAATTGGATGGCGAAATTATCATTATAAGTGGCCTGATTCATATTCCTAAAATCTAAACACACTCTCTAACTATTCTATATTCTCCTAGGGATTAATTCATTCTTTTCATTACTCATATTTTTTAGGCTAGTTTCTATGGGAATAAAACGATGGGTCTAACCCGTTATGAATCTTAAATGGTATTTATGGTCCTATATTAGAATAGAATCTCAATATCCTTCTTCAAAACCTCCATAATAGTGGGATACTTCCTCTTTTGGAGCTTTTTGATAGGTTTGGAGTTACCCTCAAGATAAATTCTATGTGAGTGAGTATATGGTTATATTCTAAGGATATCACCTAAACTCCACCAAATTTTTATGACATCCTCTCTCAAAAGATTATTCAATTATTTTTCATTGGTTAATGATAGATTATTGTAAATTATTTCTTGTAATTAAACTCTCTCTATGAGGTACACATGATTCAAAACAATGGATATGGGTTTTAATTATAGATATATGGGCTTCTGAATGGATGAAATTTAATTAAGGATCCCCATTCCCAAAGGTTTTAACACCAATATATAATAAATAATATCATCTTTCTCAAAATTTAACAAATCATTACATAAATCCAATTTTATCTCTTATTTCCACAAGAAATCAGAGACTTGGTATTTTTGTGAATTCCCATGTTATGTGATATTTTTAATTCGAATTACATTTTATGTCTATCAATTAATGGAACATACCTGATTCTTCAATTTTTCCTTACCAACTTCTTGGGATATTGTAAAAAGTGAGTGATCATCTAAAGGATGCCACATGGATTCAAAAATATTCATACGGATAGTGTAAACAACAAACCCCAAGATTAGTGACCCTTCATTGTCAATGATGATGGTTTTAGTTATCTTTAAGAAATATTAACCCTAATTAATGGGTGGTTGTGATGGGATCATTTCTTCTTCTATATTCAGGACATAGAAATCAGTTGGGAATAAGATATATTTGAATTTCATAAGGACATTTTTCAAATATCCTGGTGGGAAAACTATGTATCATTTCACAAGATGGGCCATAACACATTGGTGATCCATGTATCTCATCTACAAATAATTTTATATTTATTTAGGAAATATATTAATCAAATCAACTAAATCACATAAATAAATAAATAAAATTAAATATCCTATAATGCATGGAATTGAAAACAACCTTGGATCTTAACATTTACTTGGTTGATATAGTTTGATAAGGGTTAATACTCTTTTCCCATAGTTGATACTATAATTCCCTTAAATTATTCTTTTATTGGTGTGAATACCCTTAAAAAATTTCATACCATTAGTTTTTTTACTTCTTTAATTAGCGAGATATTATGTTTCACTTTCTAGAAGGTTTCTTGAATATCTTTTTGAAGTTATTCTTCCTAGAATCTCATTGATTTTATCATCATTGATAAAAATGGTGCATATATTTCCTTGTTCTCTATTTTTATATTTTTAAATTATGATTATTGTCACTTAAAACTCAGTCTATCCTCCTCAAACATCTCTTTACATTCTTCTTCTTGAGGTATTTTCATATAATTTTCATTATTCTGAACTTCACTCTCCCTTGGAACAGGAGGTCTTATTTCAGGTTAAAGGGTGGATGGTGGTCAGTGTTCTTTTACACTGTTTATTGTTCTCATGTTGAAATTAACATTTGGATTTTGTATCATTTTACAAGTTAGTTTTATTGGGTTTTTGTGCAGGACTTCCATTAGAGTTTCCCACTGATTTTTCTAATTTATCAAACATATCCTCTATTCCCTAAAACATGGTCTATAGATACATATATTTAGTTATTGGTGTAGTTTTTGAAGGTTGGTCATAATTTTTTTATTATGAAGTAGGTTGTTTAAAGGTTATTTGTTTTTATAAGGGTTATTTATAAGATTGATGTAATGGAAGGGGGTTCAAATATTACTATTGAAATGGGGAATTGTCTTGGTTTTGTTAGAATCCATTACCTTATTGGGTTTGGGGTAAAAGTGGTTGATTTGGTTGGAATTTAATTCTTTTTAGGTGGCTTTACAAATTATTAACCCATACACTTCTAGACACATGTTAATGTAATGGTAAGTACAAGATCATTAACCACATACCAATATCAGTTTTCGATATTTATTTACATGGTTCAGAGTCATCTATTACAATAATCTAGAGAGTTCATGAATTTTATTTCAAAATAAATATTTTGAATCATATCCCCTCAAATCATTGATTCCCCTCCTGTATGAATTTCTAATACTAAATTACTATGATTTCTAAAAAATCTTCTTAATAAGACCTCTGCCATCTCTGGGTGACTTGTAAATCAGGGATCCTCTAAATGGGGTTCCCATCACATTTCGATGATAATCAATAATTCCTTAATAAAATAAAACATATAACTATTTTCCTATCTTTCATGATGTAGGAATATATAATAAACAATCATGAAACACTCCCAATAATCATATAGAGTCTCCCCAATTGATGTTGATGTGACATAAATATCCTTTTTTATGGTGGAGCTTCATGATGTGGGGAACAATATCAATATGAATAATGTTTTTATATCATCCTAGATAGTGATCTCTCCTAGATGAAGATTGTATAACCAATATTTATCCTCTTAATCAAGTACAAAATGGGATGTACTCCACTAAAATTGGACCTCAGGTGCTCTGTGTGGCCTAAAGCTTGACCTGCCAATGTTTAATTCCTGGATATTCTGATTTGGGTCATCTCCTATAATACTAAAAAACTATTAAAGCACAAGAATCATATTAATAAGAAATTAAAAATCATTTGGTGTAGTAGGTGTAGTTATTTGGTTATTTTGAATTGTTAATTCAGGCATGTATAGATCACATAGGGTTTTTTTGGGATTTCCAACAATGATTTTAGGTTTAGTGTAAACACTAAGTGTATGAATTGAATCTTAGAGGTGTATTTCCTAAAATTTTATTTTATGTTTTATTTTTATTAGTAGGGTTATTTTTCCATAAATATCTGGATCATGTTCAATGAAAGGATCATTTGAGTATGCAGTCATTCAAATTAAAAAAACATTTTTCAGGCTGTTAAGTTTCTCTACCTCCAATAAAATGGTGCCATCTTTATCACACACATGATATGAAAAGTGTAAAGGAAATTTTATATTTACAATGTATATTCTGGTTGTTAACCATATGTATTATAACATTAATGAGAAAACAAAAAGTAGTTTTACCGTTCTAATTTGTGGGAAAATTGTGTTTTTTAAATGGTTTTTAAAAAAATAAAATGAAATAAATGACACAAATTATGAAAAATATTGAAAGAAAATTGGAAATCGAAGTTATTAAAGACTATTATATAATAAGTTTGATCGGGGTATGGTATATTTCACAATTTCTATGTAATCCTAGTTCCAAATTATCTAATGTTCTTTTTATATGTTAATTATAGTGAGATTTTGTGACCTCTTCCTCTTGGTCCTATAATAAAATGTTCAAGGTGAGAAAAACTCTTTCCAAGATCTCATTTGGTTCTAATCTCTTTCCTTGGGGGAGATAGTTGCCATGTATATCCTCAGTGGACATAGAAAATAACATATTGGTTCTTTTTTATCAAAAAAATCAAGATAATAAACTACCCCACCCACCCATACGGACGATCATTGAGTACATTGACACTAAACAATTGTCTATTCCATCATATATAATATGAAACCGTGTAATGAGAGATAATGATCATTGACCAAAGGAAAATCAATAACATAATCAAAAACCAAATACAGTCATACTTTTTAATATAAAACTCTATTAGAAATTGAAACAAGCATCCTACAATAGAGAAATAAATTTCATTCAAAAAATCACAAGAACTCAACAATTAAAAATTATAAAACCTCCCCTTACCAAATCACTCTTATTTTCACCCCACCACTGTATTGTAACAAAAACTAATGGGGATAAAAATTGTCTTAAAATACTAATAATTAGAAAATAGAAAAATTATAAAAGAATAAAATTTCTCCTCAATAACCAATCCACCAAAATTATTCTCCTATTACGCCCACCAAATGACTGAATATCTTTAGGGGTTATTTATATGAGATTCTCAAAAGTGAATATCCTATCATACCTCAAAATGAAAATTTCTTGAGATACTTATTGAATATGATATAGAATAATTATTGAGTCACAATTTTTACAGATGACCATTTAATAAATCTTCCTCTAATTTAGATTATCTAATGTCTTCATTAATAAGGGAATATCTCCATGATATTAAATGATAAAATGCGATGTCAATTTACCATTCAAATCCAGCTAAAATTCCCTTAGTTATGAAGTGTAAATCCAATTTAATTCCACATTTACTAGGGTGGTGTCAATTCTTTCATCAAGAATGATTTTTCACCTTGATTTATATGGCCTTTATATATTCAAATTAGATTTGGGTCCATCAGAATAAGATGAATTCAATAGAGAAAGGAATCCTAAGAAATGAATAATTCAAATTGTATCTATCTTTATTTCTTTTTTAAATACTAATGTGATAATACCTATTAAAAATAAAAAATTAATAAATTTTTATATTGGATCCCAGGACCCACCAAAAGTACAAAAAAATATTCTAATCTACTAAAATTTATAAATTGTAAGGGATTAACTCATTAAAATACAAAGGAATGATTATGGAAATATTTGCTCTATCAATATGTATACACTGTCTTATATTGTTTTACATTTAATTTAATCCCACTTCATTTGTTTGTTAACCCACATCCATAAAAAAACAATAACATTTTATGTTCACTAGCTCACATTCTCTCAATATCCCAGTATTCTCACACAAGTACTACTATGTTGACCACCTATGTAAGTAGAACTGTTATAAAATATATTCCTTCACGTTTCAATGATTATGTATTTGAAATTAATTATTCAGGAAAATCATTCATATATCTTTTATAATAATTGATTCATGTATATAAATAGAAATGGTATGGGTTTCTTATTCATGTAACTCAATTCGAGTGTATGACATGGGAACTGTCTCACAGAACAGTTCATCATCATAACACATTGAGAGTGTTGTTAACACATTTCTATTTTCTATGAATCTTCTTTTTCCTTCAAGTTAGTCAGTGGTCATTCCATAAGATATATATAATAATGGAAATACCCTTATTCATGATGCCATGGAGGCTTACATAAAATTTCCTCCTCATATAAGAGAAATATTTGATGATGCTCTTGTTTTCAAAAAATAGGATCTCTCAAAGAACATTTCATGTCATGTAAACTCTTTCTTCCACGAGACATTGGTATTTATATATGATATCACTATTTATTTTCACCACCTAAAATCCAATGTTTTACGCTGTGTATATCTAATATTTTCATTCTCAAATATCCCAAGTGTGTAAAATATTCTAATGTGGGAAATGTAATGCTGATGTTTAATGGTGTTCATTCATATATGATTAGCCTCTCATATAAGTGAGTATATCAGATAAAAACAATAATTATCATATGATATATTAAAAGACAATCCCTTTAGTTCATATTTCATGAATTTACAACAAACTACTCCAACTATTTTTTCAATATGCATTATCATATTATTCACATTATCATATTCATGAAAAGCATAGAATAAAAAAATATAAGATCATCCCATAAATGTATCATAAAATCCAACTTATAAATTCAATTGAATCCTTAGAATATATATATAAATGGAGGTTTTTTATATACTCAAATGATAAGAAGACTATCAATGAATCTAGAGATAGGAGATGATACACCATGTTGATTGGATAGCTCTTGTGCATCATATCAGACAACTGAATTATGTTTGAGACTTATAATGATAGTGAAATAGTGTACTCTTCATGCATTTCTTGTATCTATTCTCTACAGACACCATGTCATAACATGGTTATCTGGTCCTGGCCTGCTAGGTACAACTCGTTCCTCTAACACCTTGTAATCCATTTAATTTTATAACTCCCATGTGGTTAATCCCTAGATATCATCTGACAACTGGGTACCGGTGACCTCACAAACACCCCAACCAAACATGGTCAATAGGTCCTGCCCACCAAGTATAACAAGTTTCCCTGCTGATGCGTGGTTCCCACCCTGGGCCGACCCACATGCCCAAATTGGTCTTCTGACTAATGATAGTTCCATGTGGTTAATATCTAGCATCATTGCTAGTCTTCTTATAGTTTGAGTAATAGTGTACTCTTCACGCATTTCATGTATCTCTTTGTACAGACACACTACCCTCTCATGGTCCTCGGGTCCTGGCCCATTAAGTATAACCTGTTACCCCACTGACACGTTGTCCCCACCCTAGGTCCCACCCATTGGCCCAAATGGCTCTTCTGACTAATGATAGTCCCCACAGTAAAACACATGTCCTTTCTACTGTGTTGTTTCTCACTCACACACACCCTAGAAAACTTCCCAGAAGGGAACCCATCCTGATCAATAATATAGTCCTTGCATGCTTAACTTTGGAATTATAATCTAGTAGGATCCTAAAATGGAAGGTTACTTTCAGCGTGCTATGTCTCCAATCATAGAGAAATATTGTATGCTTCACATATGTCACGTATCTATTCTCTAAAATGTCTAACTCTCCCTTTTATATGTCAACATATTAATAGCCTATTGATATGACATAGGGGTTATCAACTGAAAAAAAATTCTCCTCACACCCACATGAACTGTTTCATGCCATTGTGCAGTCCCCAGAACAAATCCAAAGAGTTTTTGTTGGAACTATGAAAAACATTTGGAATTTATTAGTCTCGTATGGGAAGTATTTTCTTCTAACTCCTTGAAATACCTTGAATTTTCTTTCTCTTATATTGTTAATCTCATGATATCATGTGATATCTAGGTCTCGGTGACAGTAATGACACCCCGTTCTAACATAGTCGTTAGGTCCTAGACCGCCAGGTACAACCAGTTGCCCTGTAGACATGTTGTCCCAACCCTGGGTCGCACCAATGTGCTAGAACACGGATTCAGACTAAATATAGTTCCCACAAGCCAACACATGACCTTTAATTTTTTCATTTTCCCCACTCACACACACCATAGGAAACTTCCCTAAAGTTCACTCATCCTAATCCCTACTTCTTGTTAAGAATGCGTAAATATGGAGTTCTAATTAGGTAGGATCTGGAAAAAGAAGGTGCACATTTGGGAAATTTGTCTTATCATTTAGTCATTTAACTCTTTATCATTTTGATGTGTTATATTCACCCCCTCCCCCCTTCCTAGAGCACAACATCCTCATTGTGGGCCCTACATCTCAACACTGGCACTACACCACAATTAAGGCTTGGATTCTCCTTTGATACCAATTGTGATAACTGGGTTCTAGTGACAGCACAAACACCCCACCCTAACATGGCTATTGGGTCCTAGCCCACCATGTACCACCAGTTTCCCCACAGACATGTGGTCCCCACCCTGGGGCCCTCCCACGTGCCAAAACCGGTCTTTTGACCAATGATAGTCCCCACATACCAACACATGTCCTTTCCATTGTACTTTTTCATCACCCACACACACCCAAGGAAACACCCCATATGGTCACCCATCCTAATCACTACTCGAGGCCAGGCACACAAAATTGTGGAGTTCTAATCAGTTTGGATCCTGAAAAGGATGGTTCACCTCTTTGAAATGAGTCATATGTAGGATTGAAATATGAATGTAAATGCTCAGTTACAAGAGGGGGTGAATTTTAAATATAAAAACCTTTGTTTTTAACCATAAGGAATACTATATTTAAAAATTTCAAAAGAGTTATATTCAAAAAAATATAACAGTTCAATAAGAAAAACATGCTAGGATCTGTAAATATGGTTCTGGAAATGAAACGTAATTAATGTTTAAAAATAAATGAATCTTCCTTAAAGCATATAGAATCCTACTAATCAGAGTATGAAAATGTACAAGAAATTATAATAATGTTATACATTTTTCCACTATCAAAATACCACAGAAATAAACATGATACAAAACAAGAAACAAGTAGAAAATATTTTAACCCAAAGAGTTGGGTATCCAACAACCTTGGATAAAGTCTACTGATTTATACTTTCAAGAAATATTATCTTACCCACACCAGGGTAATCCCTTGATAAGAATATCAGAATCTGTCTTGATATCCCTGTAATTAATGTATCATTTATGTAGTTGTCACCTATGTCTTAATATCCACAAAAGACTGAGAACATTAATTCATTAAACACCTCTTCCTTCCTTTCCTCGGAAGTCCCCGATTGTACTTCACAACAATCGAAGTCACACAAATAAAGATGAACAAGATTTTTAGTGTGTACAAGGAATGAGAGTCTCTCTCTCTATATAAATAAATTCAATAGCATGTAATATCTATATTGATGGAAGGATTGTGAGATTTTTCAAATGAACTATAATTTATAGGCACAACTCCAACGGTTGGATCCCTCCACCAATGGTCATATGTTTACAAGAATTTAGGAGGGACATGTACCCATGTCACTCAACCAATGGTTAGATAGATATAGATTGCATGAAATCATTTTATAATAATAACAAGTGTTAGGAAAATTATGTTTCTTAATCAAATATATTTTTTGGAGTATAAGGAAAAAATATAATTTGGATTCTTACCAATTAAAAATTCAGAGTTTATAAGACATGGACATTCAGATTCTATTTTAGAATGAATTCAGAAACTAAATTTTATAGATTACAGGGATTGAATTCCAGTGAATTTCGAATCTGAATTTTGAGAAATTCTGAAACTAAATTCTAAGGAATTTCGGGTCCAAATTCTGAAGAATTGGGAGTATGAATTCTGTGGAAATCAAAGTCTGAATTACAAAGAATTCAGCGTCTGAATTCTGAGGAATTTGGAGTCTGAATTCTGAGGAATCTAGAATCAAAGTTTTAGAGAATTCAAAGTCTAAATTCTAAGGAATTCATTGTATCCATTTTGAGAAATTGGGAGTCTGTGCTATAAGGATTCAGAGTCTGAATTCTAAAAAATTTGGAGATAGAATTCTGAGGAATTCATAGTATGAATTTCAGTGAATTCAGATTCTGAATTTCAGAGAAGTCAGATTCTGAATTTCAAAGTAATCAGAATCTGGAAATAGAACACTCTATATCCAATAAATTATACGATTCTGAGGTTTTACATAATAATCCTAATTTTAGACATAGTAATAGAATTAGTTTTTTTAAAGAGATTCTAAAATGAATAAATTAAAAAAAGTTAAGGATTAAAATTCCTATTGAGAAGGGAAATATTCCTTATTAAAATAATCTTTATGGAAAAAGGTTCCTCTTAAGATAAAGTGTTTTTAATTTTTAAAACATAGAGGAATAAATATGTCATAAGGATTCCTTATTGACTCAACAATCTCCCCCTTTTTCAAAAGCAGAAACAACCTTATGAAAAAAGAAAATAAGGACTAATAAATTTTTTTTTATGAACATAAAATAAAAACTTATCTCCCTTGTATTATAAATCGTGGTGATTAGGACTAACACCCCCTTTGGTTTTTAAATCCTTAAGGATTGTATTCTTTACTTCATTAAAGAAATTTTTCTTTTTTTATTTCATAAGGAAGTATTCTTTGAGAACCCCCCCCCACTCCCCTTAGATAGACTCCCCTTTCTTAGGGAATTATATTATTTACTTATTATTCTTATTTTATCTTTCCTTTCTACCCCTTTGTGATTTACTAAAATTAATAGAGAGAATGGAAAACAATATGGTACCTGAAAGATTAAAACTATATACAACAAACTAAGTGAATCACAACATGAATTTTCATTGTGATAGAAAATATTGATATGAAAAAGGTGGGAAAAAAGATTGGATTTGAGAAAAAATTAATCCTTCTTTCTCATTAGTCATTTACTTTTTAATGATGGTGTTCAGCTTCATAAGATCCTTATGATCTTTTTCAAAGTGTTCAAGCTGATATTACTGATCCTCATTTTTCATCCCCATGGCTTTAATCTTTTTATCCTGAGACTTTAATATTTTTTCTTCATCCGTAAAAATATCTTCTTGTTTACTATAATTTTCATTGAACTTGATTATGAGATCTCTTACCTTGTTTAAATTAATATCAACTGAGATAAACTTCCCAATCAGATCTTTTTCTTCCTACATCCGAGCTATTTTTTCTAGATTCAGCTTCACATGAAAACATTTCGTAAGTTCCTTCATTCTCACATCAACTCAATAAATGTATTATTTCATAGAGTCTTTAAAGTCATCAATAATTCTCAACTCTTCAATCGTCTTCTTGGACTACTTAGTGATTTCCTTACAAGAACATCTGTGATCATCATACTCGATATAAATGGTTTTGAAATCATCCTCAATCTTAATGAATTTTTTCATAATCATGCACAAATAATATAATTTCTAATAAAATTAATGATGAGGCATTTGACACCTCGTGTCAATACTCAGAATCGAAGGAATTGTGTTAAATAATTTTTTCAACGATTGAACCACAATATCTTAACCCAAGGAGGACAATTCTGAATCAGATTACCTTATTGGTGAGGATTATTTCTCTATCTCAACAACATTTCATTTTTAAGAACTACCAACAACTTTCTTATCTACCAAATCATCTTATGGTATATCAAATATCACCTTATTTCCTTTATTATCTTTAGAAATAGTCTCAACAGCTTTTTGGTTCTTCATGTTCACTATCTAATACTTGAACGATTTTATCTTCATCGGCTTTTCCTTTCTCAAAATCTACCTTAGGGTCATCTAGTTTAATGAATTCCTGATTTTTACTCTCATAATCAAAAGTATTATTTAAATATTCATGGTATTCATCACCTTTTATTAGGGAATAAATTTTTGTTGATTTGGCCTGAGAAGTCTGGATCGAAAAATTTTCAGAAGGGATTTACTTTTCCTGATATTCTTCAACTATCGCTATCATATCATCAATGTCATAACTTCCTTCCAATTATTATTCTTCCACTTCCTCTTACTGAAAAATTAATTCCTCGTTTTCTAGTTCTAGAATTACCATCTTCTTTCCCATAGTCATAGGTACTGAATCTGGTATAAAGGATTCGATACCTGGATCTTCTAAGAAGAATTCTCAGTAGCCTTGATAAGTGATTGAACAATCTTAGATTTAGACAATTTCTTCCTTTGTTTATTATCTTTTTTCTTGTTTTTCATACTCCTCAGTAGAAATAAATTTCAAAGATTTTTCCTCAAAAGGATCCAAGAAAAAGTTAGGATCTCATTTCTTCTTGTACTTCTTCTCTTCCCTTTACATTGAAATAACATCATCAGGATATGGTTTCTACTTCATAGAATTTGGTTGTGCTGATTGATTTTCTTGTACTTTAGGATTTTTTTCATCTGACTTTTGGTTCCTTCTGCTTACTCTTTTTCCCATCTTTCTTGGAATCCTCATCTTATTCAAATTTATTATATAAGGTTTCTATTTCAATTTCTTATAATTAATAGGATTCTATAGATTTTATATTAAAGGCAACATTTATACTCTTCAGGGTATCATCACTGACCAACGTAACCCTGAAACATCTTGGCATAGTACTGCATTAAATTTTGAACGAATATAGATTGATGAAAATTATTTTGGAAGGTATTTTAGGATGCATGGTGATATGAGATTTAAGGGTCCCATTCTAGATATTTGTACTTGTGAGTAAGATATACGGCACAAAATTTATCTTCCTCAAGTTCACCAGAAAATACAGAATGTAGATATCACTTTTCTTCAATGTATCATAATCACCTTGTCTCAAAATGAGAAATTCTTGAACCCAAAATTCAATAATCATATGTTTCGTAGAATGATGGTTTATTTTTGGTGTCTTCACGTATTTCAAATTATGGAACTCTAAAGCCTTTTCCTTCTAAAAACTTCATGATTAATCACATAATTTATGGGTATTGAAATCTACATCACCTTCAAATGATTTTAGCTACCATGTTAAAAGAAATGGAATAGGTTTTCACATAAAATATAAATGAGAATTCTTCCCTCCCACCTTCATTAAATAAAATTAATTACTAAAAAAATTATACTGGTAAATCTAGATAAACCGTATCTTGTCCCTTTAGTTTGGCTATGCACAAACATTCACATCCATTGAGTTTGATATTTTTTATAATGAGAGAATCATACTTGGAAAAGAACATTGGATCAACTAACCTTATTCTTTTGATTTTACATTCAATAATTTCATTTGGTAAAGAAATTTAATTCTGAGGAGATGCTTCCAATGACATATGGAGATAAGAAAATCAGAAAAGAAGAATGATCCTTATATTGAAAGTCAAATCATCGGCATGAAAAGGCTTGAAAACTGATGTGGGACAAAAAATAAGGGGCCTTTATATATGTTTTCAAGCAACGTTCTTATTCTCGGACTGATACAACAGTTCAATGAATCATGATTTAATCATACGGTTGAGATGATATCCAATAAAGGATTTTGGTAGGATCAGATCTCTTGAGGTTTTTAGATTGAAATTTAGATTTATGAAAAATAAATTTGAAATTTTTTCTTAAAACATGATGAAAATGACAACAAGTAAAAAATGATTATGAAAATTTATATAAAGAATCATACATTCCGGATTGCTCTGAATATTATCAGTAATGAGGAAAATTCTTCTTGATGAACATTATATTTTGAAAAAAAATTATTGATTATGAAATATTTGGATTACAAATACAATTGATTATGATAAACAATTGAATAACAAGGAAAATGTACCCCCCTATGAAAAAGAGTTTCCTAATGAAAGGATATAAGATTATACAAAAATGTAATATTGAAGATTACCTTATGATGAGAAATCTGAACCTTTGTTTAATATTTTAAAATCTATCGGAGTTTAAAGATTGTATAAAAATTTCATTCTGCTAATCTTCTATTCTAATAAACTAATCAATGATATCTCTTTTAAGTGTCTGATCCCATAAAAAGTGATGCCTAATATATATATCTTTTTCATGGGAGTGATTTGTAGGTTTTTTATTAGGGAAATGGATCAGGTATTATCACATAATATCTGTGATTTGATAAAACTCATGCCATATTCAGTGAGTTTGAATTGCATCCATAACACCTGATCACAACAATATCTTGCTACTACATATTCAGCTTCAATATTGTAGAGTGCCACTGAGTGTTGTTTCTTAAATGACCAAGAAACTAATGAATCTTCTAAGAAATGACATGTTCTTGAATTTTCTTTTCATATCAATTTAAATGCAACAAAATCAGCATATGAAATTCTTTATAAAACAATATCATTTCCAGAAGTATAAAAAAGTCCTAAATCTATGGCTCCATTTAAATAACAAAAACAAATTCACTACTTTCAAATGATAATCCTTTAGACTAGACTGCAATATATCACATAAGAAAACTAAAAACATTAAGTCTTAATAGTTAGCTGTCAATTATAATAAACTTCCTATCATACATCAAAATGATGTTTTATATACAGGTTTTGTAGCTTATTCATGATCAAGATAATTTGAGGTACCAATTTGATTTCATATAATTTCTGTATTGTCAAATTGATAACTTTTTATAATATATTTAACATGAATATATTGAGATATATATGTTCTTTATGGTTTTTGAGAAATTTGAAAACCTAGGAAAAATGTTAACTCACCTATCATACTCATTTCAAAGAGATATTTTATTAAATTTACAAACAAATCTGTTAATAATGATGACTTGAACCAAATAAAATTTCATCAACATAAATTTGAAAAATCAAATAATTTTTCATATCTGTTATTATAAAAATCGTTGGATCAACATTTCCCTGGACATAATTTTTTTTCATCAAAAATCATGTATGACCTTCATACCAGGATCTAGGGGATTTTTTATGCCCATATAAAGCTTTGGTAAGTTTGAAAACATGTTCGGGATGTTTTCTATCATAAAATCAAATATTTTTTTCAACATTAGCTACCTCTTGAACATATCCATTAAGGAAAACACATTTTACATGCATTTTAAATGGTTTGAAATTAATGAATTTTTCCAATGCACGTAGAATATGAAAATACTCATGCCTAGATACTAAAGCAAAGGTTTCTTTAATGTATATTCCTTCTTGTTGATTGTAGAATTTAGCACCTAATCTAGATTTATTTAGTACTATGATTTCATTTTCATCACATTTATTTTTGAAAACCCAGTTTACTCCAACAACAGATGCTTCCTTAGGTATTTCAAACAAGGTCCAAACATTATTCCTTTGGAATTTATTTAGCTCATCTTGCATGGCTTTAATCCAATAATCATCACCTAAATCATAATCAGTGATTTTTGAACTAATTGGGAAAGGAATTGTAGATGTTCTAATTAATTTTCTATGGAACCTCTAGTCCTTATTTAATGATTTACATCACTAGTGATACTATAACTGGGATGAATCTTAAGAAACAACTGATTTGGGATTTGTAAAACCTTTTCATCAACATATGGTGGGAAATCTCCTGGGGTAAATTATTCAAAAATATTTTATTGAACATTTTCATTATCATATGGATCTTCCATAATGGGATGAAAATCAGTTTTTCAAAACACAACTGAAGATGTGGGTTGGGGTTGTTTGAAAACAAACAGATCAGTTTCATCAAATTTCACATGCACTATTTATTCAATAGTGTATGTTTTTAATTAAAAATACTATTATCCTAATAAGTTGTGGAGTAGCATAAGAAAACTCCTTTATCAGATTTGGGTGAAAACATAAGTAAGTTACCTTTAGTATTTAGAATGAATACTTTGCAAAAAATAATTTAATGTAATAAAGACTATGTTTTATACTATTCCATAATTCATAAGATGTTTTATTAATAATGAACCTAATTAAAACTCAATTTATTGTATAACAAGTAGTGCTAACAACATTAGTTCAAAAGTGATTAGTAATAAAATATTGACAAAATATGGTTCTAGTTATCTCTTGAAGAATTATAATTCTTCTTTCAACAACACCATTCAGTTGAGGAGTTCTTTGAGCTGTGAAGTTATGAGTAATGCCTTTCTTACTAAAAAAAGTTTCAAAATATGAATTTTAAAATTATTTTCCATGATCAATATGAATAGTTATCAAAGGAAGGTTTTTCAAATTTTTTAACTGGGCTCCAAAAGAATATAAATAGAAAAGATATTTATTTTTCTTTACTATAAAATAGACCCATGTAAATCTAGTGTAATAATAAACTAAGACAAATACTTAATATTTTCCCCTAATACTCCCAATTTGTGTTGGTTCAAAAAGATCAATATACACTAACTATAAATAATCAGAAGAATATACTTCATTGATTGATTTATATCTTGGTTATTGGTTCTATCCATATTGAAAATGATAAAAAACTTTTGAAGAATCAAATCTAAGCTCTGATAGATCCTTAACCAGTCTTTTCATTGAGAGTTTGTAACGGTTCCTAAGGTTACATTGACTTAATATTCAATGTCATAACAAAGATTGATCGTCTATTTCACTGAGGAAAGGTAGATCATAGCTCCTATGGTCTTTTATGTTTAGTGTGTATACGTTCTCTTGCCTATGGGTAGAAAGAATAAACTCTTCCTTGTAATTTTGTACTATGAATTTATCATTCCTAAAATTCACAAGGTAACATTAATCACATAATTGACTTATGCTAATGATTTTTTCCTTATGAACCTTAGCAAATAAAACATTGAAAATCAATGTTTCTTTAAGAATAAAAATGTAACCCATACAAAAAAAAATTCCTAAGCATTATCTCTGAAAGATTCTTTTCCCCAATTCTTTTTGATAATCATTTTGAATATTTTTTTGTTACCTAACATATACTAGGAACATCCCTTATCCATGTAAAATGTATTGTTGTTGGTACTATCCTTATTTTCATGAAAACAAAAGAGTTAGAATTTATGAATCCAAAATTTCTTGGATCTAGATATTATAGAAATTATGATTTTAGGAATCCACATTTTCAATGAAAAATATGCTTTATAAAAATATAAATATTGGATTTTTTAAAAGATAAATGTTTCTCCCAATTTTCACTACCTTTTCATTAAGTGATATATAGATCACTTTGAGGACCAAAATAGTTATTACTATTAATGGGTTTAGAATAAGTATAACCAATCCATAATGATTCGTTAAAAGAAGAATTTGGGAATACATCTGGTCAAATTTTCCCTTACTAGTGGTAATGTTTCGCAGACATTTCCTTAAGGAAAATATTTTTGACTTTAGTTTAATAACCAAATTTTTTGTCTCAAAAAAAATATTTTTAGAACAAGAGTTAGACTCTGAAATATTTTTCATAGAAATAACATCTTCTTGATCCTTATAAAGTATATAATTTTTATAATTTACTTCCTTAATGATTTTATAAACACTTCCAAGATCAAATATTTTATGATCAAGATAATTATAATGATTTGATACTTCATTTATTAAAATAGATATTCTAGAAATTGATTTCTCTAACTTTATTTTATCTTACAATTATCATTTTCAAGGAGTTTAGAAAATATAGAATCTTCTTCAAATGAAGGTAAGGTATTATCTTCTGATGAGGAAGATCCATCATCTGAAGATTCATAATATTCTACATTAAAAAAATTCATTTAAGGATTTTTTTTCAGGATTTAGCATTGTGTACCTTACCCATAAAAAATGATTATCAATAGGTACTCTGGCTACAAGACTAATATTCTTCTGACTAGAATATTACTTATCTAAGGATTCATCTGATGATCCACCGCAACTGGCACTCCATGTGTCATTTTCATTCAAAACATTCTTTTCCTTTTCCTTGTAATACTTCTTCCTGTTTCTCTCAGAATGATTTTTTTCTATCTTTTCTTTTATGATTCAGAAAATCTGGCCAAATGTGTCCATCCCTTTTACATTCATAGCAAGTGACTTATTATTATTTCTTATCCATTATATATTTATTCATATATTTATACTAAAAGTATTTATTTCCCACAATCTATTTCATATTTTAGGAAAGATTAGCTAGCTCATTTTTAGAATGTTTACTTTTACTAGATTCAGATATAAGAGTGACTTTCGTAGACATAGATCTTGCAACCCTTTTTGGAGTCTTGGATTTAGTATTTATAAAGGCTACACTTCCATTTCTATTCTTCTTATTAATCATGTCTTCTTCTCTTTTCATTATTGTCTCATGTTGAAGAATATTTTCAAAAATTTCATTAAGAGTGATTTGATATACCATCCTATTCTCATCAATAGTTATCCTTTTTGATTCCCAATCATTTGGAATGATGTCCATTATATTTTCCACAAGAGATTCATCATCATGATATTTCTCACCCATAGGTTATAGACAGTAGAAAAATGTCATATATCATTGATGCACATTGAAAACTAGTTCTCCATATAGAAATAGAGATCCATGATATTCTGTTCTAAGAATAGCTCTTCTAGTCTCTATCACATTTGAAGTCCCAAAATGAGTAACCACATGTTTTTTCTAGAATCCGTTAGTAGATTCGCAATAAAAAATTTGACTCTTTATATTCCTGGTCATAGAACACAACAATTTATTGCTACCTTGTAATTTAGTTGATATTCTATGTTTTCATGGTTGGTGAAGGTTTTTACTTGTCAGACATTTTGTAATCTCCTATAAGCATGACAAAATTTTATACTTCAATGTTAATGACAAATTTCTTCATTTGATATCTCTAGTACTCATAATCATTAACATTAAAAATAGGTGGTCTAGTAGGATTTAGATTGTTAATATAACCAATATTAATTCCTTCCATTCTATAAGAAAATATCATTCCACAAAACTAGTTAATATAAATGTTTCTAAAGAGAGATAAAAACATCAATGAAAAGCATAATAAAAAAGTTAATCCAGAAGGTTTTTTGAACAATGAATATTTTGAGAAAAATTATTTATGTTAGAATAAGTATTTTAGATAACTATTATGATACCAATTGTAGGAATGAAATATGCATGTAAATTCTCAATTACAAGAGTTGGGTGAATTGTATATTTTAAAACATTCATTTATAAAATTAAGTGAAACTATGTTTAACAATGTTTAAAAAGTTAAATTAAAAATCATTGTAACATTTCTATAAGAAAAAATTGCTAGGTTCTGGATATATGTCTCTGAAAATGAATCTTATGGAATGTTTACCAGAACAATATTCTACCTTATAGAGTATGGAATCTTACTTATTTGAGTATGAAAATGTACAAGAAAGTAGAAGAAAGTTATGCTTTATTCTATTATCAACATATAGAAGAAATAATCTTGAAAAAAATCAAGTGACCTGTAGAAAATATTTTAACCCAATGAGTAGGGTATCCAAAAAACTTGGATAAAGTATCCTTGATTTGTATATTCAAGAAACATTGTCTTACCTACACCAGGGTAAGCCCTCCATAAGAATTTCAGAAACTTTCTTTTTATCCTTGCAAGCCCTCGAAATTTATGGTAGTATTCACATATGTCTTCCTATCCCTAAAATCCCTCAAACTTTAACAAAGTCAACACCTCTATATTGTAATCCCTAGAAGTCATCGATTTTAGTCAGCAATAATTGGAGTCTCACGAATCAAGATGAACAAGATACTCAGTACGCACAATGAATGAGACTCTATCTCTCTAGAAATCCCAAAAACCGCATGTACTCTCTAGATTGAAGGAATGATTTTGAGATATTTCAAATGATCTCCAACTTATAGGCACTAATACAATGGTTGTGTCCCTCCTTCAATGGTCATATTTTTCCTTGAATTTCGGATGGACCTATACATGTGTCACTCAACCAATGGTAATTTTGAAATAGATTGCACGAAATCGATTCATAATAATAACAAGTGTTAGGAAAATGAAGTTACTTAACCAAATTATTTTTTTAAATTATAAGAGAAAATAATATAATTCTGGGTCTTATAAAATAAACATTTAGTGTTTATAAGTCATGGACATTCATATTCTGTTTTACTAGGAATTCCAAATCCAAATTTTATAGAATCCAGAGTCTGAATTAAAATGAATTTGGAATCTGAATTTTGAGAAATTTGGATTCTAAATTCTGAAGAATTCAGAGTCTGAATTCTAAGGAATTTTCAGTCTGAATTATGGGGAATTTGATGTCTGAATTTTGAGTAATTCAGAGTCTCTATATTGAGGAATTCAGATTCCGAATTCTGGGGAAATCATAGTCTGAATTCTAAAGAATTTGGAGTCTGAATTCTATTGAATTCGGAGTCTAAATTTCATATAATTAGAGTCTCAATTCTGAGGAATTGAAATTCTTAATTTTGAGAAAATCAGAGTCTGAATTCTAAGGAATTTAGTATCAGAAAACCAAACACTCTATATCCATGGAATTATATGATTCTGAGTTTTAACATAAAAATCTGTTTTTTTTACTTAGTAATAAAATGATTTTGGTTTATAGAGATTATAAAATAAACAATTAATATAAAGGTAAGGGTAAAAGGATTTTTAGGGAAGGGAAATTTTCTATATTAAAAAAATCCTTATGGAATATAATTTTCTATAAGATAGATTGTTTGTGATTTTCAAAACATAGTGGAATGGAAAATTCATAAGAAAACATTATTGAATCAATATCTTATTATTTATTCATTTAACCCATTATCATTATGGGGTGTTACATACCATATCTCGTTGAACTCTCCCTCATGGTGGGTTAGTTTAGAAATTCTTTTCCAACACCTTGAATAAATATAAGTGAATAATGCAACAATAACATCTTAATTATATATATGATTTATTATGAATTTACAATTAATGGTCACCTTATTCTTAATTTATTAAATATAATGTTATTCATGGACTTCAATAAAACTCCTCATGAAATAAAATTAGGAGACCATCACTCCTTGATAGACTATTCTCTATTCATGAAACTCTTTATTTTCATGGTTATCAATATCATTATATTTTCTCTGGATATAATTAAATATTACATGATCTTATTAAATTTTCATTATTACCCTTTTGGAGAATCAATTCCAATGATTTATTAATTAAACCAATCATTATCTTAAAAATTATATATAATGTATAATTTTAAAAAACATAGTGACTTTTGTTATTGAATTACGAACTTTGGAAAAATCATCAAAGTTATATACTCAATGTATTCAAAATAACATCATTATGAATATAAAACATGAGTATCTTATTCTTCATCATCCATTCATCCAATATGTATTCACATTGATATATATCATAGATATCATGTGTACTTCAGTAACTACTTTCTTGATGACTTATTGGACATATTGACATCAATGAAATCTTGTTATTTCATTAACCACCATAAAAAACCAGTGACGTTAATTGGAAAACAAATACAACTCATCCACAAAGATGTATATTTATTCTAAATATATCAAATGGGAGATCAATACATATAATTTCAATCAAGAAAATAATAAAATAATGGATTTTATTTCAAAATTGAAGGGTTTGAAAGAGGAACCCTATGTCGATATAAAACAATATAGGAAAAATGATATAATGTAATGACCCTGACCCCATTTTCTCATAGTCGGTACCTTACAATTTTAAATTTTCATAACAAACATGTGATCGCATCCCAAAGGGACAAATGGCTTAGTATTCTTGGAAAAATATATACATACATGAAATTTAAATTACATTTTAAATCATAAAATACAAAAATAATTTCATTGAGTCTTCCTTTATTCCACATTTGTGTAACCCTTCATAATTAGTCATTATATAATTATTATAATCCTGGGGAAAATGAATTATATGTAAGGGGTGTGATTATATAGTCAGTATGGTTATACAATGGAAGCTATTATAACCATGAATATATTATTATGGTAAGGTGATTAACTGAAAAACATTACATTTATTCAATAACCTCAGAATAATTTGGATGAAATGAAATATTCCATAATCACATGAGAATGAAACATAACCATAGATATTATAATAGTCGAATAATAATATGTAATTTCAATATGGAAAATCATAATGATAGAATTAATAATGTGGTACATCATAAATATATTTTCATGGCTTCATCCAGGACACCATATATATTCGGGTAAGACATTCATCAAAACCCAAACTAGTTTGTCTCATTAGACCAAATGATGCCCCAAGGGGATATAGAATTCCCAAATAGAAACATACTAATTAAAATCATATTAAAGGGTTGAATCATAATCAATATAAAACTCATTATTAAAAACTAGTATAGTAAATGTAAGAAATTTAGCCATAAACTATGAAAGTTATCAAAATAGCACATCCGTAGTAAAAATTAATCATTAACCATTCCATGGAATATGGTAAATGATTTCTTAAGTGATCAACCACAATTAATCATATGATTAATCATAGCATGTTGACATAGATGAAAATACTCTAATAATATTAATGTGATTTTATGAGAGAAATATATTTTTTACATTGAAATCATTTATTTTTGAAATACATGCAATTATAAATGATAAATGAATTCAAAAGAACATTGTAATATTTTACAATAATATTAAAAACATTAATGTTTCATTATTGTGGTATAATCCAATCATTTCATAAATGTTAAAAAACATTCCTTTCATACTTTTATATTGAATGAAATAATCTCGTTTGGAAAAATAAAAAATAACATACATTTAAAACCATTTTATAAAAAATAATACAATGAAAAAAATACATTAGAAATTAGTATGATAAAAGTAAAAACTATTTGAAAACATTTTTATAAATAAATTACATAGAATATAGATTTTCCTTAGTGGATACTTAAATAGAATAAATCTCTATTAATGATGACATTGTGAATTAAACACTATCCACTTTATAATCAGTAGAATCAGATTCTCCAGTAATGAATGAAAATTATATGGATATTAAAGTTCCATAATCTTTAGAATAATATTAATAAAATACAATCATGGGTAGTATATACACCACACAAATCAAATAATTAGAGTACGTGACATGTGTCCCATGAATATGAATGTGAGAAAAAAATATTTTATCTTAAGCCTGATTTCCTCCGTATGTGTCCAAAACTCTTGTATAGTTGTTTAAAACAAATTAATAAGTAATAATAGAATCATAATAATTTTTTAATATCTTATATGATCCAATTACAATATTTTTACTACTCATTTATTAATAGTTTTTTATTTATTTTATTGTTTTGGGTGTAAATTTCCATGTTTTCTTATGATTGTTTTGTCTTGAAATTATTGGTTATATTGAATATGATATATATCAAACATCTTCAAAGTAATATTAAAGTCAAAAATAAAATATTTAATCATTAAAAAAATATAATAATTATTTTATGCCAAAAATTGTAAATGAATTAAATCGCATCGTGGGGACAATAGGTTGTACGTATGCATGGGTGACCGTATCATTCCCTTAATGGGGAAAGAGTAAAGAAGTGGATGAAATATTAATTTTTTCTGAATCAACATAATTTTATAATGATAATATATATCCATTATTTCAATAATTATACCCATCCAAGTAGATAGGTGATGAAAAACAGATTACACCACGGTGTGGAGATGGTAAGTAGTATGTACGCATGTGCAGTGCTTTAGTATTTCATTTGATGGATAAATCATGGAATATGGTTGTCCAATAATTTTTATAATATCTCATAATATATATTTTACTATATTTATTACATTAGTATAAAAACAACATAGGAATAGGTAGTATTAAAAGTAATTATGTTTAATGAGTTGTTAAAACAATAACCTCTTCTTTAGTGGATTTCCATTAGATCACTTCTTAATGGAAATATAGTTGGTATTTTTAAAAGAATAGGACCTACAAAAAATGGATAAGTATGTTAGGAGGAGAAATGGGAAGGGTTTTTGATCTATAAGGATCAAATTGGTGTGAATAGGTCAGGGACTAAGTTCCCATTTATAATTTAGGTGAGGGGTCCTTTTGGGAACTCACAAAAAATTAAATTAAGATAAATTAATTTTCAATTAAATTTTAACAAAAAGTGATTTATTTTGAATATAAGATGCGTATCAGTCAAAAACATCTAAAAATAATTTTTATATAGGTTTAGGTCACATTTTTTCAATTATCTTTTGGTTTTTACCCTATCCAAACCCTTTAACTATTACTATAAAATCTTTTGTGGTTTACTCTTTTATGGTAAATATAGTTACTATAAAAAAGAAAACCAACATTAAATGTGTTATGGATTATATTTTTAACATTATAAAAAAACAATTGGCTGAATTTTATATTTTTATGAATTTATATCATTTAATGAAATATTATTTATCATAAAATATCATTACTGCAAATTTTCACACTATTCATCACTTGACATTTTAAAAATTCCATAATAACATGATAACCTAGAAAAAAACCTTTCATACAAACATAAAATTTATTGTTCATCTAAATAATTCATGTATGACATTAATTGTATCAAATTATATTTCTTTTATTATTTTTTGAATATCATTTATTTGAAATGCCCATTAATTAAAGAATTATAACATCATAATTTTGAAAAAAATTAATTTAGTTATTTCATATATAAAAAATTTACAATAAATTAGAATAATGAATATAAAAATTTTATATTTTAATTTTATATTTATATCCAAATTTATATTTAGAATTACCATATATAAAAATGTACAACCTATAATAAACAATTGTATGTCATATATGACATTCTATGGAATAAAAAACAATAAAAGGTATAAAGTCGTAAAAGGCACTCCAAGAGGACATAATTTCAGATAAATTAGGATTTTTTATAATAATTCATACAATTAAATTAGGACAAATATTTTGGAAATTTCATGATACTTATATTATTATTTTTCTCCTGAATTAGTCAATTTACATAACCATGGTAAAAATTACTAATGTTACTATTCATATTGTCTAAATATCATAGGGAACTATTTACTAAAATTTGAAATTATAATTTCAAATATGTAAAACATTTTAAAATTCTAAAAAAAATAATTGTATAAAATTAATTTAAAATTAATCTCATTGATGAAACGAGCGAACATGTGTTTAAAGTAAAAACATTCCAAATATTGAAATGTTTTTGTATCCAAATTTATTGATAAATTTATTAAAACAAACTAAATTAGATTATATGATCAAAAATATATATAATTATTTTTTAAAACCAATAATAAATATAAATTAACAACGTAAAGTCTTTAGATGAGAAGGTTTTTTTCAATTATAATGCAGGATTTCTTCCATATTTATCAAAACATGAAACTTATCAGAAAATATCAAAAATTCACCAAAACTAAATTTCGAGATTCCTCATTTAAATAATAATATTATTTTTTCCAATATAATTTATAAAACATTAATAAAAAGATTTAAAACAGTTTTCCATCAAAAGTAGGTGAAACTACCTATTGAATTATATAGCCTTATATGCTTAAAATTGGTTATATTCTTATCTTAAGTATATAAACCATATTGGATGAATTTAAAAACATTTTATTCAATATATAAAATGTATATTATATTATCATATTTCCATAACAGTTATTAATTTAATTTGATATGACAAATTACCGTTGTGTCCATAAAAATAGTTTTATAAAAAAAAATTATTTATAATCAATTGGTTTTTATATTCATTTCAAATGAATTAGTATTATAAACATGTGTAAACTATATTTTAATAATTTATTTAATCTTATTAAATATATCCAACTTAATGGTCTGTTTCTGAATAATAATATCTAATGCTATATCAAGGTTTGTTGATGTTCTGGGTTGCGTGCCATGTATTCTATCGAAGAAATTGAATTTTTTAAGAGGATAAATACTAGAGAATAATGGGGAGATATATTATCACATTATTTAGTAAATTTGATCCTCCCAATTTTAGATTGGACATAAAAAATTTATGTTTACCACTTGAATATTCCATTGATTGCAACCCAAATTAGAAATTGGGTTAACAAAACGTCCTCTTAGTATGATGGAAAGGGAAATGAAAATGTCATGATAAAATTAGGGTTTAGAATAAGATAACAATAATGGAAATGTTAAAATATCGGCCTAGAAGAGAAATAAAACAAACAAGTTCAAATGGATGATGTTATAGAACATGGCCATCCGAAATTATACCAATATAAAAACATAAATCTATGATGGGTTAAAGTGGTTATTTATTTCCCAATAATAAAAATTAATGAATATTGTTTTAATTAAAATTGCATTCCTATGATTGAGGGATTATTGTATTATCTAGGTAAGAAAATTAGAAAATATTATTACTTGATTTCATTCCATGTTATATGCATTATCTTATACTTTAGTGGTGCATCAATATATTTTCACTACATCTCTTATTATAGGAAATGGATATTCAAGTTGAATTTTTCGTACCTGAACTATGTTAATGAATCTTAAAATCCACCGGTAATTCCATCAGCTTCTAAATGTTTTGTGAAACCAAAATAATTAGCACAAGTTATCTAATATGATAAATCATAATTTGAAAACTATTTATTGTATCCAAATATCTTCTTAATCCATTTCATAACTAGTTATCATAAGACTCTTTCCAAATAATTTTGTCCAAAACATGTATTTCAACATTAAGTGACCAAAAAATTAGAAATAAGGTCACTAAATTTCCAAAATCCACTTAACATTACATTATATAATCATATGGTATCTCTTAATCTCGTATACCAAATATTTCAATACCTTGACCATCTCAAAATCACAATGAAAACATGTATGCTTCCAAATATATAATGAATAAGCATTGTAGTTCAATCCTTATTTATTCTGTAATTCATAGGAATGGTACATAATTAATAAAACACCTAAATGATAGAATTATTTTATCCACACCTAATCATATTAATAATTAATCTTCATCTATGGTAGTATCATAATCCTAATCGGGGTCTATAATCCTTTTTTTGGGTATATTACTTTGATTCTTGTGATATTGATTTGCATAGTTTCTCATCTCCTTATAGTTGAAGAATTTTACATTGGTATCCCTTTTTATACCCTTTAAATCACAAGAATGATGACCTTTCTCCCCACAATTTTAGGAACCCCCAATCCCTTTTAATCAAATTCTAGGGGGGTTCTTTCTATAATTATCACAAGTGGGAAAATACTTATTTTTCTTTTTTCATTTATCCAACTTTTTTGTAGCTATAATCTTGTTATCATGTTTGATGCCAAAAAAATAATAATTATAGAATTATTTATTTGTCTCATTATCACATGTTAATATGTCCTCATATTATGATAATTTTGGGGATACCGGTCCCCTTTTAAATATTAGCTCCAACCCATCGATGAAATGATCATACAAACCATTTGGATTATGTGAACTTATTTGGTTCCCATTACTTCTTCCAGGATCCATTTTTAAACGATGGAATACAGTAGATTAGATCATAACATTATGAAACATAATGTATAAAATCAGAACTATGGAATCACATAACCTAAATTTTTAATTTTGGTATAACTAATATCTAAATGAAAAGTTAAGTTAATTTTCATATATTTCCAACTTTTTTCTAGGATTTCACTTTTTAATCCATGTTTTTTAAAATCTAGTTCCCAAGGTTTATACTAAGGTTCCTCAAATACCATCTATAATGACCTCGACCCCAATAGCCCAAACTCTGTGCCACACATTATTACATTAGAATAAGATACAAATTATCACATCCCAATGGAATAAATTGTTTAATAGTCTTGGTAAAATATATAAATACTTAAAATTTATATTATATTTTAAAACATAAAATAAAAAAATAATTTCATTGTTATTCTTTTATTCTTATATTGTGTAACTCTGCATAATCAGTAATAATAAAATTCATTGAATATTGGAAAAATATAAAACATATGAAAAGTGTGTTCTTAGAAGACAATTATGTGTATACGACGAAAGCTATCATAAACAAGAATAAATGATTATAGAATGGTCTTACACTAAAACACATACCATTTAATAAATAAATTTTGCATAATATGGTAGTAAAAAATATCTCATAATCAAATGTGAATGATACTTAACCATATTTATTATAAAAGAAAAATAATAAAATGGAATATCAATATCTAATCACACAATGATGGAATGCAGAACTAGGTACATCATAAACATAGAATCAAGGCTTCGGCCAAAACAACCTATATAATCAGGTAATAAATTATAAAAAAACACAAACTTGTTTGTCTAATTAGACCTATTGATTCATCGTGGGTTTGTACTTGGTCCTTCCTGACACATACTAATTCTAATGTTTTACTCTTTTTATTGGGTGAAACATAATCAACAAAAACATTCATATTAAAAACATCCATATAAAATGTGATTATTTTTACCATAAATTATGAATGGAATCAAAATATCACATCCACAGTCAAACTGAATCACACACCATTCAATGAAATATATTAAATGATACTATAAGATATCAATAACAATTAATCATATGATTAAACAATGGTTTTTGGAATAGATTAAAGCACACTAATTAAATTATTGATGTTTTTTAATAGAAATACCCTTTTTTTGTTGAAATTATATATTTAAAATATAAATGAAAAACTTTTATATGAAAAGGACCTTTTAAACATCCAAAGTAATATTTAAAACATCAATATATCATGATTGTGGGTAAATTTTCACATTCCATAAAATTTATGAAAACATTTCTTCAATATTTTTGTTAGAAAAGTCTAAAGTGCTATGTTTTGAAAAAAAAATAACAAGATTGCATTCAGAGTATTTTAAAAAAAGTAAAAAAATATTATAAAATAAATACTTTATTCATTAATAGGATAATACTAAAATAATTATGAACCAAATTTTATAATACATTTACATTTATGATATGTATTCCCTAATGGATACTTCAATATATATAATCTCGATTAATGAGGAGATTGTAAATTAAACCCTTACCACTTCGTAATCGGTGGAATAATATGAACAATTAAATAATGAAAAGTATATGTATATTAGAATACCATAATATTCATAATAATAGTCACAAAATATATTCATGGGAAATATATACACCACACAAAAGAAATAAATAGTGTATAAGGCATGTATCCAAATGATATAAAAGTGAGACAAAAATCCATTACTTTGGGTCTGATTCAATGCATATGTGTCCAAAACAAACATATAGTGGTTATATACATATTAATATATTATAAAAAAATAATATTTATGATATAATATATGATCCAATTATAATATTTTTACCCCATTATTATTAATAATATTTTATTCATTTTTCTGTTTTGGAATTAATTGTCATATTTTCTCATGCTTGTTTTGTCTTAAACATCTTAATTCTCGGGAATAGGATATATATCGAAAATCTAAATAAAAATCATAATTTCATATATATAATATTTAATTATTAGAAAATTTTTTACAATAATTCTTGAACAGTTAACGTGGAAAATGAATCACACCATGTTGTGGAGTCGGTAAGTTGTACAAACGCGCGAGCATTGAAATCATTCCCCTAATGGAGAAAGAGTAAGAAATTGGATGGTATATTAATTATTAAAGAATAAATATAATTTCATAGTTATCATATATATAAATTATTTTCATCATTATACCCATCCATATAAAGAGGTAATCAAAAATAGACTACACCATGATGAGGAGATGGTAAGGTGTACGTACAAACACGTTGTGTTTTCAATTTTTAATAAGGTGAAAAAGTATTGTAAAATGGATATACCATAATAATAATAAGATACAATAATATATATTATAATCTATTTATTAATTTACGATGGAGACAAATCCTGCATAGGAAGTTGATAAAGAAACAAACTTGAATGTGTTGGAAAAACAATTACCTCTTCTCTTCTAGCCATCCATTAGATCACATCTTAAGGGATATGGATTTAAAATTTCTAGAATACCATGACCTCCAAATCATTTTTATATATCTATTTAGGATAAATGGTATGGTTTTGGACTATTTTGAAGGAACAAATTTAAAGTGGTGGAGTTGGTGCCCTTTTATAATTGAGGTGAGGGGCACTTTTGAGAACTATAGAAATATTAAATTAAGATAAATTAATTTTATATAAAAATGGATTTGAAGCCATTTATTTCGTATATGAGGGGTGTTTTGGTTTAAATACTCTCAAAAAATAAATTTTAGACACGTATAGGTTTCATTATTACCCATATCATTAGGTTTTAACCCCTATTTAATCCTTTTAACTCTTATCATGACAACATGTGTTGTTACTCCTTGAATGTTAATATAGTTAATATAAAATTCCAAAATAACCTTAAATGAGTCAAGGATGAAATTTTAACTTTATCCCAATTATTTAGACTAATTTTATATTTCATATCAATTTTATATCATTTAATAAAATATTATTTTTTTTAAATATCATTACTCTCACTTTTCAAACTATTTATTACTTGAATTTTTAAAATATCCTAAAAACATGATAACTTCTAAAAAATATAATACATCTATAATATGTTTAGAAAATCTATAAAATTTTTGGATCACATTAATTGTACCAAATTATATTTATTTTAAAATTTCAATAACAATTATTTGATATCTCCTTTAATTAAACAATTATTGTATCATCATTGTGAAAGCATTTAATTTAATTATTTATTCCCTAAAATTTAAATATATATTTTCATTATGATTATAAAAATTTTATAATTCACACTACTATTTATATTTGAATTTTTAATCTGAATAACCATATAAAAAAATGTAACACTTATCAAAAACATCTGTATGGTATATTTGAGTTTCCTTATAATAAAATACTATAAAAAGGAATAAAGTCATATAAGTAGATCTAATAGGCCATAAAATCTCCCCAATGATGATTTAAGTGGACAATAATGCATTTAAAATAAAATAGTATAAGTTCTAGTGAAATTTTATAATACATATAATATTATTTCTACCCTTATTTACCAGATTTTCCCATAATTGTGGTAATAAATAAAATATTACTATTACTATTCATATTATCCAAAAAAAAGATATCTATTTAATTAATATAGAAATTACTATTTCAAATATTGAATCCATTATTCCAAATTTAAAAAATATAACAGGATAAAATCAATTTATGTTGAATCTCGTTGACAGGATGAGAAAATAGGTTTTTAATGTAAGAATATTCACAAGAATGAAATGTTTTTATGTAAACATGAATTGTGAAATTGATTCCAAAGACCAAAATTATATTAAAAGATTGAAAAAATTCTAATTAAACTTTAAAGGCAATCAAAAATATAAATTGAAATCATTAATTATATAGATAAAAAATCAATTTCAATTAAAATGCAATATCATTTCACTATTCATCAAAACATGAAATGTGTCAAGAAAAATACCAAAAATTAAGCCAAATTAAATTTTTATATTAATAATTACAAGAATAATTTTACTTTTTCAAATATATTTTTTTAAAGTTCCAATAATTGATTTAAAACAAGTGCACCATCATAAGGAAAAATATTACCTTTATAAAAATATAGCCTTTTATTCGTAGAATTGGTTTTATTAATATCGTCAGTCAATCAGACCTATTGTAAAAATTTAAAAACACTTTTTTGAACTTATAAAATATATATATATATCATTAATATCCTTCATTAATAGTGATTTATTTAATTTATTATGATAAGACAACATTGTGGGGAATTTTTTTTTATAAAAACACATCATTTATATTTAATAGGTTTTTATTTTCATTTCAAATGAATTAATTTTATAAACATGTGTAAAATATATTATCATAATTTAGTTAATCCTATTCACAATCTACAACGTAATTTTTAGTGTTAAAATAATAATATAAAATATTATATCACAGTTCTTTTAATTTCGGTGTTTCACACAACGTATACTATCGAAGAAATTTAATATATTTAAAATGAGACATAATGTAAAATATTAGGGAGTTATATATAATTAGATGGAATAATTAGTATTTTATTAAAACCATATCTAATGTGATATAATACTATGAAATTAAAATAATGGAAATGTGTGGAAATTATTTTGTAAAAAAATAATTTTAATAACAATGGACATAGAAGGATTGAAAAACCATATCCCTCTATGTTGATGTATAAATCTTGGTAAAACTAATTATATCCTTATAAACACCTTGGGAGATATTTTTGTTGGGATGGGTAAGGGAAACACATTATGAGTGCATAAGGGGTAGAGTGGGATGATAGAAAATGGGTGACTAACCTTCTTTTCTAGGTATTAAAGTTGGTATATTCCTTAGAAACTAATGTTTGGTCAGAGGTAAAAATGTTTGTAATAAACGTGGTTTTGAATTAACAACCTAACAACGTAAGCCTAATAATTCTTAGTATAAAATTTATTTATTAAAAAATTTACACATTAGATTACCCATTTCAAAACTTATTAATCATGATTATATAATAATAATGATTATTATTCTATCTATGAGAATATAAAATTACGCATATTACCAAATTTAAATGTATTTAATCTGAATTATGTCTCTATTTAACATAATTAAATTTCAAAATATAATAAAAGAAATTTTTAAATTAAATAATATAAAGTTTATAAAATAAATTTTCATTGAAATATTATTTTTAAATTTTTAGGTATTATAAATCTTATATATTATTATTTATCAAGTAAAAAAGTTTGAATTTATTTTTATATATGTATAAACTTCATATTAGATAATTTATTTTAAAATAGATCAATTAACTAATAAACAGTATATAAAAAATAATTATTCTTTGAGAAATAATTACTTTACCACCTAAAATAATATTTACCTTTGTAACATTATTTTATACCAACAATATAAATTTTACTTATTACATAATTTAAATATTATGATTAATATTAAAATAAATTATTTTATTCAATTTATAAAATAAAAAGAAATTTTAATTTTAATATTAGCCCATGTAAATTATAAAAACAAAGTTTTAGAAACTCTATATTATTTAGATTATAATATATTTGTAGGTTACAATTATCAATCCTTTTGGTTTTCATGGAATAAATTTAATTACTATAAAATAAATAAAATTTAATTGGATTCTAAAAAATATAATTTTTAATTTTACAAAAATTATATTTAATTAAAAGAAAATTCCACTAACATTTTTTGGAAGGTATTACTAATGTCCTTAAAAAATTTCATAGGTTTTATAAATTAATAATAATTTTTTTTAGTTTATATATTTAATTATTAAATAGTTGATCAATTAAAAAATTAATATAAAACTCTTGGTATTGATTATATAAATTTATTATTATGCTAAAAACCTTTTTTTCTCTTTTTACCAAAAAATCAATTATTTCCTAAAAACAAATATTCAATCTAAGATAATTTTGGAACAATTAAACCCAATATGACATCCTTATTATAAAATATAAATTATTGAAGATTGGAATTTAATTTATAAATATTATCATAAATAAAGGTTATTTAGAGAATATATTGTGAAATAGTTTTCAAGATGTGGTTTTTACCTGCAAGTGTGATATATCTGGTATTACAATAACCCTAATTTTTTCTCTCCCACCGTCATAAAAACCGAAAGTAGAAATATTCTCTCTTACTGGTCTAAATAATGATGGTTAATCATAGTATATTTCCAATGTGATTGGAATCTAGTTTTTTATGATGGATGAGTGACCTGTGAATAGTTTCGAACAAATAGGCCATTCGAATAACCAACCACATAGAATGACGAGAACTATGTATTTTATACATAAATATGACCTCATTTTTGTTGAATATTAAATAAATATTATTAAAATAAATTATTGGTATCTTTAAACATTTAACATTTTCCAAATACTAGAAACATAACCATATCATTTAATGAAATATATTCAATATCTCCAAAAATGTTCTTCTCACATAGTACACTTAATTTACAAACCCTACATAAAACCATTCTTCATATCCTGGGGGAAAACATAGGAAAGGCTAAACTCAAATTCATAGTAAGGGTAAACATTTTAAATATTTTTCAATGATCGTAAATGATGATAATATAACCATAATTTTTTTATAACATGATCATATATTATGTATGTCATACCAAATCAGTTGAGATATTTAATCCTCGATAAAGGAATAAGTAATTTTCATAACAAAATAAATAAGTCATAAGAGTGTGGAATCATAAATAATAAATCATGATACATAAGATACTATTATAAGTATAATACATAGGTCTATATAAGACACATACACATATAAAATAATTTCCTTAGATAATGATCACTGCCAAGACTATAATTTTGCATTGGTTTCACTCCAAATTAAATTATTTCCTATGTCAAGGCTCCCTTACATGTCTATCACATTGAAAATAATCCCTTACTAAACTTGGTTTACACTATATTACTATTCATATTATCTCATAAGATATCATTTTTTACCTAATTCATTGGTGGGATTTAATGAGGCCACTAATCACAAATTGAAAACCATATATATGTGTGTTCCACGATATCCTAAAACAATCATCATTTCATCATAGTAAAACCAATGGAAAAATAAAGAGTTCCATAAATATTTCATCATCACATAATCAAAATCCATTCAGAAAAATAACATTGATGGTATCTATTCATCATATACCCACTGTATCAAAAGAAACATCATAGTTTGTTAACATAGATGAAAAATACATTCAAAAGTCTATTTAAAAGAACATGAGAATGTGGGAAAGAATTATTTTCCATCGGTAACCCTAAAATTCAAAATATCTGAAACATTTAAAAAATATTTCATTGAAATTAGTCATTTAATATAATCATCATACCAATGAAAAATATTTATTGTGATAAAAATTGTTCATGTAGTAAGTGTTAAAAGAATATTCCATTCACACCATTAGAATAAAATTATAAAAGTACCTCATTTAGAAAGCAACCAGAAAATTAATATAAAAAATTAATAGAATTTATTATATGGTTGAAAATTGTATATTAAAATAACTTTTTCATTGAATATAACTTTATTGATTTTCTTTAATGAGAATGGACTTAAAAGAAAATATTTTTTCCTATGGGAGGAAATAAATTCCACATTTCATAAAAACATTTTCTCATTCATTTTATGTAAAAAAATTGGGGATAAAAAATAGTAATCATTTAAACCCAAAAAATAAAATCTTTTAAAAAAATATAATTTTATATAATATATAAGTATCATATAATTTCTATTAATGTAAATTTAATATTGACAATATCGAAAAGAAATTATATTATATCATAAATCCCTTATAGCTTTGGTGATGATTAAATCCAAATTTAAAGGAACATAGATCATTATGTTGATTTCTAATTCTTCTTAATTTTAATTATAAGCATAATAATATACCTTCAGGGTTACTATATACCCCACATGAAATAAACAAGTGGTGAATATGTAATGAGTCTCATAAATATAAAAGTGAAAAGAAAAACCCTTGCCTAAAGTCCCATCTTGCTTCAAAAATATTAAAATATCATTTATAATAAATATTTATTTATTATAAATAAATTATATAACAATATTATAAAAAAATATACTATGTTTCATTCATTTGTAATTTCTATATATCTTTTATTAATAATTTTCTCAATAAAATGAATACACTACTGGAAAAACAACCTATACCCACGGTTTTGAACCGTGGGTATAGCCCCCAAAACCGTGGGTATAGGCTATACCCACGGTTTTGGGAACCGTGGGCTGGAATGGCGTCGGGATAGGGGTCTTGACCTATACCCATGGTTTGGTAGAATCGTGGGTATAGGTGGTTCACACATGAAACCGCTGCTGTACAGCGTGGCATGGGGTTTTCCCATGGTTTGAAAACCGTGGGAAAAATTTATATTCAAAATAAACGCTCAGCAGGTTTCGAACCCGCGCCATGCAGAACACCTACGCGAAGCACCTGACCAGCGGACCAACCGAGCTGTTATATTTATATGTATATAATGATTATTCTATTTTAATATATTAATACTGATGCGGTTATTAAAAAAAAGGAACCGCCGGGTTTCGAACACGGGACCGGGAGGGAGAGAATACCGCGGCGAACCAACTAAGCTAGACCGATTTTGTTAATTTAAATATACAGTGTTATACTTATATTAATATTGTTGATATATTTAAAATTACATCCTGCCGAGTTTCGAACACCGCACTTTCCAGAACTGAAAGACTAACTAAACCAACACACCTAGCGAATTTATGATCATTAATACCAGTATATGTGTAATTAAATTATTTACAACATTGTTCCCACGTAAAATTTATTTCGTCCCGCGCAATTTTTTTCCCATTCCCTCCACCCGCAATAACGCGGGAAACCTATACCCACGGTTTTGAAAACCCTAGGTATAGGTCTTTGAAAAAAATACCCCCTATACCCACGGTTTTTAAAAACCGTAGGTATAGGTTTCCAAAGCAATGCCTATACCCACGGTATTGGAAAAACCGTGGGTATAGGTCTTCACCAAAAAAACTATACCCACGGTTTTCCAAAACCGTGGGTATAGGTTCCCATACTATACCTATACCCACGGTTCTGGAAAACCGTGGGTATAGGGGGGACCTATACCCACGGTTTTCTGAAAAACCGTGGGTATAGGCCCAATTTCCAGTAGTAATATTTTATTTAAAAATGATATTTTTTACATGCATGTTTCGATTTGATGGTACAATTATGTAAAACATCATCAGGTTTTCATCAAATACATAATAAAAATACTTAAATAAATTTATTATTTATTATTTATATACAATTTTATAATAATTCATATAATTTGGGAAAGAAAATAGAGGTATATTAATTCATGGAGATGGAAGACCGTATATACACATTGAGGATGTCTTAACTATTAATTGGATATAATGAAAGAAAGGTAAATAACATTTTACTACCATAGAATAAATTTTTTTAAAAAATATTGCCTAATATCAGTAAATATACCTTAATAATAATTCATGTAAATAGGATGTTAAAAATGAATCACATAACATGGTGGATGTGGTAGACCACATGTGTGCATGTGCTACATTATCATTTTCAAATAGATGGAAAAGGGTATATAAAATCATTTTCACGTAATCCTAAAAATATTCTAGTATATTTATGATATTTTATTAATTATGTTATTATGGATACATTATATTTATAGAAATTAGATGAATAAATAAACATTGAAAGTGTGTGGTAAAGTGGATGCCTCTTCATTGTGAGACATCATTTTTATTACACATTACAAATTATTATTATGGTATTAGGGTATAAATTGAATCTAAATAATGAAGGTGTGTAATTACCAAATCTTTCATTAATGAAAATTCTTTTTGATCTAATTAAAAGTCTTATTATGGTTATATAAATTGTTAACTTCATTGGTATTATGTTTCTGGGTTCTAAAATACCGTTATGAATCGTGACCAATGGTAATATAGTCGTTGAACAGTGATCACTTGATTAGTATAAATATAGAGCATTAACAAATCCAATTTACTCCGAAAAAGGAAAAGATGGCCTAATCCAGTATACTTTCCTCGTATAAAGACCATTTTTTGGAGTTTGGAAAGGAGGTGGCGTCATTGGGCTTCACTCTTGACCATGCCCAAGATGAGCATGAACTCATAAAGCTTGAGAGGAACCGACTACGGGAGAAGTAGAAGTGAATAGAGATTTCCACTCTAGCATTGTTATTCCAGCCACCCCAAGAGTATGTACCCATCGCACATGTTACCCTTTAGTCTTATGCGGGTGTTATAAGGGGTTATGTAACAAGGCCCTAGAACTAAGACAATGTATATTAATTTTTTATAAATAATGTGCATTCATTTTATTATTGTTACTTTGTAAAGAGTTTTAAAGAAAAAATAGTATTTTTATTTAATATTCAACTAAGAAATCTATTTTGATGAATTAATTTATTTTTGAATTAAATTGTATTCTAATAAAATATGATTATTAAATTAATTTTTATTAAATATAAATGATCAAATAATTTTATGAATTTAATTATAATTTTTATTAAGGTTTGAAAACACTTTTTGTAAAAAGCCATGAGTTTTCAGTAAATGACTATTTTTATTTTAAAAGTAAAAATTTAGATAATTATAAAACTATTTATATAAAATGAATATTATTTTTGGAATCAGGGTGCCGAAATTATCCAATGGTGAGTTTTTCTAAATTTTCTCAGACTGTGGAATTTTGGGGTAAAATTTAAACATCGTTTAAATATATAACGTGTTTTATGACATCATAATTACCCAATAGTGAGGTAATAAAATAAAATAAACATTATATTCGGACAATATATGTTTTAGAATTAAAATAATTTGATTTTAGATTTGTTTGATTTATTTTAGAAAGCTATTGTGGACCCTCGAAGACTTATAAAACATTTGGTCTTTTAAAATTGTTTTCCTTGAAAGGGTCACTCACCTCCACATAAGCAACCATATTATTTTTAGATGTTTGGAAATTTTCCATATAAAAGAATTTTTTACACTCCCCTTTTGTCAATAACCATGGGCTGGTTTGTGGTATTGATTAGTTTATTTTGAGATGTCCCAAACCTAAATAATAATGAATTCCCTCTACTTTCCTATATAAACCCACCCAATCTCCCCCATCCTCTTCACTCAAAGACTTTGGAGTTCATCCACCCCCTGCCCTCCTCTCTCTATAATTATCCTAAGGTGTCACAAGATCCCAAGAAACCTCTCAGGAGCCTCTCCCAAGCCTTTAGGAACACACTTCAAAGTAAGGGATTTCTTCTTTTCTCATTTTTGACTAATTTTTGTTAAGTTGCTATGCCCTTTTTTCAATTATAAATGTTGTGGTATGATTATTCACCTCTCCCATACTATCCCCATTATTTTTTGATTATGGGATACCCCTTTCTCTATCATTAATGCCTCCCATGTACACCTATTACCATGCCGAAATTCCGTGAGATATTTCTCTCTCCTCTTTTACATCCAAATAATTATTTTGTACTATGTATCTAAATTCCATTACATTTTTTGGTACATGTATCCATATGACCCACCTACTATCCATTTCATGTATATATGATGAGACATCATTTTCTATCTCATCAACTATTTTCATGAATCCTTATGTCACGTCGTTATGCTGCCGAAATTGCACCGTGTTTTTCTTGGACAAGATCATTGTGTAGTGAATACCATACCCATGTCTCTATCAAGGGTATTCACCTTTATGAACATATAACTATTTAATGGTAATTTAATGTATTTATTCCACATTACATAGTTGTGGAATAACTTATTATGTTGATTGATTCCATGTTATATGATCCATGTGGCACACTTATGCTTGAAATGAAATGTTCAAGAAGGGTCTGCCCTTATAGTGCTCTAATGCATAGAGTAAAGTATAGTATCATGATACATCATGTGTAATGGATGATGACTCATTCTAATTCATGTGAAAATAGTTTTTACTCTTGATTCATGTGAAATAAGGGTTTACTCATGCTCAATGTGCAATGAACCTTGGCTTATGCAAATTCCATGCTAAGTGGTCTGGCCACATTTCCATATTATGATTATCATGCTTTATCATGCCATTATGTTCATATTTATATTGTGATCCATTGATATTCCTATTGTATATAATGTATCGAATTCATCATGTTATTCCATGTTTATTCACTTACTGGGCTTTATATCTCTCCCTTTTTTATTTATGTCCTCAGGTTATCCCATGCAATGAAAAGTATGAGGGAATGTAGTGGTCAAGTAAAGTATGTTTTCAATAAATATGTTGTTTGTTTTATGTTACAAGATGTTATATAGTGTTCTTAAGCCCTAAAGACACTAGACCTCTTGATCTTCTATGTTTTATCAAGATAATATTTTATTTAACAAATCAGGTTTAAGTGTGTAATAAAAAATAGGGTTGTTATAGTTGGTATCATAGGATAGGATTATTTATTTTGGGGATTATGATAAGAAACCCCTAGTTAATACATAGAGACAAGAATTGGTATAAAAAACATCCCTATGTATTGCTGAGTATAATGTATGTGGATTATCAAGGAAATACATCCCTATCTAGATACGAGCAGGTAGAAGATGTTCTGGCACAAATGTATCATAGGGGTAAAACCCGAAAACACCACTTTTAGCTATACTCGAACGGAAATTGGTTCCCAACAATGGGCCTTAATGCACTCTTGGTTAGGACACTCGCTGTGGATATGCTTTGTTAAATTCATATGAATAGTATGAACCCTTATTAAGGGAAGTAAAAAATGCCCCTATAAATATATGTTAGAAAGTAGATCATGGAAATCATAGATTGAAGCCAATGTATTCATAAGTAAATGAAATAAAATATATTTCTAAGTCATCAGTTTTGTCTTTGGATTACCCTTTATGTGTTACCCCTAACATTCCTTTTATTCCAGCCATTAGCCGGTAATACGAGGACTTGGGCTAACAACTGATGTTGAGATCAATGTGATGAATGTGAAAATGAGATGCCCAATCAGATGGGAGTGGGAATCGTGAACTTTTTCATGATTATCTCTCTGTTAACACATGATTTTAATAGAAACATGCGTAAAGAGGAATGTTCAACCCCCCCCCCCCCCCAGAACAAGTCTCTATCGAGAACATCATGAGGACAAGGCCTTCTAGTTTTAATGGATCGTCTGATCCCTCAATCACCGAACAATGGATCAACTCAATTAAAAAGATCTTCTCCATCCATCAATGATCCGAACAAGAGAAGGCTCTTCTGGATGCTTATCATATAGAAGGTGAATCTAATCAATGGTGGACTTTATAAAAAATATGAAGCCTAGGGAGGAGATCGATGTAATGGAATGAAAGGATTTCCATAATATGTTTTTCGATAAATATTTTCCACGCACCCTCTGATATAAAATGGAAAGGGACTTCCTTTCCCTCAAGAAAAAATATGAAGAATCTATCAGAGCGTATGGGGAAAACATCACAAATATTGCACGATACGCATCTAGATTTGTTGTTACCCCTAAGTGAAAGGTTGACCACTTCTTTTGTGGGTTGAAACCTAGACTACATAAAGCGATGGTGATCTGTGATTTTGACAGCTATGAAGAAATTTTCGGATGTGCCCTCAAGGTCGAAATGGAGATCAGTGAATCTCAGGGGTATCATGAGTATAAGAAGCGTATGGTGGAAATCAATACTCGTGGTCTGATGGATAAATACCATAGTTCTTAAAAGATCCTCTACCCCGCTTTCCAAAGGTGGGGAAATAAGAACTCTGGAAATCGCTTGAAGGATATGAGGACATTCATTATGTGTGGAAGAGAAGGGACTATAGCTATGAACCAGAGCATCTTGAAAATCAGTGCCCTAAGACATGGAATTTCGGAGGCAACATACAACCTCTAAGGCACCAAGGGAGGGATTTTTACATCACTACACTCAATGTGAACCTTTACCATGAAGTGGTGATGGGTATGTTAGTTATTCATTTAGGAATAGCTAACATACATATTGATTCAGGTTCTAAGAATTATTTTATATCCCAAAATTTTACTATAACTATCCCAGAACCACCACAAATCATGGAAGTAAAGATGTCAGTGAAAATGGAAAATGGGGATATCATTGCATCCCATGAATACAACTCCACCCCTGTCATAATATGTGTATTGAATTTCCTAGAGAAACACGTCATACCCCCTATGGTGGAATTTTATGTAATATTTAGAATGGATTGGATTTCCATATATAGATCCAACATAAATTTATGTGAGAGGGAAATCACTATTTATGTGGATAATCGACCACCAATTCTATAAAAGTGCAAATAGGAAGATGAATCTTCATTAGCTCCATCATCTGAAGTGTGGATATTACAACCCTGTAAGAATGCATATCTGGATTAGATGATTGAGTATAAAGAGCCAACCATCCTTGAAGACATGCCTATTGTTCAGGAATTAACTGATGTGTTTCCTGAGGAATTTCTTGTTCTTCGTCATAGAAGGGATATTGAATTATCAATTGATCTTATATGGAGTGAATTTCCAATATCCTAGACTTCATATAGAATGGTTTTTGTAGAGCTTGAGGAGCTGAAAAACAATAATGGTAGAATCTAGATTAAGGGTTTATATACCCAAGTGCTTCACCATGGGGTGAACCAGTCCTATTCTTCAAGAAGAAGGATAGATCAATGCGCCTTTACATCGATTATTGTGTGCTTAAAAAAATAATTATAAAGAACAAGTATCCTCTCCCATGAATTGATGACTTGTTTGATCAGCTATGTGGAGCACAATACTTCTCCAAGGTGGATTTGTGGTCAGGATATTATCAAGTTAGGGTGAATAAGGAAGATATCCCCAAGACTACTTTTCGTACAAGATATTGGCACTATGAATTCATAGTAATGCCTTTCAGACTCACTAATGCTCCAATAATCTTCATGGACTTGATAAATATAGTCTTTAGGGATTACCTCAACTAATTTGTGGTAGTCTTTATAGATGATATTCTGATATACTCCAAAACCAAGGATGATCATGAGGATCATCTAATAACTATACTTGAGACCTTGTAGAAGGATAATCTATATGCCATGTATAGAAAGTGTGAGTTCCGGTTGAAGTTGTTCTCATTCTTGGGCTATATCGTCATAAGAAAAGGGATATCTATGGATCCCTCCAAAATAGATGCAATTTAGGGAAGGATAAGGCCAACATTGATAACGTATATCCATATATTCTTGGGGTTATCTTGATATTATCGACAATTTGTGAGAAATTTCTCATGATTGTCCAACCCTCTTAACATGATAACTCTAAAGGGTGTAAATTTTCCTTTGAGTGGTGATTGTGAAGAATGATTCATGGAGTTAAAAATGCGGCCTATCTCTACACTTGTGCTCACTTTAACCACAATTGGATAAATGTTTGTGGTATTTTGTGATGCTTTGAAGAAGGGCATGGGCTGTGTGTTGATGAAAAATGAAAAAGTCATTGGCTAGGTTTCTAGGAAATTGAATGTTCATGATAAGAATTATCCAACACATGATTCAGAGTTGGCTATGGTGATCTTCGTTTTAAAATTTTGGTGGCATTATCTCTTTGGGGAGATGTGCAAAATATATATGAACCACAAATGCATCAATTATATATTTACACAGAAAGAGTTGAAAATGCACCAACTAATATGGTAAGTGCTAATCAAAGACTACGACTACTCAATCCATTACCACCCTTGGAAAGCGAACAAGGTGATAGATGATCTAAGTAGAAAGGACCTAGAAATTATATCATTGATGAGAATTTAGAAGGACCCAATATTCATAGATTTGATGAATATGGACATGGGAATCATAAAGAAGGGAACATCATCAATCCATTCACAAATGATTGCTCGACTATCTCTTTGAGAAAGGTTAAAGGATGCTCAAAAGAATGATGTGGGAATTCAGAAGTGAGTGGAAGCTATCAGAAAATGGAAATCCTCGGAGATCAATGTTAATGAAGAAGGAATTATGATATTTGGGAAAAGACTAAGTGTTCCATCATGTCCGGAGCTGAATAAGGATCTTTTGGATGATGCACATATTTCAGATTTCTCTATTCACCCAAAAAACAGAAAGATGTATCAAGATCTCCAAGAGAATTATCGGTGGGATAATATGAAGAAGGATATTGATGAGAATACATAAAAGTACATGGTGTCTCAGTAAGTGAAGGCATAGAGGCATATGTCTAAGGGTATGATGCCACCATTGCCCACACCATCATGGAAATGGGAGAACATCACCATGGACTTTGTCACTGAACATCCGAATAAATCCAAAGGAGACAATGAAGTCTATGTTGTTGTGGATCATCTTACAAAGTCATCAAACTTAATTGAAATTCGGGGGTATTTCTCATTGAATTAGCTGGCACAAATATATATTAGGGAAGTTGTAAGGATTCATATAGTAAAACTATTTATTGTATTTGATCAATATCCATGATTAACATATATGTTTTGGAAGTGTCTTCGGCATGCACTAGATACTGAGCTGAACATCAATACGGCTTATCATCCTCAAACTAATGGCCAATCCGAGTAGACTATCCAAACACATGAGGACATGTTGAGAGCATGTTATATGGACTTCAAAGGTGGGTGGGACCAACATATTCCACCGGTTGAATTCTATTAAAATTATATTTTCCACTAGATCGTCTGAAAGGAACCTTATAAAGCCATGTATGGGAAGAGGTGTAGAACATCATAATTTTGGGATGAAGTTGGGGAACATAAGCTACTAGGACTAGAAATGGTCAATGAAATGGTGGAGAAGGTGAAAACCATTCAGCATCATATCAAGGAAGCCTAGAGTCGACAGAATAGTTATGTAGATAACCATCGATGAGACCTTGAGTTTAATGTTTGAGACATGATATTTATATGCATATATCCATTGAAGAAGGCCATGATGTTTGGCAAGAAAGAGAAGTAAATTCCTAGGTATATTTTCCCCATCGAGATTCAAGGCCGTGTTGAGGCTATGGCCTATCGACTTGCACATCCGCCTACCATGTCCAAAGTACATGTTGACTTTCTTGTATCCTTCTTAAGGAAGTACATACAAAACCATTCACATGTAATCTCTTTACAATTTGTATAACTAGAGGATGATCTTTCTTATGAGGAGAAACCAGGGAAGATCTTAGATCGTAGAGAAAATATTCTGTGAAATAAGACAATTCCCCTCGTCAGGGTGTTGTGGTGAAACCACAGGGTTGAAAAAGCAACAAGGGAATTAGACGAAGTGATAATGAAAATTCACCTACTTCTGTTTTAGTGTGGGAAAAGGAAATTTTGAGATCAGAATTTCTTATGTGGGGAAGATTGTAACAACCCAAACATTCATTAATAAAAATTCATCTTGATCTAATTAAATGTCATATTATGTTTATATAAAATTTTAACATCATTAGTTTTATGTTTCTAGATTTTAAAATACCATTATGAATGTGATTATTGCTAATATAGTCATTGAACTGTAATCACATTATCAGTATAAATAAAGGGCTTTAACAAATCCTATTTACTCAGACAAAGGAAGTGATGGCCTCATCAAGTAGAATTTCACTATATGAATCCCATTAGTCAGAGGTCAAAACGAATGCGGCATCATTTGGCTTCGCGCCTGACCAAACCCATGCTAAGAATGAACACGTTAAGCTTGAGTGGACCCAACTACGGGGTAAGTGGAAGTTAATAGAGATTACCACCCGAGCGATGTTATCTGAGCCACCCCAAGAGACTGTCACCATCACACACCTTACCCTTCGGTCTTATGCGTCTTGTATAAGGGTTTATTTAAAAAAGACCCTAGCACCATGAAAATGTACATTACTTTTGTATAAATAATTTTCATTCATTTTATTATTGTTACTTTGTAAATAGTTTGTAATGCACAAATAGTATTTTTAGTTAATATTAAACTAATAAATCTATTTTAATGAATTAATGGATTTTAGAATTAAATAATATTTTACAAAAATAATATTATTATATTATTATTTATTAAATATTAATGATCATTTAATTTTATGAATGCAATTTTAATTTTTTTTATGGTTTGAAAACTGTTTTTGTCAAAACCCATGAATTTTCGGTAAATATCGGTTTTTATTTTAAAAGAAAAAATTCTCATATTTAAACAATTATTTAGATAAATTGTAAATTATTTTTGGAATCAGGATGTCAAAATTATCTAATGGTTAATTTATCATACTTTTCTGTGACAGTCGAATTTTTGGGTCAAAAATAAATACCTTTAAAAATATACCGTGTTTAATGACAACATAATGACCTAATAGTGAGGTAATAAAATACTATAAACATTATGTTCGGAAAATATATATTTTACCATTAAAATAATGAGATTTTATAATTTTTTATTTATTTTATAAAGCCTTTGTGCACCCTCTAAGACTTATAAAACATTTTGTCTTTTTAAATTGTCTTCCTTGAGAGTGTGACTCACCTCCACATAATCAAACCTATTATTATAAGAAGTTAGGCCATTTGCATTATAAAATACTATTTTCCACTCCCATTAGGGAAAAACCATGGGTAAAAACCATCAGTAGGTTTGTGTTATTGATTAGTTTAATGTGAGGTGTCCCAAACCTAAATAATAAAGAATTTCCTCTTTTTTCATATATATACCCACCAAAGCGCCCACTTCCTCCCCACTAAAAGCCTTTGGAGTTCGAACAACCCCTGACCTCATCTCTCAATAATCCTCCCAAGATTCCCCAAGAACACAAGAATCTATTCTCAAGCCTCTCCCAAGCCTTTGGGATTACACTTCAAAGTAAGGCAATTCTTATTTTCCGATTTTGTTTAATTTTCATTATGTTGTTATTCCCTATTTTTTTCAATTAAAAATGTTGGGAAATGATTTTTCACCTACCCCATACTGTCTTATTTGTTTTTGGATGATGGTAGACCCCTTTATTTCTCATTAAATCATCACATGAACACATGTTACCATACCAAAATTCCGTGAGAGATTTCTCTCTCCTCCTTTACATCCAAGTAATTCATTTGTATTATGCATCTAAATTCCATCACATTTGTTGAGATATTTATCCATATGACTCCCTTACTGCACATTTAATGTACATATGGTGTTCTAGCCTTTTCTTTCTCATCATCTATTTTCATGAATCCTTATGTCATGCTGTTATTCTGTCAAAATTGCACTGCGTTTTCCCAAGCCAAGATCATTGTTTAGTGAATACCATACCCATTTCTCTATCAAGGGTATTCACCTTTATGAAAATATACCTATTTAATGGTACATTTATGTATTTATTCCACATTACTTAATCATGGATTAACATATGATGTTGATTTATTACGTGTTATATGATCCATGTGGAACACTTTAGAATGAAATGAAATGTTTAAGAATAGTGTGCGCTGATAGCGCTCCAATGCATTGGGTAAACTATTGTAACATGATACGTCATGTGAAATGGGTTTTGACTCATGATAATTCAATTAAAACTAGTTTTTACTTGTTCTTCGTGTGCAATGATGGTTTACTCATGCTTCACGTGCAATGAGCATTGTCTCACGCTAATTCCATGTTAACTATTGTTGGCATATTTCCATGTTATGATTATCATGCTTTATCATGCCTTTATGTTCATATTTCTCTTGTACACATTTAGTATTCCTATTGTCTAACATTAATTGTATTCCTCATTTTATTCCATTTTTTCCCTTACTGGGCTTTATAGCTCACTTGTTTCTTATGCATGTCCTCAGGTTATCCCATCCAATGCTAAGTATTAGGGAATTTGGGGGTAATGTAAATGAATTTTTCAATAAAGATGTTGCGTCTTTTATGTTATAAGATGTTATCTAATGTTACTAAGCCCTAAATACACTATACCTATTTATCTTCTATGTTTAATCAAGTGATGATTTTATGTAATAAGTCAGGTTTTAGTGTGTAATAAAAAGACAGTTTGTTATAAGGTGACTATTATAGGATGGTATTTTGGTTGCTATTGTCTGATATATGGGGGTCATGTATTTTTAATAATGGTGGATAACTGGTTCCCTTCTATTTTTGTGGTAAGGGACAAAAATGACATTACTTAAAAAAGATATAAATAATATAGAGCCATCTTTTGTGAAAATGGAACAAAAAACACATGATTTTTTATTTTAGATAATAAATTGCATAAATATCTTCATTAAAAACAAATATAGAAGTCTTAGTATCATTTTCCCTTACCTCTTAATTGAACTCCCATGTTAAACCCGTTATTATTCTAATCTTCGCAATAAATATTTTTTTACTATTCATTTTCAAAAAAAGAAATTTCAGAAATTAAAAAAAATTTAGATGATGGTTCTAAACATTGAATCCATTTTCAAAATTTTTATTAAAATAAGTTGTGTAATGATATTTTAAATAAATTGTTCAATAATTAATGAAAACCATTCTAGAAAGAAAATTACGTATAGAAATGAATTTATTTTTACTCAATTCCATGTAAAAACTACTAGTATAATGTTTAAAAATATTGAATATATAATATAAAAAATTAATTAAAATAATTTATCAATAGTGATAAATTTTATTTTTTTGGATAAATAATAATTCATGAATAAAAAATATTTTCATAAAATAATCTTCATTTTCAATTGAATGCTTTTATTTTCTTTTATGAAAACTTAATAAGAAATAAATTAATATTATGCATCAATATAAATTTTTATTTATATAATTTTAAATCTTCTGAATTAATTTTTTTAATGATAGAATATATTATTTAAATAAATCATAAATTATTACACAATTATCATAAGAAATTTCAAAATAATATTTAGAATCAATTGTGTTTCCAATGTGAATTTGAAATTATATTTCATATTTATTACACATAATGTATTTAATTTTATATTTTGTAAAAAAAATCATATATTTTTAGTTTTTCATATCTCAATACATCTAATTAATTCATGGATGTATATATGATAATAAATTATCAATTTCATCCTACAAATCCTTCTTCAAATATATTATTGGCCCTATACACACTCTATTCCTAAAACATTTCATTACATGATAATCATGGTGTAACTTTGGACAATTCCTGACCTTATTCCATTATTCCTCGTCTTCCTTCTACACCTGCATAATCCTCTCGTGGATTTATGGTTGAACATTCATCATAGAAAGATTAGATATGTCCCCTTTCCTCATGAATAACAAGGTCCTTCTTATAAAAATCCTTAAGTATTATATCTCATTCAATCATCTTGGTGAAAACAATATCATTGTATTTTGGACTCAGAGAATCAACCTGTTATTTTTTCTTCCCATGGTGGTAATATATTAAGAAATCATAGTCATTAATCTAGTCAAACCATCTCCATTTATTCTTAGTAATCTCTCTGTCTATCTGAATATATTTCAATATTTTATTATCTTTATATATATATATCAAACATTTTACTACACATATAATGAATTCATATTTTTTGGGAAAATTTACTTTTTATAACTTCAAATCCTGAGTCATGTTTCTCATTATTTTACTATTATAATGATAAAGAATTATCACCATATCATTCAACATAGGGAAACATACCAGTCCTTTCATTAATGAATCACTTTATATAACAAAACCTTCTCTATTATAGGGTAGTGTGATCATAGTTTCACTAACTAACCTTCTCTTTAGTTCTAGGAATGATTCATTACATTTATTTGTTTAATGTAACTGGTAACCCTTCTATTTAAAAATTGTTATTGGGATAGATCGCCAATTGAAATATCTCAGAAAGATTTTATAGTTTCCAAAAAACATAAGAGAACTAAAAATCTCAATCATAATGGTTAATTAAAGTCATTTCTCAATGAATTATGTAATTTAAGAATCTACACATATACCAAAAACTAAGAATATATCTCCCAAAAATTAATCTTTATGTATGCAAAATTCAAACTTGCTAAATTTGGGCATGCAACATATCCTTACTCATGGTCCTCTAATAAATCCATGAATAATATTCATCCTTTTCCTTTATATTTAAATATATAATAATTTCATCTAAAAACACGACCATAAACCGATCAAGGAAATATCTATAGACTATATTCATTATATACTTGAAGATAATTGGGGAATTGGTATGTCCAAATGGATTTACTATAAATTTATGCTTATCATACCTCATATGGAAGGTTGTATTAGTTGTATCCAACTTATTGACCCTCAATTAATTACATCCAAAATGCAGTTGAAAATATTTCAAGTATTAAAATCCATATATTTGATCAAATAAGTAATACATATGGGGTAGTGGATACTTATTCCTGAAAGTATTCTTCTCATGGTCTTGATAACTAGTGAAAGAAAATGTAACCCATATTCCCTCTTAACCAAAAGAACTATTTCACCCTATGATGATGCACTCAGAAGTATGAATACATTATCAAGATTATACTAGAGTTGCATCATTAGTTATTTAAACTCAATTTTGGAAATTCTATTTTGAATCTTTAAAAATATATTTATCTGAGGTCTAAATCCTATTAAAAAATAAAATTCAATTTTTTGGGGAAGACTGTGATTGTCTTCAAGAAATACATCAGTTTAATCTTGAAAAAATAGTCATATTTTCAATGTTGATATTATCAGGAGATATTTACGAAAAATATCCCACATGAATGTTATATATCATTATTTTATGTTGTTTCACTGATAGAAAACACCTAGTTGTGTTTCTAAAATATTCATTTGATGGATTTTAGTGTTTATATTATAGATTTGTTTTTAAAAAGTTATCATATGAATCTGGGGTATCAAGTGATCCATTGGAGAGAATTTTTATTTAAATTTCTAGGTAATGGAACTAGTAACATGTTGGAAAGCCACTAGATGGACAGTTGGATTTTTGGTAGATGGTACTTCTTATTTGATCCCTCCAACTAGTTCGTGGATCTTTCCTAAAAATATATATATAAATTTTTGGGGGTTATAGAATCTTTAATTCTCTTCCCAATGTCCATATTAAACACCCAACACCTCTAAAAGAATATGAATGGAAATTGAGGCTATAAATAAATCATAAGTGTTCTCGGAAGCTACTAATTACCTCGTGGGTAATTTTGAGCTTATTTTTCATCATTTTCATCATTCTCTTTCTACATTTTACTCTTGTCTCACTTCCTCGATTATTTTCTTTCAATAATTATTATTTTACGATTGTGAGTGTGATTCATATGTATTTAATAATAAATACCATTATTCTTCTTTTTCATGGGTTCTCACTACTATTGAGTGTGAGGTTTTGGAATCTCACTACCATTGAGTTTTAGGGGGTTGGTACACACTACCATTAAAAGTGTATGTATTGGAATTCTTGATGCCACCACTACAATTAGAATGTTGTAAATGGGATTTCTATTATAACATTTAAATAGATAGGTCATTACTTCTTGTAACTGGGTTTACTGTGTGTGAATGAAATCAAGGGGTAATGAATGAACATGGGTAATTGAGAGATGGAGTCATGGAATTACATATTTGATTGTCTCGAAACTCCATTATCAATGACTTGTTGTATTGTCATTTATTTTTTATTATTTATATGTTTTAACTATTATATTATATTTTATAACCTTAATTTTTTAACATTCATAATTTTTTTAATTTTTTTTCCAACAAAATTATAAATCAATTCACCGCTTATCGTTAAATATTTACCTAGAAATATTATTGATATCAAAACCACCAAATATTTGAAAATATTAACTATTTTCATAGTAAAATAACTTAAAAAGTTTCTCCCCTAAAATATCAATGGTTCCTCCAAGTTGATCTAAATGATTAGAGATCGATACATTAATAGATTTACTATAGTCATTTTAAAACTAGGATGTATAAATTTATTATAAGTATATAATATGTGGTTTGGAAAATAGTTATGCATAGCTATACAACATTTCAAAAAGATGAACAAAAATGGAACGATTATGATATAGTGTCTCATAATCTTAGAACCAAATCCATGAATTCAAAAAAAAATTGGGATATTTCGGAATGAGTTTAATAGATTATTTATGTGTATTATTGGTCATGAAATCTGAAAATTATTATAAGCTACACATGATGGTACCAATAACGTAAATGAAATTAGGCTTGATATGTGTCACCAATATCTTTCAATCATCACTATGTATATTAACAAGTATATCACCAAAATATCTACCCATTTCACTTATATTTTTAATATAATAAATGAGTTAAATGAAATAATTTCCATAAATAATATTGTAATAATATATTTTGGGTCATTCTTAGATCATGGGAATCCAAAGTAACAAAAAATAAAATAAACCAAGGATAAAAAGAATGTCTAGTGTAAGGGCTCATCAATTCACTCATGAACTATGAGATTACAGTGATGAGGAAAATTGAGAATGAATAAAAAAATTAAAGAAGAAGAATGTCATTTCCTTCAAGGAAAACAATAATGACTCTTGTATAAGTGATGGTAATATTTCATATTTTTTCAAAAAGAGGAGAATTTTCATCCAGGATAAAATGCTATTCAATCAGGAAATCAAGGAGAAATGGTAAACTAAAATATAGGTAAGATGATTTGTGATAAAAAAAGATGGGTCACATCAAATAAAAGTTCAAAACCTTCAACAATAAGATATATGAGAAGAAGGATAAATGAATTCTTTCATGGTTTTAACTTGGAGTGCGAGTGATGAATGAGTCACCTCATTAGAATCATTTGATAGAAGAAAAAAAGCGTTTCATGTCCAATATAGAGGTAAATAGAGAGGTATATTCTTCTATATCATATTTATCTTCATGAAAATTAAATTATAATGAAATTTGATATGATATATATTAATCTAAATAAAGATTTTGATAACTAACCATGAAATTCAAATATCATAAAAAAATTCAATCATGTTGTTTTTTAAAACCATAAACATACTAAATAAAATGTAAAACTAAATGAGTAAATTAAAATGTACAAAGATTTTATTTAAAAAAATCATAAATATTGAGGAATAGAATTCAATTTTTATTTTATAAAAAAAATATTAAAATATTATTTAAAAATATCAAAGTAAAAAGGTTTTTTAAAGTATTATCACATTAATGAATAATTCAAAATTAAATATAAATATATTTTTGAATCAAATTCCATGATCACCCAAGGTGATCAGAATATGATTTTGATTTTATATTTCCAATTTCATAGGAAGGATACTAATGGGATTGGTTACTCTAATCAATCATGTTCATATAAAAATATCTAAAATATTATTTTTATAACGGCATCTCTCGCTATAAATTTTTCAACTATTCTAATAAAACATGGCACTTTTTTATGTGTGTGATTTTAAAATTTTTTAATATTGTATATCATAATCTTTTATATTTATTAAAAAAATTATAGGGAACCACTTTAAAAAAAATCTCTGTATTCTGAAAATCACATTAATCAAGCATTAGTGGACCGAACTTTTGGGTACGAAAAGCATTATTTCTATGATGCATCATTGGTTTGTATCAGGAACTTCATGATACTTTATAATTCCAATGTGTTACTCTTTTTATTTGGTGGAACATAATGGACAGAAAATTCATATTAATAACATGCATATGAAATGTGAAAATTTTACCATAAACTATGAGTGGAATCAAAATATCACATCTTTGGTCAAACTAAATCATAAAAACATTCAATGAAATATAGTAAATGATACCATAAGATATCAAACACAATTATTTTTATGATTAAACATAGGAAGTTGGAATATATTTAAACACTCTAATTAAATCATTGAATTTTTTAAAGAGAAGTACCCTTTTTTACTATGAAATAATATATTTGAGAATTAATTACAATTATAAATGAAAAAATTTTATATTAAAAGAACCTTTTAAACATGTAAGGTATGATTTAAAACATTAATATATCATGATGGTGGGTAAATTTTCTCTTTCTATAAAAGTTAAGATAACATTTCTTCAGTATTTTTGTCAGAAAAGTCATAAAGCACCATGTTTTGAAAAATAAATAAGTAGACTGCATTAAGACAATTTTATAAAAAGTAAACAAATATAAAATAAACACTTCAATAATTGATAGGATAATCATAAAATAATTTTGAAACTAGTTTTTTTAAATATTGAAATTGAAGATAAGTATTCCCCAATGGAGACATCAATATATGTAATCTCGATTAATGATGAGATTGTGAATTAAACCCTTACCACATCTTAATTTGAAGAATCATATGGCCGATTAAAGAAATAAAATTAAATGTATATTATAATACCATAATAATCTTAATAATATTAATATAATATATTTATGGGAAATATATTCACCACACAAAAGAAATAAATAATGTATAAAGCATTTGTCCAACAGAAAAAAAAATGAGAAAAAAAATCCATTAATTTTGGTCTGATTTCTTCTATTTGTGTCCAAAAAAATATATAGTGGTTATATACATATTAATATCTTATAAAAAATTATAATAATAATTATTATTTCATATATGATCCAATTATAATATTTATAACCCTCGATTATTAATAATATTTTATTCATTTTACTGATTTGGAATTAATTGTCATGTTTTCTCACGCTGGTTTTGTCTTCAATGTCTTAGTTCTCAGGAATAGAATATATATCAAACATATAAATAAAAATATTAATTATATATATATATTATTTAATCATTATAAACATTTTTATAATCATTCATGAATGGTTAACATGGAATATAAATCACATCATGTTGTGGATACAGTAAGTCATACCTACGCACGAGCGCTGGAATAATTCCCCTAATGGAGAAAGAGTAAGAAATTCGATGGTATATAAATTATTAAAGAATAATTATAATTTCATAATTATCATATATATAAATTATTTTAATTATTATACTTATCCAAGTTAAGTGGTAATAAAAAATAGATAACACCATGATGAGGAGATGGTATGGTGTACGTATGCATGTGCGCTGTTTTCATTTTTTAATAGGGTGGAAAAATAATGTAAAATTGAAATCCAATAATAATAATAACATATAAAAAATATTTTAAAATGGTTTTATTAATTTACCATAGATACAACACTTGAATTGGACGTAGATAAAGAAACGAACTTAAGTGAGTTGGAAAAACAATTACCTCTTCTTTGGTGTCCTTCTATTAGATCACTTATTAAGGGATCAAGTGTTGGAATTTATAGAATACCAGGACCTCCAAAACATGTCTAAATATTTATTTAGGTTAAATGGGTAGGTTTTGGTCAATTTAGAAGAATCAAATTGGAGTGAATAAGTGATGGAGTTGGTTCCCTTTTTTAATTGAGGTGAGGGGAACTTTTGAAAACTCTTGAAATATTATATTAATATAAATTAATGATATATTAAAAATGGATTAGAAGTGATTTATTTTGAATATAAGAAGATTTTGGGATTATATAATCTCAAAAAATAAATTTTAGATATGTTTAGGTCTCATTATTACCCATATCATTATTTTTTAACCAATATTTAACCATTTTAACTCTTATCATGACAACATGTGTTTTTACTCAATAATTATTTATATATTTACTATAGAATTTCAAAAAAAACATAAATGAGTCAATGAAGAAATTTTAACTTTATCCCAATAATTTAGCTTAGTTTTATATTTTTATAAATTTTATTTCATTTAATAAAATATTATTTATTTTAAAATATCTTTACTGTCAATTTTCAAACTATTTATTACATGAATTTTTAAAAAATCCTAAAAAATGATAACATCAAAAAAATATAATATATCTATAATATATCTTAGAAATTTATAAAATTGGTGGCTCACATTAACTGTATCAAATTATATTTATTTTAAAATTTCGGAAACATGTATTTGATATGTCCTTTAATTAAAGAATTATTTTAAGATCATTGTGAAAGCCTTTAATTTATTTATTTATTCAATAAAAATTAATTATTAATCTTCATTAGGAATTAAAAATTATATAATTCACGATATTATTTATATTTAAATTTTTCTTCAGAATAGCCACATATAAAAAATGTAACACTTATTAAAAACACGCATACGATATATTTGACTTTCCTAATAAAAAAATACTATAAAAGGAATAAATTCATATAGGTAGATCTAATAGGCCATAAAATCGCCCAGATGATTATTCATTTCGACAAGACCTAATTTGAAATATAATAGGATAAGTTCCAGTGCAATTTTATAATACATATAATATTATTTCTACCCTTAATTACCTGATTTTCCCTTAACCGTGGTAATAAAAAAAATATTACTTTTACTATTCATATTATCCAAAAAAGAGATATATTTAATAAATCTATACATTATGATTCCAAATATTGAATCCACATTTCAAAATTTAAAACAAAGAATAGGATACAATTAATTTTATATTAATCTCGTTGGTGAGATGAGAAAAGAGGTTTTTAGTGTAAGAATGGTCAAAAGATTGAACTGTTTTTTTGTAAAAATGGTTTGTGAAATTGATACCAATGACCTAAATTATATTAGGAGATAATTTTTTTTTCTAATTATACTTTAAAACCGATACAAAATATAAATTGAAACTAATAATTATTTAGATAGAAAATCAATTTTCAATTAAAATGCAATATTTTTTCACTATTCATCAAAACATGAACCTTGTCAAGAAAAATAAAAGAAATTCCACCAAATTAAATTTTTATATTATGAATTAAAATAATAATTTTATTTTTCCAAATATAATTTATAGAAGTTCCAATTATTGATTTAAAACAAGTGCACCTTCAAAAGGCTAAAAATTGCCTTTAGAAAAATATAGCCTTTTATTCTTAAGATTGGTTTTATTAATATATTTAGTCAATCATACCTATTGGATGAAATTAAAAACATTTGTTTTGAATTTATAACATATATATTTCATTAATTTTCTTCATTAATAGTGATTAATTGAATTTTTTATGATAAAACAACATTGTGGGAAAAATAATATTTAAAAAAAAACACATCATTTGTATAGAATACGTTCTTATTTTCAATTAAAATGAATTAATTTTATAAAAAAGTGTCAAATATTTTATCATGATTTAGTTAATCAAATTAATAATATTGAAAATAATTTTCAGTGTTAAATAGTAATATTTAATATTATATCACGATTATTTTAATTTTGGTGTTTCGTACAACATATACTATCGAAGAAATTGAATTTATTTAAGAGGAGACATAAATTAAACTATTCGGGTGTTATATATAATTATATGGGATAATTAGTATTTAATTAAAACCATATCCAATGTGATATAATACTATGAAATTATTATAAAGTAAATCTGGGGAAATTGTATTGTAATAAAATAATTTCAATTACCAAGGAAATAGAAGGATTGAAAACCCTTATCCCTCTAAGTAGATATATAGAGCTTACTAGAACTAATTAGATCCTTAGAAACACCTTGGGAGGTATTTTTTAGGGATGGGTAAGGGAAACTCATTATGAGTGCATATAGGGTAGAGTGGGATGATAGAAAATTGGTGAGTTTCATTCTTTTCTACGTATAAAAGAGGGGGTTTTCCTATAAACTATAGTTTTGTTAGGAGTTTGAATGCTTGTAATAAATGTGATTCTGAAATAACAACATATGATAGTTAGGATAAAAATTATTATAATCAAATTTATTTAGTAAAAAAAATTACGCATTAGATTACCCACTTTAACACTTATTAATCATGATTAAATAATAATAAGGATTCTTATTCTATCAATAAAAATATAATGTTACTCATATTACCAAATATAAATGTATTGGATTTGAATTTTTTCTCTATTTAACATAATTAAATTTCAAAATGTAATAAATATAAATTTGAAATTAAATAATATAATGTTTATATAATCTATTTTCATAGAAAGATTATTTTTAAATTGTTATGTTCTATGAATCTTATATAACATTATTTATCAATTAAAATGTTTTTATTTATGTTTATATATGTAAACCTACTTATTAGAGTATTTATTTTAAAATGGATCAATTTATTAATACACAATGTTTATAAAATAATTATTCTTTGAGAAATAATCGCTTTACCACGAAAAATAACATTTACCTTTGTAACATTATTTTATACTGACAAAATATATTTTATTTATTAAATAAATTTTAATATTCTGATTAATATTTAAAATTAAATTTTATTTTTTTCAATTTAAATAATAAATAGAAATTTTAATTTTAATATTAGCCCATGTAGTGCATAAAACGTATTTTTAGAAACTGTATATTTTTTATATTAAAATATATTTATAGGTTAGAATTATCATTTATTTTGGTTTTCATGATATAAATTTAATTACTATAAAATAAATAAATTTTTTATTGTATTCTAAATAATATAAATTTAAATTTCTCGAAAATTATATTTACTTAAAAAAAATCCAGTAACATTTTTATTGGAAGGTATTACTTCAGTACTTAAAACATTTCATAGGTTTTATAAATTCAAACTACTTTTTTTAAATATATATATATATTTAATTATGAAATATTTGATCAATTAAGAGGTAATATAAATATCTAGGTCTTGATTATATAAATTTATTGTTATGGTAAAAACATGTTTTTTTTCTTTTCACCAAAAAATCAATTATTTCCTAAAAACAAATATTCACCCTAAGATAATTTTGAAATAATTAAACCAAATATAACATCCATATTATAAAATATAAATTCTTGAAGATAGTAATTTAATTTATAAATATTATCATGAATAAAGGTTCTTTACGAAATGTATTGTGAAATAGTTTTCAAGATGTAGTTTTTACCTACTAGAGTGATTTATCAGGTATTAAAATAACCATAATTTTTTCACCCCCTCTCATAAAAACCAAAAGTAGAAATCATATATATTAATGATCCAAATAATTATGGCTTATCATAGTATATTTCCAATGTGATGGGAAACCAGTTTTCGATTAAGGATGAGTGACATGTGAATAGTTTCGAACAAACAGGACATTCAAATAACAAAACACATATAATGACGAGAACATGGTATTTTATACATAAATATGACGTCAATTTTGTTGAATATTCCATAAATTTTACTAAATACATTATTTGTAACTTTAAAAATTTAACATCTACGGATACTAGAAATATATTCATATCATTTCATGAAATATATTAAATATCTACAACAATGTTCTTCTCACATAGTACACTTCTTGTAAAAACCCTACATAAAACCATTCTTCACATCCTAGGGGAAAACATAAGAAAGGGTACACTCAAATTCTTAGTAAGTGTAAACATTTTAATTATCATTCCATGATCATAAATGATGGTAATATAACCATAATTATTTGATAACATGATCATATTATATATAAGTCATACCAAGTCATTTAATATATTTAATCCTAAATAAAGACATAAATCACTGTCACAACAAGATAAATAAGTCATAAGAGTGTGGAATCATAAATAATAATTCATAATCAATATGATATTATTATAAGTATAATACTTATGTTTATAGAAGACACATACACTTATAAAATAATTTCCTTAGACAATGATCACTGCCAATACTGTCATTGTGCATTGGTTTTACTTTAAATTTAATTATATCCTAAGTCAAGGTTCACTTACATGACTATCACATTGAAAATAATCCCTTAATAAACATGTTTCGCACTATATTTGTATTCATAATATCTCATGAGATATCATTTTTTACCTAATTCATTGGTGGCATTTAATAAACCCACGAAACAAAAATTTAAAACCATATTAATGTGTGTTCCACGAGATCCTAATACATTAATTATTTCATCATACTATAACTGATGGAAAAGTAAATAGTTCCATAAATATTTCATCATCACACAATCATAATCCATATAGAAAAAAACATTGATGGTACCTGTACATCATATACCCACTGAATAAAAAAAACATCATATTATGTTAACATAGATGAAAAATACATTCAAAAGTGTATTTAGAAAATTATAATGGGGGAAAGAATTATTTTCCATCAGTATCCCTGAAATTGAAAATATTAATAATATTGAAAAAAAATCATTGAAAATAATCATCATACCAATAAAAATTATTGATTGTGATAAAATATGTGCATGAAGTAAGTGTTAAAAAAAGATTCCATTCACAACATTAGAAAAAAAATTATAAAAGTACTTCATTTAGAAAACAACTTGAGATTTAATAAAATAAAATTAATAGAATGTAATATATGGTTGAAAATTGTATTTTAAAATATTTTTTTCAATGAATAGAACATTATTCATTTTCATTCATGGGAATAGACTAAGAAGAAAATATTTTTTCCTCTAGGAGGAAATAAATTCAAAATTTCATAAAAACATTTTCTCATTTGTTTAATGTAAAAAAATATGGGATAAAAATTACTATTCATTCAAACCCAAAATAATATTTTAATAAAATTTAATTTTACTAATATATAAGTATCATATAATTTATAATAATGTAAATTTAATATAGAAAATATCGAAAAGAAATTATATTGTCTCATAAATCCTTTATAGCCTTGGTAATCCTTAAATCTAAATAAAATAAAACATAGAACATTAGGTTGAGTTCTAAATCTTAATAATTTTAATTCAAATCATCATAATATAACTTTTGGGTTACTATATTCCCCACAAAAAATAAACAAGTAGTGAATATGTACCGTGTCTCTTAAATATGAAAGTGAGAATATAAACCCTTACCTAAAGTCCCATCTTCCTTAAAAAAATTAAAATATCTTTTGTAATAAATATATATTTATTATAAATCAATTATAGAAACATATTTTGGTAAAAAAATTATACAATTTTTCTTTAATTTATAATTTCTATATATCTTTTATTAATAATTTCTTCAATAAAATAAATATTCTAGTTAAAACTTGTCTATTTTCAATGTAGGTTTAGATTTGATGGAACCGTTACATAAACCGTCACCAGGTTTTCATCAAATACATAATAATAATACTTAAATAAATTTATTATTTATTATTTATATACACTTTTATAACAATTCATATAATATGGGGATAAAAAATTAGATTCATTAATTCATTGAGATGGAAACCTGTATATACACATTAATGATGTTTTAAATTTTTGATAAATATGATTAAATTAAGGAAAATAATATTTTACGACCATAGAATAAATTTTTTTAAAAAATATTGCATATTATATGAAAATATATTTTAATTATCATTCATGTAAATAGGAATTTAAAAATTAATCGCATCACTTAGTGGATGTGGTAGAGAACATGTGTGCACATTCAAAGTTATCATTTTCAAATATATGGGAAGGGGATATAAAATCGTTTTCACATAATCATTATAATATCTCAGTATATTTATGATATTGGATTCATTATGTTATTATGGATACAATATATTTATATAAATTAGAAGAAGAAATAATCTTTTAAATAGTGTGGTAAAGTGGTTTCTTCTTCATTGAGAGACATCATTTTTATTATACATTAAGACTTACTAGTATGGTATTCGGGTTTGAATTGGAACAAAATAATGAAGGTGACTATTATAGGAAGTTATTTTTTGTTTCTATTGTCTGATATTGGTGGGGTCATGTATTTTTAATAAGGGAGGATAATAGGTTTCCTTCTATTTGTGTGGGACAGGAAACACATGAAATTACGTAAAAGATATAAATAATATAGGGTCATTTTTTATAATAATGGAAAAAAACACATGATTCTAAATTTTGGATAATAAATTTTCTAAATATCTTCATTAAAAACTATTAGATATGTTTTAGCATAACTTTCCCTTATCTCTTAATTTATCTCCCACGTTAAACCCTTTATTATTATAATCGATGCAATAAATATTTTTTCCATTACTATTCATTAAGTAAAAAAATAAATTTATCAAATTAAAAAATTATTAGATGATTGTTCTTAAAATTTAACCCAATTTATAAAATCATATTCCTATAAGTGGGGTATTGTTATTTTAAATTAATTGTGCAAAGAGCAGTGAAAACCAATCCAGAAAAATGATTTTTTAGGTATAGAGATGAATTTATTTATACTCAATTCCAATTAAAAACTACTAGTATATTGTTAAAAAAATTATTTAATATATAAAATAAAAATTATTTAAAATAATTCATCAACAGTGATAATTTTAATTTTTTAGGATAAAAACAAATTGCATGCATAAAGGATATTTTCATAAAACAATATTTGTTTACCTTTGACTAGTTTTATTTTATTTTATAAATACTTAATAACATTTATATTAATTTTATATATCAATATAAATTTTTATTTATGTAATTATAATATTGTGTATTAATTTTTTATTGATAGAATATATTATTTAAATAATTCATATATTATTAAACAATGCTCGTAAAAAAATTCAAAAAAATTATTTAGTATCAATAGTGTTTCTTATATGAATTTGAAATTATATTTCATATATATTACACATAAAGTATTTAATTTTATATTTTATAAACAAAATTATATATTTTTAGTTTTTCATATCTCTATACATCTAATTACTTTATGGATGTATATATAATAATAAATTATCAGTTTCATTCAACAGCTCCTTCAAATATATTATTGTCCCTATACACACTCTATTCCTAAAACATTTCATTACATGATATTAATGGTATATCTTAGGACCATTCCTCACCTTATTCCATAGTTCCACATCTTCCTTCTACAGTTCCATAACCCCCACACATATGTATGGTTGAACATTCATCAGAGAAAGATAAGATATGTCCCCTTTCCTCATGAATAACAAGATCCTTCTTATAAAAATCAATAAGTATTAGATCTTGTTCAATCATCTTGGTGAAAAAACTATCATGGTATTTTGGACTCAAAGAATCAACCACATTGTTTTTCATCCCATGGAAGTAATATATTGATAATTCATAATCATTAATCAAGTCAAACCATCTCCATTAGTGCATATTAATCTCTCTCTCTCTGAATATATTTCATGATTATATCATTATTATATATATATCAAACATTTTACCACATAGATTATGATTCCATATTTTTAGAGAAAATTTACTTTTTCTAACATCAAATGAGAAGATAATTGTATCATTATTTTACAATTATAATGTTGATAAATTATCACCATATCATTTAATATGGGGAAACATATTAGTCCTTTCTTTAATGAATCACTATATATAACAAAACCTTCTCTACTATAAGGTATTGTGATAATAGTTTTACTAACCAACCTTCTCTTTAGTTCCAGGAACGTTTCATTACATTTATTTGTTTAATGTAACTTATACCCTTTCTAAGTAAACTTGGTTATTGGGATAGATCGCCATTATATATATCCTAGAATGATTTTATAGTTTCGAAAAAACATAAGAGAACTAAAAATTGTCATCCTAATGGTTAGTCGAGGACATTTCTCAAGAACTTCAATATTTAACAAATCTACTAATATACCATGATGTGAGATTATATTACCCAACTATGAATATTTATTTATCCAGATTTCACAATAGCTAAATTTGGGCACAAAGAAATCCTTGAATAATATTCAACCTTTTCCTTTGTATTTGAATATATAATAATATCATCTAAAAAGATGACCATAAACTGATAAAGGTAATCTTTATAGACTATAATCATTATATACATGATGACAATATGAGAATTGGTATGTCCAAATGGATTTAGTATAAATATATACCGATCATACCTCATATAGAAAGTTGTATTATATTTATCCACCTTCTTGAGCATCAATTAATGATATCCAAAATGTATTGTAATTTTTTCATGTATTAAGATCCATATATTTGATCAAACAAGTCATCCATATGGGGTAGTGGATACTTATTCCTGAAACTATTCTTGTCATGTTCTTGATAATTAGTGAAAGAAAACATAACCCATCATCCATCATAACAAAAATAACAATTTCACCCAATGATGATGCACTCCGATTAATGAATACATTATCAAGATTATACAAGAGTTTCTTCATCAATTAATTAAACGAAATTTGGGAAATTCTATGTTGATTCATTAAAAATATATTTATCTAGGGTCTAAATAATATTGAAAAATAAAATTCAATTTATATGGTAAGACTGTTAATGTCTTCAATAAATACATCAATATAATCATGAAAAAATTGTCATATTTTCAATGTTGAGATTCTCCCCAGGTATTTGAGAATAATAACCCACACAAATGTTATATATCATTATTTAGTGTTGTTTCGGTGATCAGAATCAACTAATTGGGTTTCTAACTTTTTTTGTTTGATGGATTTCAGTGTTTATATTGTAGGATTTGTTTTTTAAAATTTATCATATGAATCTGAGGGATCTATAGGTCAATATGAGGGATTTTTTTATGTATATATATAGGTTATAGAACTAGTAACATGGTGGAAATCCACTAGATGGATATTTCGATTACTAGTAGATAGTTTATCTTATTTGATCCCTCTAACTAGCCATTGGCTCTTTTCCGAATATATATATATATATATATACCTTTTCGGTGGTTCTAGAATCATTAATTCTCCTCTAAATGTCCATATTAAACACCCAACACCTCTAAAATAATAATAAAGTAAATGAAGGATATAAATACATCCAAAGTGTAATTGGAAGGTAATAATTACCTTTAGGGTAATTTTGAGCTTATTTTTCTTCATTTTTATCATTCCCTTTCTATAGTGTACTATTGTCTCACTTCCTCGATTATTTTCTTTCAACAATTATTATTTGATGATTGTGGGAGTGAATAATAAGTATTTCATAAGAAATCACCTTATTTTCCCTTTTCCGGGGTTCTCACTACTATTGAGTGTGAGGTTTTGGGTTTTCACAACCATTGAGTGTGAGGGGGTCGGTACACTTTACCATTAAAAGAGTAGGTATTGGGATTATAGATGCCACCACAAAAATTATAATGTTGTAAATGGGTTTTCTTTAATAACCTTTAAATATATAGTTTATTACTTCTTGTAACTAGTTTTACTTTATGTCAATGAAATCAAGGGGTAATGACAGAACATAGGGAATTGAGAGTTGGAGTCATATAATTATATATTTGATTGTCTCCAAACCTCATTATCAAAGTCTTATTGCACATTGTATTATTTTATATTATTTCTATGATTTAACTCTTATATTATAGTGTATCACCTAATTTTTTTAACATTAATAATTTATTTTAATTTCTTGTCAAAAAACATTATAATCAATTCACTACTTATCTTTAAATATTTACCTGTAAAATTTATTGATATCAGAACCACCCAGGGTTTAAAAATAATAACTATCTTCAATGAAAAATAACTTAAAAATTGTCTCTCCCCCATTTATCAATGGTTCCTCCAAGGTAAATGAAATGGATAGAGATCAAAACATTAATCAAATTCACTATAGTCATTTTAAAAATAAGATGTATAAATTTATTATAAGTATAGAATATCTGGTTTGGAAAATAGTAAGGCATTTTTATACCACCATTCAAAATTATGAAGAGAAATAGAATGATTATGATATAGTTTCTCGTAATCTTATATCTGAATCTGTGAATTCAACAAATTGTGGATTATATGGGAATGAGTTTAATAGAGTATCTATGAGTAAGATTAATCATTAAATCTGAAAATTATTATCATTTACACATGATGGTACCAATAATGTAAAAAACATAGGATTGATATGTATCACCAATATTTTCCAAACATCAATATGTATATTAAAATGTATATCACCAAAATTGTTACCCAGTTCACTTATATTTTTAATGTAATAAATTATTTATATGAAATACTTCCAAGAAATAATCCTGTGAACAAAATCTTTTGGGTCGTTCTTCGATCTTGTGAATATGATGTAAGAAAAAATAAAACAAACAAAGGATAAAAAGAATATTCTAGTTTAAAGACTCATCAGGTCACTGATGAACTATGATATTACAGTGAGGAGAAAAATTGAGAATGAATAAGAACATTTATGAAGAATAATACCATTTCCTTCAAGGAAAACAATGACCACTCTTGTAAAAGTGATGGTAAAATTTCATATTTTTTCAAATGGGGTAGAATGTTCATCAATGAGAAAATGGTATTCAAGAAAGATATAAAGGGAAATTGCTAAACTAAAATATTGTAAAGATGATTTTTGATAAAGATATGGGTCACATCAAATTAGAGTTCTAAAAAATCAAAAGGTAGATAAAGGAGAAGAAGGATAGATGAATTCATTCATGGTTTTAACATGGAGTGCTTGTGATGACTAAGTCACCTCTTCAGAATCATTTTATAGAAGGAGAAAGTGTTTTATGTTCAATATAGAGGTAAATAGAGATGTATATTATTCCATATCTTGATTATGTTCATGAAATTTAAATTATGATGATATTTTATATTATATAGATTAATTAAAATAAGGTTTTTCATAACATACCATGAAATTCAAATATTATAAGTATAAATACAATCATGTTGTTTTTTAAAACTATAATCATACTAAAGAAAATGTAAAACTAAATGTTTAAAATAAAATGTATAAGGATTTTATTTAAAAAACGATGAAGATCAAGGAATATAAATCAATTTTTATTTTATTAAAATATAAGATTAAAGTATTATGTATAAAATATCAAAGTAAAAAGGTTTTTTAAAGGATTGGCCCATTAATGAATATTTCAAAACTAAAAATAAATATATTTTTGAATCACATTCCATGATCACCCATAGTGAGTAGATTTTGATTTTGATTTTATATTTCTAATAGCACATGAAGGATACTTACAGGCTTGGTTACTCTAAACTATCATGTTCCTCTAAAAATAAAAAAAATTCTATTTTTATAATGTCATCTCTGACTTTAAATTTTTCAACTATTCTTATAAAACTGATCACTTTATTTATTAGTGTGATTTTTAAAATTCCTAATATGGTATATCTTAATATTCTTTATTTATTCAATTTTTTATAGAAAACCACATTCAAAATATATTTGTATTTTGGAAATCACTTTTATCTAGAAAAAGTGGACCAAAAGTTTTGGTATCAAAAGCATTATTTCCTTCATTATTTTCTAGAAACATATGTCTCAAATACAAAGGAGATACATGGTATATGGATTTTAGGTGATAAGCGTATGTGTCTAGTGATTACACAAAATTTTACAAAGTTGTGATACTTGATGGAGGGAATTATACTTTTAGGGACACCATAAGGAGTATGAAAATTGGTATAGGTATCATCATATTTTCCCACTCCACTTTGATTGAGGATGTTTTATATGTTATTCATTTAAAATAGAATATTATTATAATTAGTCAATTGTTTGATAGTGGATTAATAATAAATTAAAAATAATTTTTTTAATATTTTTGATTATAATGGAAATATATTATTTTTCACCTCTAGATTTCAAAATGTTTATCTTAAATATCTTTAATCCCTAAAAATATATAATGATAAATGTTTGGTGGAAAGAGGTATTTATTCGTGCATATAGTTTGAATTATTTAGTTATTTTATCATGCACTATCTTGTGAAATATAACTAAGATCATCTAGTACGAAACATACCCAAATTTAATTTTTAAAATGATATTGTGTGTGAGCCTTTCCAACATAATAATTAACAAAATTACTCTTTTAAATCTAAAAAAAGTGGTTACTTATATGTTTATGGAACTGGTAATCATTGATCCTTTTAAACCAAAATTGGTGGAAATTATAAGATCTAAATTGTACACCTTTGTAATTATTGATGATAATACATGATTAAACTATGTTTATTTATTAACTCATAAAATTTAGTAAGATAGATTCTTAATTGCATATACCAATAATATTGAAAATGAAAAAATTTATATGATCACATATACTTAAAATGATCAATAGTGGGAATTTTAAATTAAGTATTTTAATGTTTTTGTCTCATAAGGTTTTCATCATTCATTTTCCACTGCCTGAACACCTCAACAAAATGGTTTGTTAGAAGATAGAATTTCACATTTCTAGAAATTCCATGAAAACTCATTAATGAATTTAATCTCCATGGATATTTTTTGATCCACAGTAGTATGTAATATATGAAATATCATTAACTATGTACACATATGATCTATTTTATAAATACATTTTATGATCTCTATAATGTAAAATTTTATAAGATTGGTTATTTTAAGGTTTTTGGTTTGAAATTTTTAATTCTTAACAGAAAATATAATCTTGGTAAATTTGGCACTAAATTAGATGAAGGTATCTTTCCTGGGTATTCTTTCTCAAGTAATGATTTTCAGGGTTTTAATAAAATGACCAAGACCATTTAAAGTAAATTAATATCAAATATGATAATAATTTCCCAATCCTCATCCAAAAATTGGTGGTGTTTAGGTAGACCTAGATAATTTCACCTTAAAGGACCTTACACCTCAAAAATAAATTGATGTTGAAAAAAAAACCAAGAGCTTTAGAAAAGGTATCAATCAATACTAAGGGCCAAACTCCTAAAACTTTTATGAGTCATTTGTAATATAGTACAAATACATAGAGATCCATTTTAAATAATATATAACGTTACACTTTTGTGCTGCACCAAGAGCTACAAAATCATGTTGATTCTATTAATGATGATAATTGGATTATTTCCATGCAAGTGGAATTAAATAAATTAACCCAGAAAATGTTTGGACTCTTATGGAAAGGAGCAATGATCATCCCATTATTGGAACCAAAATGGTATTTAGATATAAATTAGAAATTAAATGTACCATTGTCCATAATAAGTCATGAATCGTTACGAATGAATTTTAGATAGTGGAAGCAATTGATTATGGGTATACCTTTCTCCTCATCACTAATTTATAATCCATTAGAATAATTTTTACATTCACCTCTATTGACACTCCCTTTTTTCACATGGATGAAAAGGAGGAAAATAGAAATACATTAGGATAAGTAAAGAAAGGAAATAAAGAAGTACAAGGGTCAAAAAAATTCTCAAAAGGTAATTTTCCCAGGTACCCTAAAGCACCATCATCTCCTAGGGTACTTGCGCGATCATCCTAAATTATTGGATTATTCATGAAACATAAGAGAGTTAACACTCTATCCCTAGGTCCAATATTTTCTAATAAAGGTTACCATGGGTTCTTCATTTGTGCTGAGGAAATTTCATGAAGGCATCATAAAGCTCCGCTCACATTATTACTTAAATAATTTCTTACTAAATCTTCTAGGTAGATTTATAAAACCAAAATAAGAGTAAATTAATGTGGGATATTGAAAATATATTCTGCCCATGGATAAAATTAACAACACATGTGAAAGTTACTCACTCACCTCATGATTGAAAACCCTAGTGTAAGGCCTTTTTTAATACTAAGGGAACTTTTAGATCAATTTATGGGAGTAACAATGGATATTATTGAAAGCTTTTGCAAGGCCTCTCCTATGTGTAGTTTCCCAAATTGAATGTCACCCAAGACACCACCAGCTCACATAGACATACCTACACATAACACCCCATGTATGAGCCTCCCAGTACCATGCATACCTATGCGGATCACCCCCTACACAAGACTCCCTCACCCAGAATACATATGAAAATCACCCCTATGTGTGTCACCCTTGGTTCACCCAAAACATTAGACTATGAGAGCCACTCATTAGGCCATCTCCAAATCCTTCCATGGAAAGTCCTCTTTTCCTTTGGCCGCTTTTTCTGAGAGGGACCAACTTGAAACCTCCATTAATGCCTTAGGACATGCACAGACATAGTGAATGGCACACCAGCTTGTCCCCTAGTTGGGTGAGTACTCATATGGTCAAAGGTTTCCCACACTTTTCTAGTTGGTTATTTAGGGGACTCATGGTTTATATGATTGTGTATCCCTATGATCATGAGGACCCCTACCCTAGGGAGATTTTCATTGAGATCTCGGTCTCAAATATTAGGGATTAGACCATGTCATCCCATTCTCATTTCTGAGACCTGGACCATCTGATACCAATTTGGAAGGGTTATGATTACACTTTCTTTTCCATTCAACAAGGAATGTGATCTTCCTCCCCCACTACAGAACTAATTTTAGGTTATTCCTCCTACAGTAATCCATTAGCCTTTCCAAAATGAAGTTCCAATATTTCTCCTCTTTGTCTCCTGTCACCGCCGAGGGTGCTTCTCCCTTCCCTATTCAGTCTACATACTCTTGACCCATTCTACGGTTTAGTGAGGAGAGGAATACATTGTTCCCTTGGCCTCTTACACTATATCACTAGACTCTTATATCAGTGAAATAGGGGGAAGTGGAGGTGGCAAAAATCAATTGTCCATCACAATCACGCAGTTATTCATCTCCATGTGCACCTGTGGACAAAAACAAATTTTTTCTATTATCTTTGATTGTTTTATTCCTATTGTTCCTCACACTAAGGATGACTCAAATAGGCTTAGTTGTTAATTCTTATCATGAAATCTGCATGATCCATACTATCTATTGAACTATGAGAACTCTCATCCCAACTATAATAAGGGTACATGGGACACCCAACTATTCCCCGAGCATAATGGGTATCCTCCAAGAGTATAACACCAAATCAAAATAATCCACTCTGAGAATCCTCCCCTTAAGTAGGCCCAAATGTAAACCTCCATGCCACAATAATTCAATAAATCCCCCGTGGTCCCTTCATAAGGCATCCCCTTCTATATTAAGCCCTAATTTAATCCTCTCAAAGGGCTATACCACCTTATGATACAAACCTTTGAGGGAATCCATAGGCACCGATACCCAGCAACAACCTATGTGGTCTTTCATTCCCATCTGAATGGGATGCATATGATGCATCCATGAGGTCCAAAACCAATACATCAAACCAAATCGATTCTCTTTGGGACATATTCCTAGTAGGGCCTAATTCATCGTGGAAATCACTAATTGTTCCATGTTTTCTGAAGTACCTCAACATAAGTCCCACACCAAACATTGACTAGGAACCTCTTTCCTAGACATCCTTTCCATAAGATGTTAAATTGTATGGATATGTCCTTATCACATGACCTTAAAAGTATTGATTTGTCTCATTAAGAGACATTGAACTATGTGGGTTATTATACCTCTCTTGAGGATACAAAATAAAATCCATTGATGGGTTCGATCCCAACATCAAAACAACTCTAATATCCAAAGATGATGATAAACTTCATAGTTTCACACTGTGTGGGTAGAAAACCAGCATTATCATAATGACCAATGAATCTCTAAGAAGTTCACAAGAGTATACCATTGATGGAAAACCTCAAATACATACAGATATCCCATTAATGATGAATCCTAAATACATATAGATGATTCTAAATTCCATACAAGCTAATAATTTATTTTTAATTATAGGGTGACCCACATAATACTTGGGAATAAATACAGGATTCATGAAAATATATTAAATCTATAAGAGAGTCTTGGAGTAGGATATAATCCCCCCCAGAGACACAAGGGTGTGATGAGCTGGACCTCTCATCCTCTCAAACAATTTGATTTCTTAAAAATTGTCAGTCAAATTTCCCGACGAGCACCTACCTTTGAAAAGAAAGTACCTCTTGAATATAGAATATTTTGATGTTTTTGGTTCCATGAACAAACCCATTAGAAACTTGTCTAAAATTTTGGTTCTTAGCACAAACACACTTCAAAGGGAAACATAAAACGGTGAACTTGATGTGAAGGGTTAACCAATATAATGGTGTCACCCATCTGTTAGTCCCATTTCATGTGATAGTGGATGGTTAGACGAGATAATCAATCACACACATGTTAATTCAAATGAGATACTTCTTTGATGTGGTTTTTTTGTTTTTCATCTATCTAGAACATTTTATCACATAAATCCCTTCAATCCAATGACGTCCTTCCATATTTCACTGACGCATGCTATGATTACTGCTCAGGTTATGTCTTCTTCAATGAAGAGGACACCATCATTAATATAGCATTGTCAAATATGGATCGCAAACTCACTGGTCCATGAGTACCATCAGAATAGTACTATCCCAACCTAGAGGATGACCAAAGGGACCTTCATCTTACAAATCCGCATCGATCTTCTGGTCATGAATGACCAGTGGCCCTGCTGCAAATCATTTTTTTCATATTTTCAGAAGCCGGTTTAAGGGGTTGCCGGTACCCATTACACCATTTCACCAAATCCTTTTAACCACCTCTCCACATCCAGATGAAATACCAATTTCAAATTTCAAAATCAAATCCACCGCCAGACTCCTCGAGTTTCGAACCAGCGTCATCTTCACGCGCCCACAATCGCTTCAAACCTGCCAACGAATCCCGCGACAGCGCTGACATGCCTCGCGCTGCGCACCGCACGTCAATCCCTCACTGCACAACAGCCCGCACGCAAAACGAAATCCACGCGACGACTCGATCACCATCGAGGTACACCATCTCCCGTCGTCGTCTTCAGCAGTAACCATCATCGTCGTCCCCGGCGAGCTTCACCGAATCAAAAAATCCCCGTTGGAGAAACATCCCAACACCAGCACATCAACGTCTTCACCCAAACCACCAGGAGAGCAGAGAAAAGGCCTAAAACCTACACCCCCCATCTCGCAAAAAGGAATCAATCGCAAAAGTTCCGCGATATACAGCAAAACCTCCACTCCAGCAACCAACACGAACAACAAAAACAAGAGAGATAAAGAGAAATTTGACCAAAAACTAAATCAAGCCGCTCCAGAAATAGCACCACAGCATCACCCTGACTCAGAATCACCCGCCGCCACCCAAACAACTGACCGCATCAGACACAACAAGACCCCAACGAATTCAGAGGAAAAGAGGAAGAACCCACAAACTGACGACAAACGAGTGCGACCCCCAACACTGAAAAAGCTCACCATAGGGAAACTGCAAGAAGCCAAGAACAACACCAGGAGCGCTCCGTAGAGTATGCCGTCGACGTAGACCGGTCTTACACCCGCAGATCTGAACCAGCAACCACTGAATCCCAAAGAGAAACCTTTACAGCAAAAGGGAAGACCACAAACCCTCCAGACGCAATGACCGCGGAGAGCCTCCACAAACCCACCGAACGCAGGGGGAAACGACGTGTATTCCGCAGTGATGGAGCGGCGACGGCGAGAGGAAAAAGACCTAGGTCGGGAGCCCCTTACGGGCGCATCCTTCAAAAATTCAATGACCAGTGGCCCTGAAACATATGGCATTGACTATCATCTTCAACCATTTCGGGAGCTTATCCACAAAATTTGAAAAGCAGTCCCTCCTATATATCCACGATTTGGATCAAAATGCCACATTAAACCTCATCTAGAAGCAATAGGTGTTCTTATCAAGGGCTCCTTCAAACAATCTACATCACCAATGTTGTTTAGTATTGATCACTCAACATGATTATGGATCTATCCTCATCAAATTGTCCCAGTTCATCCTAACCTGGGCATGCAAAATGGCCCACCATTGGTAGTTACCGGTCACCTGGGATCACGTCCACAAACCTATCCCCTTTGGAGAGTCCAACCAACTCAATTTGGTTTATGATATCAAATGGTAACAAACACCCATGAACCATTATTTACCCTTCCATCAAACTTGCATAGAGGAATTTCAAATGGCCTTCCAACTAAATAAATTGGCATACCATAAGTAGGAACATACACCGATCTACACCCACCAAGCCTACCAGAAGACTCATATGAAAACATTCAAAGAATCCAACCAATCACATTTTAAGAAATGATGTGAGTATGAATACACACCTACTTCTATTCACCAAGCCTATCAGCAGGCTCATCTAGAAGCACTCATACAATTTATTTAAAGAATCCAAATGAAAATCAGGGGAATACTCAACTCTGTACCCACACATGAGTTCTATCAGTATCCACTGACATGAAAGGATGGGAAAGATGATGGTAAATACACCCACATTAAACTTGATAGGGGTTTATACCCCCATTACAGTCACTAATGATAGCATCACATCTAGGAGACGGTGAAAGGGAAGATGAAAATCTTTTCCCAAAGGCTAAAAACATTCCAGGACATCAAAAAATAATGACATTAGTGCATGGGGTAAATACGCAAAGCTCTATCCCCAGTAGTGGTGTGGACAATTAGCATGTCACCACAGATAAGATACATGCCTCTTCTCCCATCCAGGAGATCCATGTGGAAAATTACACAATAATATATGGAAAAGTATATTTCTAACAGACACCACTCCAAAAAGTGTTATTCAACCTATCTCAATGGCCACTCCAAGGAAGTCACAGACAACAACTGATGAAAACCACTTCTCGGAGAAGGTATCACTAATAATTAATAAGAATCCATCCAAGAGGAATCCTCATAAAACAGGATTGTAAAGTAAATATTTGATCTATGATCCTTCCCTACTTAATTTTGGAGTTTTTGAATCCCTCAAATTCTTTTTTATAGAATCTCATGATCTTACTCTCCCATTATCAAAATCTGGGAATAATAGCAGTAATTCTGAAGCTTTTCCTCAAACACTTCTCCATGAAGGCTTGCTTTATGAACAAAATGTAATCGATCTCTTGAGTCCATCTCCTGATGAGATCCATGACATACCTCTAGGTGGCTAGAAGATCAAGGAGAAAGAGGGTATTTTCCTTCCTGTATTCCACTATGGTGTTCATCCCCATAATGTAATATTCTACAAAAGTTCTCTATTCAGTAGTGTTTCACATTATCAAAAAATTTCCCCAATTGTAAATATAGTGATGATAAATACCTCATATCATGATGCACTTGAAAAAATAAGTACATTCGTGTCATATTCCTTTCCACTGGCAGGTGAAATCATTTCTCAACCTGATGATAGCCAAAAGTGATGGTCAATCTTTGACACTCATCTTGTTCTCCTACTTTACAAAAAAATAGAGTAAATCCCTACTAAACCCATGGATTGTGATAAAAATATTTGGAATAATCCACTCTTATTCAACCATATATAAGAAACATTGGGAAAATATGAAGAATACATGATAAAAGAGAAGAAACAATTGGATGAATATGATATACCATTTAGGTTCTGGCTTTTATCCTTCTATCAATAAATAATTCCATATGAATTATTGAATGATTTTGTGTACTATATCTTCCTCAATATATATGGAAAAATATTCTTCACATTGAAGAAAAATTATTATTGTATGAAGAGTATCACAGTCATGTCAAGGTAATATATGGGTTCCAAAACCCAATTGACTTAGAAACTCTCATAGATTCACAAAACCAAAAGATAAAAAATAAAAGGAACCATTCACCAATCTTTTATTTAAGCATTAATGAGGTTTTGAAAGCTGATCATAAATTCCCCATTTGGTTTTAATATAATAGGATGGGGTGTTCATGGATCATTACATTTCACCATGCTCCTTAATTAGAAAATCCCACCTAATGGTTTTAGCATGAAATTTTATAGCTTTAGGCTATCTTGAACATATGGAATCTATTCAAGGTCAATTACTTAATGAACAAAAATTGGCATTCTATGACTCTCGTCGATTTCATGCTAGAATAGTGCAGGCTATTGAGAGTGTTTTTCTTTATTAATAATAAAATATCAAAAAGCCTCCATCTTAGAGGATTTAAACTATTATAGATCGCAGATGTCAGAAATACCACAAAAATATTTTTAAATGATTGATCTCTTTCTATAATGAATGATGCACCCATCCCATTTTCAGACATAACTACATAAAATCATAAGGGATTCCACAACGATATCGACCACAACTGTTCTAGAGAAACCCTAGCCCACATGGATGGGAAATTTTCTAACCTGACTCTCAAGGTTAGGAATCCATACTTGGATGGTTGTGAAAGAATAAAGATAATAGCCCCAATCCTTAGGGCGTGGGGAATTTCCACCTCTGAAGTCCCCTCCACAAATGGAATAAGTCTTCTCTCGATTAGGGAAAATATCGAAAATTAGATCCTCATAGTACATTTCATCTCATGATCTAGCACCACCATTGGATGTTCATTAATGAACTATGTAAAGATTCCATTTTGATTACTATCCATAAAGAAGATCTAAAATAATCAATGATGGTGACGATAAGGCCTCATGGGGGACTTAGAAGAATACATCCTCTCAAAGAGATTGTTAGAAAGCCAATAATGAATTTTTCATCAATGAATTTAATCAAGGGCATCTTCATATATTCTATAGAATAAGAGGTTAATATAGGAGATTCAAAATAAGAAGTTATAATTAATGATCTAGTCTACACCGAAACAAATGAATGAGGTGTGCGTACCAGGAATATGAGGCTTTCCATAAATTTGGGCACTCACTTAAATAATCCACCTTTACCAACTCGAAATAAAGAAAAAGTTAAGGGTGAAATCTTGTCTCACCTTCATTTGAGAATGGATATACCCCATTCACTAGAGGATAATTATATTAGAAACTGGAAGGAATGAAATAATTCCAGAAATTAAATGCAGAATTACTCTAAGGTATTATTCCTATTATACATGTTCTATAATAAGATCAACATCACTCACTTCCAACTGGAACTCCTCAACAAAGTGAATTTTCAATTGATACTGAAGCAAATATAGAACATCCTCTCAAAATATGATCCCAACCACCAATATATGTGGATCCAGTAGTATCATTTTGATAATTTCATTTATTGGGTGTGTAATATGAGAATGGTAAGGTACATCCTTACATTCCTGGCCTAATGGGTTTCCCATGATAGATAATAGCAGCACAACCACCAATGGACCTACCTATCATTCTACCTATTCAGCATCCACCCACCACACCTATTTTCCCAGACATATGAACACTATTGAGTCACAAATGGCTTGATTAGAATCCATGGAGAAATGATGTGTTCTAATATAGTCAGAATAAAAGCCCTTCCCTAATCGGTAGATCTCAATCTTGCTCTGTCAATATTTCAGAATCCTGAATTTCTAATCATCAAGTCTTATGGAGACATAGAGAATCACATGATGAATTTCATCTTGTTTTGTTATTTAATGATGGGTACCCCTAAAAATATGAAGTGGTGAAACTCAGGTGCTTTGTGAAATCATTATAGGGACCGGCCTCTATGTGGTATACATGTTTGCATGCTCAGTCAATCACTGGGTCCAAAGACATATTTCATAACTTTCTCTTCTAGTTCAGCTTGAATATGAATGAATACAATAGTCTTTGACCATACGAACAATATTTTGTGGGAGAATTAAAGAGTCTCATATTTCATCTCTCGGTAGAAATTATTGACAAACTCCTTTAACCTACCACTCCCTTAAGAAGAGTTCTTTCCATCAATATAGTGAATCTTCATTAATATTTAGTAACACCAATAATCCTTATCAAACACAAAAAAGGGTTTATAGACCATGGGTCAATTTCTCAAAAGGTGGAAGACTCCATCACATAGACCACTTAAAAGGCCTTAATGATTCCATCACCTAAGGGAAGGAGAAATGGGAAAGAAAAAACTACTACATTTATACTCATGAAATTCCCTATGCCAACTCCATCCCCAAATCTCATCTTATACCATGTAGCTCCACCTCCTGAGTGTTAGTAAAAATTCTCTCCCAGCCAGGATGATCAGAGGAGTCATAAGAAAAAATAGTTTGATGAGATGAAAAACAATGTATATTCTTTTCGAAATTACCATGTCACCGGATACTTCTTTTTGACATTAAAAAACAACATAGTCATGTTTCCAAACCCAAGAATCCCCACAAATAATGTGATGAGGATCGCCCAAATTATTTAACCTTTAATAAAATTATAGGACACCATATTCAAGATTTTGTTTCTTCAAACACCTCTTTTAAAATATGGTGGACTCTAGGAATGTGAAGCTGAAAATTTCACATGATCAGGTTGCATATATTTATACTGCTAGTCCAGAAGAGTAAAAAGAATGGAAAGATGATAAGAGTAAGAGTGAATATAAGTCTGAATACTGTATGGTAAGGAAAAAATAAAATAAACATATGTTATTCTCTAAACACAATTGATGAAACCAACTACGTCGTCATCCTCTTCTTCTACAGTTTAGCTAACTTCATCAGAAGCTCAGCCCTATGCTGGAAAGTCATAAAAAAAGAGACTTTATCTGGATAGTAAGACGAAAACATAAGAAGACGAGCCTACATCAAATACAAATATTTTCTTACCTTCAGCATAAATCATACCTATAGTTTCGAAAGTACAATCACCACCCCACTAGATGGTAAGACAAGAGTCGACATATGATACATAATCCTTATCAGAAGAAGATTTGATATTTGGTAGCATTATTTTTATTCACATAAAGGATTCCTCCACAAGTGATGATTCATATTATGAACATGAATCCACAAAATTTGATTGGGGAACTATGAGAAGGGGTTGTCATAGTTGATTATAAATGGGAATACGCAGTTGTTCCTGGATTCAATACATTAACGACCCCCCTACTCGAACCGTATATGTGGCCAATACTCGTGGGACATCCCTTCAGAAATCTCAAAAGGAAAAGATGATTTCTCACACACAAGATTGTGTTTTACTTGACACAGTCATATTGGAATATTAATTAGAGGTTATACCACCACCCTAAAAGCCTCGGCGGGTAGGCACGATCTGAAATAATCCACCAATAGAGGGAGAACCTTCAACATCTATTCCAAGGGACAATCCATCTATATCAAGAATTTTAGCTCCCAAAGAACCTATGAAATCACCCTCCCATGTTTAGTGGTAAAAAACTGTGAATCAAATGTATGATGTTTCGAAGAAAAAATCCCATGTACCAGTTATTCTTCAAATCCTATATGCTTTAATTTTATAAAAAGATCTCTAGGAAGCACTCATTGAGGCCTTTTTAATCCGAGAAGAGTTTAAAGTTGTGGTTGTTGCTGCTGAAGTATATCATTCAGATAATGATCCTACAAAATGCAAGGTGGTTATCTCTTTAAATGACCCGAATGAGGATTCCTTCATATAAGGACACATTAGGCCCTTGTATATACCCAAAAGGATAAATGACATAGTTATCTGATAATCCTTGATTGACAATGTCTTAAGATCCAACCTCATTTTGGCTCAGACACATCACCAACTTGTTATCATTGAATCTCACATGTATCACTTCTCTGTAATGTTATTAGGTTATGATAACAATGACAAATATCCTATTAGAGAAATTACCCATAGAACTATGTTCATGGATCTCGTGTCTAACTCTGAATTCATGGTTTTTCAGTAGGATACAACCTTCAATGTCCTTATGCGAAGTCCTTGGCTACATAATCATATTGATATTATATCATTATACCACTAATGCCTCAAATACTATATCAATGGTAAATTTGGTAAATTTAATAGTGATAATGTTGCATTAAAATTATATGAGTCATTGTACATTGACAAAGGATTATACTAAAATGGTGCAAAATTTTCCATGGCTGATGATGTCATATGAATCAATGCCCTAAATGGCCTAAAGATTATCTGATCTCACCCAATCAAGAAGCTCAGTTTAGATTATTTTATTTAAATCAATGAATTTTAAGGGGTGGATCCAAATTCAAGAATACATTCATCAAATTCTGTAATTTCCGTCATGACAACTAAAACCCACACCACCGGTGAAGTTACCAAATCTCTAAGAAGTGATTAATTCCTGAATGAATATGTCTTTATTCCATCCACCGAGCTTCAACGAATACCTATTTCATTATCAAGGATGGAAGAAGTAGTCATTTAATTTGGAGAAGACATATTTTCCCATTATAAATCCCACTTCTTCCCTGCACAGCTACAAAAAGGAATATCCCCATTGACTACGCTATAATGGATTACTTCATCTTTTGAATTTCTAGATAACAACTCTTCCCATAACTCTGATATTCTTACATAATCACCTCCTTCCCATGGAGAGGAAAAAGATGTAAAATGTGAGGAAGAGGAAGAAGATGATGAAATCTGGGATGCCCCTCCATTAATTCTAGAAGGCTCACCACCATTGTGGATTAACTCTAGATGATTAATATGGGTATAAGTGATGAACTAAGAACCTCTTTGAGTAGTGTATCTAGGACTAATAAGGAACAATGAATATATACATTCTTCCTCAATCAGTATCAGGAAATTTTTTCCTTGAATTACATAGGGATTAAAGGCCTTGACCATGTGGTGTCCACCCATATCTTAGTTTTACTCAAAGATCAACATGGATACAAACGAGCATCCCAACAGACACACTCGACTCACACCTCCAAAATTGAGGGTGACTTGGATAAGCTCATCATGGAAAACTTCATCAGAGAGGTACAATATCCAGAATTTATAGACCAAATTGTCCCTGTCAAGATGAAAAATGGTCAAATCAGAGTCTTTATTGACTTCAAGGATCTCAATTGGAATAGTCCAAAATATTAAATCCCTGATCCAATTATAGAACTCCTAATTAGAGAAATAGTTAGCTATCAATCCCTCTCATTCATTATTGGTTACTCTGGGTATAACCAAATTCGGATAGCCCTTGAAGATGAAGAATCAACATACTTCATATCCCCCCATGTATTATTCTTCTTTCTAGTAATTCTCTTTTCATAAATAATGTTGGTTCCACATACCATCATGTCATGAACCACATCTGCAACCCCTTCTTAGTGATGTTTTTTGAATGCAACATTAATGATATAGGTTCCACGTCTTGATTATTTCATGACAAAATGGATGACCGAGAGACCATCTAAAACAATCTAGGACAACAAAACATGAATTTGAATCCCCTAAAATGTTCTTTTGAGGTTTCCTCGGGGACATTTCTTAGATTCCTTGTATATAATTGTAGAATTGAAGTTGATCTTGAGAAAAATATGTTATACTTAACATGTCACCTCCACAAAACCTGAATGAGTTTATATGAATTCACGGAATTTTAGAATATAAATTATGCTTAATAGAGAGTCTTTTAGGCATGTTTTTTCCCTTCACAAAACTAATGAAGATCACAGTCATATATCAGTGGAATAATGACTGTCATGATAAATTTGATAGTCTCAATACATACCTCTTGAGACTATTGATGTTGATGCTGACTGTAGAGATAAAACCACTCATTAATTATGTAATGTCCTTGGAACGATCATTGGGTTCCTTCTATGAGTAATAGAATAATTATAGAAATGAAAAAATCCTTTGTTATCTCAATAAAACCATTCTTGATGATGAGACTCGCTATTCAGATATTGATCATATATATTGGGAATTAATCTTATCCATTCAGATAAAAATACACATCCTATAGCACCATGACGTCTAATTTCTCTCCAGCAATAACTTTCTGAAATTTATCCTCATCCATTGTATGCTAAAAAGATATTTGGCATGATGGGTAGTTATTCTGTAGTAGTTCGATTTAAAATCAATGCCTCCTAAATAAGTGAATGGTTAGGCCTTGTCATATTTCCTTGATGATCACCCATCAGAATATGAGATGTTATTAAATAATGAACTTCTTGAAGAAGAAGTATTTTATATTGAAGGAAACCCCCAAAAATGGGAAATGTACTTTAACTGTGTGTTCTAAATCCCAAACATGAAGAGAATGGATGACCCTACAATCAATAATGTGGGGTTTGGTATTGTGATTACCTAGACACAGAAGGCATAATTACCGTACACCTTCTTGTTATCATAAGGTTATACAAAAAATGAGATAGAATATCATGACCTCTTTGTTGGATTAGAATTAGTTCTTCAAGTTTCGGTAAATGACATGGAGGTGAAAGGTACCTCATAATTGGTAATCAAATAGATCAATGAGGATTATGCCATTATAAAAGAATAGATAATCCCCCTTATTGACTGTGTACAAGGTTTGATGGTAGAGTTCCCTTCAGAACAAATGTTGACTCAAATCCCATGATCACAAAATTCTTAAGAAGATTCATTAGAAAAAGAAGATAAAACACAACCATATCGATACAGGGATAAAACATTCATCAGTATTTCCTAAAGCTGAATAGTCTCACCTTTTCTTTAAATTAGAATAGAAGATATTAATGAAATCATTATTGTCCCTAAATTTTATGGTCCCAGCACTGGGTTCATGACTGCCATCATGGATTACCTTCAAAATAGAGTACTCTGACTAGATATAGCCAGGAAAGAATAAATCTGACTGGTAAAAACTAACTTCACCCTCAATGATGTCCCAAATCACCATAAATTCCACTAAAATGAGGCTTTTATGGATTCCTTCACAAGTTTATCAATGGAGTAGAGACCGTAGTTGTTATAGATGATGTACAAAATAGGGTTTTTAGTTCCCATTATTATGGATACAAGTTTTCCCACCAAATCCAAATACTCAGATAATTTTATCCATATATGATGAAGGATTACATAGAATACACCAATAAACATATTTAATGTCAAGTTCATTCAAACTTCATCCATAATCCCCCAGATTTACTGTATGTAGATAAATATTCATGGCAATTTTCTTTATGGGGATGGATTTTTTTGGGCCATACCCTCTAGATATGGTGAATAAGTTCAAGTAAATACCTAATACGATAGATTTCTTCTCCATGTGGGATAAAGAAAATACCACTCAAAAAATATGGGTCCAAAATCAGTCTTATATTTGTAAAATATAATATCATTAACAATTTTTGTGTCCCTCATAAAATGATGTTGGACAATGGGACAAATTTCTATTTTTCTGTGGTGGAAAATATGATTCCAGAATACGGTATCAAATCCAACCATTCATCCGGCTATCATGCAGTATCTTATGGATATAGGCATTCAACAAGACTATTACAAACATACTCCATAAGATGGTGGATAAATATAAAAGTTCTTAAATTGAAAATCTATTACATTTGTAATGGTTTTTCCAGACTATGACTCACACTTCCACCATGGTGACCCCATACTAATTAGTATATAGAAGAGAAGTAGTTAATCCCATTGAGGTTTTGTTTCCATCAGTCTTTGTTTCCATGTGTGATTATATATTCAAAGATGAGATATTATAAAAATGGCTAGATGATTTGTAGTGGATAGTTAAAATTAGATTTCATACCTTGCACCACTTTTAAGTCTACCAAAATTGTATGTTGTGATATTTTAACAAGAAGGCCCCCCTTTACAACTTTTTCTAGGATAATTGGTATTGTTCCTCAAAACAATAAATCTTCCAGGAAATATGCCTCCAAATCCTAAACCAATATAGGATGGACCTTTCTCCATACACAAGTTCTATTTTAATAAATATTATTCCATAATATTAATGGATAGATATAACATTACAAGTCTTAAAAATTCATGTTCCCTAAATAAATACTTCACATAATCACACAAAATTTTTTCCCAACTGGAGGATGTTAAACTATGTGTTCTTTCTTGGCCTCACACCCTTGAAAGGTAAAACCTAACAACTATGTCCCACGATGTGAAACTATATGGCATCATAATCCTTATCACAAGATGATAAACTGCACGACATGATGTCCTATTCATATGACATGGAACTAAAAATCACCATTCTTACTCACCACAAGACATTAAACAATATGGTAATCATATCCCTCAGTTGACGTTAAGACCACCGCCCCCACCAAATACAATGATATGAAACTATTTTTGGTCCCTCCAATGTGAAAAATCTCCCATGATTAAGCCCCAATTACATCATTTCCAATCCATAATGGAATTTGGGCCTCCTTTTAGGACTAATCCCCAGCATTATAATATCTGTAACACATGATAGTAAACTGAAAGGCAAACATCCTCATCACATGACATTAAATTGCATTATCGATTAAATAACCTTATGTAGCTTGATTATTGCTCTGATAGGATACCTAGTGACACTATTATTTTCATACTCTTGAATAGTCAGGAAAAAAACAATATATGTCACTCTTTTTTGTTTATAAAAACCATATCTACATAGAGAACCAATACAAAACATTCAGTTTTATTATCATTTAAAATATAAGTGTGGAGATGCCAGGAATGCATGTTTTGGGCCCATCCATCAGTGTAGAAAATGTTAAATCCCATTTCCCTATGTCAAAGCATGATTGGTCTAGTGAATAAAATTTTCAAGAACTACAAGTTTCATAATTCTTGAATCATAACAATATGTAGTGATACCCATATCTTTGATCTAGGTTCTAGCCACAAAAAAAATACCCCACTCCATTTTTTATGGATTAGAACTACACATGTATCCTTTTTATGAACTATGCATGGCTTGATTCTTTCTTCAACAAGATACAAACTTATATCAGTTCTCCAATCTCAGGTCCAACTGCAATTAAACCACACAATCACTTTTACTCTAAATCAAAATCCATATTATTTTATTTTCAAAAACACACTTTTTTGGTTTAGTGGTAACCATAAAATTCCATAAAAACAAAATCGTAAAATGAAATTATAGAATTAAAAATTATATTTCAAAATCATAAACATCCAAAATGTCAGAATCAAATTTTAAAGAACATCGATCAATGCACCACATAAATGCCTCATGCCATAATACTTGAACCACAGAACCATGATCCATTATTATTGACACTAAATCACAGTCTTCAAATAAATAAAATATATCATAATAAAATGTTCACATCATAGTCATCCATATAGCCTATCATCGACATTCACTGGCAGGATCACTGATGGAAACAGATAAACCCAAAAATGAACACCCCAAAAGTATTATAAACTGTAAACATCAACGTTGGTCAATGGAAAACACAAAATTATAAAACAAAGAAATATCATTAAGAAATAGCTAGAAGAAAATCTAGTAGGGGCTCCTAGAATTTCGTTTGCTACTTGAATAGATCATCCCAAATCATCATTAAGAACCATAAAACTTGAATGAATCATACGGGAGCATTGAACCGTGAATCAAGGGTACAGTTGAGAAAAAAATACACAACATCGATCATCACTTTGCAGGAAAGACCAAACTAAAAATAAAACTATATACACTGGAAAAAGCAATAAAAAAGATGCACCATACACAAAGATAAAAAACACCATCAAATTGTTAGCATTGAGGATGAAAATAAAAATATCATGAAACGAAAATAGAATAAATTTTATAAAAAGAGGAAGATATAAATAAAGTACTAGGAAATGACCCATGACCTAAAACCAATAGCACAACCCAAACCACCATGAAGAGCACCTAACAGGACTAAAAATGAAGTCTATCAAGGAATATATAATCAACAGAGCATCCATGGTTAGTGGTAAAAGGCTATAAAACAAGAGGCACAAGCCATGGGAAGAAAATAATGTCAAGGAGAAACCCCAATAGAATAGATAAGGGAATGTAAATAGGGATGTCAGTGGAAGGTACACTCACCGATGAAGAAGTACTCTAAACACTAGGTTTCCAAAAGGGAGAATTACAACTAAAATAACGATCTTGATAAGGATCCAAAAACCAATACATAATGGAATAGGAATCCATTGAAACAATATAAGAATGAAATGGAATATTGAAGGAGCCATGATAGGTCTAGGGGAGGAAACCATAGGGATTGGTATAGAGCACTCAAGGGAGCCCTACAGGAGCGAATGGAGCCGTAGAAAATGACACCAGGTTTTGTAAGCCCCTATATTACTTATGTACAAATTAAATGCTTCATAGGGAATCCTTTTTTCATACCATGTGTGGCCTGATGATTTCTTAAACAATAGATGTAGTGACACTCGGTTCATATACCACGGCCCAGCCACAACATTATCCCTTTTTCACATCAGTTCATTTTCTTCTTTACTGCATGGCGTTAAATTTCATGGGATCTCAAGAACAACATAAGGATAGATTCTCATCATGATGACATACATAGAAATGCATGGATCAAATCTCTTGTCCTAGACACCATAGAATCTAAATTCTCCTATATTTCAATTGGTTTTCCCCTTAAATGTAGATGAAACCTTTACCATTGATTGTTTCTTACACTGAGCCCAGCTCACATGGTCTTAGGAGTTTGGTAAAGGAGTAACCAACATGGTTAAGGAATATCAATTCACAATAGAGATATATTGGTCCTAGATGCCAGACCCTAAAAATCACACCATATATCATCATTTCATGACTATAAACTACATGATTCCATCATTAACTACATGTGGATTGATTCTCCTCACATTGTGATATGTAGTGATTCCCAAGCATTAAACCATTGTCCTAGGAACATGGTATTGAAAAATTCCACCAATTTTACATAAAAATAATTTTCTATGCTGGAGATCTTATTTTAGGTCCCCTCTTAAATTTCCTTCTATGAAAATGAAGATTTCTACGATCTACATATGATTTAGATCTATGTGGTGGACCCCAAACTAAGGGAAAATATCAGTAAATATGCTTCCTTTGTGCTTAAACATATCCCTTCTACATGTCCTACTCATAATTTGTAACACTTTAAGATCTTCAAAATCATTCATCTGCTCCTAGTTATTGAATGTTTGATACTTGAGGAATCCATTCCTCGACTATGTTGTAACACGCCACATTTGGATTTGTATATGTTTCCCACAAAATCCTCCTTTTATCCAAATTATACCACTATTTTTCCATATATTATGCTCCCCAGTCATACTTCCATGAAACAACCCTCAAAATGGGTTTATAAAATAGCTTTAACATTTTCCATGGTATAATACTCTTCTACCCTCATTAGAATTGATTAATATATATTGAAATGTATGATTCGAATAGTCTTTGGTCCTCGCTCAAATTTTTTCCTTTACACTTTCTCCTAATCATATAAACCACAAGATAGTGGTTTATGATATCTTCCTTCATGTCTGATGTATGTTAGAATGAGATTGGTCAGAAAGTCCCTAAATCCTTATCATTTCTTTTGTCCCAGTAATATGACCTAAAAATATAGGCACCTCGTTCACTGCATAGACTCAAACCTGTATAGGAAACCTCTTTTCCATTGTTGGAAAATATTTAATTGAAATACTCCTTCCCTATTTAAGTAATATCCTCCCATTAACCAAACATTGTGCCACATGAAATCTGAATCCCTACAACTATTCAATAGCTTTTAGCAATAGAATATCATAATTCATGAATTCTTCTTTACCTGACTATGATTTAACACACCCTAGTAGGTTGTTCATATGTTTCTCACAAATTTCAGGTCATTTCATACAATGGATTCCACTATTGTGTATGTAATATGATCCCTAGTCATACATTCCTATAATAGCCCCACAAAAATTGGTTGATCAATCAGGGGTAACTTCATCCTTAGGAGAGACCTCCTATAACATCATAATCCCTTTCCTATATCACGTTTCAAATACGAAAATCACTAAATCATAGCTTATGAATTTACACTCCCACACCTGAATATGGTATCACATTTCTGGATAGATTACCAATAATGGGGGAAACATAAACCTTTTGGTCAAAGCTAAAGAAATTAATTTTATCCCCCCAAATTTCCTCATTGTACGGATTAAAACTGCATAGAAAAAAGTTCATACTACACATCCTCAAACATCATTTCATAACATTCTCATTGTAATACATTAAACTACACAGTTGATTTTCTGGCCACAGTACATTAAAGAACATGATAGTTTCACCACTGTTTGAAAGGGGACTTCCCCTTAACATATACCATCTAATAAAATACACCCACATTCGCTTGAGTTATGATCACATAGAGGAAGTTTCCCATTCAAGCCCATTTAAAATAAATATATTCCTCTCACCCACATACTATTTCCTTTGGAAAAAACTATCTATCATGGTCTGGAGAAATATAAATCATCAAAAACTCTCTTCAACCATCAACTATAGAGTGTAGGAATTATTGAAAAAATAGTTTATTCACTATTATGTAATATACCCCAGTTGTATTTTCATCAGTTTCCCGTAAATTTCAGCTTCTTTCAGCCAAAGGATTCCTTTATTAAACTATGGCATAACACACCCTAGCTGACTCTACATAATGTAGCTGACAGAATGGGTTTGTGAACTAATAGAAACTTCTCCCTAGTATATAACTCCTCAATTCTTGAATATAATTTTTTAGATTCGGGAACCATTAAATCTTGGATCCAGATCTCTCATCAAGTATAAATTTTCAGAACATTCTTATCCAAAAAAGATTATTTGGGCCATCATATCAAAACTTATTGTCAATGTTTTTTGACCAAAAAACAGTATCCTTATTAGTCTCACATGTATGAATTTAAACTACCTGAAAAAAAAAGATACATAGCACTCCCCTGGTTGAAAACTCACAGGTTAAACTCTAAAAAAAGTCAAGTATTTTCTTTCTTGACATTCAGTGTATATTTATTAGGAAAGATATTGATCGATAAAAATATAAAAGGTAAAAAACATGATAGGCCCAAAGCATTAAAAGGGTATTCCAAGAAAAATACAAACCTATCCTGTTAAGTATCCTTTAAATCGATATTAGTAAAAAATTAGGTCGATGACATAAAAAGATAAAAGGATTGTTGGTTTTTCTATACAACCCTAGTAACAGTCGAGCTATGATTGCTTCGCCCCATGTTTTACCTAAAATTGGATGATTTTTCTATCCTGTCAAGGTAGTTATGAAAATGTGGTAAAAGACATATTGATATGAAAATCAAATTTAATTCTACATTATTGTCACAAGTTTAAAATAGGTACGAATACCTAGATTAGTAGGAAAAAATCTTATCATTTTTTGGAGAAAAAAATATGAGGAGCATCCACAAGTTTTAGTATTTACCTCCAAATTACTAGACTATCAATATAACACATTATTTGATGAATTTACTCCTAAACCCCATTGTCCTCTAATTGAATCACTTACAACCAAATGGATTTAGTCTCCTTTTCCTAGAAAAATTTCCTCTATTTCAGCCACAATGGATGTTTCCCTTTTATTTTGGCTTTTTATGATGATTTGTGGATTTTTATGAGCTCCCCTTGAGAAGTATCCAATTCCTACAAAGTCATGAAACATTAATGGTTTTCTTATTAATATATTTCTTATATTCCTATGTCCTATTGGTATAGTCTTCCTCCACCAAGGATAATTCATTCTCGAGATCATCAGCATTGATGAAAAGTTTCACCTTTATTAGGTCATGTTGAAGATCATGCTCTCTCTCTTATTTGTGAATGATCTCATTCTCATCAATATAAATCTTGTTGTAGTAAAATATTCCATATCACGACATTCCAAACAGTAATTAATGTCATTAGATTTGCAAATGAAATTCCTCTATTGTCATCTCAAAGATTATTTTCCATAAATCATGCTAGGACCCATGATGTGTAATGCGGAGATCATTATGCCACTCGGGATCTGAAACATAATCTCTTTCAGCGGGAGAAATATTCTTAATTATCAATTCAATTATTGAAGCACCACTCCCAATACTCTCTTGATCAATAACATCTTCTTGTTTAGGTACTGAATGCATTGCAATAGAAGCTTCACCCTCATACCCAATAACAGAAGTTTATGGCACTAAATAATCAAAAAGAATCATTGTTATAATCGAAAAGGTTAACTAATAAATGAAATTTGGATTCACTATAATCTGGTGGAATTCCCCCTGTAATGGGTTAGTAGATAAGGAATATTTCTACCTAGCATCCTCGACATCGATAGTTTGAACTAGAACCTCTTGATGATGGGCACTATCATGGTTCTTTTAGGTTTTCCATACGAGTCTTAGGATGACTCCCTATTATAAGGTCTTCATTAGATTTACCCACCCCCTAATAGTGGGATTGAGATTGAATTAACCTTATTCATTAAGTTCTATCATTGAAACATTATACACGGATGGAGCTATGAATTCTAATAAGTCATGATTAGAGAATCGGGCATAAAAACAATGATTGCTCCAAAAATAAATACACATTTCCATTCAACTCCCTATTAAGTTCCTAAAATTCTTATAAAGTATTAGGAAGATTAATATGTTACAATATTATTTCAATAGTCATGCCAATATTTCTCATGGAATCCGTTAACATCCTAAGACCAATGGTAATATCACCCATGGATATGATTAGGATATTTATATCAATAAATAGAAAATCATCATACTCTGAAAAAATGAGACCAAGAACATCCTCCTTGGTGATGGTCATAGAGGCATCATCAATCTTCATATCTCCCTCTGGTGCATGGGATGATCATGATATAAAATAATGGAATATTCATAAATTTTATTTATAATACTTTATGATGAAACTGTGATAATACTGGAATCCTCCTCCCTCTCCATGATGGCATGAATTGTTATAGGTTCATATAGCATATCCTTGACCCATAAAATTTATCATATTGAGGAAATTGGATATCTAATATTGATTAGCTATTGTTCTAGGGCACCATAATCTATTCATTGAGTCGTTATAGCAAAAAACATGAGGGAGGAGAGAGATTGAGAGTCTGTGATTAGGAAAATTGTTAGAGATGTGTGCTAGATAAAGAAGTGTTTAATTGTACTGTGATGACTTACCACTACTAACAAGATGTATAGCCAAACATTTCACCCTTTTCTTTTCCTTATTTTTAAACTTTTTCAATGAAGGTGGTTTGGAATAAAAATCCTCATACATAGGTATTAAAATAGGAAATATAGTTTCCCCCACCATCTCAGCCTACATTGTTCGCCCGCCTAGATATTACTCTCCCAGTCTAGGACACGATTCATTAGACACTACTGGGGTCCTTGTAGGGCCATATTTTGGTGAAAAACCTTAGTTGATTTCCTATAGCCCACTAAAAGTCAAAATGAAATTCCCCTCAGCAATAGTGTTATGTTCCATATAAAATAAATGAGGGTAAAATATGAGAAAAGGAGGGATTACATCTTTTGGACTGATATAATCAAACCATTCCTTATAAGATGAGAAGTCAATCAGTTCAACAGTGCCCCATATCCTCATATCCTCCACCAATCTTGTAGTAACGATCTGACTATCAGTTTCACAAATGATCATATCTATCTTTTAGATATAAATCCTCACCTCATCAGTATTGTCCTCAAAGTGAAGATCAGATGTGGATCTAGCGTCTTTTATCTCCATAATATGAACACCAACACAAATGAGTTTCCATATAATTTCTACATCTAATGAAATTTCCTTCCAATGTTGTTCTTTCTCTGGTCAGACGAATTTTGAGTCCATCCTTGGTTGTCGTGAATATTACACAATAACATTAGATTCCATAATATTATTGACCCTCTTTGTCTAAGATGAAGGTTGATAAAATGTAACATGGGTCTATTCTTGGTGGTGATTACTAGACTGTATGGGTGCAATCTCTGTTGGTGTATCCATTTTGACTCTAACTAGTGGACCAAACCTTGCACTAGGTCCTTTGGGTGAACTAGGGACCTAGTTATTACTTCCATCTGATGAGGTTAAAGCCTCTTCTGGAAGAGGAGAAACATATTCTATTGTTGTAGAATAATTTCTACCTCATTTTCCATGATTTTATGATGGTCCAGCCCTGATTCAAGGAATTGTTTTAGCCAAAACTCCATTGGGGTATGATGAAATCTGTTCCTCAACATACCAGAAAGTCAATACACTAGTGGTATCAACTATAGTTAGATTAATTACCTCTTTATTTCACTCTAGATATTTAAGAATCCATAGCTTCTGTGCTACCATCGGATTATTTTCTGATCAATCCCATAGTAGATAAGATACAATTATTTTTTGTACACACTTGAATTATCATTCTAACATATATAGAGAATAAACCTTTTGTATAACCTCCCTATTGATACGAGTTTCTAGAACACTATCTCTAAAGTATATTATATATAAACTAATATCATTACTGGACTTCCCATATTTTGTAAATATCCTAGTATTTGGGCTACAATATGGGAAGATGTTGAACACTGTGAACATGATCATCCTCAATAGGACCAATCTAGGCCTCTGAGACAGAGGCAGAATACTAGAAACAGCAAGAACATATGGTCTAAATAGGGTCCCTATAATCTCAACCCTGCTTAACAAGACATTGGATCTATAGTGATCCAAAATCCATCCCCATAATAACTGGATCAGACCTACAATTTTGAACAGGGCCTTTCCCATGTGAATATGTCGTAATCTTCAATAGATCTTCATCGGGATGGAGATTACCAACCCCACAATATTCTTCTCAACCAGCTTCACTTCCCTGACATATTTTCTCTTCCTTAGGCCAAAATTTGAATTATAAACAAGAAATAGATTGGTTCTTAGTCACATTGCTAAAAATCCCCAAATCCATTTCTTCGTATGAATGTTGGATTTGGTCTTATACTCCCATTTTCTGTACTCCCCCTTTTCCAAAGTCTTCTAGAATGTATCAATATCACTCATAATTTCTATCTTGGGACACCCAGTTGGGAATTTACAAGATGTAATTTTGTCTTATAGCTTTAGGAAGGCACTCATACACACCTCATCATAAATATTCACCTTCTAGCAATGTATTCCTTTGTAATACCCTTCACTGTTTTCAACATCTCACACACCATAGGTGGAGTCCTTTCAACACTATCCCACCTCACCTTTAGGGGCTTAACTCATTATACATATCTCCAAGGATCAGAGCCCTTGAGGTATTGAGGACATGCTATAAGCTTTTACCAAATTATCCTACAAAAAGTAAGAATAGTTTTTCTATGGACACCACCATCTTAACAAATTAGGAATAAATTTAGATATCTTATTTAGGTATGTTTTCCCTTCCCATATAGCCTCATAAATTTGGATGCCTTGAAGCACCTTATTGAACTCTACACAAGTTTGGCATACCCAGTACACCCACATCCACTTTAGAATAATAACCCCTATAGGGAAGAAGTCATACTATTTACTCCAACCCTTTGACTGATTATTTTTGGAATCATTGAAATGGATGAAATTTCATCTTAAATTTGGGTGTGCGACTTTGGATCCAGAGAACACTGGCTATGGTGCATGATATAAGCTATGGATGATTTCCTTGGGTTAATATATGTACCCATGATGAAAGTGTTGCCATTAGAGAAATTTATTTATTCTTGAAAACAAGAAATAGGAGTATAATTCATTATATCCAGTATTAGGACCTGCCTTATGTGACCATGTCCATTAAATGATATATAATTACTTTCTGAGAAGTCATGGTGATATTTCTACAGATATTCCCCCATATCATGTAATGTTGTATTGTGAGCATCATTGTAATCGTGGCCTACAACCTTCACCATTTAATCATGGTGATTTCTATAATTTTGTAATGAAAACTCTTTTATTTTGAGTGTTCATGGAACCTAAAAATAATCATCATGTTATTTATAATTGATAAGTCTCCCTTTCAAAATTAAAATGCAGAAATCTAAAACATTTTCCAAAGAAATAAACTCACACGGGTGCCTCACGTAATTACTTCGAGCATGTTCCTCGCTTAGAAGAATTACCCATGGACCCTAAATAGAGCACTCTCTTGGGATAATGTGTTTCATTGACTCATATATAACATGTATTCGTGAATGATGCTTTCTGTGAAAGATCTTTAGTTAATGGTTTGTATAAGAGACTAGCACAGAAGTACATGAATGTACAGAGTTGTGAGAGATGACCATTAAAATAAATATCCTATTTATATACATGTGATTCCACTTCCATGGCCTGCATACACCCCTCCATGTGGAAGACCTAAGAAGAATACTAGTATGGATTCCATATGTGGATTACCAATGAGGTTCATCCACCCTTGTCATCCCTCAACCTCATGATCATACCATCTTCTTTTGATCAGATTAAATCCTGTGGGGGAGGGAGTTTTTTGAAACATTTTTTTCATATGAATGTAATGGATGAATATAAAAATAACTTATGTAGAAGATAAGAAGAGAAATCAATAAGGCAAAGGGTTAGAAAATCTGCTGAAGGTAATTTTCCTAGGTAGACCAATGCACCATCATTTCTCAGGGTACCTGCGAGATCATACAGCATGATAGGCCTACCTGATTGCCCTATGTGTCACACCTTATTTAGATAAACCATTCACACAAGGTCCTATATTATCTTATAAATAGAACCATGGGGTATTCATTTGTATGGAAAAAAATTTCATGAAGTCCTTCTGAATATTTCCACTCCCTAGTCCTTTGTTAAGTCCCACTAAAATCTTCTAGGTATCTTTCATAAACCTGAATAAGAGGGAATTAAAGTGGGGATAGTGAAACTATAGTCCTATCAGGTTTTAAAATTAAAAACACATATCCTAGGTACCTGATCACCGCATGATTAATGAACACTAGTGTGATGAATTCCTTCTTAATAAGGGACCTACATTATCCTTTTTCAGGAATACTTATGGTGACTCTTGAAGGATTGAGAAAGGTCTCACCCATGTGTAGATTCCCAAGTGGTTCATCACCCAGGGAAAAACTATCCTTCCCAATCCTACCTATATAGACCAACCAATATTATAGCCTCCCTCACTAAGAAATACTAATGGTAATCACACCCTGCACAAGCCTCCATCAGCTCGGAATACCTTGGTGGAGATCCCCTATACGAGCCTCCCTTGGTTCACCATATGCTTCAGCCTATGGGATCCACTCATTTGGATTCCTCAAAATACATCCCTAGAAAGGAATTTTTTTTCTTTTGGATCCCTTGTTTGAGATAGACCAAGTTGAAACCTCTAAGGAGGCTTTTATACATGAACAACATTGGTGAGTAGTACACCAATGTGTCCCCCATTTTTTAGTGTATTTCTACGGTCAGAGGTTTCTTGCACTTTTTTTGGTTGCTCAGTTAGTCTCCTAAGGATTCATGTGATTTCTTATACCTATGGTCATGAGGATCCCTACCCCAAGGATAGTGTCAAGTAGTTTGAGGTCTTGGATAAAATGGTTAGGAACATGTCCCCCCCCCTTCTCGTTTCTAGGACTTGGAGCCTCCCATTCCCTGAAAGGATTGTGAGGAGTATTCTTTATTTCAAATTAAACATTGATTGATATACACCTACCACACTTAGAAATTGAATTTAGGGAATCAATACTAGAGTAAGAATCTATACTTTCTTATAGTAGGTTTTACTCTTTATCATCTTTGCCTCCTCACCACCATCTAGGGTCCTTCTCCATTCCCTCTACAATCTCAATATGGTAGACATGTTACAAGGTAAACTAAATAGAGGGGAGTGTCATATCATCACCCTCTTCCACCATAGCCTCAACCTTTTATATCAAATGATGAAGGGTAGAGGATTCAGGTATAATCACTACCCCATCCCACCTCTTTTGGGATTTTTCTCCATGTCCACCTGCAGACAATGCCAGATTGTGTGGTATCCTAGATCTTCAACTTCCTCTTGTTTCTTGCACCAGGCATGACTCACACGGTCCAAGACGTTAATGGAGACCATTAAATCATCATGATCAATTTCATCCATTGAACAATAAGAAAACTTATTCCTACTATAATTAGGATAAAAGGACTCCCCCCTAGTTCTCAAGCTTAATTGGATCCTCATTTCAAAAATTCCCCAATAATAATCAAACCAATCTAGGAATACTCTTTATAATTATGCCACCAAACCACCATGAGTCAATAAAGACCTCATGGTACCTTTATTGGGAATCCTCTTCAATATTAATCCCAATTTAATCCTATCAAAGTGAAATACTTCCAGATGAGACAAACCATTGAAGTCCCCCTTAGCCATGAGTCCTCAACACCAAACTATGCTAGCTTTGATTTCCCTCCAAATTGGATAAAAGGGAATCCTCCATGAGGTACAAACCCAACACCTCAAACAAACCCTATTATATTTGGGAAACATTACAAGTAGTTTATAATTCTCCTTGTAAATCCATACTTCTTACAAGGTCACTAGGCTTCCTTAATATATGTCTCACACCAAAATCTAACTGGGCACCTCCCAACTCGACATATTTACCATGTGTTGTTAAAAAATAATGAAGGGTCCTAATAACATGACAATAAAAGGTATGATGTGTCCCATAACGCTAAACCATACTAAGTAAGTTATAATCCCTCTCACGAGGATATGTAGGAAGCCCATTTGATGAGTCTGATCCTAACAACAAGACAACCCATGTGTCCCTAGATTGGGATAAAATCTTGAGTGCCCCACTCTCCAGCTTGAAACCCATTGTTATCATAATGACCAACGTATGTATAATATGTACATAAGATGATACCATTTATAGAAATAGAGAATAAATATTGATGTCTCCTTGGTGAAGAACCTCAGATACATACAGATGATTCTAAATTCCATAAATTCCAATAATTTATTGTTAATTATAGGGTGGCCGACATCATACTTTGTATTGAATAAAGGATTTAGGAATATATCTTAATAATGTAAGAGTGTCCTGGAGTATGAAATAATCCCACCCAAATGGTGTGATGAGTGAGACCTCCCATACTCACAAAAAATGTGAGTTCTTAATCATTATCAGACAAACATACAAATGAGAACCAACCATTGGAAAGTCATTCCCTCATGAATATAGACTCATTGGGTGACATTATTTCTATGATCAAACCAGTTAGAAACCATTAGGATATAGTGATTCATATCCTAAACATATTTCAAAAACAAACAACCTCTCATTTAAAATTTAAGACTTTCAAAATGCATGATAAATGTGAATTGATAAATATTTTTATTTTAAGAATAGATTTTTTGTTGAAAACCCACCCATTTTGAGGATTTTAAATTTCCATAAAAATATTTTCCATTAAGTAAAAAAAATCTACTAAAAAAATACTTGTGGTTTTTTACGATAGGTTTTCTTTTTAAAAAAATAATTTTAATATGGATGATTCTAATTACATGTTTTATAAATAATATTTCATGTCATATTTGATTGTTCAAATTTATTTTAATGATTCCATTTTTTTTCAAAATAATAATCATTTTGAAAAAATCTTAGCAATTAATTAAGAAAATGATTTTAAAATTTTTTTATAAGAGAACTCAAATTTTACCTTTGTCTTAAAATTTCATAAAATAGGATGGAAATTTTCTTAAAATAAATAAAATACACTAACAATATTTTTATATTGTTTTTATATTGATCAAGCTATTGATATAAATAATCCAACGAGAACATATTGTAATATTACTTTTTATGAAGCTTCTAAACTAATGGGAAATATGATTTATAAAGGTATGATCGAGATCCTTCTCGATCTTGCTACAACCTAGTAAAAAATCATTTTTAGGGTATTCCATTGTGTTTATTTTCAATCCAATATAGAGGAATCACATTTAAAATATATCAAAATAATTCTCATGTATTTAATAGAAATGAGAAATAATGGTATATTTGTTCCAGAAGAAACATATATCTAAATTATTACTTTTTAAAATGTGGATTTTGAAGGTTTAAAATTGTACATCAAAAGTGTAAGTGGGACATAAAAAATACATAGAGAATATCACATATCATGGATTAGTGAGAAGAAATTTTTTTATCTTTATTGATAAAAATAAAAATATATTATTATGAGAGGTTATTTATCCCAAATCATTTTGACGAAACATACCCTTATAGATTAAGGTTTACATAATGAAAAAGTTACTATTATTTGTGACAAAAGTAGTGATATTTCTACTTCTAAATATCAAATTCGACACTTTCATGAAAAACACATTGAATTTGGGAACCATATTCTTGGAGATCATTTCCAAAAGGTTGATATGATGAATGAGTTTGGTTACACTAGTGTAAAATTAGCCTATATCATTACAAAAAACATTGAAGTTAATAATTTTTATTTTATTAATGTGGTTAATAATGATACACTTATAACACTTTCATTTAACATTACAAATAATATTGAATTTCAATTAAAATGTTGTACTTTTAAATAAATCATGAATTGATTTATTAATTTGATTCACTCTCTTAGGAATTTTTTATTTGTTTTCATGACTATTAATTTACATATTTTTAGTTTCCCTTTATAATTTTATAAGTATTCATAAATTTAGTTGGATATAAATCATTTCAAATATGAAATGTTCAAAGATATTTTTTAAAAATTAAATTTTAAAATTTTGATGTATAAATATATGTCCTTAATAAAAAGAAAGCTTCTTTTGAATTGTTTGGTTTGAAAATGCTATTTTTAAAATTTATTATTCTTTAATTTTTTTGGGAAATTAGATTATTGTAAATCATGGTCATATATTAGTAGAGAAATGATGATTGAGTCTCTCTCAAATGAAAACATAATAATATTCTTAATAAAATTAAAAATCATTATTTTTATAAAAAGTAGATCTATTTATGATTCAATTGCCTTTTATTATTTAAATATTATTTATTGGTTTATTTATAGTCACTAAGGGGCTTAGTACCCAGATGATATTAAAGTTATTCTTATTTTGGGTAGAATTTTGAAGCTTATTATTTGAAAAAATATATTAATTTCACTATAGGTTTCAAAATTTCTTTTAAATGCAATGTATTTTAGCCTCATTTTTACTGAATGTAATTTCGAATTTTCAGTAATTATAATTTCTTATTTTTTGATCATAATAGTTTTTCATGGATATAATAGCTGGTGAATTTTAATTTAAAATATTAAAATAATTAAAAAATTAATCCTCTTAAAGAAAAATAATCGAACTCAGGTATTTTCTAATGATATAAGAATTAAATTAGGAATCACAAATTTTCTGGTTATATTAGATTATACTTTATTTCTATAACAGGCACACTGATAACATTATTTAATAGAAATGTAATTATACCAATTAACTTAATAAAAAAATGAACATAAAAAATATTAACTTTTTAAAACATGAAAAAAATGTTACAAAAGTAAGAATGAATTAAGAGATTAGTAAAATATTTCAACCATTAACCATAAAAATTAATGTTTCTAATACCCCAATATAATGGTATCCATAGTTTTATACATTCTATAAATTTTATCTTTCCAAACCAATAAATCCCTTGATGAAATGGATCTTTATCAACTCTGTCTTCCTATCTTCAGAAGCCCATGATATTATGATCATTTTCTATCTTCCCAACATTGGAAGCCCTTGATCTGAGGCTTCAAATTCCCCATCTTCCTATCTTTGGAATCCCTAGATCAATACAGTGATCATATGTAGAATAAAATACTAAATTTTTTCTAAAGGAAAATAACATAAAAAAATATTCTTTATAACTTAAACTCTCTAAAGTATTATAATGAATAAGAATATGATGTCCAAATAGTGAAAAATTTAGAACACTTGTGTTGTGAAATATATCAGCTCCAAACTCTTCAAATAACCATCTATTTATAGCTGAATATCCTATAATCATTTTTAAGAGTTATTTGTAATGGTCTCAGACAGATGGATCTTGACTACTCGTAAAGATATGAATTAACTAAAAGTCTAATGTTGTTTGTTTTTCTTAACATTACTGTACTTAAAGTTTTCCATCTAATTGAAACAATTCATAGTTTCTCATATTATAATCATTGGTTAGTCTGATTGAATTATTTACAGATTTTCAACATGATAAACAAAATTAAAGTCAGCATAATGTATCAGTATACACTACTAGAAACATCACATATACCCCCAGTTTTGAAGTATGGGTATAGCCCCCAAAACTGTGGGTATAGTCTATGCACACGATTCCATGGATCTTGGCCTCTGGTGGCATTGGTATAGTGTTATACCCATGGTTTATATGGAAACTATGAGTATTTCCTTTTTAGATTTCTATAATACCCAAGGTTTTTTTAAACCATGGGCATATATTTATACCCATGGTTTAGAAAAATGCAATTATAGATTATCACACCAGAGAAAATATACCTACATTTTATTGAACCATGGGAATAAATACGTATCCAAAATCGGAACCAGCATCCTTACTACCATCCTGAACCTATAAATAAAAATAAAGACCACAATACATAGTAGATATCTTGAGTGAATGGAAATATTTGACATACAAACATGTACTGGAAGTAATTTACAAATAAATATGGGTAAAAAAACCTATTCAACCTATAAATATGAATAATTTTAACAAAAACTAATTCTAGTTGAGTCATGTTTTGTTGGATTAAAACATATATCATGTTTTTCTAAATTTCTAATTGAATTACATCCCACACTACGTGATTGTTGTGTTTTAACTATCTATAGAGAATTTATATTTTAATCTATGGTAACCTATAATGGGTTTCACCCTGCTCTAGGAATCAAGTTTCCAAAAAGAGTTTGATATGATTTTATACTATTTCATGTCTATGTCATATGGTAAAATCTTCTATAGTTGGTAAGATATGCTATAGTAACCCATCATTTGGGTCAGGAGTCTTAGGCCCTCACACCAGGGGTTTGCTGCCCCCTGAAACCCCAAACTCTCTCCCCACAGAGCTCAGCCCATGTATTTGTGGCCTTGTTCATAGTTTTAGCTACAATCATTCATACCAGTTTGATCGATTATGATTAGGCTATAAAAATCCAACAAAAAGATACATCTATAGATCCCCACTATCAATAATTTCATTAACTAATCATGTGGTGTGAAAAATATTATTTATATGAAAATGTTATTATTCTAATGTGCTCTTGAGGAAATATATAAAAAAATATTAAGTACCAAAAATTTCAATTGATAACATAATATTTCATTGGGAAAATCCTACACATAGTAATGTGAAATTATTTTCTTAAATCACAACAACATTTCAAAATAATAAAGTTTTTATCGTAGTCTAATTTCATGATCTAAACAGGGGTGTTTAATAATTATCAACAAAAAAGATGTTAATATATCAATACTCACATTTTAAACCCATAAAAATAATAATTAGTCAATTATAGTACTCAACCCATCATAGTGGTAGAGTTTCTATCCACCCCAAGCCTCTTAAACCAATTTATCCACCTTGATAAGAGAGTGATATTTCTAGTTGATTCATGCTAAAATTAGTGTATTTAATTTAATAATAGAGATTTTTTATTAAATAATTGAAATAAAATTTGAGCAAAACATATGGGAGGACATTGATGGATTTACATGTTATTTTAAACCAACTAATCTACTGTATGATCGAGTATTTTGGTCACCAAGTAATTTTTATATTTACATTAGGATGGAGTATAATCATGAACTCCAACAATTTACATTATCTGGTGATTTGATATCACATTTTCAAATTGGTTATGTATGTGAATATTAATTTATTAGTCTTAATACATTACCATTTCTCCACCTTTTATACACATATCATTTCTCAAATCAATATATACCATATGGTCTCCAACATATCCCCATTATAATTTGAAATGTCCTAAATCCTTGTTCCTGGGAATTCAAAATTCATTCATAGACATTCCCAATCCCTACCAATTTATTCCATGTTTACAAGGCCCTCCCATGGTTCATACATAGTAATTACCTAGTTGGACTCTAATATTAGAATGACTATGATGGACTAAAGTGGGTGGGCTATTCCCAACGACTGGAAAAATTGTTTGGTCATCAAGGAATGGCCACTTGTGAAAGATTTCTCTCAAAAAACATAAATTGAAATCGAAATAGAATATAAATAAAAAATTTTCATGACCCATCTGTACGTCAGATGTCCATGATGAATAAAAATAAAATAAATAGATGAAACAAAGTATAAAGGTAGAGAAAAATGAAACACACTAATTAATACCTCCACTACCACGATCTCCTTCCCCTATAAAGAAAACACCATAGCTGCCTCTAATCGCATCTATCCCCCTTCATAGAATATAACCACCCACCATCCATAGAAATTGGTAAAAGGAATGATTTGATGATGTGATAAAGAAAATAAAATACAAACAAAACTACAACATACCTTTCTCTAGTGACTATAAGAGGCACTACGCAACATATAATACACACAACAGCCCATGGGCAAAAACATGTTCCTATAAGAAAGGGGAAACATAGTATATTTCTTCAATAAGATATGGTTCCATCTATTTTTTGAGTTTTATTTATCTACCCTCAGTTATTCTTTATTAATTGATGTATAATTTAATTTTGATGAAACTACTTATTTTTTGGCCCAATTCAATTTACTTTCGTTTCCTACGGTTCAATTTTTTTATTTATTTCATTCCAATTGAAATTATTTATGTTGAATTAAATTTGGTTATGTTTTGTTTTAGTTATGTATTTTCAATTTATGGTTCATTTTATTTTTTCAATTTATTTTTAATTTGGATTGATTTATCATAAACAAGGAAATATTGGGTTGATTTTGTTCGATACAGGTTTGTTTGGGACATTATCATTAGATTTAGTTTGTCATGTTTTTTATATATTCATGGTCAATTTCATTTATTTTGGTTCTAATCAATACAAATTCATTATATTTGGTTCATATCAGTTTTGTTTATTTTAGTTTTGTTCATGTTTTTTGAGTTCTTATTATTTTCAATTCATTATATTTGGTCTATTTTTATTCATCATTTATAATATTAGATTATTTTATGTTATATTAGTTTGAATTGGTCCAATTTAGTTCCATGCAATTTTTTTCTATTTGAATTATATTTTCTTGGTTTTTATCATTATAGATCAATTTTGGTTGATCTAATTTACAATTATACTTGTATTTTTTTTAGTTTATGAATGTTTTTTTATATTTTTTTATTGGATTATTTTTATTTGGATTCATTCTATTCAATATGGGTTTGTATGGTTCCACATTATTTATTTCAACTCATTTTGAGTTTAATCTTCTTAATCTTGTTTGGATTGGTTTCTTGTGGTTTATCATGGATCATTATGTTTGAAGAAATCCTAATTAAGGTAGTTCAAGAGAGTTTTAACTAGATTATACTCATTATGTTTGATAAACATTGTTACAACATGATATTATTTCTTTTAGATCTTCTAGGTTTTAATTAATCTGTTCCGTATATCCTAATTTAATTAATTATACACACATTTATGAATATTTTGATTTAGTATTTATAGGTTAATAAAATTCATATTGTTCTTTTTCATACTTATATGATGTCCAATTTCATTACATTTAGTATAATTCAATGTTACTCAATTTTATATCAGTTAGTTTTGTTTTCTTCAAGATTGTTCTGGAAAATTATTATAAGAAATATATATCACTATATAGTACAAAACAATAGTGTGAAATACGAGCAATCAATGATTCATTAATGTTTAAGGCCAATGCATTAGGGAACCTACCTCAAATAAAAGGTTCTCTACTTATGGATATGGATACTCAAATATTCCCTTTACCTCTTGCACTATTACAAACATTCACATGTATATAAGGTCACTTCACACCTATAAAAATATGTTTTTGGAAAATTATGTACAAGGGGATCATTACTCATATTCTTATAATTTTATATACCTGTTTACTATAGGATCGGAGTTTGAATGTAGATGCTCAATACACAAGAAGGGGTGAATTTTATACTTTAAAAATTAATTTAGAAACGTTAATGTTGGTATAAAACATTCGATTTAACCTTTAGGAAAACAATGTTTAACAATGTTAAACAAGGTAAATTCATAAGACCTCTTAGTTCTACAAACTTCCTAGATTCCGGATATATGGTTCCAGAAATGAAACTTTAGAAAAGTATACAAGGAAAAGAATTCTTCCTTAAAGCGTATAGAATATTACTAACCAGAGTATACAAATATAAGAAAGATTAAGATATTTATACTTTCCTTATTTATCAAAATGAAGCAGAAAAAAAACATGAAACAATACACGTAACAATTATAGAATAATTTAAACCAAAGAGAAGGGTATCCAATAACCTTTGATAAATTTCCCTTTATTTATACTTTCAAGAAATATTGTCTTTCCCACACCATGGTATGCCCTCAACAGGAATATCGGAGTCTATCTGGTTATCCTCGCAAGACCTCGAACATCAAGGTAGTCGGTACCTATGTATTCCTCATCAAAGAAGTCCTTGAATATTAAGGTAGTTGACACCTCTGTCTTCCTATCCCCAGAAGTCCTCGATTGTACACAACAACAATTAGGGTCTCATGAAGCAAACTGAACAACATGTTCAGAACGCACAAGGCATGAGAGTTTCTCTCTCTCTAGAAATAACTTCAACGGCTTGTGGTATCTATAGTTTTCATCCTTTTCAAAAGTACCGAGCTTGTTCAAATAGAATTCTATTTATAGGCATTTTTTCATCGTTCTCCTCCCAACTCCGATGGCCATATTTTTCCTTGAATATCAGAGGGAACTGTTCATGTGTCACTCAAACAATGGTTGGTTAGAAATAGAATGCACGACATCATTTAATAAATATAACAAGGGAAAGTAAAATATGTATTCTCAAAAAAATAAAATTTTCAGAGTCTAAGGAAAAATAATTTTCAGAGTCTAAATTACACGGATATTCAGATTCTGTTTTTCAAGGAATTCGGAAAGAATTCTGTAGATTTTAGAGTCTGAATTCTATGGAATCTAGAATCTGAATTCTATGGAATTCAGAGTTTGAATTCAAAGGAATTCGGAATCAGAATTCTATATATTTCAGAATCTGAATTCTAAGGAATTCGGAATCAGAATTCATAGGAATTTAGATTCTGAATTCCAAGGAATTTGGATTTGGAATTACAAGGAATTCTGAATCTGATTTCCAAGAAATTTAGAATCTGAATTCCAAGGAATTCACAATCTGAATTCCAAGGAATTCAAAACCTGAATTTCAGATAATTCGGAATCTTAATTTCAGAGAATTCAGATTCTGAATTTCAAAGAATTCAGAGTCTGAATTTTAGAGAATTCGGAGTCTGAATATCAGATAATTAAAAGTCTAAATATCAGAGAATTTGGAGTCTGAATATTAGAGAATTTGGATTCGGATTTTTAGAGAATTTGGAGTCTGAGTTTCAGGGAATTCAGAATCTATGTTAAGATCTTGAATACAAAATACTCTATATGTAAGTATTTATAGAATTCTATGGTTTTAGTTGTGAAACCAAAATTTTCACATAGGAATAAAAAAGAGTTAGATTTAGAGAAACTAAATTATCTACAATAAAAATGGGTAAGTATAACTTTTCATTGGGGAAAGATAATTTTCCTTATTAAGGAAAATTAGGGTAAGGAAAAAATTTCCTTAAAAACATAGGGAAGAGAAACATTTCCTTGAGATAGAGTGTTTGATTTTCAAAACATAGAGGAATATAAAAGTCATAAGAAAACCATATTGACTCAAAATCTACCTCTTTTTGGAAATCATAAACATCCTTACTAAAAAGAATATAAAGACTTTTAAAATATTTCTGAACTTGAAAATAAAAACTTATCTCCCTTTTCTTATGGATTATAATGAATATGACTAAATCCCCCTTAGGCTTTGAAATCACTATAGATCATATTCCTGATTTCCTATGTGATATTTTGAAAATTCTTACATACAAAAATATTCAAGATAAAAACTCCCCCATTAGATTAACTTCCCCTTACATAAGGAAATTTCTTATTTACTTAGTGTTCTTTTTTGAAATTCCTTTATCCCACTTTGTGATTTTCAAAAAGGAATAAAGGGAATGAAAATGAAATATGGTACCCGAAATATTAGTACTAAACAACCAAAAATATAAAGTGCAATGAAAATTTCGTAAAGATTTAGAGAATTTGTACAATAGGGAAATACAAAAAAAGATCATATTTTAATGATATTATCCCTCATTATCTTTTGGCATCATCTTCTTTATAAAATTCTTGAGCTTCTTGAGTTCCTTGTGATCATCTTCCATGCACTTGAGTAGCTAATCTTGATCTTCTATTCTCTTTTACAAGGCTTAAATTCATTCTTCTTGACCCTTAAGCATATCATCCCGAGCCTTCAACTATTCTTATTGTTTAGCAAGTTTTTCCTCATGTTTGATTCTAAGACCCCTTTACCTCCTCCAACTCTGAGTAATTGAATACAATTTCTCATTCATATCTTTCACTTCTTGCTTCCGAGTTGTTTCTTTAATAGATAGCTTTTCTTCAAAAAAACCATGGGGAGATCTTTGAACATAGAATCATTTTTTTCAAAAGAATCCATGAAATTATCATGAAACTCATATAGAATTCTCATATCTTCAACAGTTATCCTTTACCAACTAGTTGTCTTCCTGTAAGAGCTTTTATGGGCTTTATAATTAATGAAATATTTTTTGAAATCAGCCTCAAGTTTGACACACATATCCATCCCCATGGATATTGAACCAGTTTTGGGATTTAATGAATGTTGAAATAGTTGGAATCTTTAATCTATGCATAGAAATAACAGAATATTTAACAAGTTTCTTCAAAGACTGAATCAAAAATTCATGGGCAATGGAAGATGATTCGGAATTTGAATGTTGTGTTGATGAGGATTCCTTTTCAAGGAAAATAGTTTTCCTATTTGATGACTCACTTGCATCTTTCTTACTAACCAAAGACTTGGTATTAGTATAAACCATCACCTAAATTCCCTTATCTATTACAAAAATGATTTCTTATAATTTAGGTTATTCATGTTCACTATCTGATAGCTGAACAATCTTATTTTCATCATCATCATCCGTCTAAGTGCCTGCCTCAAAACCCTATGGTTGTATGAAATCATGATTGATAATTTATTCTTCAGAAAATTTATTTACTTCTTCCTCAGCCTTCTCATGTATTCTTGGGGTATAATGTTTTGAAGACTCAGCTTCAAAAGTTCGGATTGATAACTTCTCAGAAGGACATTCCTTCTCATAATAATCAGCTATTTGCTTTATCATATCTTTGGTATCACCACTCCCTTCTTCTTCTTCTTCAACTTCTTCTTCCTGTAATACTTATTCTTCTTGATCTTGTTCTAAATTCACCAAATTCATTCCCAACATCTCAGGATGTGATTATACTAAAAAGGATTGTGGTGCCACAATTTTCTCAGAAGCTTTATCATCATCCTTAAGAAGAGATTGTACTATCTCAGCCTCAGACATCTTCTTCTTTTGCTTCATCTCTTTTTGTTGCTTCTCAAGCTCTTCATAAGCCTTTTCTTTTACTTATTTTTCCTTAGTAGGGTCCAAGACAAAATTAAGCTCCCATTTATTTGTTTTTCTTATCCTCTCTCTATTTTGTAACTACCTCATTAGGGTAATATTTTTTCTTCTTTAACTTTTGGGGATCATATTGAATTTCTTTGGCAACAAAAATTTTTGATATCTCTTCAATTTAATTAAATTTCCTCTTCCTTCCACCTTTCTTGGAGTTTTCAACTACAACAGGTTTCTTTGATAGAGCATTAACTTCTTTATTTGATTAATCATAAAACTCTCCAGATTCATCAGAGAATCCAATTTTCATTTTCCATCGAGTTTCATCACTTAGCAACATTAGCCTAAAATTTCTCAACATTGATTTGTGGGAAATTTTCAAAGATTCTGAACAAGAGAAAATGATCTTTGATAGAATTGATGGATACAAGATAATATCAGACTTTAGATTTCCATTCTTGATATTCTCAATCATATCCAAAATATTCTTAACCAGATCCAGCTTTCAGAGGTTCACTAAGAAATCCAAAATATATATATCACTTTTTTTCAGAGTATATTTATTTCCTTTCCTCATAATGAAATAGCCTTGAACCCAGTGTTCATGAATCTGGAAATTTTATGAAAGAGGAAAAATAATTGGAGTTTTTCTCCAACCAAACCAAGGCCCTATATGGACTTATCCTTATCAAAGCTTCCGTCATCACCAGGTAACTTATGTGAAGAAAATTATGCTACTCCTTTGTTAGGTACTCCAATCAGACTAGCTGCCTCAGAATAATAAAGAGAGTAAGTCTTACTATAACTATTGAATGAAAATTTCTCTAAACCTCCTTGATTGAAAAAAGATACGGATTTATTGAACTCTACTAGGAAATTTGTTATCACCAGATCCTTAGCCATGGGTTTAGATATAGCTATACTCTCCAAACTATTTAACTTGATGTTATTTTAGATTGTTGAATCATACTTATTAAAAAAGTCTGGGTCTACCATCCTTTCATGATAAATCTTCCATTTAGATATTTCATTTATGGTTGAAATTTCTCTTCAAGGAAGGCTTCTTTAGACATTTTGATCTAAGGAAGACCTCAGAAATTTGAAACAGTCTTAAGTATGAAGGGAAGAGCTTCAGCATGCATGATCTTGGGATTTGATGTGGGACAACCATCGGAGGGTCCATTATATAGGTAGTCGAAGCGACGATTCAACTTCCTTGATTGATCCAACGATTGAAAACATCTTGATAAGATCTGTGGGTTGAGATGATAGACGAAGAATGATTTTTATAGATTTTTAGCTTTTGAGGTTTTTATGAAAAACATTCGAATTTAAGGAAAAGTGAATCCGAAAATTTTGTAATCAAAATAAAAATTTCAACAAGTAAAAGATGATTACGGAAATTTAGGAAAAGAAAGATACCTTCCATATTAATTTTAAGATTATTCGTAATAATGAAAATTATTCTTGAAAAACATTAGGTTCTGAAAATTTTGAGTGCAAAAATTTTGATTATGAAATTTTCCTTACGAAAAATTTAGATTATGAAAAATTTAAATTAAGAAAATTTTAACTATGAAAATTTTAACTTCAAAAATTTTGATTATGAAAATTTTATCTAACAAACAAATTTACTCCCCCCTATGAAAATTATTTTGTTACTGTATGAAGAAAGATTTCAACAAAAACATTAAAAGGAAGATTAACTTAAAGTTATCAATCTTAAATTCTATTTAATGTATTCAAATCTCTTAGATGGTAACTTTTTTGTGAAAATGTCAGCAAGGGGATCTTCAGTTCCAAATAATTGAAGAATTATATCTCCTTTTGGTGTGTGATACCTTAGAATGTAATGCCTAATATCTTTGTGTTTTGAACGAGAGTAATGTGCAGGTTTTTTACTTAAGGAAATGGAAATAGTATTGTCATAGAAAAAGTTTTGTTTTGGTAAAACTCATACCATAGTCTATGAGTGTGTGTTGCATCCACAATACTTGAGCACAACAACTTCTAATGGCCACATATTCAGCTTCAGTAGTGGAAAGTTCTACAATGTTTTTCTTATTTCATGACCAATAAACTAATGAATTTCCTAAGTAATGACAAGTTCTTAATGTACTTTCATATCCATTCAACATCGTCCAAATTCAGCATCCGAAAAGATGTTTAAAAAAATCATTTCCATAAGTATAAAAGAGTCCTTAATCCATGGTTCCCTTTAAGTAGCGAAAATTTATTTTCACTACCTTTAAATGAGATTTCTTAGTATTGGATTGATATCTTTCATATAAGAATAATGAGAACATTATGTCTGGTCGACTAGTTGTTAAGTATAGTAAACTTCATATCATACCTATGAATGATGTTTGATCCACTGGTTTCCCAACTTCATAAAGATCAAGTGAATTGGAGGTACCAATGGGAGTATTAATACTTTTAGTGTTTTCATATCCATAATTTTTAATAAGATCCTTAATATACTTTTATTGAGATATATAAGTTCCTTATGGTTTTTGAGAAATTTAAAATCCTAGCAAAAGTGCTAACTCACCCATCATACTCATTTCAAACTCATATTTCATTAGATCGACAAAAGAATCAGTTAAAGATCACTAATTTGAACCAAATATAATGTCATAAACATAAATTTGAACATTCAAAATATTTTTCTTATCTATATTTATAAAAAGGGTTAGACCAACATTTCCTTCAACATAAATGTTTTGAAGAAAAAATATTATAAGTCTTTCATATTAGGCTCTAGGGTATTGTTTAAGTCTCTATAACGCTTTGGTATGTTTGAAAACATGTTCATGATGTTTTGAAAATTCAAAACCATGAGGTTGTTCAACAAAAACATCCTCTTGAACATAACCATTAAAGAAGGCACATTTAACATCCATTTGAAAATGTTTGAAGGTGATGAATGCTGCAAAGGAAAGTAGAATACGAATGGATTTATGTCTAGATATTGAAGCATAGGATTCTTCATAGTCTATTCCTTCTTGTTGATTATAGCCTTTACAAACTAATCTAGCTTTCTTTCTTACTATGACTACATTTTCACCACATTTGTTTCTAAAAACCAATTTTACTCCAATAACAAAGGTTTCCTTAGGTCTTCCAAACAAGTTCCCGAATTTATTCCTTTTGAACTCATTTAGTTTATATTGTATAGATTTTATCCAATAATCATCACCTAAAGCATAATCTGTGCTTTTTTGTTCTGATTGAGAAAGAAATGCTAGATTATCTACTTAATTATTTAAGGAACATCTAGTCCTTACAGGTTCAGTAACATAGCCAATTATTCTAACAGTATGATGATTCTTTAGAAACATCTGATTTGGGTTTTGTAAAACATGTTCATCAATATAGGGTAGTAAATCTTCTGGGGTAAATGCTTGAGGAATATTTTTTGTACATTTTCCTTATATGAAGTTTATTTTATCAACTGTTGATAAAATGTTTTTGAAAACACATCTGAGGATGTAGGATGAGGTTGTTTAAAAACTATAGGATTATTTTCACCAAATTTGACATGTCCGGTTTCTTCAATAGAAAAAAATGTTTTTACTGAAAAATCTATAGGCCTTAGAGGTTGTGGAGTAGCCTAAGAATATTCATTCATCAGATTTGGGTGCGAATTTATGTAAATTATCTTTATTATAAATTATGAATACTTTTCATCCAAATACATTGATGTTGGAAAGTGTATGTTTTCTACCATTCCATAACTCATAAGTGGTTTTACTAAGAAAATCTATAATAAAAACTTGATTTATAGTATAACAAGCAGTACTTACATCTTCAGCCCAAAATTGTTTGGCTATTGAATATTCACTCAACATGGTTCTTGTTATCTCTTGAATAATTATTTTTGATATTTCAACAACACCATTTTTTTAGGAGTTCTTGGGGTAAAGAAGTTATGATTAATTCCTTTTTTACTACTAGAAGTTTCAAAATCATAATTTTGAAATTCTCCCCCATGATCACTATGAATAGTTATCAATGGTAGGTTTTTCTCATTTTTAACTTGGGCTATAAAAATTTTGAAATAAGAAAAATATTCATATTTCTCTTCTAGAAAATAGACCCATGTAAATATAGTGTAATAATCAACTAAAACAAATACATAATATTTTCTTCCAATGCTTCTAGTTTTGTTGGACTAAAAAGATCCATATGCACGAACTGTAATGAATTAGTAGATGATATGTCACCAATTGATTTCAAACGTGATTTATATTACTTGCTATATTGACAAGGATCAAAAACATTTAAATAATCAAATCTATGCTCTGGTTGATCCTTAACTAGTCTTTTCTCAGGGATTTTACATAGATTCCTAAAGTTCTAGTGTCCTAACCATTTATTCCATCACCAATATTGATCTTCCATTTCACTAAGACAATGTAGATCTTGGATCCTATGGTCTTATAAGTTTAAAGTGTAAACGTTATCTTGTCTATGTGTAGAAAGAATAAATTCTTCCTTTGAATTGTGTACTAAAAACTTATCGTTCCTAAAAATCCCAAGGTAACCTTAATCACATAATTGGATTATAATAAAAATGGTGTGACTTCGAGCCTTAATTAATAAAACATTTTAAATAAAACTTTTTCAATGAAATACAATATTACCTATACCAATAATTTCTTCCATAGCATTATATCTGAAAGATATATTTTCTCCTTTCATCTTGTTAATATTTTCAAATAATTTTTTTACCATTCATGTGCATAAAACACCCACTATCCATGTACCATGTATTACTATGGGTACATTGTTAATTTTCTTGAAAATAATAGTGTTTGACTTTCAGAACCCAAAATCTCTTGGATCTGGGAACTTCAAAAAGAAAAATTTTAGGAATCCACATTTTCATTAAAAAATTAGAATTATGAAAACCTCAAGACTGAGGTTTGTTTTTATGAACAATTTTTTTACCAATTCCCACCGCACTGACACTTAGTGAAGAATGGAGCACTTTGAGGAACAAAATAATTTTTACTAAAAATCGGATTTGAATGTGTATTGAAAAATCTAGAGTTATTCCTTAGAGGTAAAATTTTGGAACACATCTTATAAAAATTATCGTTACCTAATGTAAAGTTTAACGAAAAATTCTTTAAGGAGAATATTTCTAACATCAGTATAATAACTATGTTTTCATCCTCAAAAAAATTACATTTAGCACTAAAGTTAGGATCTAAAAAAATTTCTTAGAAATTACTTTTTCTTTATCCATATAAAGTTTTTCCTTCTCATAATTAAATTCCTATAGGGTTTTTCAAATACTTTCAAAATCAGAAATTTTGTTATTAAGATCTTTATTAAGAATATAAATTCTAGAATTTTCTTTATCAAGATTTTTCTTGACTTTAGAATTTATACTCTCAAAAATCATAGAAAACCTAAAAACTTATTCATAAGTAGGTAAAGTATTTTTTTCATCATAAGAATATTCTTCATATGAGGATTCATAATATTTACTATCATTGTAATTAGCGTTCAAGGATAAATTTGTTATGGATTCAGAATTGTGTACCATGTCCCTTAACAATGATTTTCAATAGGTAGCTTGGAATGTAAACCAAGATTCTTCTGATGAGAAGATTCATTCCTTGAGGATTCATCAGAAGAGTCACCACCACTAGAACTCTAGGTGCCATTAGATTTCAAAACATTCTTAGATTTAGCCTTTCCGTAATTCTTTCTATTCCTCTCAGAATGCTTTTCCTTTATATATGTTCTCTTAAGCATAGGACAATCTATCCTTATATACCCTGATCTTTTTCATTCATAGAAAGTGACTTCCAAATTATTCTAGTTTTTTCTTTATTTCTTCTTGTATCTATACTGAAAGTCTTTCTTCCCAACTATCTTGTTCATCCTTTGAGAAAGATTACCTAGTTTACTCTTGGAATGTTCACTTTCACTTGATTTAGATAAAACAGTGACATTCTTTGACTTCAATCTAGTAACCCTTTTAAGAGTCTTGGATTTCATATGATTTGAATTAGTTGTAAAAGAAACAATTCTATTTTCATTCCTCTTCTTATATAGATCAACATCTCTTTTCATTCTTGTCTCATGTTGAAGAAGAGTTCCAAAAATCTCATCAAGAGTAATCTATGAGACATTACTATTATCACTGATAGGGGTTCTCTTTGATTCACACTCCTTAGGCATGATATTTAAAACTATGTCCACAAGTGCCTCATCATCTAAACCCTTTTCACCCATGGATTGAAAACTATTATCAATAGTCATAAACCTTTATTTTACCTTGATCATTGGTTCTCCATAGGGAAATTGAAATCCGTGATATTCTGCACTAAGCATAGCTCTTCTAGTTTCGATAACATTGGAAGTTCCAAAATGAGTAACCTCCAATTTCTTCCAAATCGAATTAGTAGCTTCACAAGAAGAAATCTGGATATATATATTCTTGTTCATGGAATACAAGAAAGTATTGTGTACCTTGTCGTTTAGTTTATATTATTACTTTTCTTTATTAGTAAAAGTCTTGGATTCCTTATTAGGAATCATGTAATCTCCAGTAAGCGTTACAAAATTTTCTAAAATAGTTTTAATTACAAAAGGCTTCATAAGATCATTCCAATGTTCATAATCATCCCATCAAATATAGGCGGTCTAGTAGGATTATGATTTTCAATCGATCTGAAATTCATTCATGCCATCTAAAATAAAATATCCTTCCATGCAAACATTGTTACTAATAAAAGATTTTAAACAATGATAAAAATCCTAAGAAAGGAAAAATATAACAAAGGAAACTTGATCAAGGTAACTTATATGTGAATATAAGTATTTCATAGACCTCCTCTGATACCAATTGTAGGATATAAATATGAATTTTGATGCTCAATATACAAGAGGGGGTGAATTTTATACTTTAAAAATTCTTTTGGAACCTTTAAAGTTGGTATAAAACATTCATTTTAACATTTAGGAAACCTATGTTTAACAAAGTTAAAAAAGGTAAATTCATAAGACCTATAATTTCTAAAAAAATTCTAGAATCTGGATATATGGTTCTTGGAAATGAAACTTAAGAAATGTTTACAAGGACAAGGATTGTTCCTTAAAGCATATAGAATATTACTAACCAGAGTATACAAATATAAGAAATTATAAGATATTTATTCTTTACTTATTAAAAAAAATGAAGTGGAAAACAAACTTGAAACAATACGAGTAACAAGTATTGAATATTTTAACCCAAAAATAAGGGTATCCAACAACATTTGATAAAGGTACCATGATTTATACGTTCAAGAAATTCTGTCTTATCCATACCAGGGTAATCCCTCAATATGAATATGGGAGTCTATCTGGATATCCCCGCAAGACCTCGAACATCATGTTTTTCGGAACCTCTTTCTTCCTTATCAAGGATGTCCTCAAACTTTATGATATTCAGCACCTCTGTCTTAATTTCCTTGGAAGCCCTCGATTGTACACAGAAATAATCAGAATCGAATGAAGAATGCTGAACAATACGTTTAGTACATACAAGGCATGAGAGTATCTCTCTCTCTCTATAGAAATCACTTCAACAGTATATGGTCTCTAGAGTTATCAAATTTTTCAAATGTACAGAGCTTGTTCAAATGAGATCCTATTTATTGGAATTTTCCCAACTATCAGATCCCTCCTCCAAATGTCATATTTTTCCTTGAATCCTGAAGGGACCTGTACAGGTGTCACTAAAACAACACTTGGTTTGAAATAGAATGCACGATATATTTTCATAACTATAACAAGGGTAAGTAAAATATGGTTGCTCAACCAAATATATTTTTTAGTGTCTAAGGAAAAAAATGATCAGAGTCTAAATTACAGGGATATTCATATTTTTTTTAGGAATTAAAAATTAGAATTATATATATTTCAGTTTCTCAATTATAAGGAATTCAGACTCTGAATTGTAAGGAATTTGGAGTCTGAATTAAATGGAATTCATAATCTGAATTCCCTAGATTTAAGAGTCTATATTCAAAGGAATTCGAAATCTGAATTCTAAGTAAATCATAGAGTTTAAATTATAAGGAGTTATGAATCTGAATTCTAGGGAATTTAGAATCTGAATTTCATAGAATTTGGATTCTGAATTTTAGAGATTTCAGTTCCTGAATTTCAGAGAATTTAGTGTCTAAATTTCAGAGAATTCGTCTTCAGAATTTTAGAGAATTCAGAGTCTGATTTTCTGAGATTTCTGGGTCTAAATTTCAGAGAATTAGGAGTCTGAATTTCAGATAATTCAGAGTCTGGATTTCAGAGAATTCAGTGTCTAAATTCCCTAGAATTTGGAGTCTAAATTCTAGAGAATACGGAGTCTGAATTCCAGAGAATTCGGAGTTGGAATTTGGATCTTGAAAATAGAATACTCTATATTTATGTATTTATAGAATTCCGTGGTTTTAGATGTGAAACAATAATTTTCACTTAGGAATAAAAAGAGTTAGATTCAAATAAACAAGATTTTGAACAATAAAAACGGGTAAGGATATATTTTCCTTGTGGATGGAAAATTTTCCTTATTAAGGAAAATCTAGGTAACGAGAAATAATCCTTAAAAACATAGGCAAAATAAAATTTTCCTTGACATAGAGTGTTTGTAATTTTCAAAACATATAGGAACGGAAAATTCATTAGGAAACCTTATTGACTCAACATTTACCGTATACATATGTCCATTTTTCATATATAAATATATAAGCACACCAAACCCCAATATATATCTTCATTCATCCGTGAGTGAATATATATATATAGTGGTAACTTATATATGTAAATTCATACCTATGAATACATATGAAAGTATACTTTTACTACAATTATTAGAAACCACTGCTCCCAGTCCAAAGGACTCTAGAAAAATGTTGAAAACTAAAAACCCAAAATCCCCAAAATTGAAAAAAACAATAAATTTCAGAGAAACAAACCATACCTAAATCCCATAGGAAGTAAACTACTGTTGATGGAGGTGGATAGACCTTTCCCAAACTGGACCTAAGTTCCTTAAATATAAAGAATCGACCAAAATAAAAACCCTCAAAATGATTTAGGGTTGTTTGTTGTGATCATAAATGAAATGAACAATGAATAGGAAACCAAAATATCTCATAATTCGATCTGTTATAAAAAAACATTATAAAAAAACCATAATCCTTCATGAATTTTGTAATTGGGAAATAAAATATAACCACAAAATAACATGGTGTCCCAAAACATTAAAAATATTATTAATAGGATTATATAACAAATCCTACATACAAAAACATTTGATGGAAAAAAGATACTTAGATCCACTCAATCATCATAAAATTATAACATAGAATATTTTGATACATGGAATTAAGATGTATGGTAAAAAAATAAATCATTTTTTAAACCCATAATATTGAAAAAAAATAAAAACTTATATATAGTACCAATATTTCATTTCAAAAAATTTATTATAGAAACCAAAAAAAATATAAATAGAAACAAACGAGTCATTCATTTTTTTAAATTGGGTTTTGAATTTGAAATATGTATTTATAAGATCTATTAATTTGGTAGATACCCAAATTTTGGTATATTCCTATATATTTCAGTGAGATACAATCGTATATAGGATAGAAAAAAGAAAAGGGCATGCCCATTTATTCTTGTAAATTTTAGTAAATGGGATATATTATAAATTACTGAAGTATTAAAAAACTGACATTATATAATTTAATAGCTATCAGATCTAGAAAAATAAAAGTGATGATCTTCTATTTAAAGTAATAACATTCAAAAGAACTCAATATTCAAAAAATCACAGTGTATAAAAGTAAAAAAGAACATTAAATGCGTAGTGTGAAATAGTAGATAGTATTAAATGAAATTGTATAATATATTAGTATATTATATATCATCTGATATTTATTTATTATTGTGATCAACTATATCTCTTTATGATCCTGCAACTAAAATATATAATAAATATTTTACAACTAATTTTTATAGTTTATATATATTAATCAAACATACATAAAAAAGATCATCATATACTATTGTTTTTTAATAATGATTAGAGAACAAACTATTATTAATAAAAAACATAAATTTAAAGAAAAAAACTCATCTTCATAATTATATACTAACAAATTTTACAATACATATTAAACAAAATCATGCATATATTAGAAGATTAAAATATAAATGAAATACATGGAATACCAAAGATAAAATCAAAAATAATGTTTTAGAAACAAATTACATCAACGAATATTTATAGGTAAATATATATATAGAAACTAAAGGAAAATTGATACCAATTTATTCCGGTGAAGTGGGTAATTAATGTGGATTTATATAACCCTTCCATGTTATCAATTATTGAATTCTTACTGATGTAATGTCCAGAAATTTAAAACTGCATGTTGAGGAATATCCTCCTTCTTGAACTTCATTTGATTATATCTAAAATAAAGGTAAATCATTGTAATATATTAAGATCCACATATTTTATCAAACAATCCATCCATATGGGGTAGTGAATACTTAATCTTGAGTGTGATCTTTTAATATTCGTTAGAGTGAGTGAAAAGAAACATTTACCCATCATTATTCATAACAAAAAATAACAATTTTACATTATGATATGCACTCAAGTGTATAAATTATTAATCAATATCATACTAGAGTTATTTCTTTAATTATTCAACCTTATATAGGAATCTTCTAGGTGGTTTCATTAAAATATTTTTAACACAAGTATAATTCAGATTAAAAAATAATGTTTTTTTTGCGGGATGACTAGGAATGTCTTCATGAAATAAGTCAATATATTCTAAAAAATTAGAATATATTCAATTTTTTTCTTCTCCCGATCCATTTTAGATAAATATCCCATATGAATGTTACACCTCCTTTTTTTTTGTTTTTTTGATAAAAATCTAATTGTGTTTCTTAATTTTTTATTAGATGGATTTCAATGTCTATGATTTAGGAATTTTTTAATTTTTCCAGATGAATTATTGGGATCTATAGATCCATTGGAGAGTTTTTATATCAATATAAAGGTAATGGAACCAGGAAATTAGTGGGAATCCACCAGCTAGCCTATTTTATTTTTAGTAGATGGTGTTTCTTCCTAGATCCCACCGGCTAGTCTGTGTCTCTTTTCAAGATAATATATATATACATTGGTGGTTGTCCTAGAAACATTAACTCTCTTATGAATGGATATATTAAACCCCAACACCTCTAATAGAATTCTAAATACAATGGATGATAAAAATAAACCCCAATGGTTGTTGGAAACTGTTAATTACCTTGAGGGTAATTTTGAGCTAATTGTGATTCATTTTCACCATTCTCTTCCTCTTGTGTACTCTTGTCTCACTTACTCCATTATTTTCATCCTTTGATTCAAATTTGAGGATTTTGAGTGTGATTCAATGGCATTTCTTAAGAAAACCCATTATTTTTTCATTTATTGGGTGATCACTACAACTGAGTATGAGGTATTGGGTACTCATTAGCATTAAGTGTGAGGGGGTTGGTACACACAACCAATAAAATATTAAGTATTTCATTTCATGATTCCTCCAATATAATATTGGGTTTGTGAATGGTTTTTCAATTATAACCATTAAATAGAAATTTTATTACTTCACGTAACTAGATTTATATACTATCAATAAAGACACATGGTATTGGGAACTCTCATGAAATTGAGTGGTGGAGTTGTAGAAGTCCACAATGTATTTTTTCAAAACTCACATATCAAATACATGTTGCAATTTATTATATTTTATATTTTTTGATATGATTTATATATTGTTTTTTAATTTATAAATTTATTTTTTTAATATTCATCATGTTTGAATAATTTTTTTAAAAAATAGATGTTAATTTACCCCTTATCTTTCCATATATTCTTAAAAATATTATTCATATCAAATCCACACATAATTTTAAAATTATTGTTGGTTTAATTTAAAAATAACATAAAAATTGCCACTCCCTCAAATATCTCAAGATCCCTTAGGGTACACTAAATTGGTAGAACTCTATATATTAATTTATTATAATATAGTTATTATAAAAATATTATGTCAATATTAATTATAATATATGATATCCTATTTGAAAAATAGTTATGCATGGCTATACCTATATTTATTAAAAATAAGATAATAGTCTCATTGTTACATATTTTCTTATGATCTTGTAACTAAATACATAAATTCACAACATTTTGGTTATATGAGTATGAATTTAATAGAGTTTCCTTGTGTAAAATGTCTCATGAAATCTATTATATATTATATGTTACACATGAGGGTACCAATAAACTAAAGGATACAATTATTGATATGTGTTACTAATATTTTTAAATAATTACTATGAATTCTAAAAAGTGTATAACTAAATGTTTACCTATTTAAAATTTATTTGAAATGGTAGAAAGGCTTTAAGTGATATTCATTCCTAAAATAATCTAGTGAAAAAAGATCTTTTTGGTCTTTCCTGGTACTTGGGAAGCCGATGTGACAAAAACACAAGAAGAAAGGGACAAAAAAATACTCTTGTAGAATAAATCGTTAGGTAACTCATAAAATATTAGATATAAATGCGGTATAAAGTAGATAAGAGAGAAAAAAACTAAAAAATAAGAATTCTATATCCTCTGAGGTAAATAATGACAACTATTGTGGATGTGATGTTGGGATTTCTTATCATTACAAAAAGATAATATATTTATTTAAGAAGAAAAAGGAATTAAATCACGAGAGAAAGTAAAAATTATAAAGTAAAATATAGGATAGATGATATGGTTTAAAGAAGAAGTTTTTCATCAAATCGGTGTTCCCTAGTAACAAAAATAATATAATTTAGTATAATGAAAGGATGAATTCACTCAATGTGTCAACATGGAGTGCTAGCGATTGCTCTCTCTCCTCATCAGACTAATGTGAACAAATTAAAAAGTGTTCGATGGAAGACATAAAGTTAAATCAATAGGTATATTTTTTCACTTCTCCTTTCTGTTCAATAAATTTAAATTATTAATAAATTTGATATGTTGGATATTATTTATAATGTAACACCCCAAGCTTCCACAGTACGTTTCCCTTCGAATAATGCAATAGCGTGTGTTGTACGCAACCTCGAGTTCTAACACACACCACAACTAATTAAACTAGCCATTGTGAATAATAATAAATAATTTTTGAAATTTTATAAATTTTATTTATCAAAATGGACTTCATTTTTGGATTAGTAATATCTAAATTATCCTAAGGTGAAATTTTGATATTTTTCGGATAACTTTTATATTTTGAGGAACAGTGAAAATTACTAAATTTTAATTAAAAACAACTTTTTAAATCAAAATAATTAATAGTAATAAATTATAATAATGAGTGGTTTTAAAGTATAATTAGAATATATTTTTACCATTTTATCCAATGGTGTTCATTAGATATAATTTCACATTAAAATTGGACATAAACAATTGTTAGTCTTTTGATATAAATTGTTTCTTAAAAGCACGCTATTTGTTGTGAGAGTTGGAATTAATTATGAAATTAATTAATGAAACTTATATGTTTGTAATTTTGTAAAATAGACATCATTTTTGAAATTGGAATATCAAATATAGCTGAGGGTGAAATTTTGTCATTGTTCTGAAAAGCTTCAATTTTTGAGGAATAGTGAAACCACTAAGTGGTAGTCAAATAACTGATTATTCATTTAAATGAAATATTACCACTTCTGTGATTTGATTTTCAAAAATCCGACATACATGGTTGTCATTAGGATGTAAAATGTGGTTCAATGGGATTAAAATAATTTTTGGTGAATATTAACTTTTAAGTTTAATTAATCGCGATTAAAGGTAATTAGTAAAATTTAAGGTAAAAATGATATTATAAAAATATGAAAATACCCTTACACTTGTCCTACCCCTATTGGATGAGTAATGGCCGACAAATAAAATCCATGGGTCAACTTGGGGACCCCATGGAGCCACTTTGGTGGCAAAATTACATTAAAAACATTTTATTTAATGTTAAAATAAAAATGTCACAAACATGAGTTATTTTACTAAAACAATTTTTAAATGGGGTTATACAAGTCATATTTTTGACCATAAATATTAATTGTAAATCTAAAAAGATTTCCTACATTATGGTAATTTTTTTACAATTTTTAGACATTAAATAAATTAAATGTTTTATTACACAATGATGATGCAGCGTTTACCTCATTAATTAACGATTTAAATAAAATGAAAAGATAATATAATATCTAAGGAATACACTTGTAAAACACTTATTGGATAAGCATATTTAGAACCCTTATCACCTTATCCTCGAAATATATCATTGTGGGACCTTCAGAATCCGAAAATCATTTCAAAATAATGTAACATTTTAATCTTTCTAAAAGAGCCCCTCCTCTCCTCTTATAAAAGGCCCCAACCTATACCACCTTATTCACACTTTCAAGCCTTTTTTTCGGCCAAACTCTGCCCAAATACTCTCCCAACATCTCTCCCTTCATCCTAGCAGCTTTACTTTAGTCATAAAGCCATCCTATGGAGCCCTTTTGATCAAATCAAAAGGAAGAACCCGAAGAAGATGTAACATTTTCATCACCCTCTTTCAAGTTTCCTTCTTCTTCCACTCCCTCTTTGTTTATTATTTCAATTATAAAATTATAACTCCAGTATCTTCTATATAATGTGATGTTATGATAAATATGGAACAACCATATTCAGTATTCTACCCATCATTTGAATGACATGTCACCATACGTGCGTACGTACGGCTTACCGTCTCCATGTCATGGTGTAGTTGTTATTCAATATATTATTATTTAGATGGGTATAATAATGATATTTAATTCATGTAAATAATAAATATCACATGATAATTATTCTGTATATATGATATACTATCCAATTATATATTATTTTAATATCAAAATAATGATATTGTCACTCGTGCGTACGTACGGACTACCGTCTCCACGAACGCGATGAGATTCATTCTCCGTCGTATCCATTCAAGTATAATTATCATTTGATGATTTAAAAATAATGTTTAAGGACATTATATCATTCTGGATATGAATAATATACAACCTATCCATGAAAAACACAACTTACGTAACAAAACATATAAATGAAAACGAGTAACTTAACACCCGAAACAACGATAAATCTAAGATATTATTAACAAAGCAATGTTAAAAGATCATATATGATATCATATGAATGTATATGATTCTTGTATAATTTAATAAAAATTATTTCACCATTATACAGGAGGTTAACCTACCCCAACCAAGGAAAAGTACAAGGTAAGGGTTTACTTCACAACCACTTCATTATCCAAGGTTGTTTATACGTAATTATCTACTGGGACCTCGTTATCATCAACATCCATGTTTCTTAAAAATTTCTTTCAAAACATTTTTACTATTAAATGGAAAATGAGTTAAAGTCATTTATACCCTTATACGTTTTTGAAAGGAATCTTACCGTCATTTTCCAAACAATGTACTTTTTAACCTTTTTGACAAATTTAAGGTAAGAATGTTTTTTAACTTATACGGCGGGTGCGGCTATTTTCCGCCATTATAACTTCGTTGAAGCATCCCTTACAAGCTTATAAGAATATTTTCAAAGTAAATTTATTATTAGGGTACTTTTAAATGATTTCAAAAAAGAGAGATATTTCTCTCAAATAGCTTTGATTTCATCTATGTCAACATCCTTTGATGGTTTTTAAGTTTAATTGAAATTGATTTATGATACAAAACTTCCATTGAACATTTGTGATATATTTGACTGTGGATGTGTTATTTTTATACCATCCATAGTTTATGGAGAAATTGTTGACATTTCTTATGCTAGTTTTAATACGAATATTTATGTTATGTTTAAACCTATTCATATGAGGAATGTATTGGACTTAATAAGTGACGGGTGGAGCCCGCTATAGCTCCTCGATGCATCGGTAGGTCTCATGAGACAACTAGATGTGGAATTGGCTGAGGCCCTTTCCCAATTTGATTTATGGTTTTGGCCGAGGCCTTAATCATTTTAGACGTCTTGGCCAAGGCCTTGACAAAATGTCTCAGAATGTCCGGCATTATACATTCCCTCATTATGAAAGTGGTTATTGATATTTCATGTGATTATTCGTCTAGTAGAATATCTATGTGAGTAAGTAATGGCATTATTTTATTTTACTTTTGCCATATTATGCTGAAGTTCAAGTTTAATAAGGCTTTTGTTTTAGCTATACATTGCCTTAATTGCTTATGTTTTCTTATGAAAGTTTCCTCTATATTGTTATCCTTACAGACCATTTGAGCTCACCCCTTTCAATGTTTTGTTTTTCCCAGGATGTGAAGAAGTGTATTATGACTTACTTGCAAGAATAGTCAGTGAGGATATGAGTGTGGACTAAGGAGACCATGTTATTGTAGTTTTCATTTTGATGATGTAATGTAAAACTTATGATTATATCTAGTGTTTCCAAGACTACTAAACCAATCTGTCTTTCGATATTTGATCTTCCTTGTGATCGTGCCAATGTTATGTAATAATGCACCGACTCTAGGTAACTGGGGTTGGGGCGTTACTGTTGGTATCATAGGAAGTTTAGTACAAACCTTGGAAGCTAGATTTAGACAAACTCTGATTAGAGCACGTAGACCTAAGATGAACTTTGAGGGTTAGTATAGAAGAACTTCCTAAAATTTTGGTATTGTAGATATTTTGTGAGTTTTCCGAGCAATACATCCCTGTCTGGATACGAGCAGGTAGAGGCGGCTCTGGTACATATGTACCTAGGGGTAAAACCTGAAAACACCTCTTTGAGCTAGACTCGAACGGGAACTGGTGCACGACAACGGGCCTTGTTGCACTCTTGGTTACGACACTCCCAGGGGATATGCTTAGGATAATTCCCATTTTCATTACAAACCACTATGAAGGGTTACGAGTATATACCTCCTTAAAGAAAACATTTTTATGATTATGAATTATATCCATAATTAGTTCAATTTATGGTAAGTGTTTTACAAGTATGGAATTATGTATTTTGATTCATAAACTAATCTAGTTTATGCCATTATTTAGAAATGGCGCCTAGTGGAAGGAATGGAAACCGTATCAATGCACGCACTCCGTGTAGGGGTTTCCCTCCTGCTCAAGATAATTATGGTGGAGCTAGTGATACAACTGGTGCTGATCAGCTTCTCAGCGTATTGGGAAAACTCACGCAGGTTATGAATAATAACCTTACTCGTATGGAGCACCCTGATACGCAACGTGGAGGATCAATGCTAGACAATTTCATGAGGCAACAACCACCAACCTTCAATGGGAGTACAAATCCTATAGTAGGTGAGAAATGGATAAATTCCATAAATAAAATATTCCATGCCTTGGGGAGCAGTGAAAGGGAGAAAGTTGTCATGGAAGTTTACCACCTCACTGGAGATGCCGATCAATGGTGGTCACTAATTCAAAACGCAAAGGAAGATGATGAATTAACAAACATGGAATGACAGGCGTTCAAAGAGCTATTCTTAGAAAAATACTTTCCTCGAGACCATCGAGCGGATATGGAAAGGCAATTTCTGAGTCTGAGGCAGAGCGAGGATAAAAATGTCGCAATGTATGAGGCTAACTTTACAAGGTTAGCGAGGTATGCTGCCGATTACATACGTAACCCAAGAAGTAAGACTGGTCGTTTCTTTGATGGGTTAAAACCATTTCTCTGTCGAGCTTTAGTATCACAAACCTTCTCTTCATACGAAGGTATTGTCTCGTGCGCTATCAAGACGGAAAAGGAATTCTCTAAGTCTTATGACTTTAAATCAAAGCAAGATAAGAAGAGATCCACTGAAAACTCTGGGAAAGGAAGTAAGGAAACAGGGAATAAGGGTAGAAATTAATTTCCACCCTGTGATAATTGTGGTAGGAAGCACCCTGGTGCCTGTCTAAAAGGGAATGGAGTATGTTACAAGTGTGGTGAAAAAGGCCAGAAAGCTCATGAATGAAAAGGAATGAAAGCGGCTGTCAACATGGAATGCTATAATTGTAGATATAAGGGAAATTATGCAAATGAATGTCCTAAGAGTCAGGGGAACTTACCTCAGAAGAGACCAAGGGATCAGGGCCAGGCTTATGCTATCACTACTAGTGAGGTGGAAGCTCCGAAAGACGTGGTGGCAGGCAATTTAATGGTTTCCTCAAGTTTAGAAAATGCATTATTTGATTCTGGATCATCGTATTGTTTCATATCTTCCCAGTTTGCTAAGAAAAATAGATATTTCCAATTTGATTTAACAAGGGAGTTGTCGGTCAAAACCCCTAAGGGAAGTATTGTTGTAACAATGTTTTGTCGATTAGTTCCCATTAGAGCAGCTAAATGTTCTTTACCTGCTGATCTCATCGTCATACCCATGATTGAATTTGATATAATCCTCGGTATGGATTGGATTTCAGACCATGATGAAAAAATTTATTGTAAGAGGAAAGAGGTTACGATTCTTGATGATGATGATAAGGAACACCTTATCTTTAGAGAAGAATCGTCGCCACATAATTCTTATCTAGATCCACCCCCAGTAGCTCAACTAAATTCAATTATTGGGGAGGAAGAGAAGGAAAATACTAAGGGTGAGGAAAGGAATATTCAAATAGAGGATGTACCTATTGTGAGAGAATATGTTGATGTGTTTCCGAAAGATTTACCTGGACATCCTCCAGAATGAGAAGTTGAGTTTTCCATTGATTTAATTCCTGGATCAAAGCCCATATCAAAGACCCCTTATAGAATGGCCACTGTGGAATTAGTTGAACTAAATAAACAACTAGAGTAATTGAGTAATAAGGGATTTATTCGCCCTAGTGTTTCTCCTTGGGGAGCCCCTGTTCTTTTTGTTAAGAAGAAAGATGGATCTATGAGGTTTTGCATCGACTATAGGGAGATCAATGCTATAACAATAAAGAACAAGTATCCCCTACCTCGCATTGATGATTTGTTTGACCAACTGCATGGAGCTCAATACTTTTCAAAGATTGACCTTTGGTCTGGATACCATCAGTTGTGTGTGAAGAAAGAAGACGTTCCAAAGACAGCATTTCGAACAAGGTACGGGCATTACGAGTTTACAGTAATTCCTTTTGGATTGACTAATGCACCATCTATTTTCATGGATCTAATGAATATAGTTTTCAAGGAATATCTTGATGAATTTGTAGTGGTATTTATTGATGATATCTTGGTATACTCCAAAATCCACGAAGATCATGAAAATCACTTACGCATTATCCTGAAGACTCTTAGAAGACATGAATTATATGGGAAATTTAGCAAGTGTGAATTCTGGATTCAGGAGATTTCTTTTCTTGGCCATTTTGTCTCTAAGGATGGAATTTCCATTGATCCTTCTAAAACCAAGGCAATCCAAGAATGGCCAGCACCGACAAGTATAACTGAGGTACGCTGTTTTATTGGTTTAGCAGGTTATTATCGACGTTTCGTCTAGAATTTTTCCAGATTGGCTAACCCATTGACAAAGCTCACCCGTAAAGGGATTAAATTAGTCTGGACAAAAGAGTGTGAAGAATGTTTTGAAGAAATGAAGAGAAGATTAGTCAACGCCCCTGTATTGACTCTACCATCGGGGAATGATGGGTTTGTTATTTATAGTGATGCATCAAAGAAAGGACTTGGTTGTGTCCTTATGCAGAATGATATGGTTATTGCCTATGCATCATGACAGCTAAAAATTCATGAACAAAACTATCCTACTCATGATCTTGAGTTAGCAGCTGTGATCTTTTCTTTGAAGGTATGGAGACATTACCTCTATGGTGAAAAATGTGAGATTTATACTGATCACAAGAGTTTGAAGTATATTTTTTCACAAAAAGAACTCAACATGAGGCAAAGACAATGGCTTGAACTACTCAAGGATTATGATTGCATGATACATTACCACCCGGGGAAGGCAAACAAGGTGGAAGATGCTTTGAGTAGAAAATACCATGGAGTTTTGAACGTGATGAGAATTGAAAGGGATCCAATTTTCATTGATCTAGTGAAGATGGACATGGGAATAACTAGGGAAGGTGAAACATCAATGCTTTTTCAAATGGTTGACAAACCATCATTACTAGAAAGGATTAAGAGTTCATAGATCGATGATGAAGAATTTCAGAAGAATATTAATTATGTGAATGATGGAAGATTGAGGGACTTTTTGTATAAGGATGGAATTTTGAAATTCGGGAAGAGACTTTGTGTTCCCGATATACCTGATCTAAAAAGGGAATTGCTGGATGATGCTCATAGTTCCAATTTCTCTATACACCCTGGGAGCACCAAAATGTATATAGATTTGATGGAACATTTTTTGTGGGACAATATGAAGAGGGAGATTTCTGATTTTGTGTCGAGATGTATGGTTTGTCAACAAGTGAAAGCTGGAAGGCAACATCCTGGTGGAGTATTGCAACGTCTTCCCATACCTGAGTGGAAATGGGATAATATTACGATAGACTTTGTCATGGGACTACCAAAGACTCCTAGAAGGAATGATGCAATATGGGTCATTGTTGATCGTCTTACTAAGTCAGCACATTTTCTTGCTATACGGGAGGATCTACCACTTGAACGTCTTGGAAGACCATATATTAATGAAGTTGTAAGACTTCATGGAGTACCCCTATCGATTGTTTCTGATCGTGATCCCCATTTTACTTCAAGATTCTGGAAAAGTCTTCAAAAGGCCTTGGATACTGAACTACGTTTGAGCACTGCCTATCACCCTCAGACAGATGGACAATCAGAATGGACTATTCAAACCTTAGAAGACATGTTGAGATCATGCTATCTTGAATTTCAGGGTATGTGGGATCAATATTTACCGCTGGTAGAATTTTCCTATAACAATAGCTCCCATTCAAGCATTCAGATGGCACCTTATGAAGCGTTATATGGAAAGAGATGTCGTACACCAACCTGTTGGGATGACGTTGGTGAAAGAAAACTTGTGGGACCAGAATTGGTGGAAGAAACGATGGAAAAGGTGAAGGTAATCCAAAACCACATCAAAGCAGCTCAAAGTAGGCAGAACAGCTATGCCGATAACAGAAGAAAGGATTTGGAATTTCAGGTGGGAGATCATGTTTTCCTAAAGGTATCTCCATGGAAGGGAGTTATACGTTTTGGTAGGAAAGGTAAATTGAGTCCCAGTTACCTCGGTCCATTAGAAATTCATGATCGTATTGGGGCTGTAGCTTATCGTTTGACGATGCCGCCAAATCTCTCCAAAGTTCACGATGTTTTCCACATATCACTATTGAGAAAATACATGCCCGACCCAACACATGTACATACCTATGAGGAATTAGAACTGCAACCCGATCTATCTTATTGCGAAGATCCCATCAGAATTCTTGATGTGAGGGAACATGTGCTGAGAAACCGGACGACTCGTCTGGAAAAGGTTTTGTGGAGAAATCATAAAATGGAAGAGGCAGCATGGGAATCTGAGGAACTTATGATGAAGAACCACCCGAGTCATTTTATGCAGTAATACCCTAGAAATTGCGAGGATGAAATTATTTGAAGGAGGGGAGAATGTAACACCCCAAGCTTCCACGGTACGTTTCCCTTCGAATAATGCAATAGCGTGTGTTGTACGCAACCTCGAGTTCTAACACACACCACAACTAATTAAACTAGCCGTTGTGAATAATAATACCTACTTTTTGAAATTTTATAAATTTTATTTATCAAAATGGACTTCATTTTTGGATTCGGAATATCGAAATTATCCTAAGGTAAAATTTTGATATTTTTCGGATAACTTTTATATTTTGAGGAATAGTGAAAATTACTAAATTTTAATTAAAAACAACTTTTTAAATAAAAATAATTAATAGTGATAAATTATACTAATGAGTGGTTTTAAAGTATAATTAGAATATATTTTTACCATTTTATCCAATGGTGTTCATTTGAAATAATTTCACATTAAAATTGGACATAAACAATTGTCAATGTTTTGATATAAATTGTTTCTTAAAAGCACGCTATTTGTTGTGACAGCGGGAATTAATTATGAAATTAATTAATTCAACTTATATTTTTGGGATTTTGTAAAATAGACATCATTTTTGAAATTGGAATATCAAATATAGCTTAGGGTGAAATTTTGGCATTGTTCTGAAAAACTTCAATTTTTTGATGAATAGTGAAACCACTTAGTGGTAGTTAAATAACTGATTTTTCATTTAAATGAAATATTACCACTTTTGTGATTTTATTTCCAATAATCTGACATATATGGTTGTCATTAGGATGTAAAATGTGGTTCAATGGGATTAAAATAATTTTTGGTGAATAGTAACTTTTAAGTTTAATTAATCGTGATTAAAGGTAATTAGTGAAATTTAATGTAAAAATGATATTATAAAAATATGAAAATACTCTTACACTTGTCCTACCCCTATTTGATGAGTAATTTCCGACCAAGACAATCCATGGGTCAACTTGGGGACCCCATGGAGCCACTTTGGTGGGAAAATGACATTAAAAACATTTTATTTAATGTTAAAATAAAAATGTCACAAACATGAGTTATTTTACTAAAACAATTTTTAAATGGGGTAATACAAGTCATATTTTTGACCATAAATATTAATTGGAAAGATAAAAATATTTCCTAAATTATGGATATTGTTTTAGAATTTTTTGACATTAAATAAATTAAATTCTTTATTACACAATGATGATGCAACGTTTACCTCATTAATTAACGATTTAAATAAAATGAAAAGATAATGTAATATCTAAGGCTTACACTTGTCAAAAACCTATTGGATAAGCATATTTAGAACCCTTATCACCTTATCCTCGAAATATATCATTGTGGGACCTTTATAATCTGAAAAGCATTTCAAAGTAATGTAACATTTTAATCTTTCCAAAAGAGCCCCTCCTCTCCTCTTATAAAAGGCCCCCACCTATACCACCTTATTCACACTTTCAAGCCTTTTGGTTCGGCCAACCTCTGCCCAAATACTCTCAAAACTTCTCTCCCTTCATCCTAGAAGCTTTAAATTAGTCAGAAAGCCATCCTAAGGAGTCCTTTTGATCAAATCAAAAGGAAGAACCCGAAGAAGAGGTAACGTTTTCATCACCCTCTTTCAAGTTTCTTTCTTCTTCCACTCCCTCTTTGTTTATTATTTAAATTATAAAATTATAACTCCAGTATATTCTATATACATTGATGTTATGATAAATATGGAACGACCATATTCAGTATTCTACCCATCATTTGAATGACATGTCACCATATGTGCGTACGTACGGCTTACTATCTCCACGTCGTGGTGTAATTGTTATTCAATATATTATTATTTAGATGGGTATAATAATAATATGTAATTCATGTAAATAATAAATATAACATGATAATTATTCTCTATATATGATATACTATCCAATTATATATTATTTTAATATCAAAATAAGGATATTGTCGCTCGTGCGTACGTACGGACTACCGTCTCCACGAACGCGATGAGATTCATTCTCTGTCGTATCCATTAAAGTATAATTATCATTTGATGATTTAAAAATAATGTTCATGGACATGATATCATTCTGGATATGAATAATATACAACCTATCCATGAAAAACCTGAATTACGTAACAAAACATATAAAAGAAAATGAGTAAGTTAACACCCGAAACAACCATAAATCTAAGATATTATTAACAAAGCAATGTTAAAAGATCATATATGATATCATATGAATGTATATGATTCTTGTATAATTTAATAACAATTATTTCACCATTATACAGGAGGTTAACCTACCCCAACCAAGGAAAAGTACAAGGTAAGGGTTTACTTCACAACCTCTTCATTATCAAAGGTTGTTTATACATAATTATCTACTGGGACCTCGTTATTATCCACATCCATGTTTCTTAAAAATGTATTTCAAAAAAAATTTACTATTAATTAGAAAATGGGTTAATTTCATTTATACCCTTATACGTTTTTGAAAGTAATCTTACCGTCGTTTTCCAAACAATGTACTTTTTAACCTTTTTGACAAATTTAAGGCAAGAATGTTTTTTAACTTATACGGCAGGTGTGGCAATTTTCCACAATTATAACTTCGTTGAAGCTTCCATTACAAGCTTATAAGAATATATTCAATGTAAATGTATTATTAGGGTACTTTTAAATGATTTAAAAAAAAGAGATATTTCTCTCAAATAGCTTTCATTTCATCTATGTCAACATCCTTTGATGGGTTTTAAGTTTAATTGAAATTGATTTATGATAAAAAAACATCCATTTAACATTTTTGATATATTTTACTATGGATGTGTTATTTTTATATCATCCATAGTTTATGGAGAGATTGTTGATATTTAGTATGCTAGTTTTAATATGAATATTTATGTTATGTTTAAACCTATTCATATGAGGAATGTATTGGACTTAATAAGTGACGGGTGGAGCCCGCTATAGCTCCTCGATGCATCGGTAGGTCTCATAAGACAACTAGATGTGGAATTGGCCGAGGCCCTTTCCCAATTTGATTTATGGTTTTGGCCGAGGCCTTAATCATTTTAGACGTCTTGGCTGAGGCCTTGACAAAATGTCTCAGAATTTCTGGCATTATACATTTCCTCATTATGAAAGTGGTTATTGATATTTCATGTGATTATTCGTCTAGTAGAATATCCATGTGAGTAAGTAATGGCATTATTTTATTTTACTTTTTCCATATTATGCTGGAGTTCAAGTTTAATAAGGCTTTTGTTTTAGTTACACATTGCCTTAAGTGCTTATGTTTTCTTATGAAAGTTTCTGCTATATTGTTATCCTTACGGAGCATTTGAGCTCACCCCTTTCAATGTTTTGTTTTTCCCAGGATGTGAAGAAGTTTATTATGACTGACTTGCAAGAATAGTCAGTGAGGATATGAGTGTGGACTAAGGAGACCATGTTATTGTAGTTTTCATTTTGATGATGTAATGTAAAACTTATGATTATATATAGTGTTTCCAAGACTACTAAACCAATCGGTCTTTCGAGATTTGATCTTCCTTGTGATCATGACAATGTTATGTAATAATGCACCGACTCTAGGTAACTGGGGTCAGGGCGTTACATATAATATGATTTTTGTGAACATACAATGAAACTGAAAGTGCCTAATAAAATATACATTCAATTAGTTTTTTTAAAATATAAACCTAAAAATGAAAAATAAAAAAAAATTAGGAAAACAAAATATCCACGTAATTGATTTCAAAAAATAATGAAGATCAATGAATAATATTCAATTTTTTTTATATGAAAATAAAATATGAAAAAATTAGTAAAAAAAGGTTAAAAATAAATTTTTTAAAGGATCTACCCAATGATGAATAATTATAAAATAAAAATAAATATATCTTGGAATCTATAACCAAGCTCCCCCAACCCATTAATAATTTGAATTTGATTTTATGTTCCCAATAACAAGGGAATGATACTTATGCACGTAGTTAGTCAAATAAAGAATCTTCCTCTAGAAATATCTAAAATGATATTTATATAAGATGTAACTATAAATATAAATTTTTCAACAATTTTATGAAAAAAGGGCACCTGAATTATGAACATGAATACAAAAATACCTAATATGGTATACCCAAATCTATTATCATTATTCATATTTTTTTCTATAAACCCTCATTCAAAAGAAGTGTGTATTCCAAAAAAATCACTTTTAGCAATCATTATTTGACCCATGTATTGGGTACCAAACTCATTAGTTACTTGATTATTTTATATATAAATGTCTCAAATCCCAAAAAGAAACATGGTATATGGATAGTAGGTGCTGAACCCATGTGTGTTGTGACTTATCCAAATTTACCACTTTGAGATGCTTGATGAAGGGGATTACACTTTTGGGGCACCTCACGGAGTAAGATAATCGGAATAGGTAGCATCCTATTATTCCACACAACTCTTATTAAGTATTTTTTATATGTAAGTGGTTTCCAAAATTATTTTCTTAGAATTGTCCAATTGTGTGATAGTGATTCTATGTTTCATTTTAAAATATTTTTTTAAATGTTTTTGATTATAAACGAAATATTAAATTTTCTCACATCAAGATTTAAAAGTGTTTATGTTATTGATTTTAAATATATTAAAAGTTGAAATTATAAAAGTTTTAGTTAATAAGTTAGTGATTCATGGATATGGTTTCCTTTCATTGTTCATTTTATCACAAACTCACTTGTGAAACATAATTGGGACCATCTAGTGTAATACATACCGAAATTTCATTTTTAAAATGATATTATGTGTGAGACTTTCCATCTTTGTAAGAAACAGAAGTCATATTTTAAATATAAAAATAAGGATTTGACCTCTATATCTATTGAACTAGTAAACCCTATTCTTTTTCAACAAATAAATGTTTCTTTAATAAGAGATAAATTATACACCTTTATCATTATCGATGATTATACATGATTTAATTGGTTTTATTTCTTACTATATAAAAGTGAGGCCTATAAATTCTTCATTATGTATACCAAGATTGTTTAAAATGGAAAAATTTATATGATCAGATCCCTTCAGAGTGATCATGAGTGATAATTTGAAAATAAGGATTTTGATGTTTTTTGAGTATCATAAGGTATCATAATTTATATTCCACTCCATGAAAACCTCAAAAAGATGGATTTTTAAAATATAGAATAGAAAATTTCAAGAAATTTCATAAAATCACAATAATGAATTTAATCTCACTTGATATTATTTGTTCCAAAGTAGCCAATAATTCATGTTATACCATTAACCATCTACTCATATGATCCATTTTTAAAAAGAAATGTTATGATCATTAGAATGATAAGTTACATAAGGTTGGTTATTTTAAGGTGTTTGGTTATAATATTTTTATTATTAACACCAAATATAATCAGGGTAAATTTGACCCAAAATCAGATAAAGGTATCATTCATGGGGATGATTACTCAATTAAATCTAATTAATATTTCAATAAAAGGACCACGAATATTGAATAGTCAATTAATTTAAATTTGATGATAATTTTCCCAGTAATCCACCTCAAATTGATGATGCTTATGTATAACATGATAATTTTACCTTAAATGAACATCAACCTAAAAAATAATTTCATATTGAAAAATACCCAAGCCATTTACCCAAGGTATGGGTAAACTCTAAATTCCAACATCTGAAAAATTAAATCACTTCTTTCCAAGCTAGTTATCGTAGTAAGAGAACAATTTTTAACAATATAGAACATTTCAATTTGGTGTCACACCTAGAGCCCTAAAATCTTGATGATTATATTAATAATGATAATTGTGTTCCATACAAGGAAGGAGAATTAAATCAATTAACCTGGAAAAATGTTTTTACTCTAGTGGAATGGACCAATTATTATCTCGTTATTCAAACCAAAAGGGTATTGAAAAATAAATTAGACTAGAATGGTAATATTATCCATAATAAGGCCAGCCTTATTACAAATTAATGTAATATATAGGAAGTAATTGATTATTGTGATACAGTTCTCATCATCACTACGATAAATTCCATTAAAAACTTTTTTATGTTCATATATCATTTAAATTTTATGCTTTTTCAAATGTATGTTAAATGTAATTTTAAAAAAAATTATTTCAAAAAAGGTTTCTAAAGAAAAACCTACTGGTTTTCAAGATTGTAAATTTCTAGAAAATATTTTCAGGTTAACTAAATAAATTTAGTTATTAAAACAAGCCCCTCGGTATTTTTATGTTAGGTTAATTTAATTTATTTTGGATAATTATTTTAATATGGTTGAATCCTATTCTGAATATTTTTTAATATTTAATGTCATTTTTTAATGTTAAAATTTAATTTTATTATTCCTTTTTTAGTTCAAAAAAATAATATACTTGTAATGATTTTACTTCTTTAATAATAAAATAATTTGAAATAATTATTATTGGAGAACCCAAATTTTCCCTTTGTTTTCATATTTCTCAAAATTTTGCATGGAAATTTTCTTAAAAAAATAAAATACACTAATTATATTTTAAAGTGTTTTGGAATTAATCAATCAAATGATATTAATACCCCAATTATAACTTATTGTAAGCTTACTTTGGAATATTCCATGAAACTACTTTTTCAAATGATCATTTAGAAGAATTTGATGTAAATAATAAAAAAAATATGTGGTACATGACACCTAATTAAAAAATCACATGTCTTATAGAGTTATAATAATAAAATTTCGGTTTCTCTTTCTATGGATGAAGCAAAATATATTGTTGTATTAACTTATTTCTCCAAAAATCATTTTGATGAAACATATTCTTCTAAATTATTGATTAAATTATAAACATGTTCCTATTATTTGGGAAAAAATTAGTGATAGTTCGATTTATAATAATCCAATTCAACGCTTTTACACAAATCACATTGACTTTTGGAACCATTTTCGTAGAGACCATATCCAAAGAGTTCATATAATGTTATATTTTTGTTATAATAATAATATATTATCTTATATATTTAAAAAATAAATTCAATTTTATAAGTTTGATTTTATTAAGGGGGTATGTAATGATACTCTTATAAATAATTTATTTACAATTTTCAATCATAAATCCTTTCCAATAAAATGTATAGTTTTTATTATATCTTGAATTGATTGAATTATTTTCCACACTCTCATAGGTTTTTTTGTTTATTTTCTTCAAGAATATAGATTTAAATATTTTTTGTTTCCCTTTATAATTTTAAAAGTATGCATCAATTGAGTGGGAGGAAAATATTTTCAAATATCAAATCTTCAAATTGATAATTTTTTTAAAATAATATTTTAAAATTTTTATGTTCAATGATATTTCATTTTGAAAAATTACATGGGGTTTGTAGTTTTTTAAAAAAAAAATATATTTTGAAATATTGAAACCTTTTTAGTTTTATATTTATTTTCAATATGAAATTTATGGAAATATTGGTTTTATATTTCAAAATAAATAGTGATTGGGTCTACCTCAAAAGATCAATAATAATTGCCTGAATAAAATTCAAAATTCTTTTTTGTTTACCATATATATATTTTAATGTTTTCATTACCCTTGTTTCTACAACTATTATTTATTATTTTATTTAATAATTTTTGTGAAGTATATGACCTTAATGATACTGAAAGTATTCTTATTTTGAGGAGAATTTAGAAGGTTATTATTTGAAATATATATTTACTTTGTAAGAGACTTCAAATTTTCTTTCAAACTCAATGGGAATTAGTCTCATTTTCTATGAAATTAATTTAAAATATATTATTATTATAAGTTCTTATGGTTGGTTTATAATAGTTTATGATTTCTAAAATAGGGTTGAATTGTTGTCGAAAAAATTACACAAAATAAAACATTAATCCAATTAAATAAAATTGATCGGACACATGTACTATCTGATGATCATAGAATTAAAATTAAAATCATGAGTTTTATTCTTATATCATTTTATTTTTTATCGGATTTATAGAGACACGGACAAAAGGTTTTTTTAAAAAGATAATTATAACAAATAACTTTCTAAAACAATGCATAATGGAAATTTTAACATGTGACAATAAGAAAAAATACAATGCTTAAAATAGTAATAGTGAATTATAATATTAATAAAATATTTAACTCTTTAACATTAAGATTTATGGTAGATAGTAACCGCGACTAATGGTTTAGAGAATTTTATACTTACTATAATGTTTTTCTTTTCATACAAGGATATTTGTCTACCTAGTGGATCAATATCATCTCACTCGTCCAATCCTTAGAATCCCTCAATATGATGATCAACATCTATTTTTGAAGAATCAGAATCCCTCAATCCGATGGATTAGATTCATCATATTCATATACCCAAAATCCCTTAATTATTATCATGATCATACAATGGAAAAAAAAGAAAATTACTTCTAAATGAAACAAACCTGGAAAGGATTCCATAGTAATTTAACTATCTAAATTATTCAAATGAATAATAATTATATGTTCACATAGAGAAAACATCGAATGACTTATATTTTGAAATATATTAGCCCATAAATCATAAAATTTCCATCTATGTATATTTGAACTTTAAACAATCATATTTAAAATTTATTTGAAATGAAAACAGATAGTTGGATCTTGACATCTCACAATGATATCAAATAACCGAATTTTAGATGTCATTTTTAGCACCATTTAAATTCTTAAAGTATTCTGTATAATATAAAAAACTCTTATTTACTTCAATTATAAACTTTTTTTACCCATGGGATGTATTGTACCCAGATTCCACTAAACTATGCCCCGTGTTCGGTTGGCTAAATGGCCTCAGGCACAACTCCCTAAACATCAAAGGAAAAAGACTAGTAGTGAGGGACTATGTGATTCATAAGTGAGAATATTCTCTCATTTCTATTATATATCACAATGGAATTTGAACACATTAAATAGTATAAGAAGATACTGAAAGAATAGAAGGGATAAAATAGAAATACAAGATAAGAATATATAACAAGAAAAAGTATCTAAAATTTAATTATGCAGATGATACATGTATCAAAAAATATCCATAATCGATATATGGAAATATAGTAAAATACAAGTATACAAATTCCAAAACTACCAAAAAAGTTCCCAAATTTCATTTTAAGCTCCATGTTAGTCCCATTCTACTATGATTCAATGAAATGATCAACAACTAGTGTTAAGGATATTGCCCATATAATCACCTGTAAGCATATAATCTATTTTGGTTTCCAAGGATTCCCAAACAGGGTGTGATACAAACACCCAAGTAGGATTCCACCTAGATATCTATACAGTTAAAAATAACACAACAAATATGCTAAAAAAGTGTATCTAATAAGTAATATAAGTGAAAATACCAATGGAATATGTCTTATACATCAAGTATAACCAAAAACCCTATCAAGACATTCTTCAACAACTGTTAACTCCTAACAAGGCAGCTATAATAATTATAAGTAAGAAACCTGGCCTCTCTATACAACCATCGATATCTTGTCCACACAACCGCCCCATATAAAAAATCCATATCAAAAACCCATAGCCATCCCATTCAACTACAGCCACATATCCCACATAATGCCATACAATAAAATGTAGACAACGAAGGGTCAGATCCATGGTGTTGAAGACCAAGGCATCCTCATCGATTCCCACGATCATCTCGATGGAAACATGGTATAGTCACTAGTTGGTGTCCTAGGAGCATGTGTACCCACATGTCTTATGTGAGTTGAAACAAGCCTTATCTAACGGGTAGCAATGACCCTGAGATCCCAAAAAATCAGGACCTATGGTGAATACTCTGCCAAAGCGTCCACTACTACATTCCAGAACAATGGAGAGTCAACCATGGAATCTATAAAAATAATGAATAATTTCACACCATTTAACAAATCATCCCATATGAGTCTACCCACTCATAAAATATATTACATTCAAAACCATTAAACAATTATAACCACTCATTTAATCCATTACATCTCATTAGTCTACCCACTCATGTAATCTAGTTCCATTTAATCAGGTAACAAGGGTATACCCACCAATTTATCATCCATTTACTATTAAACCTAAAACATTTGTATACCCAACCATTTATCACAATTCATAATTAAATAAGTAATATAAGAATACCCACCCATTTAACACCATTTATAACCATCAATTTAAGAATATTATATCACCCAACGAGTATACCCCCTCCTTTAACCAATCTTATTCAATACATCTAGTCTAGTTAGGAATGGAATATTATGGCAACAAAAGGAAAGGATGTATAACATCTTCTAAGAATTTACTTAAATCTTATTTAAATACAACTAATAATCCTTAGACTTGAAAACTCGACAACACCACCCTTTGGTATTTCATTAATTTTCCAAACCCGTGAAAAGGTTTGGTGCACCCCATTTGTGTCCTTCTGTTGGGGAAATAACCAAAAACACATCTCAATAACCTATGGTCATCCCTAACAGGTCCTACATCATTTATACCATTTTAACATCTCAAAAATGGGCCCACTATGAAATTCCTATAGGGGGAAATTCCATTATCTCTATAAATCATCAAAATCTAAAATAAAATTATTGACCACCTACCTCAGTTCAAAAGTGGACTGTTCATCTATTTTCAAGTCCTGATTTGCCTTAATTTTTGAGAAATCTAATGAATTGACCAAGAACATTAAATTAGGCCATATGATCCTAAATCCAAATAGTTAAACCATTTCTTTTAAAGAATGTGGAATGACAAAAAAGGAATTGATGAATCAATGTTGCACTTCCAATAAGACTGGTGGTGAAAGAAATGGTGTTCAAACAGACTCTAGAATTGAAATACTATAAAATACAGTTTTTGGATTCTAAAATGGGAGAAACAGTGTTCTGTCTGAAAAGTAGAGGCGCATGTATCTATTTTAAAACAAATTATGAGAAATTTACATGACTTGTAATTTCCTTTCATGTCATGTAATGTTTGGTTTTCCCTACCCAGGGAAAACCCATTTCACATCGTGAACGGTCCTGGAAAGATAATTACACTTCATGTAATTGGTCTATATCTAGAACACATCCTTCTTTCCACTTCTTTCCCAAAAACGACCCAACCGTCACACGGTCTAGATTAGGGTCTAATACAAAAAGGTAAGCAAACAATAATTTAGCCTGAAATGTAAAATAACTATACCTTAAAAAAGACTTCGGATCCGACAATATAAACACCTTAAATAATTTTTTACCTAATGTTTCTTATCAATGGTGTTCAGGATTCATCTAAAATACTCCATCCATTGAGCACATATGTTGGTCGCTCACTCATATTTCTCATCCTATAAATGTTTGCACTGACATAGAACTTGTACTAGAGGTTCTGATCGGCCTCGTAGAACCTATGTTATCCTATCAGCGATACAAATTGAATGATACTAAATGGGTGGATTAACCTACAACTCAGCCTCCTCAGGATGAAAATCATGATAGTGGTCCAGATGAAAATGGTGTAGATGAGATAAATGGAATACATTGTGCATGTCTTGGTACCTTTGAGGTAACTATAACTGATAGGCTACCAACCCGACTCTCTCCAAAATCTTGAATGGCCTGACATATTGTGGTGAAAGATTACCCAATTTCATTATCCATCAGTGTCCCAACCATGTTTAAACATGTAAAAATACCTGATCTCTGAGATCAAACTCCAGAGGTTGTCTACAGCGATCGACATAAGATTTATGTTGAGACTATGTAGTATCCATCCACTTCTGAATCAACTAGACCTACTCAGAAGTACCCTGCAGGAGACATTGTCCCAATAAATATGCCTCACGTTCCTTTAATGAACACAAGGTTGATCTACATGTCTTACCATATAAATCCTTATAAGGTACCAATTGTATCATCACATGATAACTTTTACTATAGGAAAACTAATCTAGAGGAATGTGCCTCTCTGAAGAGCCCCCTAAATCTATGATGCATTCTCTCATCATATCATCTAGAACATGTATCATATTCTCTAACTATCTGTCAGTCTGAGGGTGGAATGTTGTTCTTTGAATCACCTGTATACCCAGCTCCCTCTGATAACACTTCCTGAAATGAGATATAAATAAGGTGTACCTTTCTAAAATTACAGTTAGTGGGAACCCATGAAATCTTACTATCAAACAAATATAAAACATTCCAATATCATCAACACCAAAGCTCTCCTTGACTGGAATGAAATAAGAAACACTCATGATCCTATCAAGAAAAACCCGCACAATATCATTACCTCGAGGTGACCTCGGTAAACCAATCATAAAATACATCACAACCCCATCCCAATTCCACTGTGTAATATGAAAATACTATAAAATCATGGCTGGTTGCTTATGTTCTACCTTCTCATACTAATAGTTGGAAGACTTTGTAACAAAACCATATACCTATCCTTTCATACATGGCCACCAGTACAGATGATGAAAGCCACTATACATCTTGGAGACTTAAAGATTCACTTACAATGCTCAATCATGAAATTCCCACATTATCCCCTCACATATATCCATTGCAACCCAAACACATCAATTGATATGCAGGATCTAATCCTCGCCAACTATCTAACCATGGGGTGTGTCCTCACCATACACATTCTTCCATATTACTAGGCCCTCTGAATCTGATAAGTGCCTCATCCTTCCTCTATCCAATATGGTACAAGCCAAAACTAATGATGATAGATATGTATGTCCCTACCTATCGTTCACCGTCAATTTCATCTCATAGAACAATTCAAAAAGTTTCCAATCACAACTAGCCTATTGTACTACTTATATAGGAGTCTTTCTAATCAGCACATCTTCCCCTGAATTTTCTTTACCAGGTCTGTAGAAAATCTCAATGTCAAAATACTGAAGTTACTCAACCCACATTTTCTACCTCATATTTAAATAATGCTGATTAAATATACACTTGAGGATTTCTTGGTCTGTGTACAGAAGAAAATTCTCACCTAGTAAATAATATCTCATACATCATAAAGTATGAATGAAAATAACTAACTTGAGATTGTGCATCATTTAATTTCTCACATGTAGACTCAAATGTTCAAACAAGTATACCCTGACCAAATCCCCCTTCATCAGAACTTCCCCTCACTTGTTACTGGATGTGTCACAATACACAATCTATCTCCTACCATGCCATGGCTCTATCAGGACTTATCCTACCATAAAACATCCTTTCAACTTGTGAAAGGATGTATTTCAAGAGTGTTACCATACAAAATTCACATCCTTATTAGTCATGCTAATCAATGGAACTGCTAAGAATGATAATCCATATATGAAACTCTGGTAGTAACCATCTACCCTGAAAAAAATACGTATATAAAGAATTTTATTGGGATTCTCACATAAAACTACATCTTCCACCTTCTCTGGGTCGACTGATACACCTTCCTTTGAGATGATGTGACCCAGGATGAGGATCTAATCCATATAAAAGTTTCACTTTGTGATCATATAATATAACTGATGCTCCCTCTATGTATTCAAAATGATCAAAATGAGGATGTCCTAGTCATTTAAATAGTGAGAATACACCAAGATGACATCCACAAAAACCACCGTAAAATAATCCAAGTAACGATGGAACACCCGATTCATCTGTACCATGAATACTACTAGAGCATTCAGGAGACTGAATGGAATAACCATATATTCTTTTAGACCATACCTTCTAGGACTGGTTATACCAGGTATGTCAGTATGTAAAACATGTACCTGGGGATATGCAGACCTAAGGATATTTTTTATAACACTCAGGTTTGTTGAAGATTATCAAACATGTTATCTATATTTCTCGTGTGATATCATTTTTTATCATTTATCAGATTCAACATACGATATTAAACACAATGCCTAAGAGTTTCATCCACCTTTTTTCTAAAAGGGCCAGAAACCTTTATAGAGGAATACTAGGTTGGATAAACCCCTTCTTCTCAAAAAACTCTAGTTGCTTCTTGAGCTAATAAAACTCCATCATATCCATACTATAAGGAGGAATAGATATTTATTCTTCTATAGGCACTAGACGGATATAGAAATCAACATCTCTCTTAAGAGGTATACTATAAAAGTCATCTGGGAACATGTCCCTGAAGTGATCAGCAATTGGAGTAAGTCCATCCAGACTCACTCCCTGGCACTCTATAAATAAACTAGTGATCGGGTATGTCCTCTCACCCAACTCAGGATGATCAGTTCCTTCTATGATCTCTTGGACATCCCAATCACCCTTGTGAGTAAACATTGCTCTATATGGTGAAGTGAAAGTCACCCTTCAGTGATAAAATTTAGTGTAAGGTCAATAAAACACTAACCTGTCCATCCTAAAAATGAAAAAAATCTTTATCATCTCGAGGACTTAAAGATCCTAGAAGAAATGACACCCACTAACCTCCAGGGGCACTCCCTGCACTGGACACATCATCTATTCCGATTCCCAATGGTGAGTATTATATCAAAACTCCCTATGAATACCACACAACAAGACCTGGGCTTCTCAACATTGGTTCAGAAATGAAACAAGGAGATACAACTATATCAAAGAGAGTAGATAAAATAGTAGAGGCTACTATGATTTTACCTCTCACTATAGATGGTCCAACACCATACTATTTAGGGGTATTCTATAAACAATAGATTTTGCATTTACCATATCCCTATGACACAACCTAACTTCCATGAGTAGGTCCACTATAATGTTTTGGTGTAACTAGTGTTTGACTACCTATACCACAACCATTATTGCCTCAGACTGATCAGTCAGCGCTGCTCCAGCTCCTTGCCTATTTGGATATGAGGAACCTTTTCTTAAACCTAACGTCGGAGCTGACCCCGACCACTCACAGTAGGAGGTAAGGTCATTCATAACAGCTACATGTGTCCCATCCAACCACTATCTCTACACTCGACTAGGTTTTGATCGCATTGATTTTTCAGGTGGCCTCACTTTCCACACTGGTCAAAAAACATAGAGCTACCATCACTCACTACCTTATTGGAATTCATCTCGTAGGAGGACTCAAAACTATGCTTCCAAACAAAATATGTAGAACCTCTGGGTCCATGAGAAACACTACCCTACTCTATACTCCCCATATTCCCTTACGTTATGCTATATAATTAACTCTTGATTCATAATATCGATGATTGAGGTAAATCTAATCATATTGACCAAATATTTGATATCGTGATGAAGACATTCCTTAAAGTGTTTCATTATACGCATCTCATCAGTAAGGTACATCGGTGTAAAAAACTGCAACTCTATAAAGCATGTAGAGTACTTCATAACCATAATGGAGTCCTACTCCAAATGCATAAAATCACTATCCATCTCTTCTCATAGAGTCTCGAGGTAAAATTACATTTAAAATCAGGTCTGGAAATCAATCTAAACAATATCTTGTATACCATAAGCATGGTTCAAAACATCCCACCAGTGATTTTCTTCTCCAAATAACATATAAGTTGTGAGCTTGACCATCCTATCAAGAGGTGTCTCCAGATGCTCGAAGATAGATAGTGTGGTCCCAATCCATAGCTCAACAGCATATGGAAATCCATCCTCTAAAAAATGAAAGGATGTTAATACTGGAACACCCATGTCATCTCATCCATATTCATTATAGGATGTGGTGATCCCTAAAAAGTCTTAATTTAGTGAAATAATTTCACGAACCAGATCAGGTTGCCTTCAAAACCGGCACTTGATTTGGTCAGTGCAAAGACCCTAAGGGTGTTCCTGATCCCTATGGGTTGGAAAATTTTCCCATGTATTATATATGAGTTTTTGGGAATGATTTACCTGAGTACAAAAACATAAGAAAACCAAATATAACAAATAAACAAAATCTGAAATTTTACACGAAACAGGCCTTTAATAAAATTCAAAATGGGGGAACAATGTTTATACAAAGCCCAAAGACTTCTACAAAAGAAGAAATCCAAAATAGACATCACAATAACCAGCTAGATTCATGGGGAAATCAACCAAAATCCATCTCCACAGTACCAAACCATGAAAGACCCCTAGAAACCCGAACCACTAGTTCTAAGAGCTTTACCTAAAACTAAAACCAACATTACCTAGTCTATATACATCCAAAGTTGTAAGTAGTATGTGATCCAAATACCAGTAGGATGCCACCAAAAAATGATTCCATGTGATAATAATTATAATACAAAAGGCCTGTAAGTTTATTAAATATGAAATTCTAGTAATAATCTTTAGAAAATGCAACTTTAAATAAATCCGGTTTGAAGATGTATATTTTAAATAATCAAATTTTTTAATTAAAATGAACTAGCTACTAATATTTTTCCACCAAACACGCTATATTCCGATGATGAGTATAAAATGTCCAATGAGCACTAGAAACAGGAACAAACCTACGCAATATCTCATTGTGGGTCCCATGTACCTTGTGTATTGGGGAAATTAACCATACAAATATTCATTCTCATGTAAACATGCCACTAGTAGGGATCATCCCCATAACATAGTGGTCCCCCAAAATCATCACCATCATTATTTAGATAGTGTTGTTATTTTCAAACATTATATGTGAAACAGGGGCCAAACCCCCCAGGATCACTAGCATACTATTACACGTCCACCCACCTAGATAGCCGAGTTTTCCCTCTAGTGCTCAAAAAAGTTCTACTAACCATGAAACACCATTTTCACATACAAATACCATTTCTAAATCGCAAAACCAAACCAAAATTCCCGAAAACATGTCACACAATTTCCTTTCTCATTCGAATTCATTTTGAAACCATGCTCACACTAAAACAAATCCGACAACGCGTTTCACATATCTTTAGCACATCAATAAATACTTTAACAATTTTTATAAAACATTACCAAGATAGTACACATCACAAAAAAACCCTTTGAAATTAAATTGGACAATTTCAGAGGTAAACTCCAACCAAAATAGTTTTCCAACATAGTTTCCCCTCTTACATAAATGAATAACCCATTTAAAACCTTCATAAAACAATTCCATGAAGTGTAACACAGATTTGAAAATAAAATAATTCTAAAAACCATAATGTGAAACAAAATTATTTCTAATGTAAAATAAAAACTGAATTGGAATCCATATAAACATTTAATAAAACCATTTCACGAAATATAAAATATCCACAAGTTGTAAAACATGGAATACAAAAGACAAACACACATTTTTAGACAAAAATGCTACATGAAATTTAACCGCTCAACCAATGCTATCAAAAATAGTTTATTCTCCACCAACAACATATTAGTAACATTATAAATCAATCAATCAATCAATCCAAATCATCATGAAATGATTACACATGGAAACATCTACCACAAATGTAAAAATGCGAAATCCTTGTGGGAAATATCACCTACACAACCTTTGCACCACAAGGGAGTTAAATAAAACCTAAAACAATAATATTTACCCAATAAACCATATATCAAACCCAAGGTTCATATCACTAATTTCATTAAATTAAGAACATCATGAAAACATGGATGAAACACTAAGCAAAAGGAAGAAACTATATGCAAATGGGAGAAGGAAGGAAACCCACTTACTTGATATATCATGAATAAAACGCCCAAAATACCGTAGTATGTAAATTTCTGAATAGCTAAAACTGAATGTGAGTTTTGAATAAGGCTGGTTAGGTCTAGTGTGAACTAGAATGGGGGGAAATAGTAATAATTGACAGATTTATGAATAAAATAATTTACATCTTCAAATCTGAATGATTTTGAGAAATCCATAGAAGTTTTTCCCTAATTTGTGATGAATATGATCTCCAAATAGGGGGAATGGATCATGGGGCCCGCCATTGGTAAGTGGTCTTCGGTGAGGGTTGGAATCACTAAAAAACCTTAAAAATTGAATGAGATATTAAATAATTTAATTTTTATTCAATAAATGGGCTTAGAGGCTAGCCCAATACTTTAATAAAAAACCCAAATCCATCATGAGTTTGGATTCCTATGATATCATAATGGATATGGTGGTTTTTATATACCAGGGGATTACAATTGAGAACTAAAATTGGTGTAAAATGTTTAGAAATGAAGGAATTATAAAAAAAATTAATACCTTAAATGCGATCACAGTTTGGCCCAAATCCTAAAAACACACCCTTTCCTCAAAAACTACATGGAAAACTCCGACAAACAAAATATGAATTGTAATTATATGAAAAAAATATTAAAAAAAATCATGTCTGTGAAAATTCTCTCCACTATAAAACTTTCCACCCACAAAAAGAAACAACAAGGCCAAAAGAAAAAACCAAACCCAACTAAAAGGCCAAAATTGACTCCTTTGCGAAGTTTCGCCCACCCCCAAAAGGCCAAAACACCTACAATTGATCTATAAAGTAAGAAATAATCTCACCAACCAAAACATACTACAATTATTTAAAGATAAAGAAGATTTAAACTACATACAATAACAAAACACTTCAAACACTATCTAAAAAATATTCAAGTTACTTTCCTAGAATGAACAATGAAAACAAACGAGGTCACCGCACTCTTACTTTAACAAAACTGTTGGGAGAACTGCAATCCCAAAATTTACTCAAGGAATAATTTTTTTGTTAAATAACTCCAAATGAGAAAACCTATTTCAAAAACAAGACAATGTACAAATCCAAGTTACTGATGCAGGGAGACACAAAAAGACTCACAACCATAAGGGACAACTCAGTTTTTTTTCCGATATAGAATTGGGACACTAACAGGGGGAGGACCAAATGGATTTTGGAATAAGGGGAAGAATTTCACTAGAATTTTCTATTATTAACATACATGAGACTCAAAGAGGGTCTCCCCACCATAAGAACCAACCATTTTAACTCACCAGCATGGGCCAACATGAAAAGACCCAAAAATTTAAAGAATTAGCACGACTGCACGACTAGTCCACATCGTTTTGTAAACCATTTGATAACCATGAAGATCATTATATACAAAGGTGAAGCTTCATATGGTTACATGGTCTGAGGCACACAACTGTGCAGAGACTGTGTGGTAGCTACTATCTTTTATTGCACAGATTCCTAGGTTGGCACACGGTTACTACTAACCCTATGCAAACCATCCTCTTCAATCTGCCTATCCTAAATTTCATCATTTTCCTTAAAAACTAAAATTAAACCCATGTGAATAACATTAAAATTGTCTATAACATAGAAACTGGGTCCTCATACCTCTACTAACGAATGGGAACTACTGGAAATAGACAATGAAACCGGAGGTTTAAACTATTCATATCTTTCATACAGAGGATAAATCATTAGCCAATGGATTGAATGACCCCAGGATTTCCCCTGACAATGTTCCAACTTCACTTCGGGACATATGACTGGAGATCAAATGATTAAAGCACCTCTTGCATCGCATTCAGGCTTTAGAAACCCACGAATAGAAATTTTTCTTCCTGTGCCACAAACAGTTACATCATGATCTCATATGAGCCGAATGAGACATGACACACCTCAAACTCACTTTACTCTAAACCATCATTTACCCCAAACATGGGATTAGAGGATACACACACAACAATTGTGTATCATCAGATGGGAAACAATATATTGACATGACACATAGAAACAACTTCCTCTAGTACATAGGATTTAAGAATTCCCCAAAGGGAGACACACATATGACAAAAAAATATACTCTCATAAGATTGCACAACCTTAACCCTTACAGTCAAACGAACACACGACATTGCAAGGTGTCACTGAACATGGTCGTTGTGGCTAATAAAAAATACAAGGATAGGGACCTTATGCCAAGTCCCAAACAACACATGATTCCAGCAAGCATCCATAACAACCACTCTTGTCCATATTTTCCACACTGGTTGCCTAACATAAACTCTTTCTTCAATGAGACTGAAAAAAGACCAAAGGACCATTAAGACATCATTCTCCACTAAAAACCCTGAACTACATTCACCATCAACGTCATAGTAAACTTAGGAAACTAAGGACTATTTCGACCTCCCACAACCACTCTCCCTCTATAAGGGGATCCACATAACGCAAAAAAAAGTGGGGTGAACTCAATCTACAATGCTCCAGCAGAAAGACCTTATGTTGATCAACTAGAGGCACTACTGGAAATGGAGGATATACCAATGGTTCTAAACCGTTGGTATAGGCTAGAAAACCATTGGTATATTTTATACCAACGGTTGTCCAAATCGCAGGGAAGTAATGCATGAGGAAAGATCTATATCAACAGTTTGAACTAAACCGTTGGTATAGCCCACTCTATGTCTTTATTTGCAAATGGTTCTTGTTGTACCGTTGGAATAGGTTTACCCAATGGTTTAAAACCGTTGGGAATTATATGATTTTGATATTATACCAACGGTTTACAACCGTTGGTATAGTTTTTTTCCCAACGGTTTCAATGAAACTGTTGGCATATCTTCAATAAAAAATAATATACCAACAGTTACAAACCGTTGTTATAATTATTTCTCAGAGTATACCAACGGTTGTAAACCGTTGGTATTGTGTATTTCCAGAATTGTTGCACAGCAGCCCCTCCTGTGCATACTCCTGCATACAAAACATCACTTAAAATAGTGAGAACAATAAACAACAACAAAAGACCACCTCTTTGATTAGAGATATGGTGAATAATTCCCCATTTGAATCTTTATATGACAATAATCATCCAGTATAGTTGAATAAGAGTTTCAAAAACTCAAATATTATTTACACCCATTTCAATCTTCATATGTCAACCACTTTTCTAATATATGGTGAAAAGGTATCTTCTTAGGAGTCTCATCACTTGTGACTCCATAAGTGCCACACTGGGCCTTGGATTGAGGCGGGGTTGACTAGTACACGTCACATATGATCCATGAATCATTTTCCTAAAGTTTCAACACAATCAGAATCCGTGTGATCGGTTTGGCGTATGTACGTAAAATATTGTCCATTTTGAACAAAAGAGAGGTAGTTTGGGTGGTCCCGGCCCCACGGTAACTCCAATTGAGGTGGGGTTGACTCGTACACATCACATATGACCAATGGATCATTTTCCTAAAGTTTCAACAGAATCTGAAGGCGTTTGATCTGTTTCCCGTATGTCAGTTGTTGATATCACTTACAATTTTGTTCATTTTAACATAAGAGAGAAAGTTTGAGTGGTTCCGGACACACCGCGGCTCAGATTGAGGAAGAGTTGACTCTTACACATCAAATATGACCCGTGGATTGTTTTCCTAAAGTTTCAATAGAATCTGAAGGCGTTTGTTTGGTTTGGTGTATGTCAGTTGTTGTTTTCACTAAAAATTAAGTCCATTTTAAACAAAAGAGAGACACATTGAGTGGTGGCGGCCACACCGGGCCTCGTATTGAGGCAGTGTTGACTCGTACACGTCACATATTAGCCATGGATCGTTTTCCTAATGTTTCAACACTATTAGAATCCATTTTATCGGTTTGGCGTATGTACATAAAATATTGTCCATTTTTAACATAAGAGAGACAATTTGAGTGGTGTCGGCCACACCTCCCCTCAAATTGATGTGGGATTGACTCGTACACATCACATATGACACATGGATCGTTTTACTAAAGTTTCAGTAGAATCCGAAGGCGTTTGGTTGATTTATCGTATGATAGTTGTTGATTTCATTTACAATTTAGTCCATTTTCAACAAAAAGAGAGACTGTTTGAGTGGTCCCAGCCACACCGCAGCTCGGATTGAGGTGGAGTTGACTCGTAAATGTCACATATGACCCATGGATCGTTTTCCTAAAGTTTCAACAGAATTAGAATGTGTTTGGTCAGTTTGGATTATGTCAGTTGTTGTTTTCACTAAAAATTAAGTTCATTTTAAACAAAAGAGAGGAACATTGAGTGGTGTCGGCCACACCGTGCCTTGGATTGAGGTGGGGTTGACTTGTACATGTCACATATAATCAATGGATAATTTTCCTAATGTTTCAACATAATAAGAATTCGTTTGATCGGTTTGGCATATGTACGTAAAATATTGTCCATTTTGAACAAAAGAGAGGCAGTTTGGGTGGTCCCGGCCACACGGCACCTTGGATTGAGGAGGGGTTGACTCGTACACATCACATATGACCAATGGATCGTTTTCGTAATGTGTAAACAGAATCCGAAGGTGTCTGGTAGGATTCTCATATGTCATTTGTTGATATCACTTACAATTTAGTCCATTTTGAACAAAAGAGAGACAGTTTGAGTGGTCTCGGCCACACCGCAGCTTAGATTGAGGCGGGGTTGACTCGTACACATCAAATATGACCCATGGATAGTATTACTAATGTTTTAATAGAATTTGAAGGCATTTGGTTGGTTTGGCGTATGTCAGTTGTTGTTTTCACTTAAAATTATGTCCATTTTAAACAAAACAGAGGCACATTGAGTGGTGTCGGCCACACTGGGCCTCTGATTGAGGCGGGGTTGACTCGTACACATCACATATGACCCATGGATCGTTTTCCTGAATTTTCAATAGAATATGTAGGCGTTTGGTCGGTTTTACATATATCAGTTGTTGTTTTCACTTAAAATTAAGTACATTTTAAAAAAAGTGGCACTTTGAGTGGTGTTGGCCACACTGGGTCTCGTATTGAGGCAGAGTTAACTTGTACACGTCACATATGAGCCATGTATCATTTTCCTAGAGTTTCAACACAATCCGAATCCGTTTGATCGGTCTGGAATATGTACGTAAAATATTGTCCGTTTGGAACAAAAGAGAGGCAGTTTGGGTGGTCCCGGCCCCACGGTGCCTCGGATTGAGGCGCGGTTGACTTTTACACGTCACAAATGAAACATGGATTATTTTCCTAATGTTTAAACATAATCCGAAGCGTTTGGTCGGTTTCTCGTATGTAACATGTTGATTTCACTTGCAATTTAGTCCATTTTGAACAAAAGATAGACAGTTTGAGTGGTTCCGGTCACACCGCAACTCGAATTGAGGAGCGGATGACTCGTACACGTCACATATGACCCATGGATCGTTTTCCTAAATTTTCGATAGAATCAGAAGTCATTTGGTTTGTTTGGCGTATGTCAGTTGTTGTTTTCATTTACAATTTAGTCCATTTTCAACAAAAGAGAGACAATTTTAGTGGTCCCAGCCACACCGCCGCTCGGATTGAGGAAAGGTTTACTATAACACGTCACATCTAACCCATGGATCGTTTTCCTAAAGTTTCAATAGAATATGAAGGTGTTTGGTTGGTTTTACGTATGCCAGTTGTTGTTTTCACTTAAAATTAAGTCCATTTTAAACAAAAGAGAGCCACTTTGAGTGATGTCGGCCACACCGGGCCTCAGATTGAAGCAGGGCTAACTCGTACACGTCACATATGACAAAAGGATCATTTTCCTAAAGTTTCAACACAATCAGAATCCGTTTGATCGGTTTGGCATATGTACGTAAAATATTTTCCATTTTGAACAAAAGAGAGGAATTTTGGGTGGTCCTGTCCACACGGAGCCTCTGATTGAGGCATGGTTGACTCGTACACATAACATATGACCAATGAATCATTGTCCTAAAGTTTCAACAGAATCCGAATGCGTTTGGTAGGTTTCTCTTGTGTCAGTTGTTGATTTCACTTACAATTTAGTCCATTTTGAACAAAAGAGAGACAGTTTGAGTGGACTCAGCCACACCGCGGCTCAGATTGAGGCAGGGTTGACTCATACATGTCACATTTGACTCATTGATCGTTTTCCTTAAGTATCAATAAAATTCTAATGTGTTTGGTCGGTTTGGCGTATGTCAGTTGTTGTTTTCACTTAAAATTAAGTCCATTTTTAACAAAACAGAGGCACTTTGAGTGGTGTCGGCCACACCAGGCCTCAGATTGAGGCGGGGTTGACTCTTACACATCACATATGAGTCATGGATTGTTGTTCAAAATTATCAACACAATCGGAATCCGTTTGATCGGTTTGACGTATGTACGTAAAATATTGTCCATTTTAAACATAAGAGAGACATTTTGGGGGGTTTTGGCCACACCGCGCCTCGGATTGAGGCGGGATTGACTCTTACACATCACATATGACCCATGGATCGTTTTTCTAAAGTTTCAATAGATTTGGAATGCATTTGGTCAGTTTCCCGTATGACAGTTGTTGTTTTCACTTACAATTTAGTCCATTTTCAACAAAAGACTGGGAATTTGGGTGGTCCCGGCCCTACGGTGCCTCAGATTGAGGTGGTATTGACTATTACACATCACATATGACCCATGGATCTTTTTTCTAAAGTTTCAATAGAATCCGTAGGAGTTTGGTCAGCTTTCCTTATGACAGTTGTTGTTTTCACTTAAAATTAAGTACATTTAAAAAAAAGAGGCACTTTGAGTGGTGTCGGCCACACCGGGCCTCGTATTGAGGCGGGGTTAACTCGTACACATCACATTTGACTCATGGATTGTTTTCCTTAAGTTTCAAAATAATCCAAATGCGTTTGGTCGGTTTGTTGTATGTCAGTTGTTGATTTCACTTAAAATTAAGTCCATTTTTAACAAAACAGAGGCACTTTGAGTGGTGTCGGCCACACCGATCCTCGAATTGAGGCGGGGTTGACTCATACACATCACATATGAGTCATGGATCGTTGTGAAAAAGTATCAACAGAATCAAAATCCATTTGATCTGTTTGGCGTATGTACGTAAAATATTGTCCATTTTAAACAAAAGAGGGACATTTTGTGTGGTTCCGGCCACACCGTGCCTTGGATTGAGGCTAGGTTGACTCATACACGTCACATATGACCCATGTATCATTTTCCTAAAGTTTAAACATATTTGGAATGCATTTGGTTAGTTTTCCGTATGTCAGTTGTTATTTTCACTTAAAATTAAAGTCATTTTGAACAAAAAAGATACATTTTGAATGGTACCGTCCACACTGCGCCTTGGATTGAGGTGGGGTTGACTCGTACATGTCACATATGACCCATGGATCTTTTTCCTATAGTATCAATAGAATCTGAATGCGTTTGGTCAGTTTACCATATGTCAGTTGTTGATTTCACTTAAAATTAAGTCCATTTTTAACAAAATAGAGGCATTTTGAGTGGTGTCGGCCACACCGAGCCTTGTATTGAGGCGGAGTTGACTCATACATGTCACATATGACTCATGGATCGTTTTAATTAAGTTTCAATAGAATACGAATGCTTTTGGTCGGTTTTCCATACGTCAGTTGTTGATTTCACTTAAAATTAAGTCCATTTTTAACAAAACAGAGGCACTTTGTGTGGTATCGGCCACACCGGGCCTCAAATTGAGGCAGGGTTGACTCGTTCACGTCACATATGAGTCATGGATCATTTTCAAAATGTATCATCACAATAAAAATCTGTTTTATTGGATTGGTGTATGTACGTAAAATATTTTCCATTTTAAACAAAATACATACACTTGGAGTGATACCGGCCCCACCACAGATCGGATTGAGGAGGAGTTGAATTTTACAAGTCACATATGACCAATGGATCGTTTTCCTAAAGTTTCAACACAATCTGATGGTGTTTGTTTAGTTTCCCATATGTCAGTTGTTGATTTCACTTAAAAATAAGTCAATTTTGAACAAAAGAGAGGCAGTTTGAGTGATCCTGGCCACACCGTGCATTTTATTGAGGAGAGGTTGACTTGTACACATCATATTTGACCCATGGATTGTTTACCTTATGTTTCAATATAATCAGAATGCGTTTGGTCGGAGGGGAAGGGTCTAGTCGGGTACGCGGAGATGCTCGTCTACCTCTGGTACGAACCTCCCTCGTACCATCGGCAGAAGAACTGAAAGAATGGAATAATGAAAATTGCACATACTTATGTACCTGTAAAATCTACACATAGACAGCAAATATCCGCATCATGTCATAAAAAATAACACCAAGGATCAGACAAAATAGAAGCAGTCATGCAGAGTAATGACAAGTGCACATACAGATCAGAAGCAGCTAAACAATTGTTGCATACATGCCAGGTTTATTTGCTAAAATAGAGTAAAAAAATCAAAATGATGAAACTCTAGAATATGGGTTGCCTTCCAGGAAGCGCTAAGTTCTAAATCTTGTTCCAGATGAATGGACACTGGTCAATCATCTTGGTCCATCAACTCAGAACTCCTCTGCCTCTTACAAGAACCGGTGGCTGTGTCATCAAGCTCACATGGACGCTTAGTGGGATTGATCACTTCAGGAGCGTAGCAGGCATGAATCTGGTGTGGAAGTAAGAGAATCTGGCGCTCGTCATCAGCCAGACGCTGAGTGGGATTGATCACTTCAGGAGAGTAGCGGGTGTGAATCTGGTGTGGAAGTAAGAGAATCTGGTGCTCGTCATCAGTAAGACGCTGATTCACCCATCGTGCGAGGTCAGATGGAGACGGGACGTGCACATCGATGATCATGGAAGAGGCAGACAAGCTAGACATTGTTGGTTAAGCTGCATCCACAAATAGATTCTTTTTTATATATTATAACCTATATAAATGTTTGTCCCATTTTTACAAACAATTAATGTGTGAAAATTGTGAAAAATAACTTATCGGATATATAAAAATGGATTTACTCATGGAAATGATGCATAATATCTCAAATATTCCTCATCGGATCCCAATTTGAAATTTTAATTCATTATCAAATGTCTTATATCAATTTATTTTTATTTGGATCTTTAAGGTTGAAGACTTTTTGGAAAATCTAGCCAAGGGAGGATAGACTAGTGACATGGAATACAATTGGATGTTATGTGGTTGAAACCACATTATAAGAATTGTTTAGGATATTATGGAGGTGGTTTGAGGATAAATATATCTTTTTAGAGAAAATCCAGCATGTCCATGTTTGGTGGTCAATGTTATGAAGTGGGGGGGTATTTGGTGGTTGAGGAGGGGGTGAGGGGGATGTCCAAGGTCTAGGAGGAGGGGTGGGGGGCTGTCCAGGGTCCAGGAAGGGGGGCGGGGGGCTGTCCAGGGTCAAGGAGAAGGGGAGAAGGGGTTGTACATGGTCCAGGAAGGAGGGGGCGTTGTCCAGGGTCCATCTAGTAGGGGGCTATCCATGGTCCAGTGTGGAGGGTGGGGGATTCCTAGGGTCCAGGAATGAGGGGGGACTATAAAAGGTCCTGGGAGGAGGGTGGAGGGGGGTTGTCCAGGGTCCAGGAGGGGGCATGTCCTTGTTTTAGGAAAGAGGGGGGCCAGGCTGACCAAGTTCCATGAGGGGGGACTGTCCAGGGTCCAAGAGGGGGGTATCTAGGGTCCATGAGGAGTGGGGTCTCTGTTAAAGGGAGGAAATACCCAAATAATTCATTTAAAATTAACTAAACTTAATCCAAAAAACATCACAATTCCAATCCATCACCCAACCAACATCATATTAATCCTCAATATCACTAACCTTCGCATGCCATAAACAACACAACCTAGTTTATACAAAATTCAAACAGAAAACAAAAATAATAGATGGAAAACATTAAATCTAAGGTAGTACTTACATATTTAGAGTGTAGAACTACAAAATTGTTTGATTAAATTTGGATCTATGAGTGGAACGAGTTTCTGAGTCCTTGTATAGAGAGATCTAAGACGTTTAGGTCAAATCAAAATTGAAAATAAAAAAATAGATGAAGAACATTAGAACTTATAGATTTCAGGTGTAGAACAGAAAAATTGTTTGATTGAAGAGGATGGATGGAGTTTCGGAGACTGGGTAACAAGAGTGCATTGGTAGAGCTTCAATTTAGGGCTGCAGTCGAGCGGAGGGGGACTGCAATCGAGCGAAGGGGCTACTGGATTTAGGGGGAAACTTTCCCAACAGTTTTTAAAAACCTTTGGGAATGTATGTTTATTTAAGGCATATACCAACGGTTTACACAAACCGTTGGTATAGATTCCAATATATACCAAGGGTTAATGTATAACTGTTGGTAAAAGTCTCTTAATGGAGACCTATACCAACAGTTTTAAAAACCTCTGGTAAAAATCTTCATAAAAGCCTCTATGCCAACGGTTTTCTTAAAACCGTTGGTATAGATAACCATTCCCAACGGTTTGATAACCCGTTGGGATATAAGAGTTGGTAAAAATGTGATTTCCAGTAGTGAGGATTATCCCATGACGAATCACATTTGGCCACACATTAGTCATGCATTAACTCTTTATGGAGGAATAACCTAGGAAACAAGAAAACACAAGGACACAACAAAGCTGGTCATTTTGTCACAACATTACACAAACTAGAACCGAACACGTGAGGGGTTCCACCAAATTGACCTTCTGATCATTTTCTCAAAAGAGACCACTGGCCCATGATTCATTCCAACTTATCAATGAAAAAACAACACAAAACACTGTTTAAATAAGATGGGTTCTTGAACTCAAAAAATCCACCAATAAAAGTCCCTAAAACACATAATCCACACCTCCCAAACACACATTATCAAAACATAACACTTTCCATCAAAAACATTCATAAAAAATAGTGTATATGGGTTGCATAGTTACCAAAGGTATCTCATGATCCTTACCCATGCTTGTTTATATGCCACATCGGGCACCCACCTCATATCCATCCTAACACTCATCTAGTCGTTCCATGAACCATCCATATTCCCATATAAACCATTGCTTCTAGTCAACCTTGAGAACACTAAATACCAAAACCATCCCTCTACTATTTTCAAAATCAAAACATTCTAACCACACATTCCCTTTCTCAAAACCACTTACAATAAAATAAAAACCCAATTTACCACATACAAAAAAATTTAGCAAAGAACCTGTCATTCAATAAAAACTTAATTTCATTCCTTTCACAACCAATTCCAAACATTCAAAACCATTTCAAACACTGAGAATTTTTTGAAAAACTCCATTTCATACATCTCTATTAAATTACTAACACAAATCTTCTCATTAAAAAATATATTTAAGATTTCAAAAAACATTTTAAATGCACATTAGTTACCAAATAAAAACCCATATTAAATCCCAAATATAAATTCCAAAAAACGTTATTCCATTCAAAACAATTTTCAACAGTTCAGAAAATTTTATTTAAAACAGATTTTCAAAACCCACTTTAACATAATTTACGATTTAAAAGGTTGTGTAAAAACACCATTTACCATTTCAAAACAATTCTGAAAATTCATTTCTAGCCTTTATGAAATGAAACAACTTCAACTTTATTGTAAAATCTGTTCACGAAAATTTAATGTTTCTTAAAACCATGTCATTTTTATTTTAAAACCAAATTTCCATGATCCCAAAACAAAAAGACACAATACAATACGAGATGAAACTAGTTTCGGTGGGTGACTAGGAAATATTTTTGAAGGCCATACATAAATCACTTCACCATCAAGGAGAGTGTTTTAGGGAAATATCACCAGCTCCACATGGCTTTCTAGGCCTTGCGATCTCATTTGGACCATCAACACAACTCCCATATCATTTCCCCCAATCATCAATGAACCAAGATAAACAATGAACTCTGATAAAACTCATCTTCCCCTAGTGACTTGAATCTAATCATGATGTGTGCTGGCTTGGAGCCTTAATCATAATCAGAATTTCATTTTCCAAAATATCTTTTCCATAAACTATCTCCACTCTTCCCCAAATAACATGACCTAAGAGAGAGAACCTGCTCTGATACCATTTTGTCAAGAACCATATCTGTTCACCTTTAAAAACAACACCAAACCTAGTCTATGGAATGAACCGAATGTCATTCCCAATCCCCACAGCTTGGCACAAGTGGATGGGTATCATATATGAGTGTTTGGGAAATATTTACCTGATATCCAAAACATAAGACAACTAAATACAATAAATAAATTGAATCTGAAATTTTACCCCAAACAACCCGTTAATAAAATTCAAAATTGTGAAACATGGTTTATACAAATATCAAAGAATACAAAAAAACTAAATCTAAAATGGATAGAATAATAACCACCTCAAATGCAAAGGGGAATCACCCACAATCCATCTCCACAAAAACACACCATGAAGGACTGCTAGAAACTCGGACCACCAGTGCTAAGATCATTACCCAAACCTGTAACAAACATTACCAAGTCTACATACACCCAAATGTTTATGTAGGGTGTGAGAAAAAACCCAGTATTATTCCACCACACAAATATTTCATGTGATAATCATTATAAGACAAAAATCATGATTGTTTTCTAAACCAGAAATGCTAGTAAAAATAATTAAGTAATGAAAATTAAATAAAATCAGTTTTCAAGTGGGCTATTTTAATGAATCCACACTTTCAAATGAAATGCACAAAATACTGAATTTTTTCATCCAAACTCACCATATGCTGATGATTAGTGTAAAATATCCAATGAGAACTAGAAATGGGAACACCCCTTGGCACTAGCTTGTTGTGGGTCCCAGGTACCTCGTATCTCGGTGAAAGTAACCAAAAACATTTCTGTTCTCATGCACACGAGCCACTAGTAGGAATCATACCCATAACCTAGTGGTCCCACAACATCATCATAATTATAGTTTATTTAATTTTTTAATCATCGAACATGCTTTGTGAAATAGGGGCTAAACTCTATTGGATCACTAGTATACAAGTACTCATCAACCCACCAATATACCTAGGTTTTCCCTCTTGTACTCAAATAAGTAAAAAAATCCATGAAATTCCATTTTCAAATTCAAATACCATTTCCAAATCAAAAACATGCCAAACATCCCACACACATGTCACATAATTTCCTATTTACTTAAAATTCATTTTGAAACCATACTCACACAAAAACATCCCACAATGCATTCGAATCTCTTTCACAATAAATACTTTGAAATATTTTATAAACCATTTCCAAGATATTACACATCACATAACAACCCTTTAACATTAAAATGGAAAATTTCAAAAGTAAAATCCTACAAAAACATTTTCACAACATAGTTTCACCTCTTATAAAAATCAACAAACCATTTCAAACAATCATAATACAATTCCATAGACTATAACTAAAATTTTCAAATAAAATCCTTCTAAAATCCTATTTTGAAAACTAATGTAATCCAATATAACATAAAAGCAGAATTTCCAGCCCTATAAACATTTAATAAAACCATTTAATGATCCATAAAATAGCCCCAAGTGTTACAACATGGAATACATAAGACAAACACACATTTTTACACAAAAATTAAACATTAAAATTAACCACTCAACCAATGCTACCAAAAATAGTTTTCGCACCACAAAAACCCTATTAATAACCTTCTAAAAACAAATAAAACAATAAAACTCATAATGGAATGCTTACACATTCAATAACCTTCCACAAATGTCAAAACACTAAATCCTTGGGTGAATGTTCTCCCGTACCACTGCCGCACCACATGGGAGTTAAATAAAACCTAAAACCACAATCAAACTCTAGTTTCGAATAACTAATTTCTCGAAATTTTCAACTTCATGAAAATATGGATGAAAACCTATGAAAAAGGAATAAACCCTATGAAAATGGGAGAAGGAAGAATGGAAACCCACTTACTTGGGATATCTTGAATAAAACACACTAAATACACTAGTATATGAATTTACAAATAGCCAAAAATTGAAATTTAGGTTAGAATAAGAAAAATTAGGTTATGTGAGAACTATAATGGAGGTGAAAGATTTAAAATTGAAGGAGTTCAGTAAGAAAAAATTTACCTCATCAAATCTGGACGATTTGAGAAATCCAGAAATATTTTGCCCTATTTCGCAATGAATATGAGCTCATAATAATGGGAAAGAATCATGGGGGGGAGCCGTGGGTAAGTGGGATTGGGGAAGAGAGAGAATCATAGAAAAACCTTGAGAATTTAATGACATATTAAGGAATTTATTTTTTATAATGTATGAAATGGGTTTATGGGATGACCCAATACCTTAACAAAAAACCCAAATCCATCATGATTGTGGATTCATATGAGGTCCAAATGAATATAGTGGTTTTAATATAGTAGGGGATTCAAATTAGGATGTTTAATGGGTTTAAAATGTTCAAAAATGAATGAGTTATAAAAAACAAAATTTGTTTTTAAAATATGAAATGGGAACATGGTTAGGCCGAAATCAGGAAAACACACTATTTCCTCCAAAAATACATTGTAATCCTCCAAACACAAATAAAGAATAGTAATTAAATGAAAAAAACCATTAAATGAATTCATAGAAGTGAAAAAGAACCCCTCAATAAACCGTTCCTTAGTACAGTTGTCCGGAACAATCTTTAGTGTTGTAGCTGGCACTAATGGGGGATCAAATAGTAGCCCATGGACCACCACCTCTTGATTGTGGCAGTTACCAACCTCATGGAATAGCCCTAGATTTTCTCGTAGTGGAATGTCTCTAAAATTCCTAACACATGCCTCAGAAAGGAATAATATCAAATTCCCTTCTCAAAGGCATAGGATATGTCAAACCCCTCAAAAAACCATGTCATAACCCACTGACATATCCTAAAGCTAAGACTGTATAAGGAAAAACCACAACCCTACTAGAAACACTGCCTCTTTCCCACTAAAAATTTGTGTCTATGTTAATTATATATTTTAATTTTCTTTTTAATTTAACATTCATTAATTAAATTAGTCATCCAATGGTCCATAATGTTCTAATCTCTAAGGTCCCATAACACCTCATTAACCAAATTTTGATTCCCATATAATCCATATGCATCAAATTCACTTTAATAGTTGAATTTTAAAGGTGGTTCATTTTCTATTTCATATGGGACCATACACCTTTTGAATTGAAATATGGAATCACTCTATTATCCCCTTCACAAGGTCTATCAAAATAGTATGCAAATCTATCACATCACATATCATAAAAACATGTTTCAGATAATGCATCCAAAATGGCATGTCATAATTCAGGACTTGTGATTTATAAAAAGTTCCTATATGATGCATGAGATAGAATACCCTCATATCATCAGTTTGAATTGGAAATAGAACCAAATCAAATAAATATTAACAACATAAGTCATGTGTATCACCCAACAGTGCAATGAAATCAGGTGTAATAGTCAAAACTAGAAAAAAAAATCATTTGGGATAATTTTTATTTTCCCTGTACATGGGTTATCTATGCTCGAGCATAGCTCATTTCCAAATTCCCTTTCTTTATTGTCCCTTTCAAATACTTCCAAATAGTAAATCAAACAAAAAAAGAAACACCCACTGATACCACTTTGTAATGTCTTAGACCTAGATGCCACTCAACAGTGCCCCGAGCCCAGTCAGCTACAAGGCCTCAGGAACATCTCCCTAAATGCCAGAGGCTGCCGACTAGCAGTGAGGGCCTGGGTGATTCATTGGGGATGCTACTCCTTCATTATCAGAGTATATCACAGAGGATGGAAATCCCAATCAGTAGAGTAAGTAGATAAATTTATAAGACAACATATAAAATGGAAAAGAAAGATTAGAATATATAATAAGACAAATGTGTCTCATATATAACGATGCATAAGAAACATGTATCTAAAAAGTAGACAAAATTTTTACATGGAAATACATTATAATACGAGTATCCAAAATCCAAAAATACCAAAAATTTCCTGAGTACCATTTAGGCCTCTTCCTGGTCCCTGGTCCATTTCTCCAAAGAGATGATCAAAAACCAGTTTTAGGGCATTTTTCCCACGTTATCACCTAAAACCATATAATTTTTTTGGGTCCCCAAGGGGACCCAAATTGGGTGTGAGAAAAAAATCCCAGAATTTTTATATAAAAATATCTAAAACGTTCTAAGAATCATGATGCAATATTCACAAAAAGAGTAAGTAAGCATGATTGTGTGTGTGAATTCCAATTGCATATGTCTACTGTAGCATGTATAACCAAATGGCCTCTTATGACTCCCTAAAACAACGGTTAACTCATAAAAGGTAGATATATTCAATATAAGGAAGACACGTGACCTCACTGTATAACCATCCATATCCTGTCCAAACAGCATCACTGTATAAAGAAACCATATGAAAACCCCCCAACCATTCTATACAACCACAATCATATATCCCACAGTCATGTCATATAATGAAGTATATACCATGAAGGGTCAGATCCATGGTGTCAATGTCCAATGCATCCTCCTCTAGAATCATGAGCACCATGATGGAATCTCAATATAGGGACTTCTTGGGGTCCTAGGAGAATGTGTACCAAAACATCCAATGTGATTCCAAGAAAGCTGGATCCAACTAGTAGTAAATCCTAAGGCATCCCATGGAATCCAGACCCATGGTGCTTACTCGTCCAAGGTGTCCGCTGCCAAATTTCAGATCCATGGAGATTAATCTAGAGAATCTATATAAAACATTAACCATTTAATACCATTTAATAGATCATCCCACATGAGTCTACCAACTCATTTAACTAATTGAATTCCAAACCATTATACAAGTATACCCACTCCTTTAAACCATTGCATCTCATGAGTATACCCAATCATGTACTCTACTTCAATTTGATCAAGTTACATGGGTATACACACCCATTAATTATCCATATACTATTAAAAATATCACATGGGTTTACCCACCCATTTATAAAAAAATCACAATTAAACAATCCAAATTAGTATACCCACCCATTTAACACAAAATCATAAAATATATTTAATTAATTTAAATCCACCAACAAGTATACCCCCTATTTAAATTAATTCCATTCAATCGATCTAACCAAGTTAATCATGGAATATTTTGGTAACAAAAGGAAAGGAGTCAAAATATCTCCAAAACATGGAATTCAATCTCATTTAAATATAACTGCTCTTCTATAAACAAGAAAAATTCAAGAGCACACCCCTTGGGTTGTTTATCAATGTTCTAAACCATATCAAAGGCATGGTTTACCCCATAGGTTTCCTTCGTATGGTGAAAAAACACCAACACATCTCAAAGAACCTCATGTCATCCCTAATAGGTCATACATTATCTATTTCAGTTTAACATTTCCAAAGTAGGATCACATTGAAAATTTGGTGGGTGAAAAAAGGACAACAGCTCCATAAAGCATTAAAATCATAAAGAAATGTATAGACAGCCTAACTCATCTCGTTAGTGGAGTTATCTTCGAGTATCAATTATTTATTAAGCTTATTTTATGAGAATTCTAAATAATGGTTGAAGAATAAGATATTAGGGAACATTATCCAAAACACTAATAGCACTACCATTGTTCAAAATAATCAACATTGGATAAAACTGAATTGATGACTCACTAATGTGGTTCCAATGAGACCAGCGACAAAAGAAACGGAGTTTGAACTAACCATAGATTTGAAAAACTATAATAGGTGGGTTTTATATTCCAAAAAGGGAGAAATATATTTTGTCTAAAAAATAGAGTCCCTTTCCTCTATTTTTTAAAAACATAGTCATGAAGTTACATGGCATGTAATTTTCTTTCATTCCATGTAATTACTAGTTTTCCCTTCCTGGGAGAAATCAACATTATTCCATGAATGTTCCTGGATAAAACATTACACATTAATTAATTGGATTACACAATATGTAATCTCATTACACATTGCTTCTTCTTTCCCAAAAACAACCTTACTAACCCATTTCCTAGCTTAAGGTCTATGATAAAAATTAATGTAAACATGCACTTAACATAAAATATAAATGATTTATACCATAAAAATTCTTAGGATCTTACAATTCTGATGAACTTTTTTATGTATTTATGATATAATAAATGGAATAAAATAAAGTATGATATGTTGGTACCAGAAACAATCTGATTGTTGTTAATGTTTATATTCTAATAGAAAAAAAAAATAGTACAACCACTAAAAAAATTATTTGGACCAATTTACTATAAAATCTTTCAATCTAATGGATAATAATGAGGAATATCAATTTCTATTCATTAAATATTAAAAAAATTCTTTTTTTGGAATAAATTAATTTAAAAAATATATAAAAAATACGGAATATATAATATTTAGTAAATATAGTTTTTAGAAGTTGTATTTTATTTAAAAAATGAATTAAAAAGTAATAAGTAAAACTTATGAGACAACAATCTCCCTAATTTGAAGAGCACAAATCACAATACTTAAACTCAAAAAAAACTTTGAAAAACATGCATCTATTTTGTCTTTAAAGTAAATTAATAATACAATTAATAAATACCCATGTGTTTATAACTCCTTTATGATATTATGGTATGTATTATGGAATCCCCCCCATTAAATACATATTTCTCCCCATTAAACATATCTCCATAAAAACTTCTCCGAAACAATCTTCCCTTATAAACATCTAACCCTTTATAAATTTCCCAAACCATCTCACCCTTTTTTATTTAAAAAAAGATAGTTCAAATATATTATCTTAAATTTTATTATGATATATAAAAATAAAAAAATTAAGATGAATAACTAATCATCAGTGAAATAAATAAAGGAACATACATCCAATAATAATTAGAAAAATATAAAACATAAAGTATTCAGATGAAAAGTAATTCATATTTTGAAACCATTATAATGTATTTTAAATATTCATGAAGAGTTAAAAATGAAAATTTTAACCATTATTTATCAGTGTTTTTACAGAAAAATCATCTTTTTGAACTCATTTCAATCCTTATGAGCCTCTTCCAGTAATGATTTGAGTTGTCCAAATTGATATTCCAATACAAAATTTTCCTTTAATTCTAACTTCAGACTCTGAATTTCTTTATGAATATTCTTATTTTATTCCTTAATAAGTAAAATTCAACTTCACTGGTTCTGATATAGATATTCTCTAACTCTAAATTATGAACCTTTTCTTTAGTTACTTTTACGTCCTCATTATATTTATTTGTTATGTCTCTAAAATATTCAATGAACTTGAAAAAAACCAATACATTAGTAGATTACTATTCAAATTAATCTTCTATTTCTAATGAATGATTCCATACATCAACAAGTTTATCATTTTGATCTCTAAGATCACAATCAACATGATTCGACCATTTGAACATTTGATTATAAAATCTTTTCTGAGCCGAGGACTTTTCTTGAAATGTATTCAAATCCAAATCAATAAAAACAAATGATTCAGTGAGTACATTAAAAGAATATATTTTATAATTAATTATATTGTAATGAGTTTACACATCTCCTTTATATTGTCAAAATATGTAATGGTATTACTTAACCTTCTCATGTTTTTGGAATTGTAGTTGAATCCTTTCTGAGTAATAATTTCCTCTAAATCTAATGAGAATGAGGAAACATTACGATGTTTCGTTCTATAGAATTAAAAATCAGTTTTCTCTTTCTAATGGACATTTTATTTTCCATTCACTGAAAAAATATAATCTTTATAAACTTGTATTATATCAAAATACATTTCTAATTCATTTTTTTCTTATACTTTAGTGTGAGAGTTTTGATCTTCTTCATCAAATTTAGAATTTAAATTTCTTCTCACTTTTGAATATGGATATTCATCTTATTCTGATGATTATTTTTTCTATAAAATTTCCTTGTTGGGATCCTAATATGATATTAAAATTAATTCTATTGATGTTCATGTTTCTGAAATTTTATTCTTGTTTTATACTTCATTAGTCTCCAGTTTTTTCAACATCACTCTCTTTTTATCCTTTCTCATCCTCTTCTTCTTTATCTTATTTTTCTTAATCGTCTTTGTCTCCTTAATATTATATGTCTCCTTCCTCATTAATTTCTATCTCCAATTTCCCTGTTGTTCTAGGAACAACATTATAATCATTATTGAAACCCATCATTTTCCCTTCTTATCAATAAACTGGACTAATTCTTCATTGACTACTTCTTAATATGCATAATTATTAACTGAGGGAACTATTATAGGAATAAGATATAATGCAAAAATTTACTGGCCAACATATGGATGTATATGATCGGTATGAGAAACTAAAAAAATTGAATTTCTGAAATCCTTTAAACATTTTTTAAAAAACATTCACAAACTCTGGCCTCTAATAATATTTTCTTTTGTATCTTCCTTTTAAACAATTCTTTTAACTAATATGTTATCCAAATTTTCAAATCGTTTTCCTCAACTGGATCACTTTCAAACATTGGATCCCCTTGTTTCTTTTGTGCCTTGTGTTTCATTAGATTTATGAATTCAGCATCTGGAATATTTTTTCATAATTGTTTTTCTTTAGTGGGGGACGAATTATCCTTTATTTTATTTTTTTCAACCATTTCCTTATTTTAAGGTTGTTCATCAGACACATCAACATCCACCTTATCATGAAACTTCATTGACATTGAATCAAAAAGTAGCTTCATTCTTGATATTGTATCTTCACCAATCATCAAAATTTGTTTCTCTCATTGTGTACTTTTTATTTTAAAAATTGAAATCTTTCATACCCTTCATAAGAAACTTATTAATTAAAGAATGAAACAATATAATATTTGACTTTATCAAGTCATTATTGATAGCTTCCACTTTAATAAAGACAAAGTTCACTACATTAACTGGCCTCATGTTCATAAGAAATCAAAAACAAGTTTTCTTGATAAATTTAAGATAACCCTATATTCGTTCATTGAGATTATATACCCTTGTATCCATAATTATAAAACATAAGAGTCCAATTAAATATGTTATAATTTCTTGAATTTGTCATAACTTTTAAATAAATATGCTTCTACCCTCAATTTTTAAAAAGATATGTTATTATCTAATAATAACTTCTGTAAGGATAAAAATGCATCCCCTTTGGAAGGAAGTTATAAGGCCCCATCCTTAAACCATACTTAATCTTTAGTTATTACACGATTACACATTGAGGATCTTTTCGGGTTTAGAGTTTTAGAGAATTAGATCATAAAACTTGCATTACATTCCACATATAAACAAAGTGGTTACATAAAGATAGTATTATTAATTCCCATCAATGGAAACACATTTGAAATAAAACATGGATTATTTCTTGACACTTCCTTGACACTATCATCATATCATGAACCTTTCCCTTGACCTGTGAAAAACATTTCAAAAAAACTTGGGATGAGCATAAAAAGCTCAGTATGGGTTATAAAAAACATGGAAAGGAAACATGAGTTCATATATACAAAAGAATGAAATCATACTTTACCCATAAAACATAGGCACTTTAACATACCTCATAAAATCATGAATAAATCATAGATATCATAAGACATAAAGGTAACTTGAGGCATCCATAACATTCTTACGTAGGGAGTAACCCTCTTGGTTACGTTTGGAATACCCATCAAAGAATATTCCCTAAATTGCTTCGGAGAAACCTTAACATTTCACTCCTTTACGTTACCCAATGCATTGGAGAGCTATAACAGGCTCACCCGCCCTTAGTTTATCACGGAACCACCCGTCTTCATAATAATGCCCAAGAACCATAACATAATCATATCACATAAAACATGCATAAAGGAAACATAAAATTTCCACATTTCAATCACGAGATATCAATACCACAAATTGATATAAAAACATTATGAAAACCATTTTCAATACCAAAATAAAAGAAAAGTAAAACATGGTATTTATTTTTCTTTTAAAAAGAAGGTATGGCTTATAGAGGAAGCCGAAACTCAAATAACGGTCACGACGGCGGAGAAGTCGTTGTCGCCGCATACGTACGACAAAAACATTCCCTTTTGTCATTTAGTAAACGCTTCGTATAAAAATATTACTTTTGAATAAACGTAAAAGTAAAAGTGGTTTATACACCATATAAAATAAATTTGTGTACAAAATAAAATATGCCTCAACAAAAGGAGATTGAGACGAAGTCCCATACCTCGTATCGGACTTGACCCGACCGTTCTTTAATCTCCAGAATAATAAACTTGAGTTAATCTCTACTTGCTTATTAACCCTTTTCAAGTTCATTATTCCTTTTATACCATGTTATGAACATCATGTAATCATTTAAGTTAATAATGTTCATTTTGTCGGTATTTGGTTCTTAAGTCAAAAATAGACTTCTTACACTTACATGTTGTTAATTTGGTCAAAGGTTCATTATATCCAGAATGCTATTAATGATTTGGATAACATATATATCATATATATTCATCATATAAATGTATTTATAATATTACATCACATTTAGAGGTAAGAAATGAAATGCACCGTTCATGGAGACGGTAAGACGTACGTATGCATGAACGCTACTTCCATTTCTATTTCGTATTTTCTGGAATGGAATCATAATTATATAAGAGTATATTATAATTGTAGAGACCCGAATCCTGACTTACATGGAATTTACATTACTTTTGCGGAATACTTAGTACATAACAAAAACACACACACAAGGATCGTAATAGTTTAGTGTCTTTGGAAACTCGGAATAAAATCTTCTAATCGTGGTGAAAGATCTTCAACATCTCCCATAAATATCTTCCTTTTTTTTACCTAAAACCTTTCTTTATATCCTGGGGAAAAGAAAACATAAAAGGGTGAGCTCAAATGCTCAGTAAGGGTAAATGAAAGAAATATCAATCACATCGTATTCATAAGAACATAACATTTTGGAAATCATAACCTGCAAAAGAGATAATAATTTCATAACATGGGATAAATCTTGGTAGTGAAATGTAATCACAATAATCATAACTTAAAACATGAAACTTTGTGGCATTCACACATAATCATAGAGAATCATTTCTTGTTAGTCAAGACTCATTGCCAAGACTATCTTAGTGGACAAAGTCCCTTTCTGAATTGAGTAACCCTCGTTTCAGTCCTGTTTCACTGAACCGGTATAACCTAACATTCCAGCCATGTCTATCTCATGAGATATAAAATCTTTACCCAATGCATTGGAGGGAGATATAGGTCCCACCCATCTTATAATTAATCCTTTCTTATGTGTGCCACATAATCATAAACCATACATCATAGCGTAACCCATGTAATAAAAATGGGATTCTTAAACAAAATGACATCATAAAACAATTCATATAAGATAAAGGAATTCATAAAAAATATTTCCATCACAACATAATCAAATCCATGTAATAATAGGGATAAAAACAGAACCATTTTATTATATTAGATGGAAAATAATTTCGATAAAATACTTGAACTTCATTCTTGAGGAAAATATCCTTTCTACTTCAAAAACACTTTTACTTTCTTAACATATCATACAATTATAAAATAAAGAAGTTGATTAAAAATAAACATGAAAACATATAAAGGAAGATTCTTGGAAATAATGTTTTAAAAATCCATTCATGCCGTATAAGTTAAAAAAACATTCTTCCTACTTTTGTCGGAAAAGTCAAAAAGTACCTCGTACGAAAAACGACAAAAGATTCCTTTCATACATATTACTAAAAACTCACCGAAGGGTAAAATTTTATTTAAACAATTGTAGGTTGATGGAAATAATATTACATATTGAGGGAACATGGATTTGGATGATAAAATACACCCCAGTAAATACCAAAGTATAAACAATCTCGGATAAAAATGAGATTGTGATATTCCCCTTACCTTAGGTCCGATTTGCTTTGTACGTGTCTGAAGCTCATGTATAATGGTTTAAATAATGTTATTGACTTATTAAAGCATCATATTCATTGTTATTATATCATATATGGTTCACTTATTACATTATATTACCCGTTATTTTGTAAATTCCATGTTAAAGAAGCATTTTGGGTAAAATCGTTTCATTTATCGTAGGTGTTTTGACTTGTTGTTCTTGAAATTATTATTACTTATATCATGATTTACTTACTTCCAGAATATAAAATATGATTTATATATCATATATATTCAGTATATATATATATATATAATAGATAGATAAATGAAATGAAAAACACCGTTCATGGAGACGGTAGTCCGTACGTACGCATGAACGCTGTTTTCCTTTCCTTATTGTCTTGAATGGAAGTAAGTAGATGACATACACATATATATATATACATAAATCCAGTAGCTTTATAATTTCATATATTTCATTATTATTTCTTATATATACTTTATAATCATTCTTAAATGGTTAACATGGAGAATGAATCTCATCGCGTCGTGGAGACGGTAGTCCGTACGTACGCACAAGCGATGATATCATTTCCATAAATATTGAATTGAATTGGAGTGGATTATACAATATATCAGAATCAATATGATGTTGTAATAACTATGTATATTTATTCTTTACACCATTATACCCATCCATGTAAGGTGGTGGTGGAAAATAGATTACACCACGGCGTGGAGACGGTATTCCGTACGTACGCACGCGCGGTGATTTCTTTTTCCGTAGGATGGATAGATTGTGAAATAGGGTTTTTTCATACTTATAATGACATATCAGTATATTAGTGATACTGATGTTATTACTTCATAATGAAACAACCTAAGAAGAAGAAGTGGAAGAAGAAATAAAGATGAAAGAATTGGTAACGGTAATTACCTCTTCTTTGAAGCACCTTTTGGAGACCTCCTCTTAGGGAACTAAAATTGGTCTTTGAGGAAGACCGGAACCTCTAGGATGTTGCTAGGGAAGTGGAGAAGAGATTTTGGCAGGGTTTGTCCGAGCTTGAGTGCTCAAATTGGTGTGAGGAGGAGGGGGAGGAGGTGTCCTTTTATAAGGGAGGAGAGCGGCACCTTAGGAATACCTCAAAATATTATTTTATATTAATGTCAAAATCGGTTTATAATGGTTCGAAAGGGTCTTATTTCGAAGATAAAGTGGGGATGGGTCGAAAGCCTATCAACCAATAGGATTTAGACAAGTTTAGGGTATTATTTTAACCTTATCAATTAGATTTAACTCTAAGTTAAATAATTTAACTTTTACCGTGTCTTTTTGTTTTCTTTCACTATATGGTTAATACACTTACTATAACATGCCAAACGAACCCCAAATTGTTTATTATTAATATATATATCCTTATCTAAGTCATTTGGCCGAACCTTAGATTTTTAGGAATAAAATAACAATTAATAATATAATACTTGATTTAAAAACTATTTTCTGTCAATTTTGACACTATTTGATATATGATTTTTGTGAAAGTCATAACAGAATTATATGTTCGAACCAAGTTGATTACATCCACACTAATATATTATAGTAACCTAGAAAATTACTGTAATTCATAAAAAGTCTCAAATTACATTCATTTGAGCATTTATAACATCAATTATGTTAATATTTCCTTAAAAGGGTAATTACTGCATCATCGTTGTGTCATAAATAAATTAATTTATTTAAAGTCTAAAAATTATAAATAAAATATAATTATGTAGGAAATATTTTTATCTTTCTAATTAATATTTATAGTCGAATTTATCTTATGTATAACCCCATATTAAAAATTATTTACTTATTAAACTTTGATTTTAACTATTTTAACCCTTCTTTAAATAAATTAATAATAAACGTCCTAATCTAACCCAAGTGGGCCTAAATGGTCATATTTTATTCCTAAGTTTGTTTATGGTCGAATTAAACTTATCCAATAGAATTAGTACATGTGTTAGGGTAATAATAATATCATTTTTACCCTTAGTTACCCTATTTACTATTAACCGCGGTAAAAAAAGTAAAAAGTTACTATTCACCAAAAAATTATTTTTATCTCATTGAACCACATTTTACTTACTGATATCAACCGTGTCTGTTGGATTTTCGAAATTCCATTCACAGAAGCAGTAAAATTAAGTTTTATGCAAAATTCAGTTTTTAACCTACCACTTAATGGTTTCACTATTCATCAAAAATTGAATGTTTTCAGAAAAAATACCAAAATTTCACCCTAGGCTAATTTCGATATTTCGAATCCAAAAATGAAGTCCATTTTGAAAAATAAAATTTATTAAATTTCAAAAGGTTGTTATTATTATTCATAATGGCTAGTTTTAATAATATTTTAATAGCATATCGTTGTTTAGTGAAACTCGGTACTGCGTACGACGCAAACTATCGAGGAAGGTAGCGATTGCGTGTAATGCAAGACAAGTCAAGGATGCGTGTTGTGCAAGCTCCTTTTGGTGTAGCGTACAACACAAGACATTAGTGAAATAAAAAAGAATATTTTTCATAAAATCTCGGGCTGTTACATTCTACCCCCCATAAAATGAATTTCGCCCTCGAAATTCGTCGGGGTTATAAATGGTTTACTATTAGAAAGTTTCTTTAATAGAAACCCACATCGTAAAAAGGAATACCAAAAATTGGCTTTAAAAACTAAAGTATGAAATGTAACGATTACCCAAATAAACTAATCACTGGGTTTCCACATAGGTGAAAATATGGATATGGAAGAGAAATATAACCATCATGTTCTGATGGAGAGTGGTAGAGAACATGGCTATGGAAAATCAAGTAATCACAAATCCATAAATTTTTGACGATCTAAGGTACCATCTGATTCATCAGGTATAAGATCACTAGGACAACATTTTTGGTTTTCAAGATCATTTCCCTAAAGTTGAAAATTTGAATTAGAATAAATACTTTCTATATTTTGGTACAATATCACTGTTGTTCATGCCTTGAACAATTTCCACTTCATCTCTTAAATAAATGAAGTTGAATTTGTTATTCGTGAAGTGTTAGTATGACAGGTCATTCCATCTGTCTCAAACAAAAGGTTAGCAAAAATTATATACATAAGTCGATCTATAGTGAGATTAATCACATATGGTTCCTAAAATGGACTTATACTTCATATATCATACTGCTTAATATAATAAAACTAGTTTCTACTAAACAGGGACTTCCTGTAGGTCAGTGGTAGTTGATAAAGGACAGTCACACTTCGGTTGTGGGTTCGATTCCCACAGCCTTGTCCGAAGCGATGGGCTGTCGCCCGTCCAGTAGGTTGTCCTTTTTCTAAAACTATATTACTATAACATCCCATCAATAATATCGAAAAAAACTTCTATCCTTAAACAATACTAACTTATGCCCAACATAATCCATTCCAATGTTTAGGCTTATCCATAATACTGCAGTCCACTCTCATAATATAGTGAAAACGATTACCAGAGATTTATTACTGTCGTTGATCTCCATATATCATAAGATATGTCTTGTTGGTCACATTCCAAACACTCAAATGCCTTAATCACGTATTCTCTTGAATACCCATTGAACCTTATTGAAAACATGAATGCAGTTAAAAGTTAACACTTTCCACATACCAAAATCCTCAAAATTCTATATACTCAAACCATGATATCACTTAGTCCTTATATCAATCATGAGCTCATGAATACTGTTAAACATTTCATTTTCTCATTTTCCCTACATTATGTGCATATCATCTACTTTCCAAAATATTTGAATCAAATTTCATGGTTACCGGTACCTTAAAATTATTGAAAACCACAATAGACCAATACATAAATATTTCAATATACCATAAATGTACCTCAACAACATTATTCTTGAATACCAATACATAAACACTTCAGTCCATCCACTTCAATGATTGTCCTGGAATAAGTCCTTCCTTGATCTAGAAGTAACTTTTTAGGTCACGGCATTGAGTTGGGTAATGCCCATGTTCTCCATAAATAAGACATTGAACTCCATAACAGTCTGTCACTCTATGACCCTTTTCTCCACACAGATAACATCGGTCCCTCCATTTGAGGTATTTCTCAAGGTTCTTCTTCCCTTCTTTAGAAATCTCAATCTTTCTTTCTTTATGCTCCTCAACATGCGAACATGCATAATAGTCTATCTTCCTCTTCTTTGATGAATTAGAGATACCACTAAATTTCACCTTGTTAATCATATATCGCGATGACTGATTCGGCATAATCACAATATCTTTATCTCTAGTCATTACACAATTTTGTTGCTCATAGTCACCAATTTGTCCATTGGATTCAATGTTAAACAAATTCCTTCTGGTTCCCTCCATTAACTAAAACAAAAAAAGATTTTTGTCAGAGGTGAAATCATGCTAGGGAAGACAACATAGTAAAGGGGGAGCACCTCAATATCTAACATCTTAGGTTAAATTCTAAGATCGTTACCGTAGTTCTAGGACTATATCCTATACGTATACTTATCCTTAGGGACATCCCTAGACATACCTTAGAAATATCTCTAGGGATCTCACTAAAGTTATCGCATCCTAGTTTCCAAAGGTTTACTAAACCTTTCCTCTGATACCAACTGTAGAGACCCGAAGCCTGACTTACATGGACTTTACATTACTTTTGCAGAATACTTAGTACATAACAAAAACACAAACACAAGGATCGTAATAGTTTAGTGTCTTTGGAAACTCGAAATAAAATCTTCTAATCGTGGTGAAAGATCTTCAACATCTCCCATAAAGATCTTCCTTTTTTTTACCTAAAACCTTTCTTTATATCTTGGGGAAAAGAAAACATAAAAGGGTGAGCTCAAATTCTCAGTAAGGGTAAATGAAAGAAATATCAATCACATCGTATTCATAAGAACATAACATTTTGGAAATCATAACCTGCAAAAGAGAGCATAATTTCATAACATGGGATAAATCATGGTAGTGAAATGTAAATAATCATAACTTAAAACATGAAACTTTGTGGCATTCACACATAATCATATAGAATCATTTCCTGTTAGTCAAGACTCATTGCCAAGACTATCTTAGTGGACAAAGTCGCTTTCTGAATCGAGTAACCCTCGTTTCAGTCCTGTTTCACTGAACCGGTATAACCTACCATTCCAGCCATGTCTATCTCATGAGATATAAAATCTTTACCCAATGCATTGGAGGGAGATATAGGTCCCACCCATCTTATAATGAATCCTTTCTTATGTGTGCCACATAATCATAAACCATACATCATAGCGTAACCCATGTAATAAAAATGGGATTCATAAACAACATGACATCATAAAACAATTCATATAAGATAAAGATATTCATAAAAAATATTTCCATCACAACATAATCAAATCCATGTAATAATAGGGATAAAAACAGAACCCTTTTATTATCTTAGATGGAAAATAATTTTGATAAAATACTTGAACTTCATTCTTGAGGAAAATATCCTTTCTACTTCAAAAACACTTTTCCTTTCTTAACATGTCATACAATTATAAAATAAAGAAGTTGATTAAAAATAAACTTGAAAACTTATAAAGGAAGATTCTTGGAAATAAAGTTTTAAAAATCCATTCATGCCGTATAAGTTAAAAAAAAACATTCTTCGTACTTTTGTCGGAAAAGTCAAAAAGTACCTCGTACAAAAAACGACAAAAGATTCCTTTCATACATATTACTAAAAACTCACCGAAGGGTAAAATTGGATTTAAAAAATTGTAGGTGGATGGAAATAATATTACATATTGAGGGAACATGGATGTGGATGATAAAATACACCCCAGTAAATACCAAAGTATAAACAATCTCGAATAAAAATGAGATTGTGATATTACCCTTACCTTAGGTCCGATTTGCTTTGTACGTGTCCGAAGCTCCTGTATAATGGTTTAAATAATGTTATTGACTTATTAAAGAATCATATTCATTGTTATGATATCATATATGGTTCACTTATGACATTATATTACCCGTTCTTTTGTAAATTCCATGTTAAAGAAGCGTTTTGGGAAAAATCGTTTCATTTATCGTAGGTGTTTTGACTTGTTGTTCTTGACATTATTATTACTTATATAATGATTTACTTACTTCCAGAATATAAAATATGATTTATATATAATATATATTCAGTATATATATATATATATTAGATAGATAAATGAAATGAAAAACACCGTTCATGGAGACGGTAGTCCGTACGTACGCATGAACGCTGTTTTCCTTTCCTTATTGTCTTGAATGGAAGTAAGTAGATGACATACATATATATATATACATAAATCCAGTAGCTTTATAATGTCATATATTTCATTATTATTTCTTATATATACCTTATAATCATTCTTAAATGGTTAACATGGAGAATGAATCTCATCGCGTCGTGGAGACAGTAGTCCGTACGTACGCACGAGCGATGATATCATTTCCATAAATATTGAATTGAATTGGAGTGGATTATACAATATATCAGAATCAATATGATGTTGTAATAACTATGTATAGTTATTCTTTACACCATTATACCCATCCATGTAAGGTGGTGGTGGAAAATAGATTACACCACGGCGTGGAGACGGTATTCCGTACGTACGCACGCGCGGTGATTTCTTTTTCTGTAGGATGGATAGATGGTGAAATAGGGTTTTTCCATACTTATAATAACATATCAGTATATGATTGATACTGATGTTATTACTTTATAATGAAACAACCTAAGAAGAAGAAGTGGAAGAAGAAATAAAGATGAAAGAATTGGTAACGGTAATTACCTCTTCTTTGAAGCACCTTTTGGAGACCTCCTCTTAGGGAACTAAAATTGGTCTTTGAGGAAGACCAGAACCTCTAGGATGTTGCTAGGGAAGTGGAGAAGATATTTGGGCAGGGGTTGTCCGAGCTTGAGTGCTCAAATTGGTGTGAGGAGGAGGGGGAGGAGGTGTCCTTTTATATGGGAGGTGAGGGGCACCTTAGGAATACCTCAAAATATTATTTTATATTAATGTCAAAATCGGTTTATAATGGTTCCAAAGGGTCTTATTTCGAAGCTGAAGTGGGGATGGGTCGCAATCCTATCAACCAATAGGATTTAGACAAGTTTAGGGTATTATTGTAACCTTATCAATTAGATTTAACTCTAAGTTAAATAATTTAACTTTTACCGTGTCTTTTTGTTTTCTTTCACTATATGGTTAATACACTTACTATAACATGCCAAACGAACCCCAAATTGTTTATTATTAATATATATATCCTTATCTAAGTTATTTGGCCGAAACTTAGATTTTTAGGAATAAAATAACAACTAATAATATAATATTTGATTTAAAAACTATTTTGTGTCAATTTTGACACTATTTGATATATGATTTCTGTGAAAGTCATAACATAATTATATGTTCGAACCAAGTTGATTAAATCAACACTAATATATCATAGTAACCTATAAAATTACTGGAATTCATAAAAAGTCTCAAATTACATTCATTTGAGCATTTATAACATCAATTATGTTAATATTTCCTTAAAAGGGTAATTACTGCATCATCGTTGTGTCATAAATAAATTAATTTATTTAAAGTCTAAAAATTATAAATAAAATATCATTATGTAGGAAATCTTTTTATATTTATAATGAATATTTATATTCTAATTTATCTTATGTATAACCCCATATTAAAAATGATTTACTTATTAAACTTTGATTTTAACTATTTTAACCCTTCTTTAAATAAATTAATAATAAATGTCCTAATCTAACCCAAGTGGGCCTAAATGGTCATATTTTATTCCTAAGTTTGTTTTTGGTCAAATTAAACTTATCCAATAGAATTAGGACATGTGTTAGGGTAATAGTAATATCATTTTTACCCTTAGTTACCCTATTTACTATTAACCACGGTAAAAAAAGTAAAAAGTTACTATTCACCAAAAAATTATTTTTTTCTCATTGAACCACATTTTACTTACTGATATCAACCGTGTCTGTCGGATTTTCGAAATTCCATTCACAGAAGCGGTAAAATTATGTTTTATGCAAAATTCAGTTTTTAACCTACCACTTAGTGGTTTCACTATTCATCAAAAATTGAAAGTTTTCAGAAAAATACCAAAATTTCACCCTAGGATAATTTCGGTATTTTGAATCCAAAAATGAAGTCCATTTTGAAAAATAAAATTTATAAAATTTCAAAAAGTGGTTATTATTATTCATAACGGCTAGTTTTAATATTATTTTAATAGCATATCGTTGTTTAGTGAAACTCGGTATTGCGTACGACGCAAACTATCGAGGAAGGTCGCGATTGCGTGTAATGCAAGGAAAGTCAAAGATGCGTGTTGTGCAAGCTCCTTTTGGTGTAGCGTACAACACAAGACATTAGTGAAATAAAAAAGAATATTTTTCATAAAATCTCGGGCTGTTACAATAATTCCAGTATAATAACATATATAATATCATTAACTTTATCTTTATACATCCCACATATGGTATTAACGAATCAAATCACTTTCAGGGGGCGGTAGTCCGCACTTCCTAAAATGAAGATATCGTGTTTACACGTAATGGAAACCATAAAGGTATGCCCAAAATGAAAAAAAACAGAAGCTTAAGGAAACAATAAACATATTATATATCATATATAAAAATAGTGACATCATAATGGCCACCTTTGAAGGTGTTAAATGAGTATTCAACAATCATCGTTTCGGGAGGCAGAAGTTCGTCATCCACGGAAACCGTATGTTCTTTAACCATTTTATGTAGTTGTGTGAGAGTGTAGCTCAAATAAATCTTATAAAAACATACTAGTATATTGAAGATACTGGTGTTGTTACAAAATAAGTAATTAAAAAGAGTTTAGGGGGTTGGAGAAGCAAAATAAAACAAATGAACATGAGAGAATGAATTACCTTTAAAAGTGTAACTCCTTTTTATTTGAGCCTAAAGGCTTCCTTTGAAAGGATTCTGCCAAAAGGGAATCCTCTAGGATGAGGAGAGGGATGTGGAGAGAGTAAATGGGCAGGGGTTGGCCGAGCCAAAGGCTTGAGGAGTGTGTGAAATGAGGTAGAGGTGGTGGCCTTTTATAAGAGGAGAGGAGGGGCACTTTTGGAATGCAAAGAAATATTACTTTATTTGAATATGTTTTTCGGTTTTAAAAGGTCCCACATTGATATAATTTGTGGATAAGGTGATAAGGGTTCTAAATCCACTCATCCAATTGGTTTTGGACATGTGTAGTTCATAGATTTTACATTATCTTTCCATTTTATTTAAATCGTCAAATAATGATGTCATTGCTGCATCTTTATTATGTCATAAATAATTTAATTTATTTAATGTAAAAAAATTATAAAAAAAATACTATGATGTATTAAATCTTTTTATCTTTCCAATGACTATTTATAATCAAAAATCTGATCTGTATAACCCCATGTAAAAATTGTTTTCGTAAAACATATTATGTTTGTGTCATTTTTACTTTAACATTTAATAAAATGTTATTTATGTCATTTCCCAACCAAAGTGTCTCCATGGGGTCCCCAAGTTGACCCATGGCTTGTCTTGGTTGGAAATGACACAAACAATGAGGGTAGGACATGTGTCAAGATTATTTTATTTTATTAAAGCATTATTTTTACCTTAAACTACACTAATTACCACTAATCACGATTAAGAACTTAATAAGTTACTATTCACCAAAAAGGTATTATAATCTCATTGAACCACATTTTACTTCTTAATGACAACCATGTTTGTCGGATTTTTGAAATTCAAAACACAATGATGGCAAAATTTCATTTAAACGGAAAATCAGTCTTTATAAGTACCACTTAGTGGTTTCACTATTCATCAAAAATTGAAGTTTTTCAGAAAATTACCAAAAATTCACCCTAAGCTATATTTGATATTACGAATTCAAAAATGAAGTCTATTTTAAAAAATTCAATACATATAAGTCACATTAATTAATTTAATAATTAATTCCCGCTGTCAGAGCAAATAGCGTGTTTTCATGAAACAATAAGTATCAAAAGATTGACACCAGTTTAAGTCCAATTTCAAAGTGAAATTGATTCCAATGACAACCATTGGATTAAATGGTAAAAATATATTCTAATTTCACTTCAAAACCAATTCATAAGATAATCTAATCATATAAATAAATTAGATTAAAAAGCAGTTTTGATGTAAAATACAGTATTTTCACTATTCATTAAAAAATGAACATTGTCAGAAAAATACCAAAAATTCACACAAAGTAAATTTTGATGTCCCAATCATAACGAATAAGTTTATTTTGACAAACATAGTTTATAAAATTGTCAAAATCTAGATTTAAAAAGGGTTTTCCATCATAAGGAAGTAAAACAATCTTTTAAGAATATTAGTGTATTCCATGCATAAGATTGTATTTATTTTCATTTTTAAGCCTCTAAAACACTATCTTAATCATTAATAGACATAGATAAAAATTTCTATTATTCATTACTTACATGGGATGTTACATCCTTCCCCCCTTTAGAAAATTGCGTCCCCACAATTTATTTACTTATCGAATAAATGGGGGTACTTATCCCTCATTGCATTTTCAGATTCCCATGTTGCCTCTTCAATCATGTGGTTTTTCCACAAAACCTTTACCTGCTTAATCACCTTATTCTGTAACACTTGCTCGCTCTGGTCAAGAATCTGGACCGGTTGTTCCTCATAAGATAGGTTCTCTTCCAGCTGAACTACCTCTGGACTCAAAACATGAGATGGATCTGGCATATTCTTTCTCAACATCGAAACATTAAAAACATTGTGTACCTGAGATAAACTCGGAGGTAAAGCCACTCGGTAAGCAACTGATCCAACTCTCTCCAGAATTTCGTATGGTCCAACAAACCTTGGACTCAACTTTCCTTTCTTACCAAATCTCATAACACTTTTCCAAGGAGAAACCTTGAGAAAAACATGATCACCTACCTCGAAAGATAGATCCTTCCTCCGGTTATCCGCATAACTCTTCTGCCTGCTCTGAGCTGTTCTCATGTGTTTCTGATTCAGCTGAACTTTTTCTGCCATCTCTTCTACCAATTCTGGTCCCATCAACTTCCTTTCACCCACTTCATCCCAGAAAGCTGGAGTTCGACACCGCTTCCCATATAATGCCTGAAATGGTGCCATCTGTATACTGGAATGAAAACTGTTATTATATGAAAATTCAACCAAAGAAAGATGTTGGTCCCAACTTCCTTGATAATCCATAGAACATGCTCGTAGCATATCCTCCAATGTCTGAATTGTTCGTTCTGACTTCCCATCTGATTGAGGATAAAAAGATGTACTAAAATTTAATTCAGTACCCAACAACTTCTGAAGGCCTTTCCAAAAGTTAGAAGTAAACCTGGGATCACGATCCGATACAATGGAGAGAGTAACTCCATGTAACCTGACTATTTCTTTAAGATACAAACGGGAAAGTTTATCAAGAGAGAAATTATCTCGTATAGCAAGGAAATGAGCAGATTTGGTCAAGCGATCAACAATAACCCAGATTGCATTATTACCTCGAGATGTCTTCGGTAATCCAACAACAAAGTCCATGGATATATTCTCCCATTTCCACTATGGCACTGGTAAAGGATGAAGCATCCCTTTCGGTAACTACCGCTCTACTTTAACCTGTTGACATGTCAAACACTTCACAGTAAAATCAGCAATGTCTCTTTTCATTCCATCCCACCAGTAATACTCCCGCAGATCTCTATACATCTTAGTACTGCCCAGATGAACTGAAAACGGAGAACTATGAGCTTCACATAACAACTCTCTCTTCAACTGTGAATCACAAGGCACACACAATCTCTTCCCACATCTCAAAAAACAATCATTATCAATGTTGAATTCAGGAAACTTACCTTTCGGAACCAGCTCTACCTTTTTCTGCAACTCACTGTCTTGCTTCTGTGCTTGCTTGATTCTATATGATAGAGAAGATCTCACTGATACCTGAAACAAAACAGAAGGACTTCCTGCAACAACAACTTCTATGCCAAAGTTCATCAAATCCTTAACCAAAGGATCACGTTCCAAACGCAACATTGTTAATGAAGCATTACTTTTTCGACTCAAAGCATCAGCCACTTTATTTGCTTTTCCCAGATGGTAATGAATTGTACAATCATAATCCTTGATTAATTCTAGCCATCTCCTCTGTCTCATGATTAACTCTTTCTGAGTGAATATATACTTTAAACTTTTGTGATCGGTATATATTTCACACTTTACTCCATACAAATTATGCCTCCAAATTTTTAAAGCAAAAACAACAGCAGCTAATTCCAAATCATGTGTAGGGTAATTTACCTCATGAGTTTTCAACTGTCGTGAAGCATAAGAAATTACCTGATCATTCTGCATTAGGACGCAACCAAGTCCTTTCAATGAAGCATCACTGTATATAACAAACTCACCATTCCTGGAAGGTAGTTCCAAAACTGGAGCATTCATCAATCTTCTTTTCAATTCCTAAAAACAATCATCACATTCTTTTGTCCAGATAAACTTAACACCCTTCCGAGTTAGCTTAGTCATTGGACTAGATAACCGTGAAAAATTTCTAACAAACCTTCGGTAATAGCCCTCCAAACCAAGGAAGCTATGAATCTCGGTTACATTTGTGGGTCTTGGCCATTCTTCCACAACTTTTGTTTTTGCAGCATCAATAGTTATTCCATCTTTAGAAACAATGTGACCATGGAAAGAAATTTGTTGCAACCAAAACTCACACTTTCTTAATTTCCCATACAGTTTCTTTTCTTTTAAGGTTTGCAAGATAACCCTTAAATTTCTTTCATGCTCCTCTTTACTTTTAGAGAACACCAAAATATCATCAATGAAAACCACCAAAAACATATCCAAGAACTCATGGAAAATTCTATTCATTAAGTCCATGAATACAGCAGGATCATTGGTTAGCCCAAAAGGCATTACTACAAATTCATAATGGCCATATCTCATACGGAACGCGGTCTTCGGAATATCTGCCTCCTTTACCTTCAGCTGATGGTACCCCGATCTCAAGACAATCTTTGAAAAAAACTGAGCTCCCTGGAGCTGATCAAACAAATCATCGATATGAGGAAAATGATATTTTTTCTTAACAGTGATATTATTCAAGGCTCTATAATCAATGCAAAGTCTCATAAAACCATCTTTCTTTTTAACAAATAAAACAAGAGCACCCCATGGTGATGTGCTAGGTCTAATGAAACCTTTCTCTAATAAATCTTGCAATTGTTCCTTCAACTCTAAAAGTTCAATTTGTGCCATTCGATAAGGGGGTTTTGAAATTGGCTTAGCATCAGGAACTAAGTCAATAGTAAACTCAACTTCCCGATCTGGTATTATTCCAGGAAACTCATCAGAAAAAACATCAGGATACTCATTTACCATTGGCACATCATTAATCTGAACAGTTCCTTTAGTTTCAACGACGTGTGCAAGGTAACATTCATTTCCATCGTTTATATGTTTCTCGGCCTCTTGATATGTTATCAAAAGTAAGGGTTCATTCCTGTAAACAAACTTAAAGTCTTTCTGAAAAGAAACTTCTTTAGCTCTACAGTCAATCTTAGAATGGTAAATAGAGATCCAATCCATACCTAGGATAACATCAAACTCTACTAGAGGTAGAACAATAAGGTTTTCAAGTAGGTTATTTCCACAGATAAGGATATGAAGATTCTTGTAAATTCTTTTTCCCTCAACATTTCCCCCAGGTGTTTTTACCAAAAGTTCAGGAGTCATTTCTTGAGATGGTACTCCCATTTTACTAGAAAAGGTTTCAGAGATGAAAGAATGTGTAGACCCCGAATCAAACAACACACTGTCATAATCTGAAAAAACAAACAAAGTACCTGATACAACTTCATTTGATGGCCTGACATCTGCAGAAGTAGTTGCAAAGGATTTCACCACCCCTTTCTGCTTGTAGTCTAACTGCTTCCCATCACTCAAGCTCTTTGCCGGAAACTCGTTTGCATAGTGACCCATCTCATTGCACTTATAACATTTCACTAACTGTAAATCAAATTTGTTCTTACCTTCACCTTGATCCTTTTCAGTGCAATCACGAGCCTTATGTCCCATCTTACCACATCGGTAGCACTTTCCAGAATTCAGAAGACATTCCCCAGCATGCCTTTTGCCACATTTATCACAAACTGGAAACTTCGTTCTCTTACCATCAGTCTTTTTTGAAGAATTCTTACCTTTCTCCTGCCACCTCGGTCTCTTCTTCTGCTCGTTGTTATAGAACACTTGGTCATCGGCAAACTCCATTTCCACCTTCTCAACACATCGTACAAGCTTTTCATAACTTTTAAAATCACGAGAAGCTAATTACCTTCGATATTTTGGCTTTAATCCTGAGTAAAAACGATTGATTTTACTATCAAGGTCTCGGATAAAATTTGGAGCATACCTTGCCAATCGAGTGAACCTTTCTTCATAGGCAGCCACTGAGTCTTCCTCATGCCTCAATTCCAAGAATTGCTTTTCCATCCTAAGTCGAACAGCCTTTGGAAAATACTTCTCAAGAAACATACCTTTGAATTCATCCCAGTCAAGAGCATCAATCTCATCAGCGTCCCTGATATTTTTAACCATAGACCACCACTGATCTGCTTCACCCTCCAAACGGTAAATAGCAAGACTAACCTTTTGATTGTCTGAACACCCCATGACATCAAAAATCTTCTCCAGTGCTTTAATCCACCCTTCAGCTAGCACAGGGTCAGATGATCCTCTGAATGATTGTGGATGTTGCCTCATGAAATGTTCCACCACTGACATGTTCCTCTGCGGTTGATCTGGCTGATCTCGTGCATGGATACCACCACCATTTATAGCCTGAGTCAACTGCGCCATTACTGCAACAAACTGTTCAGTTCCAATTCCGACCATCTCAGGATGCTGATTCGGAAGGTTATTTCCTTCTGTATTCCTTCCTAGCACTGCTTCCCTGTTTCCTCTACGAAAAACCATTCTGAACAAACATGTCTTAGATGAAGCAACATGGTAATACTCAAATGCTATATCATTTCAAAAAAAATATTTTTGGATAATCATTTAATAGAATTCTAACTCCTAGAGTTATCTAAACCGACCTCTGATACCAACTATAAGGCCCCAGCCTTAAACCTTACTTAATCATGAGTTATTACAAGATTACACATTGGGGATCTTTTCGGGTTTAGAGTTTTAGAGAATTAAATCATAAAACTTTCATTACATTCCACATATAAACAAAGTGGTTACATAAAGATAGTATTCTTCATTCCCATCAATGGAAACACATTTGAAATAAAACATGGATTATTTCTTGACACTTCCTTGACACTATCATAATATCATGAACCTTCCCTTGACCTGTGAAAAACATTTCAAAAAAACTTGGGATGAGCATAAAAAGCTCAGTATGGTTTATAAAAAACATGGAAAGGAAACATGAGTTCATATATACATAAGAATGAAATCATACTTTACCCATAAAACATAGGCACTTTAACATACCTCATAAAATCATGAATAAATCATAGAAATCATAAGACATAAAGGTAACTTGAGGCATCCATAACATTCTTACGTAGGGAGTAACCCTCTTAGTTACGTTTGGAATACTCATCACAGTATATTCCCTAAATCTCTTCGGAAAAACCTTAACGTTTCACTCCTTCGCGTTACCCAATGCATTGGAGAGCTATAACGGGCTCACCCGCCTTTAGTTTATCACGGAACCACCCATCTTCATAATAATTCCCAAGAACCATAACATAATCATATCACATAAAACATGCATAAAGGAAACATAAAATTTCCACATTTCAATCACGAGATATCAATACCACAAATTGATATAAAAACATTATGAAAACCATTTTCAATACCAAAATAAAAGAAAAGTAAAACATGGTATTTATTTTTCTTTTAAAAAGAAGGTATGGCTTGTAGAGGAAGCCGAAACTCAAATAACGGTCACGACGGCGGAGAAGTCGTTGTCGCCGCATACGTACGACAAAAACATTCCCTTTTGTCATTTAGTAAACGCTTCGTATAAAAATATTCCTTTTGAATAAACATAAAAGTAAAAGTGGTTTATACACCGTATAAAAGAAAGTTGTGTATAAAATAAAATATGCCTCAACGAAAGGAGATTGAGACGAAGTCCCATACCTCGTATCTGACTTGACCTGACCGTTCTTTAATCTTGTGAATAATAAACTTGAGTTAATCTCTACTTTCTTATGAACCCTTTTCAAGTTCATTATTCCTTTTATACCATGTTATGAAAATCATGTAATCATTTAAGTTAATAATGTTCATTTTGTCGGTATTTGGTTCTTAAGTCAAAAATTGACTTCTTACACTTACATGTTGTTAATTTGGTCAAAGGTTCATTATATACAGAATGATATTAATGATTTGGATAACATATATGTCATATATATTCATCATATACATGTATTTATAATATTACATCACATTTATAGGTAAGAAATGAAATGCACCGTTCATGGAGACGGTAAGCCGTACGTACGCATGAACGCTACTTCCATTTCTATTTCATATTTTTTGGAATGGAATCATAATTATATAAGAGTATATTATAATTCCAGTATAATAACATATATAATATCATTAAATTTATCCTTTACACATCCCACATATGGTATTAACGAATCAAATCACTTTCAGAGGGCGGTAGTCCGCACTTTCTAAAATGAAGATATCGTGTTTACCCATAATGGAAACCATAAAGGTATGCCCAAAATGAAAAAAAACATAAGATTAAGGAAAAAATAAACATATTATATATCATATATAAAAATAGTTACATCATAATGGCCACCTTTGAAGGTGTTAAATGAGTATTGAACAATCATCGTTTCGGGAGAAAGAATTTCTCCATCCACGGAAACCGTATGTTCTTTAACCATTTGATGTAGTTGTGTGACAGTGCAGATCAAATAAATCTTATAACAACATCCTAATATATTGAAGATACTGTTGTTGTTACAAAAGAAGTAAATAAAAAGTGTTTAGGGGGTTGAAGAAGCAAAATAAAACAAATGAACATGAGAGAATGAATTACCTTTAAAAGTGTAACTCCTTTTGATTTGAGCCTAAAGGCTTCCTTTTAAAGGATTCTTCCCAAAGGGAATCCTCTAGGATGAGTATAGAGATGTGGAGAGAGTAAATTGGCAGGGGTTGTCCGAGCCAAAGGCTTGAGGAGTGTGTGAAATGAGGTAGAGGTGGGGGCCTTTTAAAAGAGGAGAGGAGGGGCACTTTTGGAAAGTAAAGAAATATTACTTTATTTGAAAATGTGTTTCGGTTTTAAAAGGTCCCACTTTGATATAATTTGTGTATAAGGTGTTAATGGTTCGAAATCCACTCATCCAATTGGTTTTGGACATGTGTAGTTCAAGGATTTTACATTATCTTTCCATTTTATTTAAATCGTCAAATAATGATGTCATCACTGCATCATTATTATGTCATAAATAATTTAATTTTTTTAATGTCTAAAAATTATAAAAAAACTACTATGATGTAGGAAATCTCTTTATCTTTCCAATTCCTATTTATAATCAAAAATCTGATCTTTATAACCCCATGTAAAAATTGTTTTCGTAAAACATATTATGTTTGTGTCATTTTTACTTTAACATTTAATAAAAAGTTATTTCTGTCATTTCCCAACCAAAGTGTCTCCATGGGATCCCCAAGTTGACCCATGGCTTTTCTTGGTCGGAACTGAAACAACCAATGAGGGTAGGACATGTTTCAAGCTCATTTTATTTTATTAAAGCATTATTTTTACCTTAAACTACACTAATTACCACTAATCGCGATTAAGAACTTAATAAGTTACTATTCACCAAAAAATTATTATAATCTCATTGAACCACATTTTACTTCTTAATGACAACCATGTATGTCGGATTTTTGAAATTCAAAACACAATGATGGCAAAATTTCATTTAAACGGAAAATCAGTCTTTATAAGTACCACTTAGTTGTTTCACTATTCATCAAAAATTGAAGTTTTTCAGAAAATTACCAAAAATTCACCCTAAGCTATATTTGATATTCCAAATTAAAAAATGAATTCTATTTTACAAAATTCAATACATATAAGTCACATTAATTAATTTAATAATTAATTCCCGCTGTCAGAGCAAATAGCGTGTTTTCATGAAACAATAAGTATCAAAAGATTGACACCAGTTTAAGTCCAATTTCAAAGTGAAATTGATTCCAATGACCACCATTGGATTAAATGGTAAAAATATATTCTAATTTCACTTCAAAAACAATTCAAAATATAATCTAATCATATAAATAAATTAGATTAAAAAGCATTTTTGATGTAAAATACAGTATTTTTCACTATTCATTAAAAAATGAACATTGTCAGAAAAATACCAAAAATTCACACAAAGTAAATTTTGATGTCCCAATCATAACGAATAAGTTTATTTTGAAAAACATAGTTTATAAAATTGTCAAAATCTAGATTTAAAAAGCGTTTTCCATCATAAGGAAGTAAAACAATCTTTTAAGAATATTAGAGTATTCCATGCATAAGATTGTATTTATTTTCATTTTTAAGCCTATAAAACACTATCTTAATCATTAATAGACATAGATAAAAATATCTATTATTTATTACTTACTTGGTATGTTACAGAAGTCCTACAAAATATGAAAATAATTTTTATGAGAGCCTATACTTCTTATAAAATAATGAGAAAGGCACTTCATCCATACCATCATTTCAAACAAAATTTAATATATGAATAAAAATATCTAAAAATTTCATGATACTTCATTTCAAAATATTTATCATTTTTTTCTACATAGATGTTCTCCAATACTTATAATGAAATAACTTTTTCGAGAATAGAATCATTCTTATCATCCCATGATTTCTCCCCAATTTGTTCTTAGAAATCAATCATTTTCATGTATTCTTCTTTAGTGTCCATCATACTGAGAGTTTTACTAGTGGTTTGACCAATTTGAAAATAATCGGAATGACTTATTTTATAAGAGTGGGAGTTTAGGAGAAATTCTTCTTGAAGACGATATTAAAAACAGGGGTGAACCACATTTATATAGGTTCAAGGAGTCATACTTGGAATTAAAAAAAACTGTTTAGATTTAAAATATTTTTATAATAAAATATTTGAGATTAAATTGAATAAAGATGTTAAAGATAATTATGTAATTCAAAAAATTATAAAAATTATTCATCGGAGTGGGAAAAAATCTTACTGGAAAACTTTTTATGTTTAAAAAATATAAAATTATTTAATAGTCTAATTATTCTTAAAAAGAATTATATACTAATTTAAAGTATTAATATTAAAACCTAAAAGAATAAAAGATTATATAGCAGAGAAATAATGTTTCATTTGTACGAATAACATATTCTATGTATTTTTTGTAAATAATAATGATTATTGAAATTTTTAAATAAATAAAAAAAATTATTATATAATTTTGTTAAGATTCATGTGTCCTCAAATTTTTATAAGGAAAACATACTACAAAACAATTCTGCCTAGAAAATTTTATCATAGTAGAAATTTTTTAAAAACTATAAACATTTGTGCCACCCCATTAAATGGAGTTAATTTATATAATAAGATTGGTAGAAAATAAGTAAATATGAATAACAATTTGTCATTAGTACTTCATAGATTCCTTCTAATATATTAAAATTTATCAGAACTAGAAACACTAGAAATTAGATCTTTTGTGACCGATCAGTTGCGACGGGTAGATGACTCATCGCAGATAGTGTATTTTCTTATATTTTTACAACGGATTATTAATTCCATCACAAAACAAATAATTATTTTCTATGGAATTGAAAATCCTTCAAAAATAGTCTTGGTGGGTATTCCCTCTGCCCAGTGTGACAAGTCATCACGATGATCATTCGCGACAGATAATTTTATCTTTTGCAAGTGGTCATCTTCTCGGGATTATTTATGAAGGAAATTAGTGTACATCACAAATAATTTTGTTGAAAAAAATATTTGCAACGAATTTAATTTAATCCCAAATAGTTCATCACAAAAAACCCAGATGTTTTAATAGTCATGTAGATATCCTTTTTTCTCCTCTCTTTTCTCTTCCCAATCCTGAATAGTGCACTAAACCTTACCCGACCGGTCGATCCACTTCAACTATGTATAACTCCATTCTTCCTAATTTTTAGTGATTTTGGCACAGATCTTCAAGGTACGAACTGCCCTTTTGTTCTCAATCAATTTTTTTGGTATTTTGGGTCATTGTAAAATATAAAACTCTTCTAAAACTGTAGGTTTAGATGTTCAACTGATTTTCATGATTTATTTTATATTTAGGATTGATGCAATTCTATTAATCTATATTTTGGTTTTAATCTAGTCCATTTTTTGTATATTTCTATTTGATGTATGATATAATAATTTGTTCAAACCCATTCATTAGAAATTTAACTTATTTTCATGCTTTATTTGATATTTAGGATTGACATAATTTTGTTAATCTCTATTTTTATTATTATAGGGTTCGGGTAATTTATTTTAATTTATTTTTAGGTATTCTGATTTTTTAATTTTGATATTTATATGTGTTTTGTATTTATATTTGTATGTATATTTAAGTAGGTTTTTACCATTATATTTTGATTTATGTTTTTGTGTATCTGAATTTATATATTAACATGTGTTTATTTAATTTTGATATTTTTATTTGTTTATAAATAAATATATATGATTTTAAAAATATGTTGAAGTGTTTATATATATATATATATATATTTGTGTGTCTGTGTATTTATATTTGTATATATATATATATATATATTTGATATGTATAACTATATTTAAAAACTGAAAAAATATATTTGATATATTTATATTAATTAATAAATATTTTAATATAAATACATATTAATATATTTTGATTAATTAAGGAATTTTTTAAAATAAAAATATTTAAAAAATACATTCTATGTATACATCTATAAACGTTTTAAAAAATGTGTAATTTTTTAAAAATATATATTAATTTATTTATATAAAAAAAATTAATGATTTTAATATAAATATACATACACATACATGTAGGCATATTAAAATATGAATATATATATATATATGTTTTAAAAAACTGTGTAAAGTTTATGATATATATATATATATGGATATAGACATATATAATAATTTTAAAAAATGTGTAAGGTTTTTAGTATACATATATATATATATATATATATATATCAATATATTTGTATATTAACATGTGAATATATATATATATATATATAAGTTTTATAAAAAATGCGTAATTTTTTTAAATATAGGCATACATAAACATATATAAATAGTAAAAAAACATATATGATTTATATATATATATGATATATATATTTGTTTAGAAACACATAAAAATATATTTTTTTGTGAAATCATGTAATATATATATATATATATATATATTTATATATTAAAATATGAATATGTATATATAAACATTTTAAAAATACACGTAAGGTTATATGTATACATATATATATATATTTGATCTATATATTTATTTAAAAAAAGAGTTTGAAAATATTTTATGTATTTATATTAATTATGAAATCAAGATATACAAATATATAATAATTATTAAAAATTTAATTCTAATTTAAATAATTAATAATAATCATTACATAATATTTATTTTTTACTAATTAATTATTCAATATTATTAATATATATTAAAAATTTATAAATATATATATATATATATATATATATATATATAAATTTATTATGTTTTTTCATTTAAAAAAATTTCACAATTTATTTGATATATTAAAATTAATAAATGAATCCTTTAATAAAAATATATATGAATAATTTTTTTCTTAATATTAATAATAAATAGTAAATAATAGTGTTAATTACAAAATACTATTAATAATTTCAAAAATTGATGAAATATAAGAAAATTTGTGTGTGTTTTTGTGCTTGTATGTTCGTATATAGATTTGAAATGTTAATTTGTTTGAAAAAAATGCGTGAAAATTAATTTGATTTGAACATATTCGATTATTTTTTATATATATAATGTATGAAATAAATAGAAATGGGAGTTTTTTAAGAATTATTTAAAAATTAATATAAGAAAAATTTTAACTAAATGTTATTTATAATAGGTCTTTTATATTAAAAACATTAAAAAATTTGTTTAATGAAAAACCGAAAAAATTAATATCAATAAACTAGTTAATAATAATTAAGATAATTTTCTATAATACTTTTTAAGAAAATATAACAATTATAAGATTTATTAAAAAATCATAAAAAATATTAATTATTAAAAAGATAGTATTTATTTATATAATTTATAATATTTAGCAATCAGTGAGTCATTATTATTAATAAAAAGTTAATATTACCGAAGATTATAAAATCATAATAATAATTTGTAAAAAAATATGAAAAATATATATAAAAGTAAAAAATTCTATAAATACAAATAAATTACAATAATTATAGTCATTAAATAATTTATAATAACTAATAATGAATTTTTTAATATTATTAAATCATAGTAAATATTATTGTTAATTACAATATATTGTTAATAATTTGAAAATATGTGGAAATAATGAATTTTTTTCAGAAATTTGTAAATGTAAAAAAAGTGTAACTGTTAAATATTAATAACATTTATTATAAATTCAAATATTATGTCACTGCTAACATACACCCCACATCTCCACATCCTGGACCCAAAATTATTGTTCAATTTTTCATTTGATACAGAGTTCCGAAGATATTTTCAATTTTTATATGAAATTATAATGAAAATATTAAATGAATTACACTCACATGTAATGTAATTAAACACCTCACGTACACATATTTAATGTCATGTCTAGGATAATCCCCCCATCCAAGACATAACGGTAGTATTAGATTTCTCAAATGAGACCATATTTGAGAGATATTCTATTATTTTCAAAAAAAATATTGTGAGTCTAATATATTGAATTTAATATTGTTATTTTATCTACGTAGATCCTCTATAGGCCTCGTAATCCATTCCTAACCCAGTGCCTCACTCTAATAATATTCCATATAATATTTCAAGGAGGTAAAATATAATAATAATATGCAATTAGTCAAAATGAACTCTAATTAAAAAATATTGTTTTTTAGATAACTATGGACTCTAGAAGCATATGTTGATATGTACTTAATGATCGTGAATGGATAAATGATCAAAAAAATCCAAACAGATCAAGATTAAACCATGTCTACATTTAAGTTGTTAAATTCTTTATATCAGCTACATCAACAAATTCAGATTTTTATTCTGAAGGAACAGTTAAATGTTTATGTCAGAAATTTGATCTGAGGACATTCAAAACATTTTACAATGATGGACTTCATATAGTTCATTTTAGTTTTCAGAAAGATTATATTTTTTAATATCAACATGTTGAAAACTGTTCATTTGGAAATAAAAAAATTGGTTATGGATCCTTCATTTCCTAATTTAATACATGAGGATGTTGGTCTATCTATTAATGAAACAAAAACAATGAATAACATTTCAAATCCTAAATCAAACCCTTCTCAATTTTTTAATTTTTTTAATATACTGAGGAGGCTTTATATATGGGAAACCAAATGAGAAAACATGAGGATGTTACCAAATTTATGGCTAGTAAATCATATTTTAGAATGTTTAATTTTTTTTTGATCATATTTTATCTTCTGTTAAGTAGTTTTTGCTGACAGAAATACATTATATGCGAGTTTCTATGAAAGTAAGTGGTAGGTTCTTAATTTGGGTATAGGTTATTAGAAGATCCATGCATGTTCAAATGACTACATCTTATATTATGTTGATTATGAATCTTTGGTTATTGTCTAACATGTGTACAATTGAGGTATAATGAGGCACAATAAAGAAAGACCAGAGTTCCCTTGAAATAGTTGAGATATTTTACAATTATTCCTCGTTTACAGTGTTTATTTATGTCTAGAAGAAATGCTAGATTGATGACATGACATAAATCAACTATTTTTATCACAGAAATCTTAAATCGTCCATGTGATGGTGAATCATGGAAACATTTTGATCAGATGCATCCTTCTTTTTCTTTATAACCATGTAACATATGGTTGGGCCTTTCTACTGTTGGTTTTTGTCCATTTAGTGATTATAGAAGTCAATATTCTTGATGGAATTTTTTCATTACTCCTTACAACATACCTCCTTGGATATTGATGAAGTTACCATCTTAATATTTGATACTATTAATTCTACGAAATCCAATGAACAATATTGATGTTTATTTGAAACCACTAATTGTTGTGTTAATTTCATTATGTAACAGCGGTTTAAATAAATTTTATATAAATTTATATCCAAATCCTATATTGAATATAGCATTAATATAGATGATTAGTGAATTTATGGAATAGTTTATGTTTTCTCTATGGATCACAAATGGTCTAAAATCATGTCCATACTTACTGACTAAGAACAAAGCATTTGTGACTTGTAATGGGAGAAATGTTAGTAATTTTGATTTTCATCGGGACTTTCTTCATGTGGATCACACTTTTCGAAGGAATAGAATTAATTTTACAATAGGTTGAATTGAAATAGACGCACCTCCGGTAGTGATCTCAGGTAATCGGGTAAATTCTATTTTCTCTGCATTACCTCATGTTACATGTAGACCAACCCTAAACAAACAATAGATAAATGTTTTTGGTAGAGATCACAATTAGATAAAGCAGAGTATTTTTTGGGACCTTCCATGTTGGCCTGATTTATTGGTTCTTCACATGTTATATGTAATGAATATTGGAAAGATTGTTTTTTCATAAAATTTTAATACCATGTTGGACACACCTGGTAAGACCAAAGGTAAAATAAAGGCATGGTTAGATCTTACGTAGATTTTAAGACATCCTAAACATGAATTATTTTAAGATGAAAGATCACATAAATTAATGGAACCAAAAAAAATCTTACTCACTTAGTAAATAAACCAATTTATTATTCTTTCAATGGATTAGATATTTGAGGTTAACGTATGGACATTCTTCTAATTTTTCCCATTGAATCATAAATGCACAAATTACCTTGTCCAAAATTCATGACTATAGTGTCATAATTGAAAGATTACTTCCTATTGGTCTTTGTGAGCTGTTTAATTCTTCAATCATAGATGTGTTGACTAAAATATCATTTTTTTCATGATATTTGTGTGGAAAAATTGGATTATGATGCATTAATATTTCTTGAAAAATATTTTCTTCTTTTTTATGTAAATTATAGAAAATATTCCCACCAAGCATCATTGATTCCATGGAACATTTAATACTACATTTTCCATCTGAAGTTAAATGTGGAGGGATGGTAAAGTTTTGGTGGATATATCTGTTTGGGGAGATGTATGCAAAAATTAATGAAGAATGTATGTAACAATGCATTAGTTGAAGATCATATTTCTGAAGCATTGTTGTAGGAGAAAATTTCAAATTTCTTCTATTTGTATTTTTTGTTTGAATATCCATCATTACATAATCACATGGGTCGACGTGTGACAAATGTTAATGATGTCATAAACCATCAGTTTTCAGTTTTTAATATTCCAGAGCATTGATTCTGTGGTTATCATGAGCGATGGATTGCAGATGAAGAATAGAACAGAGCTCATATATATATTCTATTTAATTGTGAAGAAATGAAAAAAATATATTAAGTACAACTTTGGTATTATTTTGTAAAATATTTATAAAATTTCTCTGTATTTACATTAACCTTTTTTTAGACTATTTTATTACCATATAAAAAATCAATTTATATAAATTACATCTATTACTCTTAAGGAACATCGGAAAAAAAAATTCATATCGGTTTCAATGACTGAAAAGTTATGTTTATTTCAATGGAATAATAAATAAATTTTTCAATGATATCTCTTATTAATAATTGTTATTATTTATAGTTAACACTACATGAAAATAAAATCGTCAGTCAATAATGTGTTCTAAATAACCCTCCATCAAAATTGGTAAAATATTATAATGGGTATGTTGTTAATGGATATCTATTCCATTAATTCATATATGGAGACTCAAAGAAATCAATGAATAGTGATGTTCATTTGAAAGGATATTATTATAAGAAATGTAAAGTAGAATTTTATTGTATGATTGGGGAAATAATTGAGTTTTTTTATGTGGGAAAATATTATGTAATAGTGTTTTAATGTCATTGATTTGATAAAAATTGGTTGTTGTGAGTTCATCAATGACATGGAGTCATTAACATTAAATATAACAGTCTTCGTGCACTAAATGAACCATTTATGTTGTCACATCATGAACATCATGTTTACTATTAAAATTAATTTGATGTTTCAAGAGATTTGAAGTACTGGAGGAGTGTGGTAAAAATTAAATCACGTGAAAATAAGTTTATTGAAAATGAAAATGGTTCTATGGAAGTGAAACATATGGAAGATTTTCAAGATAAATCACAAAATATGTCTCTTATCTGATGGGATATAAATACCAAGGGTTAAACCCCTTTTAATGGGCTAATGATATAGATATTGTTGATGAAGTAATAAGGGATGATGAAACTAAAATTCATATGGAAGTTGAAAATCCTGAAGATGAGGATGAATACATTGATGTCAATGAAAATGGTGATGATGATGATATTGATGTACTATATCCAGAACTTTAGTTACAAGTAATTTTTTTATTCTTATATTTATTAGTTTTTTAAATATCCTATTTTATTAACAATATATTATAGGTAACATTATTTTTTTCTAACATTAAATAGTTTTTTATATTTTATATATATTTTAACAATTTCTTTATAGTGAGAATATTTTTTAGACGGCTAGAGATGATATTCAAGATCTATTATGTTCTCTCACTGATATTGTACTTCCTTATTATTATCCTCATTCAGCTACACCTCCTTTGGATGGGGAACCTACTAGAAGGGGGTGCGGTCTTGCTCGATTACTGATTCCAGATCCAATTCGAGATAGACAACCATTTTTTTATTTTAATCCTCATTAATAAAGGTATGTTTAATTGTTTACGAAATTATCATATATTAACTAAGTTAATTAATTTTGATAATAAGTTTTTGATTACATATTTTTATCAATTATAATTGTTTTTTGAATTTAGTCATTGGGTAGACTGATGTGATTCTATGAAATTATTTTTCAATGCAATGGGTGTCATGGGACCTGGTAATCATCTTTGTGTGTGGCCGGATGTTCGACCATGGGATTTTATGTAATTAAATAATATATAATTTTTTAAAATTTATTTACTTACATACTTTTTTTAATTTTCGTGATGAATTTTTTTTCTCTGATTTTGGATAGCCAGAGGTATCATATCCCGAAGGCATTGGTTAATTGTATACATGAGCACTTTCGTCAGTTTCTACACAACATCAGAAATAGAGCGATGGATAAATCTTGTGATACCTTCTTCGAGTAGTCATGCATCTACCATCGCCCCGACTATATATCATCTTAGGTATCAGATGTGATGTTCTCCTTCAGGATAGGAGAGAATTTTAGGAGAATATCATCAACTAGATGTCAGAGCTGAGGGAGACAAGAGGTCATGCATAAGGTTGTGGTTGTACATTTTGCATACATAAACTACGTCCAGTATGTGATATTATTTACTAATGTATATTTTTAAAACTATAATTTTTTTTATATTATATAGATATCTATTGACCCATCTATTATATATTTTTATATTTATAAGCATATGTATACTGATCCTCGTACATGATAAGCTGTAGGCGAATTACAGCGTCATATTGTGGTTAATGATTTTATTGAAAAATGACATGATTATTAATTTTATTTTTATTCTAATTTGTCATTATATTTAATGGAAACATCTGATTTTATGACTTCTCATTCATGGGAGAGTCAAGATGAGACCGAACAAGTCGTCGCTGTTGATTTAGGTTTCGATGAGGGGGCTTGGATATAGGTGACTTCGTAGGGTGTCAAGAAAGGTCGACTAATTTGGTTCTCAACAGACACCTACGAGTTATTATTATACTTCTATAGTGGCATTAGTGAGGATGAAGGGATCTCAATGAGAGTTTTCATTGACACCATTATCCACTAAAAATTATGAGGAGAGGTTGAGAGCATCGAATAAGACGATATAATAGATAAAGAAGGAGAAGAATGAAGAGTGTGAGCAGCAATGTCTAAGATATGAGGATATGATGGATTATATGCGGTGACATGAATGTGGAATTGGCATGAAGTTTCCTCCCCCTAGTCCCTCATGCGATCCTCATCCACCTGATGCCAATTAATTATTTCTGAAGATTTCATGATTGTTTTATATTTTGGTATGATAGACATATAACATTTTAAATGACGTATTACCTTTATCTGTGTTTTAATTTTATTAAACTTTTAAATTTTTTAAATTTTTTTAATTAGTTTTAGTTTCTTTAATTATTCATAAATATATTCAATTGTCTATTTATTTTTATTATTTTCAAATATATTTAATTTTTTAATAAATTTCAATAACTTTAATTATCTTTAAGTATATTTATTTTATATTTATTTTAAATTAATTTTATTTTATTTAATATTTTAATTTATATAAATATATATATAATTTTTTAAATTAATTTTATTTTGATTTTTAGTTAATTTTAATAAAAAAAATTTTGAGAAAAAAAGTTTTTTTCCATAGATCTTCTCAAAAAGGTATTTTAAATCATATTTCATGATTGCTTTGTGCCGGATTGTATATCCATCGAAAAAAGCATTTTATGTGACAGATTGTCTTAAATAATCACATTTGTCATGACCTCTTCTGTGACGGGTTATTTGTGACAGACACCAGTCACAAATGGATTTTTTCGATGATAATCCATCACAAATAATATGTCGCAATTGTCTGAATTTACTGTGGTGTCGGGGGTTTTCTAAAAATATTAGCTAGTTCTTCTGGCATTTTGATTAATTATAACACTACATCTCGTTTTTCGGAATGACCGTGATTTAATTTGTGCTTTATAACTATTTGTTTTTCAATTGATTGATGTTATCGGTTTTTAACTAGGAAAATGGCACATTGTTTGTAACAAATTATTTCATTTTTAGTAAAATTCATGACATAGTCAATGAGTGTGTGTTGAATCCATAATAAATTAGCACAAGAAATTCTTTTTTCCATATATTCAGCTTCAAAAGTGGATAGTTTTGTACATATTTATTTCATACAAAACCGAAAATCTAATGATTCACCTAAAAAATGACATGTTCAGGATGTACTTTTTCTTTCTATTATACATCCACCAAAGTTATCATCTGGAAAAAAAGTTCAAAATCAATTTCAATAGAAAATAATAATTCTACATCCATAATTCCATTTATATAATAAATGATATTTCTAACATCTTTATGATGGGATTATTTTGGATTGGTTTGATATCTACAACACGATCATATTGACATCATTAAATCTGAGGGACTCGATGTTACGTAAAGTAAACATTATATCATACCTCTAAAATTGTTTTGATCTTATAGTTTCTTAAATTCATCAAGATATATATTATTTGAGGTACCAATGGGACTACTATTACTTTTAGTGTGTTCGTAGTTTAATTTCTTAAGTATTTTATATACTTATTTTAACATCTCGTGAATTCTGAAAATATATTTATTCAATTTAATTTAAATTATTTAACTAATTTTGTTACATGTAATACATCATTTATCTTTCATAACACGCAAAATGATGTTTTTATTTCCTTGAACATAACATTGAATTTCTTTAATAACTTGTGTTACATGAAATATTGAGTCTTGCAGAACAATGATATATTGTTGATATTGTTATTTAATATGGAATTTATTGCATTGTCAACATATTAGATGATTTAAATAATACTAACTAAATTATATAAATTTAAAAAATGTTTTTATATTCATTCAATGTGTTTGAATGGCTTATTATAATAATAAATACAATTTTAAGCATAAAAATGATTTATATTTTTAAAGGGAAGTTTTGCTGGATTTTAACGGAGAACATATTTTAAATCCAATTTCTTTCTGTTTTATATTTTTATATGAAAAAATAATCGTCATTTTGAATGTGTAATATCAAAATTTGTGTTGGGAGAATTTTTTTAATTTTTAAAGAAGTTTCTTTTTTGATATATAGTTAATAATACATCATTTTAGTTGAAAACAATTTTTCATTTAAATAATTATTAATTTTAAGGTATATTTAATTTTTTTAAATGTCCCATTAGATTGATAAATCAAATTTAGGTAATTGGAATCATTTTTATATTTAATTTAGATATAAATACATAATGGACTTTTTGAGATTTTCACTCTAAAATCCTGCTTCCTAGCCACATCTGCGTGATTATATTTAAATTTATTTTTGTCTCTATTGTGAATTAAATTTTTAAAAACCCACATGCATGGTTGTAATTAGTATAATATTTATTTTATAATAATAAAAAATTATTTTTTGGCAAAAAAATTATTGAATGTAATTATAATTAATTACAGCGATTAAGGTAAAATTAAGCATAATAAGGGATTAAACCGTAAACATAAGGGAAAAATGACCTAGAAACTTGTCCAAACGCCATTTTATTTCAGCAGTACTCCCATATCCCATTTTGGAATTAATTGTAGGATTGAAATGATACTGATTGTAGTATCGGAATAATGATGTAGATGCTCAGTATACAATAGGGGGGTGAATTGTGTATATTAAAAAATTCCTTTGTAACTTTTAAAGATGGTAATGTTTAACAAAGTTAAAAAAGGTAAATTCACATAACCTCTTAGTTCTACAAACATTCTTGATTCTAGAAATGATGTTCTGGAAATGAAACGAAATAAAAGTTTACAAAGATAAAAATTATACCTTAAAGCAAGTAGATTTTCACTAATCAGAGTAAAATTGTAAAAAGTATAACATAATTATACTTTCCTCAACAACAAAAATGCATCAAAAAACTTGAAAAAGTACAAGTATCAAGTAGTAAATATTTTAACCCAATGATAAGGGTATCCAACAACCTTGGATAAAGGTCCCTTGATTTATAGTTTCAAGAAAGTATGTCTTACCCACACTAGGGTAAGCCCTCTATAGGAATATCAGAGTCTGTCTTGCTATCCCCGAAAGCCCTCAAGAAGCAAGGTAGTCGACACCTCTTTCTTCCTATCCTCAGAAGCCCTTGAATGTACTCAACAACATTTAGAGTCGCACGAAACAATTCTGAGCAAGACGTTCAGTACGCACAAAGCATGAAATCCTCTCTCTAGAAATCAATTCACAACATGTAATCTCTAGAGTCATAGACCTGTTCGTTAACATTTTTTTTGTTGTGAACTCATTCAAATGAGCTCTTATTTATTGGAACATCTTCAACGGTCATATCCCTCTTCCAACAATTATATTTTTCCTTGAATTTTAGAGGGACAAGTACCCGTGTCACTCAAACAACAGTTAGTTAGTAACTGAATGCAAGGTATCATTTTATAACTAAAACATGTGTAAGAAAAAATATAGTTGCTTAAGAAAATCCATTTTTGGGAGTGTTAGGAAGAATAAAAGATTGTAGACTCGCCAAAAAAACATTCATTTTATATAATACATGAATATTCAAATTCTGTCTTCACAAGAATTTGAAACCTAAATTCTATAGAATTCTAGAGTCAGAACTCAGAAAGTTAGGAGTCTGAATTCATAAGTACTTGGAATCTGAATTCATAGAATTCAAAGCCAAAACATAGAATGTTCAGACTTTGAATTCAAGGAATTTGGAGTCCAAACTGATGAAGATCAAAGTCTGAATTTAGAGAATTTGTATTCTGAATTTAGAAGGTTCAGAGTCTGAATTCAGAGAATTTGGAACCTGAACTCAGAATGTTCAGAGTCTAAATTTAGAAAATTTGGAACCTAAATTCAGATCCTAAAAATATAGTGCTCTATATATAATTATTTATAATATTCCAAAGTTTTAGTTATAAAAGCTAATTTTATACATAGAAGGAAAATGAGCGATTATAATATGAACAATGAAAACATGGTAAGGATAAATTTCCTTGGGGAAGGAAAATTTCGTCTATAAAAGAAAAACTGTGTAAGGATAAAATTTTCATGAGGAAGGAAAAATTTCTTACAGAATTAAAATTTTCCTTATCAAGATAAAACATAAGGGAAATTAATTTTACCTTAAGATAGAGTGTTTGGGACTTTCATAAAAAGAAGGAATGGAAGAGTCCTAAGGAAACCTTTCTGACAAAACAATCTCCCCCTTTTTAGAAAACACAAACCTCCTTACGAAAAACAATATAAGGTCTTAGAATATATTTTTCTGGACGTTGAAAATAAATCTTATCTCCCTTAACACATGGGAAAATTAGTATATGACTAACTCCAACATAGGATTTGGAAACACTAAAGATTGTATTCTTGATTTCCATTTTGAGACATAGCATTTTATTGCATACTAAAATCTTCCTAGATAAGAACTTCCCCTTAGATGAACTCCCCCTTACATAGGGAAATTTCTTCTTTTACTTATTATTCTTTTTTATCATTCCTTTCCCACCCTTTTTGATTTCAAAAAAGGATTTTAGAGAATTGGAATGTAAATATGGTACTTGAAATATTAGTACTAAACAACCAAAAATATAATGAGAAACCCAAAATTTCATTTGGATTGGAAAAATTTATACAAGGAATAAATAAAACAAAATATCTGAATTGAACAACATTATCTTTCCTTCTCCTTGGGAATCAACTTCTTTACTATGGTTTTGAGCTTCTTCAGTACCTTTTGAACCTCCTCTATACATTTGAGAAGCTGATGTTGAACTTCTATTTTCTTCTCTAAGGCTTTGATTTTTTCTTCTTGAGCCTTAAGAGATTCTGCTTGCCCCTTTAGAAATTCTTCATTCTTAGAAAGTTTTTCCTCAAATTCGATTCTAAGAACTCTTTCCCTCTTCCAACTCTGAGAAACTGAATATAACTTCCCATTAATTCATTTCACTTCTTGTATCTGAGAATTCTATTCCAGAGTTATCTTTTCCTCAAAACTATTTGTGAGATCCTTAATCTTCACATCTTTGGTGTCAAATGCATCCTTGACACTTTCTTGGAACTCATGAAGAATTCTCATGTCTTCTATAGTTTTCTTTGACAGCTGGTCATTTTCTTGAGATATTTTTTGTGGGCTTTGTAGTTTATGAAAAAGGTTTTGAAATCAGCCTCATGTTTGATGCACTTATCCGTCACCATGGATACTGATTCAGATTTCTTATTTAAGGAGTGTTGAAGCGTTTGAAATCTCGAGTCTATACTGGGAAATATTTTTAATGTCCCAACAAGATTCTTCAAAGACTAGAATATAAAATCATGTCCAATGGAGGATGATTCTGAATTAGAAATTTTTCTTGGTGAGGTTTCTTTTTCTAATTCAACAGCTTTCCTCTTTGAAGTACCACCAACACCATTCTTCTTTACCACAGCCTTGGTAGGTGTATCAATTACTACCTGTTTTCCCTTATCAACCATTGGAATGACTTCCTCTTGATCAAGAGAATTCATGTTCACTATCATATAGATGAACAATTTTATCTTAATCTACCTCTTTATTCTCAGTTTTTGCCTCATCGTCCTCTAGATGAATAAAATATTTATTGATGCTTTCTTATTTAGATGGTTTTTCTACTTCGTCTTCAGCCTTCTATTTATCCGTCGTAGTAGTAGAAAGATTTGATGATTTATCTTTAGAGGTTCGGAATGATAATTTTTCAAAAGGAATTTTCTTCTCATGAAAATCCTATACTTGATTTATCAAATATCCAGTATCACCACTCCCTACTTCTTCTTCTTCTTCCACTACTTTTCTTGAACTTTTTCCAGAGTGAAAAAATTTCATCCCAAAGTCTCGGGTAATGATTCTATCAAGAAGGATTATGGAACCAGAATATTCTCAGATGCTTTTCAATATCCTTCAGAAGGGATTTCACTATTTTGGATCCAGACAACTTTATCTTTGGTATCTTTTCTTTCTATTGCTTCTCAAGCTCTTTAGCTACATTTTCTTTCAATGATTATGCTTCAGTAGGGTCCATGCCAAACATAGGATCCCCCTTTTTTGATTTCTCTTATATTCTCTCCATTTATCCACAACATCATTAGGATAGGCATTTTTTTTCGTTGGCTTTAGTGGTGCAGATTGGGTTTCCTTATCTATTTGGGTTTTGCCTTCTCTTCCACATCCTTCAACTTCCTCTTCCTTCCACCCTTTTTAGAGGTCTCAGCTACCTCCTATTTCATTGACATAGCATAAAATTCCTCTTCAATAAAGTCAATTAATTCTTAGGATTATAAGGAAAATCCAAATTTCATTCTTCTCAATGTTTCATCACTTAACAACCTAACTTTACAATTCCTCAAATTAGATCAGCAAGGAATTTTGAAGGATTCTAGACAACAAATAGTAATCATTGAAAGAATGGTTGGATATATTGATTATCCAATAAAAACACATATGTTAATTACATTTTAATGGTATTAAATTTTTTTTTGTTCTTATGGGCCTGAGTTGGTGGATTTTTATTTGGAACACTCATTCTCATCATTTGTGTAGTGCATGCCTAATGTACACCAATTTAGGCCCAATGAGTCATCTGATTATAAGGAATTTAATTATATATATTTTAATTTTATATTTATTGAAATGGATCTTCACTTCAATTTAAACATTTTTCATTCAGGGATCAATGGATGATTCAAAAAGGATGATGGAGATATTTGGCGATGAAAAGAAACATTTCTGGAGAAGGCAGATTGGAAACCAGCCCACTGATTAGAATTTGAGACCCATAATTCAGGCCCAATGAAGCCCAAAATTTGTAGGCTACTAGAAGACATATAGGGGAACAAATAATTCTAAAGGAGACAGTGTTAATTCTGCATCCATTATGGTTATTGATGCGGCCCAAGTTAGAGATAAAATTCTGGGCCATATTCTGCCGCCCAGAAAAACATCCCACTAATATGATCATATCTCGTAATCCACAACTCCAAATGGGCCCCAAATTTACAGATGGTTAGAAGACATCCGAGGATCCATTTTATTATGGTATGGACCACTCTGATTCAGCAATCTATAATGTCTTCCAAGCACTTCTGTTCGGTGATGGAAAGTTGGATGCCACCTCGGGTCAAGGGTGGAAAAATCAACTCTCCCTTACTTTCCACCCACATATGGCCTACCACAATTAATTGAGGAGACTTGGACTGTTGGAGGCTCTACCCAAGGGCTCAATAATTCTTATTTAAGATGGTGGTTTTGGAGTATTAAAGTATCTTGGATTATGTGTTCAATTGTAATGTCATGCTGTGATTTTGATGTCTCAAGTTTGTCTTTCACTTGTAAGTTGTTCAATTTACTTTAGTTTCTTAATAAAAGTTATTATTATCCTCTTATTCTATTGTTATACATCTCACTTTGATACCGTTGCCTCAAGGTGTGAATTTATACACACCAAATCTTGTGAAATTATTCACACAATGGTGGAGTGATTATTTTATTTTTGTTGTTTTATTTACTTCTCCATTTCCTACCTCATGAGTCTACTTTCCGCTTCCATTGAAACCATAGGATCAATGGAGGGATAACCCACTTATGGGTTGATCTAAGGGAGTAGAAAGGGGATGGATTGGATGTTATTTATCACCCCATTATTGTATAATCATTTTTTTAATTGAGATTTTTATTTGATTATTTTCAAACTCCATTATCCTTGTTGAATTTAAGGCCACACACTTTAAGTGCTAATACAAACCTTTACCTTGAAGTGCTCAAATAATTGATCCTTCAAGTGTATAAGTGATTAGTATTAATGGGAGTAGGCATTAAACCAGTAGGTGATGATGTTTTTTTATCTCTTTAAATGAACCCATCTAAAATATAAGAAATTGAAATCATTGAAAAGGAAATACGTCCAATCCCCCCCAAATGATAACACAGGATCAACTCATTCTTTTAAAATTAATTCACATAAATATGTTAGTTATATAGTAAACCCACATAAAATTAACCCATTTTTTCCACTTCATATCCAAAAACAATCCATATAATGTACGTGTCTATAGGTTTCTTCTTAGGTCTATGAGGATTCGATAACCCAAGATAAACTACAAGGACCGTTCTACCTTCATCTATTGGGTAAATTTGAGCGAGAATCATACATAATAATCTATGCCTTTAGATTTCCATTAATTATTTTCTCAATCATAACCAAGATATGTTTAACCGGGTTTATCATCCTATGGTTTACCAAGAAATCTAGAATGTATATATCACTTTTCTTCAATATATGCTTATCTCCTTTTCTTGGTAGGATGAAACCATTAACCCACAATTCATGAGTCTTATAATTTGTATTCAGGTGAAGAATCTTCATATTCGTTACTTCTGAGAGACCAAAGAAAGCCATGGCCTTCTCCTTAACAAAACATCATTGAACATCAGGCAGCTTATGAGATCAAAACTCATCTTCCCCTTCATAAGGAATACCAACCAAGCTTGATGCCTTGGTGTAAGAAAATGAATATGTATTTCCATAACACTTTAAATAAAACATACACCTCCCTTCTTCCATGATTAAAATTACTGACTCGTAGAATTCTATTAAAAAATATAGATATAAAAAATCACGAGCTTTTGGTTTTGAAAGGAAAACACTTTCCCACCCATTCATCTTTATATTCTTAGAGATAATAGAATCATACTTTGCGAAAAACATTGGATCAAATGACCTTTCTCTGTATATATGCCATTCAGAGATTGGTTTGATAGATGGCATATCTTTCTTATCCTAGACTTCGGAAGACATTCGGATGTAAGAATGATCTGTGATGTTCGCAATGGGATTATGTAGGAGGGAAGAGCTCCAGCATGCAATGGCTTGAGTTTTGATGTGGGACAACCATCAGGTGGTCCTTTATATAGGCAATTGAGTCAATAGTTAAAATTACATACTCAGTCAAATGGTTGAAAAACATTCTGATCAGATCTGACAGTTTAGATGATAGCTGGAAAGAAATTTTGATAGAATTCAATCATTTGAGGTTTTTTTAAGAAAAACATTCAGATTTAAGGAAAAGTGAATATGAAAATTTAAAAACAGATGAAAATTCCAACAAGTAAAATATGATTAGGAAATTTTTTGAAAGGAAACATACCTTCTGGATTGCTAGGATGATTTTTCGTAATGGGGAAAACTCTTCTTGAAGAACATTAGATTCCGAAAATTTTGATTACAAAAATTTTAATTATGAAAATCTCCTTTATGAAAATTTCAAGTAGAAAAATCATCATTACGATAATTTTTATTACAAGAATCGTCATAATGAATATTTCAATTAAAAATTCTTCATTAATAAAATTTTAAGAATGGAAATCTTCATTAAAAAAATTTTAAGTATGAAAATCTTCATTACGAAAATTTTAAGTATGAAAATCTTCATTATGAATAATTTATGTTAGAAAACCTTCCTTAAGAAAATTTTAAGACTACGAAAAAAATTTAGACTACAAAAAACGTTTAGACTACAAATTTTTTTTAAAAATCTAACAAACTACTGTATTACACCTATGAAAAGGAGTTTCTTACTATAAGGATATAGGTTTCAATAGGAAGTTAACATTGAATATAACGTTATGGTTATCATTACTAACATCTGTTTAATGTATTAAAATCTATCAGAGGGTAAGGATTTTGAGAAAAATATCAGCAAGTTGATCTTGTGATCTGATAAATTGAAGAATGATATCTCTTTTTTGTGTGTGATCCTTAAGAAAGTGATTCCTAATATCTATGTGTTTTTCACGAGAGTGATGTGCAGAGTTTTTACCTAATGAAATAGAACAATTACTATCACACAAATTTTTTGTTTTGGTAAAAATCATACCATAGTCTGTGAGTGTGTGTTGGATCCACAACATTTGAGCACAACAACTACCAGCTTCTACAAATTCAACATCAGTAGTGGAAAGTACTACTGAGCGTTGTTTTTTGCATGAACAAGAAACTAATGAATCTCCTAATAAATGAAATGTTCTGGATGTACTTTTCCTATCCATTCTATATCCACCAAAATCAGTATCCTAAAAACTTTTTGAATTATAATTATTTCTAGAAGTATAAAAGTGTCCTAGATTTATGGTTCCTTTTAAGTAACGAATTTGTTTTTCCACTGCCTTTAAATGAGATTCCTTATGATTGGATTGATATATTGCACATAAGCATACTGAAAACATTATGTCTGGATGACTAGATATCAAGTAAAGTGGACTTCTAATCACACCTCTAAAAGTTGTTTAATCTACTTGTTTCCCTGTTTAATCAACATCAAGTGAATTTGAGGTACCAATGGGAGTACTTACACTCTTAGTTTTATCATATCCATACTTTTTAAGAAGATTTTGAATATTCTTATATTTGGATATATATATTCCTTCCGGTTTTTGAGAAATTTGAAATCCAAGGAAAAATGTTAACTCACCCATCATACTCATTTCAAACTCATATTTCATTATATTTGCAAAGGAATCGATTAAAGATTGATGAGTTGAACCAAATATAATGTCATCAACATAAATTTGAACAATAAAAACATTTTTCTTATCTTTCTTTATAAAATGTGTTATATCAGCATTTCATTTAACATTAATATTTTGATGAAAAAATCATGTAAGTATATCACACCAAGATCGAGGGGCTTGCTTAAGTCCATACAATGCTTTGGTAAGTTTGTAAATAAATTCAGGATGTTTTGAATCCTCAAAACTAGTAGGTTGTTCAATAAAAACATCCTCTTGTACCAAACCATTAAAGAAGGCACATTTAACATCCATTTGAAAAAGTTTGAAATTGAAGAATGTTGTAGAGGCAAGTATAATAATAATAGATTCAAGTCTAGATACTAGAGCTTAGGTTTCTTCATAGTCTATTACATCTTGTTTATTATAGCCTTTATGAACCAATATAGCTTTATTTCTTACTATGATTCCGTTTTCATCACATTTATTTCTGAGGACCCATTTTACTCCAATAACAGAAGTTTCCTTAGGTCATCAAACCAAGGTCTAGACTTTATTCCTTTAGATTTATTTTATCTCATCTTGCATATCTTTTATCCAATAATCATCACCAAAAGCATCCTTAGTGATTTTTGGTTCTAATTGGGAACAGAATTCTAGATGTTATACTTCATTTCGTAAGGAACTTCTAGTCTTTATAGGTTGATTTACATCACCAATAATCCTATCACTAAGATGATTCTATAGAAACTACTTATTTGGGTTTTGTAAAACATGTTCATCAACATAGGATAGAAATTATACTAGGTTAAATGCTTCATAAATATTTTATTGAACATTTTCCTTATCAGAAGGATCTTTTAACAAATGTTCATAATCATTTTTTGAAAACACACATGAAGATGTAGTTTTAGGTTGTTTAAAAACAAAAGGATCAGTTTCATCAAATTTTACATGTACTGTTTCATCAATAGTAGAAGTGTTTTTATTGAAAACTATATAAGTCTGAGAAGTTGTGGAGTAGCCTAAGAAAATTCCTTCATCATATTTTGGTGAAACTTTGTGTAGATTATCTTTAGTATTTAGAATGAATACCTTGCACCCAAAAACCTTGAAGTAGGAATGTATAGGTTTTCTACCATTCCATAACTCATATGATGTTTTAATAATAAAAGGTATAATCAAAAAAAAATTATAGTATAACAAGAAGTACTTTCATCTTCATCACAAAAATGTTTTGCTACTGAATATTCAAGCAACATTGTTCTTGTTATCTCTTGTTGAATTCTATTTCTTCTTTCAACAACAACATTTTGTTGAGGTGTTCTCGGTGCTGGGAAGTTATGAGTAATGCCTTTTATACTAAAAATGTTTCAAAATCAGAGTTTCAAAATTTTGTTCCATGATAGATATTAATATTAATCAAAGGAAGGTTTATCTCATTTTTAACTTGGGATATAAAACTTTTGAAATAATAAAAATATTCATATTTCTTTGCTAGAAAATAGACCCACGTAAATCGAGTGTAATCATCAACTTGGAAAAATACATTATATTTTCCCATAACGCTTCCAGTTTGTATTAGACCAAAAAGATCCATATACACTAACTATAATGCATCTGTGTTTGAGACTTCACCAACTGATTTAAAACTTTATTTATGTTTCTTGTCATATTTACAAGGATCACTAACTATTTAAGAATAAAATATAAACTCTGGTAGATCCTTAACTAGTCTTGTCTTATATAGTTTGAATAGGTTCCTAAGGTTACAGTGTCTTAACATTCAATGCCACATCCTTGAATGATCTTCCATTTCACTAAGTCAAGGTAAATATTGGCTCCTAAGGTCTTCTATGTTTAGTGTGTATACATTCTCTTTCCTATTAGTAGAAAGAATAAACTCTTCCATGGAACTGGGTACTAAAAACTTGTCATTCCTAAAATTCACAAGATAACATTCATCACATAATTGACTAATGCTAATGAGAATGTGATTAAGACCCTTAACAAATATAACATTTGAAATCAATGTTTTTTCAAGAAGAATAATGTTACCTATACCAACAATTTCTCCCTTAGCATTATCTCCGAAAGTTACTCTTCCTCCTTTCGTCTTGATAATATTTTCAAAGAGGTTTCTGTTACCAATAATATTCCAGGAAAATCTAATATCCATGTACCAAGTATTGTTAATTGGTACTTTTTTTTATTTTTCTAAAAATAAGAGTGTCAGACTTTCGGAACCCAAACTTTCTTGGATCCAGAAATTTCAGAAAGCAAAATTTTAGGTATCTACATTTTCATTGAAAATTAAGCTTTAAAAAAACCTAAAGACTCTGTTTTTTTAGGGAACAATGTTTTGCCAAATTCCGACCACAATGACACTTATTGTATAATTTATCACTTTGAAGAACAAAATAATTGTTACTAAAAATCGGTTTTGAACTAGTATAACCAAATCCAGAATTATAACTTAGAGGTCGAATTTGAGAATACATGTTATCAAAATTTTCCTTACCTAAGGTAATGTTTGAAAAACACTTCCTGAAGGTAAATATTTCTGACTTTAGTCTAGTAACTACGTTCTTATCCTAAAAAATATTAGTTTTAGCACTATATTTAGGCTCGAAAACATTTTTCTTAGAAAATAATTTTTCTAGATCCTTAGAAGGTTTATCCTTATTAGTATAAGATTCCTAAAGATTTTTTGAAATACATTCAATATCACGGGTTTTCTTATAATGACCTCTAGAAAGATAGGATATATTATATTTTAAGAATATAAATCCTAGAATTTTCTTTATCACGATTTTTCATGTCTTTAGAATTTTCATTCTCAATGAGCATAGAAAACTTAGAAACTTTATCATATGTAGGCAAAGTATTATCTTCATCAGAAGAAGATTCTTAATCCAAGGATTCATAATATTTACTATCACTATAATTAGCATCCAAGGATACATTGGTGATGGATTCAGCATTGTGTACCTTATCCATTAAACAATGATTTTTAATAGGTAGTATGGCTATTAGTCCAAGATTATTCTGTACAGAAGATTCTTAATCTAAGGATTCATAAGAGGATACTATACCACAAGCACTCCAAGGGTCATTAGCTTTCAAAACATTCATAGCTTCAGCTTTGTTTTACTTCTTTCCATTCTTCTCTGAATTCTTTTCCTTTATATATTTTCTCTTAAGCATAGGACAATATGACCTTATATATACAACTCTTTGGCATTCATGACAAGTGACATCATAGTATTTCTTATCCATCCTTTATTTCTTCATGTATCTATACTTAAAGTATTTCTTCCCAACTATCTTGTCATCCTTCGAGAAAGAATAGCTAGTTCATTCTCAGAATGTTCACTTTCACTTGATTCAGATAAAACAGTAACCTTCTTAGACTTAAATCTTGTAACTCTCTTAGGAGTCTTTGATTTCATATGATATGAATTAGTTGTAAAAGAAACACTTCCATTCCCATTTTCTTCTTAACATTATCATCATCTCTCTTCATTCTAGTCTCTTGTTGAAGAAGTGTTCCAGAAATCTCATCAACATTAATCTATGAGACTTTCCTATTCTCATTTATAGTTGTTCTCTTAGATTCCCACTCATTAGGAATGATTTCTATAATCGTGTCTAAATGTTCCTCAACATACAAACCATTTCACCCATGATTTTAGGTTGTGACAATAGTCATAAATCTTTGTTGTACATTACATATAGGTTCTCTATAAGGAAATAAAAAACCATGTCACTCAGCTCTAAGAATAGCTCTTCTAGTTCTGATAACTATTGAAGTACCAAAATGTGTAACTTCAAGATTCTTCCAAATACAATTTTATGCTTCAAAAGAAGAAATCTGGCTATATATATTCATGGTCATTTAACACAACAAAGTATTGCATACAATAGAGTTTAGTTGATATTATGGCTTCTCTTGATTGGTAAAAGTTCTGACTTCCTTATCAAAAATCTTGTAATCTCTAGTAAGCATAACAAATTTTTCCACTCCAGTGATAATAACAAAAGTATTCATACGATATCTCCAATATTCATAATCATTCCAATAAAAAATGGGTGGTCTAGAAGGATTATGATTGTCAATTGAACCAACATTCATTCTTGCCATCTCAAAGAAAATATTTCCACACATAATTGTCAGTAATAAATTTCTGTAAATAAGGATAAAAATATACTAAGAAAGGAAAATATAGAACAATGAAAAACATGATAAAGAAAACATATATGTGAATATAAGTATTTTAGAGAGATCCTCTGATACCAATTGTAGGATTGGTTCAGAGTATGAGATAACAACCTCTGATACCTATTTTTGGATCGAAATGAAACTAATTGTAGTATCGGAATAATTATATAGATGATCAATATACTAGAGGTGGGTGAATTGTGTACTTTAAAAAATTACTTTGGAACTTTTAAAGATGGTAATGTTTAACAAAGTTAAACAAGTTAAATTCAAAAAACCTCTTTGTTCTAAAAACATTCTTGATTCAAGAAATGTGGTTCTGGAAATGAAACATAAGAAAATTCTACCATGACAAAGATTCTACCTTAAACCGTATAACATCTCACTAATCAGAGTACAAGTGTATGAAAGTATATGACAGTTATTCTTTCCTCAACAACCAAAATGCATCAGAAAACTTGAATCAATACAAGTAAAAGGTAGTAAATCTTTTAACCCAAAGATAGGTGTATCCAACAACCTCAGATAATGTTCCCTTGATTTATACTTTCAAGAAAGTTTGTCTTACCCACACCAGGGTAAGCCGTCGGTACAGATATCTGATTATGTCTTACTATCCCTGAAATACCTTGAACTTCAAGGTAGTCGGCACCTTTATCTTCCTATCCTCAGAAGCCCTCGACTGTATGAAGGAACATTGGGAGTCACATGATGCAATTATGAACAAGATAATCAGTATTCACAAAGCAAGAAATCCACTCTCTAGAAATCACTTCACAACACATAATCTCTAGAGTCATAGAACTTTTCATAAAAGATTTTTTTTTTGTTATGACCTCATTCAAATGGGCTCCTATTTATAGGTACATCATTAATGGTCGACTCCCTCCTCCAAAAGACATATATTTCATTGAATTTTAGAGGGACTTTTACACGTGTCACTAAACAATGGTTAGTTAGTAAATGAATGCATGACATCATTTTATAACTAAAACAAGTGTAAGAAAATATATGGTTGCTTAACCATATACATTTTTCAGAGTGTAAGGAAAAATAAATGTTTGGAGTCTAACCAAAAAACCATTAGATGTCTATATTAAATGAATATTTTGATTCAATCTTTAAATGAATTTAGAACCTGAATTATATATAATTCTGGAGTCTTAACTCAGAAATTTGCAGTCTGAATTCATATGAATTCAGAATCGGAATTCATAGAATTCAGATTCTGAACATAGAATGTTTACTGTCTAGATTTAGGGAATTTGGTGTCTGAACTCAGAAAGTTCGAAGTCAGAATTCAGAGAATTTGGAGTCTGAATTCAGAAGTATTGGAGTCTGATTTCAAAGAATTCAGAACTAGAACTTAGAAAGTTCGGAGTTTGAATTTAGAGATTTCGGAACCTAAATTTGTATCCTGAAAAAAGAGTTCTCTATATCTACGTATTTATCAGATTCTGAGGTTTTAGTTATGAATCAAAATTTTATACTTAGAAATAAAATGAGTTAGATTATAATATGTACAATGAAAACATTATAAGGAGAACTTTCCAAGGGAAAGGAAAATTTCCCTTTTGAAAGAAAAACTGGGTAAGGATAAAATTTTATTAAGGAAGGAAAATCTCCTTAAGGGAGGAAAATTTTATTTATCAAGATAAAAAACAGGGGAATAGAAATTTTCCTCAAGATAGTGTGTTTTTGATTTTCAAAACAAGAAGGAATGGAAGAGTCATAAAGATACCTTATTGAATGAACATGAATTTTATTATTTTTTGGAATACACATTCATGAAATTTACTGATATAATGTGTTAAGTAAGTAAAATGGAAAAAAAGGATCCTTCCATCACTTACAAATTTATAAATCATTAGATTATGGAAGAAGCTACATAGTTTTGGTTATAAAAATTATTTTGATAGGTAAATTTTTTTATCATTGTAATTTAACATTACTTTTTATATATGATATAATGAACTTAAACACTTCACAAACTCTAATGCATGGATTATTTAGTTAATAATTAAATAAATTAAATGATCCTAGAAACCTCAAAAATAAATTTTGTTTAATGAATTATTATCTTCCGTTATTTTTGTAGGAAAAAATAACATTTTCTATAGATGTTAACTTAATATATTTTAATTACAATGATGTTTTTATAATTTAATATTAAAAATAAATATATAATGTCCATATTTAAAATAAAGTTATGTTACAATAAATGATATATTATTAAATTATTTAAAATAAAAAAACTATATCCTCTACCAAGTGATATTTATGTGATAATAAATTCAAAACATTGTCAATTCGTGGACCAATTGATGTTATGTAATGAACATATTTACACATATAAATTAAAGACTTTGTTAACACGATCCGGGTTAAAGCACTATTTTCTCACATTATATGTGTTTTTTTAAATTAATTTCCCACGCACATGGTATTTTTATTTTGTTAATTATATATCATATTTAGAATTCATTGATCCTATATTCTATATTAAATCCCACCTTAATTTATTCTTAATGGTTAAATTACTTAGGTTGGAAAACATTAGTCCTAAATAAAAAACTAGAATGAAAAATATAAGGTAATATAACGACTAAGGAACAAAATTAGAAAAATGCACTTATTTTTTGGGTGGTGGAGAGTTTTCCTGAACATACATTCACTTTAATCCATTATTTTTTAATTTTTTAATCACATGAGGTAAGGGGGACCTCTCTATAGTGTTTAACTTTTGTAATTTACATGAATGCCACTCCCCCTCCATTATAAACAAGAAATTCACTCTTCCACTTCCTCATGCATCTCAAGACACTTTGGTGTAATAATCAAGGTACTTATAAAATTAATTTTTTCATTCTGGAATGAAATTGTTCTATTCATTATAAATTTGAAATTAAATAAGTGATATATATAAAAATTAAGGTATCTAAACTAATAGAATAGTGACATAACCTATTAAAGTGTAAATATGATTTATGTATCCTATAAATTAAAATATGATGTATTAATGTCCTTAAATAAGTAAATAAATGTTTCTAACATGATAAATTAAGTGTTTGTACTTTTTGTAATGTAAATATTTATTCAAAATTCTATAATTAATATAATTATTTAAATGAAATTTTATTTTTTAAAAATAGATCCATAAATTTATATTTTTTTGTCTTCTAATTATAAAATAATTTGTGACACAATAATTAATTTTTAATGTGTCATAAAATCAACTATTATTATAAGATTAATATTTTTTATTAAAAAACTATTTTAATTATAAATTCAATTTCTCCTTTTAAGAAAATTATTTTCATAAAATGGATTTAATTTTTCAATTTTACCTGTGAAAAAATCATAAGGGTTAATTTTTGAAATTTTTCTAAAATAGTTGAATTTTTCGTGAATAGTAAAATATTGTAATTTATGATATATATACATTATAAGTTAATTAAACTATTACTTGGATAATCACTGATGTCAAAACCATAATCTAGAATCCTCCTTTATTATTTTAATATATGTAATAATGATACTCAGTATATTTATAGTCCTCAGCCAAAATTATAAACTAATAGATTAAATAATGAGAAAACACCCCTCTCCTCCACTATAAATGCCACCCATGAGCAACTCTTCCCATTACAACTCATAGCCTTGTATCATGTTTAATTTCATCCTAATCCCCCCACCCTAAGACTCTTTCCGACGTTCAAGACCTAATGGTCTCACCAAAAGGCCAAAACGAATGGTCTTAAGGAGGTTCTCTAGGGGAGAATTCAATAGGTAAAATCCTCTTTTATTTTCTTTTATTTTATATTTAATTTATTTTCTTTATTATTATCTCCACACATACCCAATTAAATGTGTCATGATAACTCCATTATCTTACATATACTATAATGTAATTGTGTTAATTTAATATCCATCATCAACCATCTCAACTTCTCCTCTTATTCTAGAGAATTAATGCATCGTTCGTGACATGTCGATTCACCACCATCAGGGATGAAGAATTTTCATTTTCCAATACCGCCTTCAAATATAGTAAAAAACATTAATATGTTTATATAATATTTTATTATACAAGTTATAAGTTATATAATGTTAGGAAACCAATATATAAACCTGATATTAAATAAAATTATATAAGTTCATGAGGGTCATAAAAACTACCAAAATAAATTTAATCATTTTAATTTGTGTTTTATCTATTTAATAATCATTATAATTGATAAAAAAGTGATATATGGTATAATTTAAAATTTCTGAAACATATTAATTCTATTTAATTTTACTTATTTATTTTTGGTTCCATTCAACCGGAAAATCCATAACGATCCAACCATGGAGGCCATGAAATAAATGAACATGAAATATTGAAAATAATAACATATTATTAATAAATTGGTCGAAAGATGTTATAAAAAGATCATAAAAGGAATTATAAATATTAATATGGTTCTTTGATATAATAATAACCCTCGTTAAACCATTATATTGGAGTTATGAACACATTTCATTTAAGGAAAACATGAGGTAAGGGACTATTGTTTTAGAATCACCTTTTAAATTTCTATTCATAAGGAATTCTTTTATGATGAAAGTATTATTGTTTTAGGATTATGTTCCAATTCTTCAAAAAAATTTATGATGAAGCATGGGATATATATCTCCATCTAATTTATTGGATATCTTTATTTTTGAGTTCAACCATATGGTTACACCAAGTGTAACTGTGATGGTTACACAATAAGGTAACTACTATGTTTAATTCATAAGGTAGTCATGGGGGTTACATTATAAAGAATACATGAGGGTTAAAAAAATATGGCATCCAAGAGGGTAAAAATAATAATTATGTAATTCCCCATGTTACCTATATGGTTTTATTTATAATTTATATGCTTTTTGGAAGTCTCTTGTTTTCATAAAATAACTATATGATACTTTATAGGTGATAAGTAAGTCTTTGTGAAAATGATTCCATATGAGTATATGTATTCATAGACTAATTGTTCCTTTCTTTTTATTTCCCTTACTGAGTTTTAATGTTAATACCACGTTTTTAAAAAAATTCTATGGTTATAAGGATTGGTAAGAAAAAAAATATTCCTAGATGAATGTCATGAAAATATTTCATGAAGAGAAGTCACGTTTTATTAAAAAAAATTAGGGAAAATGGATATTGTTTTTGTAGTATCCAATTTGTTTTCTTATTAGGTAACATGTATTAATTATTTCCAAATTCTTAGATACTCTAAACCAAAAAGATCTTTGGGAATTTAATAAGTGTATTCTTGTTGAGTTAACTAGATTATTTAATGTTAAAGGTTGTGTCGTTATAGTGGTATCAAAGCATGGTTTAGATTACTTTAGGGGTTAGGATGGTATTAGTAAAACACCATAAGTAATTTTTTCCATATGGTTGTGTTGAAATGATATATCATTTGAATATTTACATGTTGTTTCCTCTAAGATATGTTTGTTCATAATGGTTTTATATATAAGTTATAGGGAAGATGAATTTTGAAGGCACCAAGAGGATGATATCATTCTAATTTTGCAACCTAGAATTGTGGGAAATGGATCCAAGGTTTTATTAAAAGTAATGTAATAGATGATGTAGGATATATATGGTGGTGTAATCCATGAAAGATAATATCCAGAGCTACCATAAAGTAACATGATGATAGTGGACCATTTTATAAAGCATCACCCTCCTAATTTTAGTAGATCTTCTAACCCATAGGTGGATGAAGGGTGGATTAAATCCGTTGAAATTATATTTTATATCACGGGGTGTCACGATAAAAAAATTATAGTCTTTTTGTTTATCATTTTGAAGGTAAAAATTACTAGTGGTTCTCAATGGTCAAGAATAATGTAGACAACAATGAGTTTGTTTCATTGAAATGTATTGAATTTAAGAATATTTTCCATGAAAAATATTATCTTAAGGTGGTTTGAAATAGTATGGAAAATAAGTTCTTATAATTTAGACTAATGTTGTAGGATTCAATGGTCGTGTATGAAGAAAACATTATGTTATTGGAAAGGTATGATCCAAATCTAATTCGATGTCCTGATAGTAAAATAAAATATGTTTACTCACGATTGTAGCCAAGGTATAAAAGGTAATTGGATTATTTTGAATTCAAATGTTATGGGAAACATGTACAATGTGATGATTATGTTGAAATTTAATTTTATGATGACCATGTGAACTTTGAAAACAACAAGAAGAAAAGTTCTATATGAACATAAATGCGTAAGAATAAATCAAATAGAACTGATGGTAAGAAAATACAATTTCTAGTTTCTAGAAAGTGTGGTTAAAATAACCCTTGTTATTTCCATAAAAAATATTGGATGTTTTTTTGATGTGGTAAGTTTGGACATATGTCCTGGGATTTCAATCAAAATAAACTTGGTGATGGTATGTTTAATTTTGATAAGAAGTTAAATAAAGTTCTTCAAATGTGGTTAGATAAGAAATAAGGAAAATACCTTCCTAGGTAAAGATATAAATTATGGAAATTATCCATATTATAAGTAGAAAGGGAGAGTGATATCCTTTATGACTACGTTAGTATATTTTCATTTATACAATGATGTGATCTTAGGAACTTGGTTTTTTTACACTAATTTTTCTAATTTTTTTTTTCTGATATGTGGTCTATACATTCCTTTATTTCTATGAAATGTTATGATTAATAAGAAATTTCACCTCGATAAATGAAACAAGTGACTATGGATGAAACACCAGGGGGGATATTATAGAAGAATGAATTATGGGAATCTTAATTGTTCTATTGAAGGAAATTACCTAAAACCCTTTTTGGTTTTCCCTTTTTAGAGTTTGATGTTATTCTGGGTAAGGATTGGATTTCTAATTGTCATTATAATATTGATTGTAGAGTTAATGAATTTTTTTTCATGAAAATGTATTAGTTTGTATAAAAGAATTAACCCATACCATTGATAACATATCATGATGTCGAGAAATTATTAAAATATTGAAATGAAAGATATCATGCACACATTGTTGAAAATAAGGAAACTATTCAAATTAATGTTGTTATGGAGGTAAATGAATACCTTGATGCTTTTCATGAAGAGTTTCCCAGTGTTATACCTGATCAAAAGGTTTAATTTACCATTGTCATATTTTCTAATGCTAATCCAATTTCAAAACCACCTTATTGAATGGATCAAGTGGAACTTTTAAAATTGAAAAAGAAGTTTCATGAGTTACTTTATAATGGTTCATTCATATTATAAATTCACCATGGGGTTCTCTTGGTTTGTTCTCTAAAAATATAGATGGTTTCATGATACATTTCATTGATTATATAGATTTGGATAACATTAATATTAAGAATAATTATCATTTGCATCATATCAATGAATAATTTGATCAGCTCCAGGGTGCTAAGTATTTTTTGCATTATTTACTTGAGATCCAAGTACCATTATTTGTTGGTGAAGGAGGATGAGATTCCAAAAATAGTGTTTTGTAAAAGATATGAGAATTATGATTATTTTTATGCCCTTTGGTTTTCCAAATGATTCTATTGTATTTATGTATCTTATGAATATAATCTTCTGTGAATCTTTGGATAAGTTTGATGTTGTTTTTATTGATGATTTTTTTGTTTTTAAAATTTTTTCATATCATGAAAAATATCTTTGGATTGTCATGAAAACTCACAATGAAAATAATTTATATGGAAAATTTTGAAAATATTATTTTTTTGTTGAAACAAATTTATTTTCTTGTACACATTGTAAATAAAAATGGAATAAAAGTTGGTCCCACCAAAACAAAATTGTTTGATGAATGGAAAAGACCAAAAAATGATACTGTGATTTTTAGTTTTCTTGGATTATCAGTCTATTACAATTGTTTTGTTAAAAAAATATTGTTTATGTATTCCCCAAACTAAGTTAAAATGAAATATGCGTTAAATTTATTTGAATATAAGATTGAGATGTTTGTTTTCATGAACTAAATGGAAGATTACTGAATATTCTAGTTTTGCCTCCACCATAAAAAAATGGTGATTTTTTCATCTATAGGGATGATTCATTGAAAGGACTTGGTTGTGTTCCGATTAAAAATGATCAGGTAATTTCTTATGCTTCAAGACAACTAAAACCTCAGGAATTAAATTTCCGCACACATGGTTATGAATTATTAGTTGTGGTTTTAACTTTAAAAATTTGGGGGCATCATTAATATGTATCCAAATGTAAAATATATACTGACTATAAAATTTAGAAATGTATAACCACTAAAAAAACATGAGGCATTGAAGAGTGCTTGAACTGATAAAGGATTATGATTCCATGATCAATTATTATCCTAGAAAAGAACACAAAGTGTTGAATGTCAGAATCCAAACATTGGAATTTTTTAACTATTTTCCCGTCTTTGGTTCCTTTTAGTTGATGAACAAGATGGTATTTGAATTAAAGTTTTAAATTTTAAACATTTTGGGTGAGTTTTTTCATGTTCACAGTTTTTCTACGGTTTAGGTAAATTATGTTCCATCACCCAGGTAATCGTACGACATGAATTCAGGTCTTTTAGTAAGGCATATGGGTTTCACATGATATTGGAAACCATGAGGAAACTATGTTTGAGGTTTTAAATATTTGGATAGTGGTGACTGTACGACATGCACATGGTTGGGAAAATTGTGTGGCCAAACTATGCGAGCTGTGTAGAAATTTTAAATCTTAAAATCCCTAATCTACCCTCACTTATTTTTACCCAAAATTGAGACCCCAATCCCTTGGTTCACTTTTGGAATGAAGTGGTACCAAAACCCCTCTCCTATGATTCCTCCTCCCTTGTTGGTGCTCCCCCTTGGAATCTAACGCGAGTTTCTTTGTATTTTAGCCATTTTTTCACCTTTTTCTCTTCTCCTCTATATATTTATTTATATTTATATGGGGGGTTCTCTCATGAATATAACCTAGAATCTAAATATGATTTTCATTTTTTGTTTCATTGATTTTGGTGTGTGTGGTTTGTGTCTAAGGATATGATCTCCCCACTACAAATGTTTCATTTCATCATCAATCTATTAAGGTAGGTGTGTCTATCTATTCCCTTACCATTTTCTTCCATTATATTCTTGGGTGTTTATAATTAATTTATAAAGGTTTTTATCATGCTTGTGGGGTGATTTCTTATCTTTATGTGGTGATATAATATTGGAAAAAATTGGAATAAATAGTCCAAAAGGGATTCCTTAATCATGATTATGTAGTTATGCACACAAAAAGTTTGTAAAAATGTTAATTCATCATTTAAAATGAAATGGTGAGTTTTGAATAGTGATAAACCTTTGTAATATTATAATATCCCTATGAATTTTGAATTTGTTTTTTATATGTGTAAAGTGTTGACATTTATATTGTAACATGTAGTATCGATTAAAAAGCATGTTATGTTTCTGTAAAAAGAGTTTTTTGATGTTTTAATTAAAACATGAATGGAATGAAATGTTTGATTGAGATTTCTTAAAAGGAGTTATATGTGTAATGGATTTTTAAATGTTGATCTCGATTCTTTTGGGAAGGTATTGTTTCATAAGGGGTTCTTAAGGCCTACTCGGCACCCTGATAAACTTGCTTCTCTCTGGAACTATGATTTCTAAAGACATATCATTTATTTAATTGCATCATTCAAAAATGGATCCTTAAATTAGAAATGGTTATTTGGTGATTCTTTTGAAATTAAATTGGACATCAAATGTTATTTATTTTTGATGAATAATTGGAATAAGTTCCCATTTGGAACTTTTCATATTGTTACATGTTTCAATTTAGGTTGTACATGTCCTTGTAAATGAATTGGAGTGGAAATGTTAAAGTCCAGGTAGGTACGTTGTAATGTTTGGGAAGTGAATTTGGATTGGAAAATGTAAATTACCGTTTGGTAACTTAGAATGTTTTGAGAAATGTTTTTATATCTTGTGCGATGTGAAAGTATGGTTTTCACTTATGCATGGTTTTTTCATAGATAGGTACCCCCAATTAAGGATTTCCCTATATGGTTCATACCAAGGGTGGTGTTGGTGTTTGGGGAAGGAAAGTATGGTGGTGGAAGGTAAGGTGAGTCACACATGAGATGACCTCCTCTATTCACCATGTATTATTACCATGGGTCGTATCGACATCATTAAAGTGTCGTGTGGCAATCGCTTATCAAACATGATTATATTGGTTTTTACCCCTTGTATGTTTTAGAGGCTAGGTGGTTTATTCCACTAGATTAGTAGTTAGAATGGCCAGATGGTTTTTGACTTTAGAGTTCCACCATATGCAGGTAAGTTTGTCTAACCCTAGTACATCCAGGGATGTTTAAGAAATTATCATGGTTTATTATGTATATGTTTTTTATTATATTTCTATTGTATTTTTTTTGTTTTATATATCACTTCTTTACTTTCAACATATCTTGGTGTCTCTCTTTTTGCATTTTTCTTGGGTTGTTGTTATAAAGTGGAAATCTATTTGGAAAATAGGGATGTAGTTTGTGTGTGTTTTATGAAAAGGTTAAGCTATTTTTTTAATTTAGAAAAATCTATTATAAATATACATATTTAAAAATAGTATTTGAGGACTATTTTCAATAAAGGAAATGTATGGATTCAAAGGTGGTTACCTATTGAGATGTAAAGTTAACACCAAAATTATACCATTTGGTGTTAGTAGACTCACGATATTTTTCAGGTTCAGGTTCCAGAATTGTGTTCTCTTTCTTAGAGTACTTTGTCGTGTGTTTAGAGGTGAAAAATTGGTCACATGGAGATCATGTTGGCATGTTCATTCTCAGTTTGAATTAGGTTTTTGTATTCAGATAATTTTTTATATCAACATTTGATTAGTTGTTTCATTTTTTTTCTTGTTCTGTTCATTTTATTATGATATTGGTTTATCATTCCCCTATTGGTATTATTGATGCCCGATACTATTCTCTAGAATGTAGAGGTTGAGAACAGCCTTTGGTTAATGTCTCGGGTAGTGTTGGGTGTTGGGTCGGATGTAACTCTAGTCTGGTTTGTGAAAAAATGGTATTAGAGAAGGCCCTTTTTTATTTGGGGTGTTAGGCAGTTGGAGATTAGGCATGTTGGGATTCAATAAGTTGTCATAGGAAGACCTTCATGAAGTCTATATCGTCCTGATACACAATTTTCTAGGGGTTGTTTGTGATTTGAGTCTTTTTTTTATAGTTTTGGATGAGGAATGATAATGGAGGTGAGTAAGTTTCATGTCATGATCTCACATAGAGTAGTGGCCCATTTGGAGTCTAAGTGTATGGTTCAGGGTCTTATTAGTTGATAATTCTTACTTGGGTCATGGAATAATATCCATGTAGTTGATCTAGGCATGGAAACTAGTTCTTCATTCTGATGATAGGTTGTAAATTGTTCATTTAGGTCAGCCTTGTTGGAAAGATTTGTAGTTTTTTTTCTATTTTGGGTTTTTGTGAGTGGAATTTTGAAATGAAAAATGGTTTTTGAAATTTAAAACAATCTATTTCAAGTGGTTTTGGAATTGGAAATAATGGATTTTAAAGAAAAATTTTCTTGATTGAAAATTTGGTAAGTTTTCATGTTTTCATAATGAAATGGCATGCGAGAACATTATCATTAATTATGAAGAATTTCATAGGTGTTGGTATGTGAGGAATGTGAATGTTTATAACTGGGAATGGGTGATGTAAGTCGAAGTGGATGGACACATGTGTGATTATTCTTATGTTTCCATGGGTTATTATTTGAAATCAATTGTTTTGATTTTTTTAAGAAGTTGGCCTAGTTTGTGAAAATTGGATTTTTTCATTGAAAAGTGGCCATGGAAAAATATTTTTATTATTTTAAATGTATATTGAATTTTTAGGGGGATGATTTTTGGTTGTTTTGTATGTGTTTTATTTTGAGCCTATTGTTTTGGATCATGGTGTTCTTTTGGATTATTCTATCGATTGACTGTGATTCTAGTTTTTTGATATTTGTGTCATTTAGAATATGACAGCCAAAACGGATCAAAATGATTCTAATGATTCATGCCTAGTTTCTAATTCTTCCATGTTTTTATATGTCAATCATGGTGATCTGAATTCGTTAGAATCATTAGAGTGGCTTGATGAAATTGAGTGTGTCTTCATATCTTTGGGAACTCCAAAAGATGTTTGAGTTCATGTTGTTCTAATATTGTATTAGGATATGGAATTGGAAGAATGATATATGTTTTCAATTTCATCAATTAAATTTGGGATTATGTGGGAAGTTTTTAGGCCTATCATTATCTGGAAGATTGTACTTGAGGAGTTAAAGATAAAGAAAAGTGTAGAGTTCATGAGTATTCAACAAGGCTAGCAAACATTGAAGGCCTATTTTGACCATATTAGGGAGATAAATTCCTTTTATTTAGAGGTAGTGTCATAGGAACTATTGAAATCTTCTCTTTTCATTTGGGGTATTCATCCAAAGATCAAGGATCTAGTAGTCTCCCCCAATGATCTTTGTTTTGAGAAGTTATTAGATGAGGCCTTTTTAGGTGAATTGATTCTCGATGTGAAGTCCAAGGTATTGGATCTCATGAAGGTTCCCCAACATATGAGGGGTGTGTTCTTAGGACACCAGTCTTTGGGGTGTCTCCTTCATTTGTTCTGGATTCCAATTCATCAGGCCATTCACTTGCCAGTTTTCAGTGTGGTCATTTTCGACATTCAAAACCATCATATCATAATATTCTAAAGACTTGTTACCATTATGGATATTGGGATAATCTAGAGAATTTTAATAGGAATCCTTTCTCAGACAATAGGCCTGATTAGAGTTTATCATCTTTGGGTTACGAGGTAGTTGATCCTTCATCCATTAGGGCTCCGTCCATAGGCCCCAGAGTGAAAATGGGGCATATTCAAAAATTTCTAGGGCTTTGTTGGGAACCTTGGCCGAGCTTTCTCGCCATTGATGAGTTTTAGACATTCTAAGATTCATTATTTAAATTTTTTTGTTGTTTTAAGTTCATTATTTCATTGTAAGAGTGTGATGAACTTGTTATTTCATTTATATAGTGGTTATATTTATATAAATGTGGTTCAAATAATGGTTAGCCTTTCAATAATTGGTTCCTTGTTTTTAGTTATTCTAGTTTGGATATATCTTTTTTTTAATCATTATTTTCCAATTTTTTGGGGTTTTGGGATGGAGTAGAAAATTTTATGTTCCAGTGGTGGTGTTTTTTAGCTTATGTAGAGAAGTTGGGTTAGTTTGTGTGGGGAGTTTCAGGTGTTCTTGCTGATGTTGGTAGAGTTATTGTGTTGGGGAGAACCCTCTAGTTTTCTCCCCTTTATCATTGTTATTTGGTTTCCACTAGTGTCGGTCGGGTGTGACTTGTTATGTTAATCGTCACCCCGAGGTTTGTGGTTTCCTTCAGTTTTGATCAGGCATGAAACCCAGTTTTGTTTACCTTTCAGTTGGGTGACATTATGGGGGAGAAGGTGTTTATGGTGGGGAAAATTGTCACACTGTGACATTTTTAATTACTTTTTTATTCATTTATTGTATTTGGATCTCTTTTTTTGAGGTTCGAGTAGGGGTCCGGTTTAAACTTTAGAATTCTGGAATTTTCCTGTTAGTTTTTGGCATGTTCATAGTTTTCACATTGTTTTGGTAAACTGTGTGCCTTCACCTAGGTAACAGTGAGTCCAGTTTTGGGATCTAGACGTAAGGAACATGGGTTACACATGGTTTGGGATACTTTTTAGAAACCATGTGTGATATTCTATCCATTTTCATAGTGGTGAATGCACGACTTGTGCACAGTTTGGGAAACCGTGCGGCCAAACCATCTTAGTTGCCTAGAAATTTTAAAACTAAAAATCCCTAATATATCCTCCCCTATTTTTACCCTAAATCTAACACCTTCCCCTCAGATTATTTTTAGTTCATGATTCTGTCCCAAAACCCCTATCCCTTGCTTCCTCCTCCCATTTTGGTGCTCCTCCTTTAAATCTATGGTTAGTTTATTAGGGGTTTGGCCATTTTTTCTCTGCATTTTCTTCTCCTCCCTTAATTTATTTGTATTTACATGGTTGGTTATCTCTTGTACAAACCCTAGAAATTGGGTTTGATGTTTTTTTTATGTTTATTTTTATTTTACAGTGTGTGTTTTGTATTTAGGACTTGGATATACCTTCTCCTGATGTTTTGTTGCATCTGCACTCTGTTGAGGTAGGATATTCTGCCCCTTTCATTTCTGATCCATTCTATTTTATACTTGGGTATTTATAAATTATTTATAAATGTGTTTTCCATTATTTTGGTTTTATTTCATGGATTTTTGTGGTGTTCTCATGTAGGAAAAGATTTTTATAAGTAGTCAAAAAGGGTTTCTTTAATATTTATTATGTTTTTATGCCCACAAGGTGTTTGTTAAAATGTTAATTTTTAAATTAAAATGAAATTGTTTGTTTTTAGTGGTGATTAAAATTTTTTATGTCATAATATAATTGTGTGTTGTGAATTCATATTTTTAATATATTAAAATTGTTGACATTTATATTTTTAATTATCATTTAGTTTAAAATTAATGGGATGATTCTTTAAAAAGAGTTTTTGTATGATTTAACAAATACGTTAACGGAATCAGTTATTGGTTTTAGTTTTCATAAAAGTATTTATCTGTTGTTTATATTTTTAAAAGATGACGTGGGTTCTTTTGAGAACATATGGTATTATAAGGGGTTTTGAGGACAATTAGCAACATTTATAAACTCGGTTCTTTCTTGATCCATGGTTTTTAAATAATTATCCTTCTTTCCCTCTCCTCATTCCAAAATGGTTTCAAAAATTCTAAATTGGTTTTTGGAGCTTCATGTTTCTTTAAATGGAACTTCAAATCAGTTTTATAATGCTTGTAATTTTCTTTCATTTTGAGAAATATTTGATTACTAATTAGCATAAATGCTTGTTTGGAACTTTTCATATTGTTGCTTGTTTCACTTTTAGTTTAAAATGTCCGTGTAAATTTATTAGATTGGAAATGTTAAAGGCCTGGTTGGAACTTTTAATGTTTTCGTAGTGAATTTAGATTGGAAAATGTAAATGAAAAATTGAAAACATAGCTTGTTTTGAGAAATTATTTGATGCTAGTGTGATGTGATGGCATGGTTGGAACTTGTTCATGGTTTGTTCTAATTTGAGAACCCCTATCAGGAATTTACCAATATGGTTCATCACATGGGTGGTTTTGAAGATTGGGGTAGGCAAGTGTGGAGCTAGTAGGTAAGGTGACTAATGAGTGTGAGGGCCTCCTCCTATCACCATCAATTATTACAATGGGTTTCCTGGTTATCTTTAGTGAGTTTAGTGAAATTTTATTATCAACCCCGATTATGTTGGTTGGTTCCCCTTGGATGTTTTAGAGGCCATGTGGTTTTTCCAATGGAATGGTAGTTAGAGTAACCAGTTGGTTGTTTACTATGGAGCTACACTATATATCAGCAGGTGAGTCTAACCCAACTACGTACAGGGATCATTCTAGAGATGTTTCATAAATTCCCATGGTTTACTATCTGTATCGGTATGCATGAATTTTTTTATGTATTTGTTTAGTTGTTTCTACCACTAGTTTCCTTTATCATAGATTGGTATCTCTTTGTTTGGGTTTTGGTTTGGGTTTTGTTTCTAAAGTGGTAATCAATTTTGAAAATAGTGATGCGGTGTGATTCCCATCTAAAGAGATAATTGTTAAGGTATGTTTATAGTACTTCATTTTCAATTTATTTGGGTGGAACTAAGATTTAAAGAGACCTTTAAGAGTATTACTGGTGGGATATAATGAAAAGAGATTTTGTGATTTTACAATGAAATTTTTTACTTTTCAATGGGTCAAATAAGAGAGACAACTATCAAAGGGGAGGCTTCATTATTTTCCATTCAAATAATTGAAATGGAAAAATATATCCATGGACTTCATGTTGGGACTACCACAGACTTTTTTATGTAACAATACCATTTGGGTTATTGTTGATCGGCTAACTAAATTTAAAAATTTCCTACAAATTTGTGAAACTCTTCCTTTTGTTAAATTTCTCGGATTTACCTCAAATAGATTTTATGTCACACATTTTACTCTCTTTATTTTAACTATCCATGATCCTAGGTTCACATCATAATTTTTCAAAGTCCATAAGAATTCATTGGGAATAGAATTCAATTTCAACACTGCTTTTCATCCTCAATATAATGGATATACTAAGAGAACAATTGAGAACTTAGAGGACATTCTTTGAGTTTTATTAATGGATTACTAGGGTTTTTTGGATCTACATATTTATTTAGTTGAGTTTTCATATAATAATAGTATTCATACTAGTATATAGATCGCACCTTCGGAGGAATTATATGGAAAGTGGTGTCTAACTCCTTCATTTTGGGTTGAATTCAGGGAAAAGAAGTTTGTGGTACCATAATTAGCAGAGATGTGGATGAGAAGCTGAATATGATCCAACCGTACATGATGATATCTCCTAGTGTGCTGAAAATTTATGCAGATAATAAGAGGAAAGTATTTTCTTTCAAGTTAAGTGATCATGTTTTCCAAAAGGTCACCTCATGTAAAAGTGTTATGTTTTTTTGTAAGAAATGATAGCTAATTCCATATCTTATTAGACCTTTTAAATATTTTATAATGTTGAACATGTTCCCTACTAAGTATCTTTTCCTTTATGTTAACTTTGGTACTATGTTTTTATCTAGTTTTGATATCAAGAAATTATGCATTAGATTTATCTTAGGTTTTGACCCCATAATTATTTTTTCTAGAAGATATCATTTCATGTCCAAAGAAACTTATTTATATTTTTAATCATACAGATCATGTATTGAGGAATATAGTAATTCAATAGGTTAAGGTTTTTTTAGAGAAACCACATGGTTGAAGAAGTAACATGGAAATCGGAAAATTATATGAGCGAAAGGTATCCTCACTTGTTTAATAAGTAAATAAAAAAATTTGATGTCTCAATTTCCAAAACCTCGGTAGAATGTAACAATATAGTTACTTATAAAATAATATGATTTTATTCTGGAATTAAATAGTAAAATTCATTATAAATTTATAATAAAATAAGTGATATTTATAGAAGTAAAGTAATATATACTAATAGAATGGGAACATCACCTATGAAAGTATATATAAAATTTATGAATCTTATAGTTGAAATTATGATATATCTACTTTATGGAATAAGTAAATAAATGTTATGAAAATGATAATTTAAGTGTTGATATTTTTATAAAATATAAATATTTATTCACAATATTTTACTTAATATAAAGATTTGAAAAAATATATATTTTCTTAAAATATGTTTATAAATTAATATTTTTTTTCAAGTGATTATAAGATAATTTTGTGATACCTTAATGATTTTTTAAAGGTGTCATCAAAATATGATATAATTTAAAAATCCGTACTTTCTTTTAAATAATTATTTAAATTAAAAGCTAAATTTATCAAATTTCAAAAATTATTTACATAAAATGAAGTTAATTTTTTAATTCTAAATGTCTAAAAATTGTTAGGGTGAATTATTTGTATTTTTCTTAAATAGTTGAATTTTTTTAGAACAGTGAAATATAATAATTTACGGTATATATACATTATAAGAAAAATAAACCATTACTTTAATAATAATATGTGTAAGAATGATAATTGTGAATCCCTATAAATTATTTTAATATACATAGTGATAATCCTCAATGTATTCATACACTTGAGCCAAAATAATAAGGTAATAAATAAATAATTGAGAAAAGACCCCTCTCCTCCACTATAAATACTTCCCCACAACAACTCTTTTCCTCACACATCAAATCCATGTAGATTTCTTTAATTTCTTCCAAATTACCCTACAAAACTCTTACCCCAAATCCAAGACCTAGTGGTCTCGTCAAAAGTCTATAACCAAGGGACTTAAGGAGGTTCTCAAGGAGGACATTTCAAGAGCTAAAATCCAATTTCATTTTCTATTATTTTCATTTAATTTTGTTTTATTTAATTATTCTCTCCTCACATTCCCTATACAAAGTCACATGATAACTATGTTATCTTATATATACAAGAATTTTATTCTGTTAATGGAATATCTATAACAAAACATCTCCTCTTCTCCTCTTATTCTAAAAATTTAAGCACCATCAGTGACTTGTCAATTCACCGCCTTCATGGATGAAGAACTCTAATTTTTTTTAATACCGTAAAATTTTATCATAAAAAATTTATTATGGATAAATTACATTTAATTATATATATTATATGTAATATAATTTTCTAAAACTAATATATAAACCTGATATTATAGAAAATTATATAAGTTTGTGATGGTCATAAAAACAGCCAAATAAATTAAATCATTTCCATTACTGTTTTATCTAATGAATAATTCTCATATTATAAAAAAATGATATATGATATAAATTAAATATTAATTCTATTTTATTCAATTTTTTGAGTTTTTATCCCTTTCGATAAGAAAATCTATAATTAACCAACCATGGAAACCATTAAATAAATAACCCCAAAACAATGAAAATATCAAAATATAATTAATAAATAGGTGTAAAGTTATTATAAGTGGATCATATAGGAATTAAAAAATCTACATGTTTATTTGATATATTAATAACACTCTTAAAACCATTATAAAAGATATCGTAACACATTTGAAGTATGACACACTCTAGGTGAGGGAGTTTTCATTAAAAACCATCATCTAAATTTCTATTCAAAAAGAATGTTTTTATGATGAGAGTATTTTTGTTTTATGATTATTTTTTATTTCTTATTGATATTTTATGATGAATCATGGGCCTTATATCTCCCTCCAATTCATTGGGTGTGTTTATGTTTGAGTTTGCCACATGGTTACTCCAAGTGTAACTACGATGGTTACATTACAAGGTATTCGTGGGGGTTACATCATACGATAGTTGTCAGTGTTACATTATAAGGAATCCATGAGGGTCACAAATCGTATGGTATACATGAGGTTTAAAATCTTATAAAATTAATTCCATCTTTTACTTTTAGGGTTTTATTTATATTTTCAATGTTTTAAGGAAATATCTTAGTTTGAAAAAGTAAGTATATGATACTTTATGGGTGGGAAGTAATTATTTGTGAAAATGATTTAAGATTTTTATAATTATTCATGGAGTAATAGTTCCTTTCATTTTAATTCCCTTAATTATTTTTTGTGATAATACCATGATTTAAAATGTTTTTCACAAGTTTTAAGGAATGGGAAGAGAAAATAATAATTCAAGATGAATATTGTGAAAAATATTCATAAAGATAAATCATTATTTATTAAAAAATATTTTTATTCTAGAAAAAATGGATATCGATTTAGTATTATTAATTTTTTATACATTTGGGTTGATATGTATGAATTATTTCCGGATTCTCTAAAACTCTAAACCTGAAAGATCTTTGGAAATGTAAAAATTGTATTCTAGTGGAATTAACTAGATTATGTAATGTTAACAGCCAGGTACTTATATTTAAATCATCAAATAATTTCAAAAATAGTCTCCCAACAACCCTACCTTAATCCTTGAATCCCCACCTTTGTTAAAAATCAATTTAAGGAATCCCATTATGGTAAACCGAAAGGAATTGCCTAAAAAATACATAACATTATTAAATGTGAATTTATGATTTTTTATTATATTCCCCCCATAAGTTCCAATTAATACCTAATTATATAATAAAATAAGTAACTATAATGTAATAAAATGTTTTTATCTTAAGGGTTGGACTTACACTAATACACCCATCCATCAAATGGATAGAGAACTTATAGTTTGCGTATGGCGAACTACCACATAACGGAAAGAAGTCATTTATTTTTCCTTTACCACCTCTCATGGTATGGAATTAGGATGCATACCTGGTTTTTATTTGATATTTATGATATTTATGTTCCCTCAATACTTCTAAAATTTTTATATAACACATACTTTTATGTGATTCATTTTTTTAAATACGATATCATTGTTTATGGACGTGTGGACTACCTCCGCCTCAAGGTGATATGATACGTTCACACATTACATGGAATGTATTAAGGATGGGTTTAATTATACATATTTCACATACATAACATATATATGATATTAATGACATCATTAAATATTTTTATATATAAGATATCTTTTTCATTATTACCCTTTCGCACTCTGAAAAAGTGATAACGTCGTTCATGGACGTGTGGACTATAGACTCCATCACATGTTGTGATTAATTTAAAAAAAAAATAATTATATATATAAGTATGTATGATAAAATAATATGGTGTATCTAAAATACTTATAATGAAATAAATGTAAATTTTAATTTTCCTCCTTCCATAACGATCATTGAAAAATGAGAAAATTACTCATGCGGATGTATGACCTATCGTCTCAGTGATGGTAACATTGGTTAATTTTTCCAAAAAATCATTAATAACTGATATTAAAATTTTAATTGATGTATAAATATGATAATTATTTTATGAATATTTCTATGGATTTTTTTTTAATAAATATCCCCTTGACCATAGTTGACCAACAAAATTCATTTTTTAGTCACAAACTGATTATGGTAAAAACATCTAACTTAATCATTACTAATTAAGTAACATTATATAACATGGTTATAAGTGAAATAAAAGTAATAATAAAAATGGAATATGTTATGAAGTATGTAGATAATTAAAAAAAATTTATTATTCAGGAAGACAGAGAATAATCCTGACAAACTATACTCATGGTGAAATATTCTTGTCTCGTTTTTACATTAATGAGGCATACATCATAATAAACACTTGTTTTTTTTGTTTGCTATATCTGTAGGTTCCGGGCTTAGTTGAAGCGTGTTTGTGGGTTTTCCCAACTTTAATTTTAACATTTAAAAAAAGTTCATTCTGAGATCTGTCATGAAATAAAACGCCTAATCTTCAGAATGGAATAGAGAACAAAAACATAAGAGGGAATCCCAGAACCACATAGATAGGATCATCATATGTTGGTTATAATTAAATTAATTAATTCACAAGAATTACCTTGGTTGAATTATTTCTTCGTTGATGTCTCCGGTCATGAACCTGTGATCCGTCGTTGCATCGTATAATCAATGTGTAGGATTCCTCTAGCGGTGATCCACACATGTGCCACGTATCTCCGGACGTCGCGGAAGGGATCTCCGGGTGCTAGCGCGGAAGAACCTTTGCTTGCGATGTCCGCCATTGATCGCCTTGATCTCTCAGTATTGAGAGCTTTCTTAGAGGAAGAACTTCTTTTGGGATTGAAATAATTCTCCACAATTGTTGTGTACAACGATTCTATTTTTTTGGAAAAGTGTTGGGGTTGTGAGGATATTTATAATCGGGTTTGTGGTCATAGAGTTATGAAAATAATTAAACTTGTTACACGTTTTATTTATTTAATAAACTCTTATTGAAAACCCACATGTCAAATTATTAATTCCTTGACATGCACCAACACATATTATAATAAATATCATTTAATAAAACAATATTATATCCTCAAAATCCGGACTAGAAAAACTACACGGCTTGTAATCATTAATACACAGTGTGTACTTGTTTTCCATAAAACTACACGACGTGTATATTTAATATACATAGCATGTACTTTTATTTTCCACTTTCCTTTACTTCCTCCACCACATTTATTAGACCTTGAGTAAAGGGAATTTATTTCTTAAATAAATAAAACTGCATCACTCGCTAATAAATATTATTTCATCCACAATATATTCTTTCGATCAACTAGTGTCGAAATAAATGTGGTCAGTAATCCTTAAATAATTATTAAACCATAGTCAAGAATAATCATTATGTAATTTGTTAAATTAATATTTAACTGATATACATGGACACACTTAGTGTGTGACCCTCTAGGCCTCTTTCTCAGTGGCACTAGGCGGACCTGCCTAAAGTCCAAGGTTAGCATCCAGAAACACACCAAGGCACCCATATAGAAAGAAGTTAACATTGTAATGGTGTGTCACCTAATATGAAGGATTACTATGTAATATAATCCATTTGTCTTGAAATCACTAATCAAGAGGGTTTCATTCTAGTTCCATCAACCCATGTGCTCGATTATTCTTTTTTTTTACTTCCCGTAATTGAACTCTCCCATACCATACCATGGCCATGGATTTATTTAGGCTATATCAATTCTTTCAAAGGGCTTGAGATATCTACTTCTGTTATGGACTAGAAGGGAAAAATCCTTTCTTTCATTATCTATTAATGAATTATTACTCGTGATGCACCCAATGTATCCTACCATGCTGCGAAAAGTGAGTCATCACAGTTTTCGTCAATAAATCTAAGTGAGTGTGTAGTAATACACATTAATAATAATCTAAAAGTCTAATGACCAATACACACATCCACAGGTAGGAACATCTAATGACACCATGAAATGTGGATTTCCTACTGGCGGGCCTCATTCTCATAATATCCTCCTCGATATTACTAAGGGCGCACACCATGAGATGGTTCCTCAAAGTTTTATGAGTCCTCACCCCTAATGAAATGTATTATTTGTGTCCCTCAGCCATAGAACATATATTCACGAACAGTGTTATGACACTTCTGGGTTCTCATCATAGCAGGGATCCTCTATGACCCATTTATGCAACATCTATCCATAGGACATTATCACATGCATTGTCACGGAGAAGAACAATCAAGATGTGATAAGGCTTTTATTAATGAATAATGTAAAAATTAGTTGGTTCTAGGACACCAACTCTAACAGACTCCCACTTGGACTAGATCCAACTGCTAACAACCTTTAACCCACTATCTCTCACATGATATTCATGCTTCTACAGAGATATGCCTTTAGTAATGGGGTCTTCCATGTTCTCTTCTGTGGACACTCTGCTTAGTGCAACTTCACCCCTTTGATAGAAATCCCTCAAGACGGGATACTTTCAGAGTATATACATTGTTCGTTGATGTGTCCTTGGTTCTTTTTAAAGATCCACCACTGCAGTATTATCACAATAAAATGTAATGGGATATTTACTGCTAGGAACCACATCAAACTCCTAGACAAAGTTCCAAATCAAGACGGCTTCCTTGGATGCATCAGAAGCTGTTATATATTTGGAATCTGTTGTAGAATCGATGATAGCTGGATATTTTGTACTCTTCTAGCTCACAGCTCCTCCATTGATATAGAAATCATATCCAGATTGTTACTTCATATCATTCTGATCTGTCTGAAAACAATCATTATCATACCATCTGATGCCAAGATCCTCATCTCCTCCATACACCAGGAACATATCTTTAGTTCTTCTTAGATACTTAAGGATAGTCTTAACAGTAGTCCAATACTGTTCTCCTGGATTTGCTTGATATCTTCCTACCATGCTCAGTTCATATGCAACATCAAGCCTAGTACATAACATGGTATACATGATTGATCCTATAGCCGAAGCGTATGGTATCTTACTCATTCTATCTTTCTCTTGTTGTGTATGTGGACACATTTTCTAAGAAAGATGTAGGCCATGTGACACAGGAACTAATACCCTCTTGGATTGTTCCATACTTAATCTCTTTATTATCTTGTCAATGTATATACCCTAACTTAGTCCAAGAAGCCTCTTGGATCTATCACGAATGATCTTGATCCCTAGAATGTAGAATGCTTCACCCAAGTCCTTCATAGAGAAAGACTTGTTCAACCAGTCCTCAACTGACTGTAAGACCAGTACATCATTTCCAATAAGAAATATCTCATCAACATATATTACAAGGATAACGACCGCATTCCCATTAAACCACTTATAAAAACATGGCTCACATTCGTTCTTAATGAACCCAAATTCCTTTATGGCTTCATCAAATCAAATGTTCCATGACCTAGATGCTTGCTTTAATCTATAAATGGATTTCGACCACTTGAAAACCCATTTTTCTTCACCTAGTGTCACAAACCCTTCTGGTTGTGTTATATAGACATCTTCCTGAAGGTTCCTGTTAAGGAATGTGGTTTTGACATCCATCTACCAAACCTCGTAGTAATGGTATTCTTCTATGTAAAGTATGATTCTTATAGATTTAAACATGGAAACTAGAGAGAAGGATTCATCATAGTCAATTTTGTGAAATTGTCTGGACCCTTTAGCCACTATACTTGATTTATTGGTACTAACTTGACCTTCCATGTCCATATTTCTATTGAATACCCATTTTCATCCAACAGGTTTTACATCAACTGGCTCATCGAACAGAACCCAGACTTGGTTATGATACATGGAATCCATCTTAGTATTCATAGCTTCTATCCATCTTGAATCTTCTGAGCTATCTACTTCTTCCTTTTAGGAGAGAGGTTCAACATTTTCCAACAATAATGATTCACCATCCTTGGTGACTAGGAAACCAAATCTCTCTGGTTCCCTTACCTCTCTTGAGCTCCTATGATGTACTTGTGTTTTTGGAACCTCTTCCACGGGGACCTGTGGAACTTTTTCCTCTACCAACTCATGTGTATCTTGAGCATAAACTTCATCAAAGTAAATCTTTCTCCCACTATACGTTTTGTGGATGTGCTCCCTCTCAAGAAAGATGGCTTGTCTGGTGAGAGTCACTTTCTTGTCAGAAGGGTTATATAGGTAATATCATTTTGTTTCCTTGGGTTATCCTATACAGATACACCTCGTGCCCCGGGGTGTTTGTGTGTTTCCTAATGAGGCCTTAACAAACACATCGCATCCCCATACATGTGTGTGCGACAGAATGGGTTTCTTTCCATTCCATAGCTCGGAGGGAATTCCATTTTCCACCTTAGTTGGTACTCAGTTTAATGAGTATGCTGCATTTTGTAATGCATATCCCCAAAATGATAATGGAAGATCTGTATGACTCATCATCGACCTCACCATGTCCAACAAGGTGTGGTTACTCCTTTCCCAAACACCATTCCACTATGGATTATAAGGAGTAGTGAGATGATATAGAATCCCAAACTCCCGTAGAAGATCAATGATCTCTTGGTTCAGTTATTCTCCACCTCGATCCGATCGATGATTCTTTATCTTCTTACCAAGATGATTCTCTACTTAATTCATGAATTCCTTAAATTTCTCTAAGTCCTCTAACTTATACCTCATTAAGTATACATACCCATATCAACACAAATCATCAGTAAAAGTAATGAAGTAAGAATATCCACCTCTAGCATCTACTGTAAATGGTCCACACACATCCGTGTGTACCAATCCTTGAAGCTCTATTTCCCTTTCACCCTTTCCACCAAATGGCAGATTGGACATTTTTCCTTGTAAACACGCATGACATCTATCATGTGGAATTAGCTCAGTAGATTCTAAATAGCCATCTTGGTAGAGCTTTGTCAAGAGCTTCTCATTCACATGACCAAGATGGTGATGCCAGAACTGGGTGATGTATGAGTCATTCGAGTTTTTTTCGTTATCGATTGCCATCAATTGGTTTTTGTAATTTAATACATACACAACATTATTTAAATGTTCCATACAATAACATACATTGTTCTTATAAAAGAGACAACCCTTATTTCCAAATTTGATAAAAAAATTCATCCATATCCAAACAAGATACAGAAATTATGTTCTTGCTAACACTAGGAACATAATAACAGTTATGTAAAACCAGAATCATCCTAGTCAGCAGTGAGAGGTGGTAATCACCAATAGCCAACATTGCCAGCCTTGCACCATTGTAATCTCAAAGATCCACCTCTCCTCTGGCAATCTTTCTAAATCTACTTGGTTCCTGCATTTGAATACAGATGTGAAGCCCACAAGCTGTATCTAATACCCAATGAGTAGAAATATATAGATCACACTCAATAACAAATGCACCATTAGTGTCCCCACGCTTTGGAGTGAATTTCCTCTTCCAGTGGCCTTTCTTGCCACATGAAAAACACACTGCCTCCCTTCCTTGCCCTGCCTCTGGATCTTCCCCTTCTTGGAGGGATGGTTCTTGGGGGCTTTAGACCGTTTATAAGTCTTTGGACCCTTTTCATAGTCCTTCCTTTTCTTGTTCACCATAAGAACTATGGGTCTGTCACACCTCATGTCCTTGTCAACCTGGAAAATCAAGGTCAGAATCTCCGATAGACTCCTCTCATTTCCACTCATGTTATAATTAACAATAAAGTTAGAGAAGGTCTTGGGAAGTGATGATAGGATGATATCTCTATGCAACTCATCTGTAAATTTAATCCCTAAGATGTCCAGGCATTCAATGTATCCAATAATCTTGACTACATGAGGCCCAACTGGTAATGACTCTCCAAGCATAGTTGTAAACAAAGCATTGGAGATATCATATCTCTCTTGTCCCGCCTTCTCTTGGTAGAGATCCTTAAGGTGAGACAACATGCTATACGCGTCCATGTTTTCATGTTTCTTCAGGAGCTCATTGGACATGGCCGATAGCATGTAACACTGGACATATGTGGAATCATCCATGTGTTTCATATAGAGAGATAATTCCTCATCACTGGCCTCATTCCCAGGCGCAACTGGAATAGGCTCTTCGAGCACATACATTTTTTTTGTTGCAAAGGATGACGCGTAAACGCCTTTGCCACTCTTGGAAATTGGTTCTAGTGAGAAGGTTTTATTTCTTGACTATGGTGCACAATGATATGTTTGAGGTCACATTATTTCCTTTTCTAAAAATTTAGATGAGCAATGGTTTAGTACTTTATTACAAAACTGAGACAAATAAATAAATTAATATTTATTAGTCTCCCACTATTTTATCAAAATCTAATAGCCCTCACCATTGACTTCAAAATATTCTATTGCCTGAATATTCTAGTGGGAAGGATCCATATTACCTTTCGCATTACCCCAACTAGGTTTGGTCAATCAACTTGAAGGGTTTTAGGTAGGAATTCCAAATTCCAACTGCATTAACTCGCATCTCCTTGATCCGCTGAGTGGACTCACCAATCCTGAAATCCTTTTATTTTGGAGTTCCTCAACCTTTGCCTATTGGTCACACCAAGTACTGTTTTGGTTGTAAACCCTTGATGTGATCCATGTCTAGTCAACCCAAAACCTTGAATTAGAATTCCCTGATAATTGAACGCACCCCAACTAGGGTTGGTCAAGCACATTGAACTATGGTTCGATTCTAACCAAGATCATGGAAGGCTATACCGACTTAATTTTTCTTTTGAGGGATTTTATCCTTATACGTAAATTTCCAATTTATTATCTTTTATTACATGCTTGTTAATATTTAGTGGGATATATATAAGTGATTAACCATGTCTAAGATAATATTTAAGTATAAGCCGATTTTATTTTAGTTCAATCTTGCATGCTCATTTAATTCATTAATTGTTTGATCGTGACAACACACCCATAATAAATAATCTATAAAACTCACATAAATAAAATAAATGGTATGATCATGAGATTTTTCTATTGGTTATTTTACCTGGCAGTTGATAAACTAAACCAAGACCTAGGGGAGGAACCCCTTGAACCTTTCAGGTTCGTGTTTACAACTTTCCACCTGCCCACCTGTCCACCTTTGTATCTCCTTGGATTGGTTTCACCATGGCTCTTGACTTGAGCCGTCTCCACTAGCTTGGATCTCCATCCATTACATATGAATTTATCTCACATGTAGGTGAGGGGTAAAAATAGTTTTTTACATAAAAAAATCCTTGGGTGCGCAGGCCCTACATATTAATGAGGAGATGGCGCACAGACCTATAGATTTAATTTAAATAAATAAATTAAAAGAAACCATTCACATACAAAGGCCTCGGTCTATCTCATGATCATACATACATGCAATGATATTTAAACATAAATAAAATTATCATTCAATTCTTTAATCATTCTTTTTTAAGATAAATCATGCTTGAATTAAATAATTAACTTTAATTAATCAATCCTTTTATCTTAAACCCTTTTTCTAAATTTCCTTGAGATTCTCATCCATCATAATTTTAAACAAATAAATTCATTTAAAAATTATCTGTGTACGTAACTTGTACCTTGGAGGCAACCCGGTGAATTCCCATTCACTACGCAGATGTTAAATTAAACACATGTATATAAAACACATATCACGTGTTGTGCCTCAGCTTTATGCCTACACCATGGTACACGTCTCAAGGGTTTTTATAATATAATAACAAATTTTAATAAATATATGTAATTTGGGTGAGTACACGATGTGTAGTTCGAATTACCCGGCGTGTACTTTTCATCATCATCCATCCGAGGTACACGCCCGGGGACATGGTGTGTTAATGTACTTCGGAAATTTTCGGAGTACACGGCGTGTACAGTGGTACACACACCGTGTAGTTTCCGTGTTACATAGTTTCTAGCCGGGAAAGCCGTGTATGGGGTACATGGTCCAACCCTAACCTGAAGGGACTACACGTCGTGTTCATTGGACCACATGGAGTGTAATCCGGAAACCATGTGCCACCTGTTCCTGGTCAACACACGATGTCATTAATGACTTAGATAGAATCCAACACAAGGCCTGATTTGGCGGATCAGTCCGATGCATGAATCTAGACTACACGCCGGGTACTTCCGAATACATGCCCTGTATTCTGGTGTTGTACGGCCAGAAAATTTTGCCTCCTCCATATGAGTTCCTCTATTTTATTTTAATTAAAATTAAAAGATAAATTCATATCTGTAAGGTGAATGAGGAATGATGGAGGAGGAACAGATCTCGAGATTCATATATACAAAAAAATTAAACTTGAATTGAAACTACTAAATTATTAAATGCGTAAAACAACAAGGAAAAACTAATTAATTATAATCAATGATATGACCCCTCTGATACCACTTGTAGGTTCCGGGTGCAGCGGAAGCATGTTGGTGGGTTTTCCCAACATTAATTTTAACGTTTAAACAACATTCAATCCAAGATCCGTCACGATATAAAATGCCGAATCTTAAGAATATAATAAAGAATGAAAAACATAAGAGGGAATCCCGAAACCACATAGATAGGATCATCATATGTTGGTTATAATTAATATAAATAATTCACGAGAATTACCTTGGTGGAATTACTTCTTTGTTTATGTCTCTGGTCACGATCCTGTGATCCGTCGTTGCATCGTAGAATCCAAGTGTAGGATATCTCTATTTGTGATCCACATGTGTGCCACGTATCTCTGGACATCACCAAAGGGATCTTCAGGTTCTAGCGTGGAATAACATTCACTTGCGATGTCCGCCTTTGGTCTCCTTGGTCTCTCGGTCTTGAGAGTGTTCTTGGAGGAAGAATTTTTTCGGGATTGAAAGAATTCTCCAGAATTGTTGTGCACAATGATTATCTATTTTTTGAAAAGTGTTAGGATTGTAAGGATATTTATAATCGGGTGTGAGGTTATAGAGTTATGACAATATATAAAGTCATTATGCATTTTATTTATTTAATTAACTGTTATTGAAAAACCCCATGTCGAATTATTAATTTCTTGACATGCACCCACTGTGATTATAATAAATATCATTTAATAAAACAATATTATATCCTTAAAATCCTGACTGGAAAAACTACACGGCATGTAATCATTAATACACGACGTGTACTCATTTTCCATAAAACTACACGACATGTATATTTAATAAACACGACGTGTACTTTTATTTTCCACTTTACTTTATTTCCTCCGCCACATTTATTAGACCTTGAGTAATGGCTATTTATTTATTAAGTAAATATAACTGCATCACTTGCTAATAAATATTATTTCGTCTACAATATATTCTCTCAAATAACTAGTGTATAAATAACTGTGGTCAGTCATCCTTAAATAATTATGAAACCACAGTCAGGAATAATCTTTATTTAACATGATAAATTTATATTTAATTGAGATACTTGGACACACTTAGTGTGTGACCCTCTATGCCTCTTTCTCAGTGGAATTAGGCGGAGCCTGCCTAAAGTCCAAGGTTAGCGTCTAGCAAAATGCCAAGGCACCCATAGAGAAAGAAGTTAACGCCGCAATGACGTGTCACCACATATGAATGATTACCGTGTAATATAATCCCTTTGTCTTGATATCTCTATTCAAGAAGGTGGCATGCTAGTGCCATCAACCCATGTGCTCGATTATTCTTTCTTTGACTTCCCAGAATTGAACTCGCCCATACCTTACCATGGCCATGGATTTATTTAGGATATATCAATTCCATCAAAGGTCCAGAGATATCTACTTCTGTTATGGAACAGAAGGGAAAAATCATTTCTCAGATTATCTATTAATGGAATATTACTCATGACGCACCCAACGTATCCTACCTCACTGCGAACAGTGTGTCATCACAAATTTCATCAATACATCTCTGTACGCGAGTTTTAATACCCATTAATAATAATCGTAAAGTCTAAGGACCAATACACTTGTCCGTATATAGGAACATCCAATGACACTATGAAATGTGTATTTCCTAATGGAGGGCCTTGCTCTCATAATATCCTCCTGGATATTACCAAGGGTTCACACCATGAGATGGTGCCTCAAAGTTTTATGAGTCCTCAGCCCTAATGGCATGTATTATTTGTGTCACTCAAATAATTTCATCCGGCCATAGAACAAATATTCAATAATAGCGTTATCAAACTTACGGGTTCTCATCATTGCAGGGATCCTCCATGACCCTTTAATGCAACAGCTATCCTTAGAACATTATCACATGCATTGTCACGCAGAAGAACAATCAAGATGTAATAAGGATATTATTAATGAATAAATTACAATGTATTTAGTTGTAGGCCACCAGATCTAGCAGTATCTACCACGCTTTTAGATATATTATGTCATGAAATTTCCTATCATCATGGAATTTTATTGTTTCATTTACTGAATATTCATTCATGGTTTTTATGTTTTCGATTTTTTCAAAGTTGCAATAGACTTTTGTCCCCATTTTTCTTTTTCAAAACTTTTGATATGTTATACAATTATCTTATTTTATGAGTGGAATATACATCTATATTGACATGTTATATCAGGAATATCCTTATTATCATGATATTCTATGACTGATTTATTTTTATTACACTCATGCGGTTAATGATTTAAATTTTTCAAAGTTGTATGGGATGCTTTGGAATGATTAAAGATTATTTTCCTCAGGAATCTTTTAATGATATTTCAATCGTATTTCCATTAATCAAAATAAAAAACCCATGTTTTTACATTTATTACTCTTGGGATATTTTTTATTGATACCATATTCATTCATTATCCGGATATATTATATTTGCTGCAAATTGAATTTTATTTAACCCATTGGTTTTCCATAGGTTAATCATATTTTAAAGAGATTGTTATTTAACCCATTTAATTTCCAGAGGTTAATCATGATTCAAATAAATTATTTTGAAAACAAATTCTTATAAAGAGTTTGTTCATGTTTCAAAGAGATTTTAATGGAACCCACTTCATTTCCAAGGGTTACTTATGTTTCAAAGAAATTTTTGGGGAACCCATTTCATTTATGTGGGTAAATCATATTTAAAAAAGATTTTTACTGAACCCATTTACTTTAAATGGGTTAATAAAATTCCAAATATATGTTTTTGAATTAAATTATTTTACAAAGGTTAATCATGTTTCAAATAAATTGTTATTTAACCCATTTCCTCTCTATGGTTTAATCATGTTTCAAAGAGATTGTTTTGAAACCCATTTCATTTCATTTGGTTAACAATGTTTTAAAAAAATTGTTTTGAAACCAATTTCTTTTCCATGGGTTAATCATGTTTCAAAGATATTGTTTTGGAACCCATTTCATATTCTATATTTTAATCATGTTTCAATGAGATTTTTATTTATACCATTTATTTTCAATGGGATAATCAGGATTCAATGATATTTTTTATGGAACTTGGTTCATTTCCATTGGTTAACCTTGTTTCAAGGAGATTGTTGTCGAACCCATTTCCTTTCCACGGTTTTAATTATATTTTGAAAATAATAATGGTTTTTCTAATTATATTTTATTAACTCTCTATATAGTCAGTTATTATACATTGTAAATTATGAGTTATCTTAGATAGAACTGAGTGATCCCATTATATCTTATATAATGGGTGTACGTAGATAAGGATTTAATACATTGGGTCTTCTGGAGAAATGTATAAAATATTGGTTACTCCATAGGTAAGGGTTCTATAAGGGCTCTACAAGGGATCAATGATTTGATGTTCCAAGATACCAATATGTTTTCTCTATTCTTTCAATGATTTTATAATATTTCAAATGATCAATATTGATACCACATGAATTTTCACTGTTGATTTTGATGAATCCTATTTTTTTCAATGTTTTTATATTTTATGGTCTAGTTATTTTTGGGTATGATTTATTTTATGAATCTATCATTCACTTTGATAATGTCATCATTCCTTTATTCACTCTACTTCTCATTAATTACATTTAATTGTTAAATAATATTATTACCCTTAAAAACTGTTTAACCTCACCCTTATTTTGTTTCCTTTTCTCTAGGTTTTAAATAAATATGATTAATTGTTTATGTCTATAAAGGATTTCACAAGGACGATGTTGATGACTAATTTTGAAATAAGAAAATCTAGGTTAAATGGTAGAAATGTTTAATTGATAAACAATGTGTCCAAATTAATATGAGTTGTTTATGTAAGAGTGTTTCCAAATTCTACGAATCTTTAAACCTAAAAGGTCCCCCATTATTTAAGTGATCTAATATTTAATTTTGATGTTGTAAGGTCTTGATGGAAGAATTTGGCTTACAATTACTTGTATCATAACCAGCAATGAAATGGTTTAGATTTCAACACATGACTGAAGAGTTCATGTTCTCAACTATTATTGTTGGTATCAAATTTAGGTTTATATAACATTGGATATTATGATGATTTCATGTGAGGATATATTACGATTTATAGATACTTTCATAGGTCTATAAGCTTAATAATGATCATATGTTAAAATTATTAGACACCCCAATTCTGTTTTAAGTGATGATATCTTTAAGTCATGTTTGTTGGTTTTTTCATAGGATGAGATATTTTTAACCATAGGAAAAAATAAATAATTATTTGTTTTCAAAGAAAACAGTGGGACAACTAATATGCTATGTTAGAACCCAACGCTACCGGAAAGTTGGTTGGGATTGAACACATGATTATAGGATGATAAGGTTTTCTACACATCCAATGATCTACATAATGCCCAAGTTTTTCTGTAATTTCTTTTTGGTAAATATTTGGTTTATTATGAAAAAATTTGGTATTTTACTTTAGGAATAATTTTTTATTTCCCTAGGAAGAATATATGATCAAATCATTCTATTATTTGGGTTTCAAACATAGTATGAAAATGTTTGATGGATTTTATGGAAAGATATTTATATAAAAATTTAGTTTGAACATTAAGTATTGCTATTGAGTTTTGAATACTATTGTATCATTTTAAGGATTACTCATTCTTGGAATTATCTTACCATGTGCTATCATTTTGGTTTTGGTTAATGTTTATATACTAGTGGAATATATTGATTATCAATTTTATGGATATCTGTTCTTTAAAAGTTGTTTCTAATTCTTTAATAATTTAAATTTCATCTCTAGTACTCATCAATTGGAGAAAAAGAGGAAATTTTTTGAGAAATTTGTTATAGTATGAAATTATTCTTCTCAGGTATGTATATTTCCTCATGGATTATATAGTAAGATAATTCTTTAACATTAGGAAAATAATCAATAAGTAAAATGTAACCCTATGACCATATTTTTTGTTGACATCAATGACCTTTTCAAAACCTATCTGAATTGTTATTTTTCCATCATTGACTTCATCTTAACCATGTTCTATATCACTCTCTATTAAAAAATGGGAATTATTTCTTCTAACCAACTCAATCTACTGATTTCCCACCTATGTTCTCCCTGTTTTGAATTCTAGTTATACATAACTTATTGTGAATCTTATGTTTTAAATTTTTCTTATAAATATTATTAACCCTTTATATGATGTGGTTTCTAATAAGATAATACAATTTCAGTTAATAATTTGATAATCACGAATAATTTCCTAGGAAAATGCATTTTAAGGGGTTGTGATGTAACATCACGAGATTTTATGAAATATATTCTTTCCAATTAATTTAAATTATTTAATATATTGTGTTATATGATATACATATTTTATCTTTTATAATACAAAAAAACATTTTTATATTTCATTTCACATAACATCAACTTTATTTGATAATGTGTACTATACACAAGGATGAGTCTTCTCGAACAATGATATAATATTGATATTATTTTTTAATATGGAAGTTGTTTCCCAGACATTATATTGGTTTGTTTAAATAATAAAAAAATATATTATACATTTTTATAATTTTTTTTACATTCATTGAACATTTTTTGATAGGCATAGGATTAGAATTAATCCAATTTTAAGCATAAAAAATAATTGTATTTTTAAGGGAAGTTTTACCCCTTTTAATGGAGAACAAATTTTAAATCTATTTTTGAAAAATTTATAATTTTTATATGAAAAAATAAAATTCATTTTGAAAAAATAATTTAAAAATTTAGCTTTGGTTAATTTTTGGTATTTTTTTGAGAGAATTCATTTTTTGATGAATAGATAAAAATACTTCACTTTAGTTAAAATCGTGATTTATGTTTAAATAATTGTTAATGTTAAATTATATTTTAAATTTTCAAGAAATTATAGATATATCAATTAATACAATTTATATCATTGTAAAAATTCTTATATTTAATTTAGATATAACTACAAAATGAAATTTTGAAAATTTTCACTTTAATTACTTGTTTTCTCACCACAACTACATGATTAGATTTAAATTTATTTATTTTCACTTTAATGAATGGAATTTGGAAAAATAGAAATACAGTAATGTAATTAGTATAATTTTTATATTCTTAAAAGATAAACTTGTATTTTTTCAAAAAATAATTAAATGTAATTAAAAATAACTATTGCGATTAAGATAAAATTTAGCTTAATAAGGGAAAACCCCTTAAACAAAAAGGCTAAAATGACCTATCTACTTGTCCAAACGCTATTTTTTTTAAATTTTTCGATCATATCCTATATTTTTTATACTTTTTTGAGTTATTGGGACACATTTTCATGTAATTGAACCATATAATAAGTTATTTTAGGAAAAGGAAAAAAAGGAAACATTCTTACCTTTAACATTTATGAATAATTAGACTGAGGAATAAGACACATAGTTTCAGTAATAAAAATTATTTTTAAGGTATATCTGTCTTTTTATAATGTTAATTTAATGTTACTTTTTATAGATCATATAATTACATTAAGAGTAACAAAGGCTAATACGTTGATTATTTAGTTAATAAATAAAATAAAATAAATGATTTCAAAAACATTAAAAGTAAAGTAAATTTAATGGATTATTAGGTTACGTTATTTTGGTATAAAAATATTTTCTTTTACAAATATGTTAACATAATATATTTTAATTCCAATAGTTTTTTGATATTTTTTATTTAAAATTATATAAATAAAGTTAAAATTTTTAATAATATTATTTTACAATAAATGATATTTTATCAAATGATTCAAAATTAATAGAAATCCTATATTATACAGTGTTATTTTTATGAGTTAATAAATACCAAATTTATCTTTCATAAATTATATATTGACCCATATATTAAAAAACATTGTTAGCACGGTCTTGGTTAAAGTAGTGTTTTTTCACGTTACTTGCGTTTGTTTTAAAATTAATTTCCGTCACACATTGGATTTTTTATTTTTCAAATTAGATACAATTTTTATAATTCATTTAGATTATATTTTCTAATAAATTTTACCTTACTTTAGTCTTAATTATTAAATTACTTATATTGCAAATCTAATTACCTTAATGAAAAAAAAATTAAAAATATACAGAAACATAAAGACTAAGGAACAAATTTAAAAAAAAATTACTTATTTTTGTATGTTCTAGATCATTATAGACACTAATTTCACTGTAATACATTATGATTCCATTTTATAAGCACATGAGGTAAGGGATACCTTCCTATAGTGATTACCTTTTGGTATTTACATAAATACCACTCCCCTTACATTATAAAAATGAATTTACTCTTCCCCTTTCTCGCACCTATTAAGAAACATTGGATCATCCAAACTCTGCCTAAATTGTCTCACAAAATACCTCCAACAAACCTAGAAGACTCACTATAGGTGTAAATAAAACCAATGATTCCCTTTTGTTCAAACTAAAAGGAGTAACCTGAAAAAAGTGGTAACATTCCTCAATGTCCATTTATGTTTTATTTTATCTCCACCACAAACATTTATTATTATTAAATGATTACATAATAACATTAGTATCCAAAATATACTTATTTTTTATGTTAATGGTTCAATATATACCTACACACACTTCTATAAAGTGTGTAATGAAGTTACCATTCGTGTACGGTGAACTACCTTTTCATGAAACAAAGTCATTTGTTTTTCCATTACCACTACACATGGTTTTGAATTATGATTGAAAACCTATTTTTATATAATATATATGATATTTATTTTGTATTAAAACTTATATAAATTATATATTCCACATAACATTATTTTATCCATTTGGAGTCAATATGATAACATCATTTGTGGGTGTGTGGACTACCGCTTCCTCAAAACCAATGCGATATGTTCACACATTACATGGAATTTATTAAAGATGTTTTTAATTAAAAATATGTTGAATAACTATAATATATATAATATTAATTAAATAATTTACTTTTTTAAATATTATATATTAATTAATTAGTTATCCTTTCACACACTGGAAAAATGATAATGTCATTCGTGGACATGTATACTACTGCCTCCTTGAAGCACTGTGAGTCATTTTTCATAACAATAATAATATATAAAAGTATATATCATTGAATGTTATTGTATAAATTATATAATTATCATTTTCTAATGTTAAAATTTACTTTTATTCTTTTCATAATAATCATTGAAAAATTAGAATGTTACTCAAGTCTACGTACGTCCCACCAAGTCTATGATTGTAACATTGGTAGAATTTTCAAAATTAACATACATGACTGGTTTAAAATTTATCATTTTTATGTAAATATGATAATTATTTAATGATGATTTGTAACACCCCAGGTAAATAAAGAATCTGACATTTTCATATCCATATTTTTGAATAAAGTATTAATATGACTTTAAAGGGGATGTTATGCCTGATGGCGTACCCAACACACAACAATGAGTTTCTTGGGAATCTTACATTGCACTCTAATAATAAAATAATATTATTTTAAATGGTAGTTAACATGTAGCCATTGTATTGGTGGGAATGGATAGAAATAACTAAAATATGATTATATATGTTTTTTAATGTTTTTACATATATCCAATAAAAGATAAAGGCATAAAATACAGAAATAATTCGATTTTAGGCGTATATGCCCTAGTTTTCACTAAAGGTTAACTTATCGCCTTTTGATGGAGAACCGTCATTAAATATAGTTTTGTTCACTCTTATACATCCTTTTGGACCAAATAAAACTCTTCTTAAGAATTGGGAATCAAAATTTACTTTGTGTAAATTTGTGGTATCTTTCCGATAAAGTTCATTTTTTTAAATGAATAGTGTAAAATGTTGTATTTTAATTCAAACCCTCTTTTTAATCTAATTTATTTATATTATTATATTTTTTTTGAATTGGTTTTAAAGTTAAATTATAAAATATTTTTACCGTTAAATCCAATAGTGGTTGTTGTAATTAATTTCACTTTTAAATCAGACTTAAACTAGTGTCAATCTTTTGGTACTTATTGTTTCATAAAAACACACTATTTGCTCTGATAGCGGGAATTAGTTACTAAATTAATTAATGTGACTTATATGTTATAAATTTTGTAAAATAGACTTCATTTTTGAATTCGGAATATCAAATATAACATAGGGTGAATTTTTGGGATTTTTCTGAAAAACTTCAATTTTTGATGAATAGTGAAACCACTATGTGGTACTTATAAAAACTGATTTTTCCGTTTAAATGAAATTTTTCCATCTTTGTGTTTTGAATTTCAAAAATCCGACATACATGGTTGATATTATGAAGTAAAATGTGGTTCAATGGGATAAAAATAATTTTTTTTGGTGAATAGTAACTTTTTAAGTTTTTAATCGCAATTAGAGGTAATTAGTGTAGTTTAAGGTAAAAATAATGTTTTAATAATATGAAATGAACCTGAAACATGTCGTAACATCATTGGATGTGTCATGGCCGACCACGAAAACCCATGGGTCAACTTGGGGACCCCATGAAGCCACTTTGGTTGGAAAATGACATTAATATCTTTTTATTTAAAGTTAATGTAAAAATGACACAAACATGAAATGTTTTACTAAAAAATATTTTACATGGGGTTATAAAAATCAGATTTTTGACTATAAATATTCATTGGAAAGATAAAAAGAGTTACTACATCATAGTAATTTTTTTATAATTTTTAGACATTAAATATATTAAATTATTTATGACTTCATGATGATGCAGCGATGACCTCATTATTTAACGATTTAAATAAAATGGAAAGATAATGTAATATCTAAAACCTACACATGTCCAAAAACTATTGTATGAGTGTATTTCTAGCCCTTATCACCTTATCCTTGAATCAAATCAATGTGGGACCTCTTAAATCAGAATACCATTTTAAAATAAAGTGACTTTTCTTTACCTTCCAAGAGTGCCCCTCCTCTAATCTTATAAAAGGCCCCCACCTTTACCTCCTTACCCACACTCCCAAAGCCTTTGGCTCGGCCAAACTCTTCCCATTTTGTCTCTCAACTTCCCTCTCTTACTCCTTTAAGCCTCACTTTGGGCAGAAGTCTTCCCAAGGAAGCCTTTGATCTCAAACCAAAGGGAGTTACCCGATTTTAAGGTAATGTCTTCACTTGAGTCCTTTTGTTTTATTTTGCTTCTCCAACCCCCTAAACTCTTTTTATTTATTTATTTTGTAACAACTAATGTATATTCAATATACTAGGATGTTGTTATAATAAGGATTCAAGCTTCACTTACACACATCTACATCTAATGGTTAATGAACATACGGTTTCCGTGGATGGGGAATTTATGCCTCCCGAAACGATGATTGTTCAACATTCCATTAACAACTTCAAAGGTGGCCATTAAGATGAAACTATATTTATATATGATATATAATATGTTTATGTTTTCCTTAAGATTCTGTATTTTTCATTTTGGGCATACCTTTATGGTTTCCATTATGGGTAAACGCGATATCTTCATTTAAGGAAGTGCGGACTACCGCCCCCTCAAAGTGATTTGATTCGTTAAATACCATATGTGGGATGTATAAAGTATGGAACTATGATATTATATATGATAATATACGGGAATTATAATATACCTTTATATCATTATGATTCCATTCTATAAAATATGAAATAGAAATGAAAGTAGCGTTCATGCGTACGTACGGCCTACCGTCTCCATGAACGGTGCTTTTCGTTTTTTATCTTCAAATGATATGGAATAGTATGAAATGAATATTTACTGGATATATATTATATTTTAATCATTAATAATATTCTGGAAATTATTTAATTATAACTACATGGGAAATGTTTTTTCAAACAAGTTCATTTTTGACTCATGTACCAAACATCGGCAAAAACGTCTGATATGAACTAACATTATTAAAAAATTATTATAACATTATAATATGTGATATTAACTGAATAATAATCTTTAAAGGAGGTACTTAGGCAATTCTTAATTGACCAAAGATTATTATTCAGGAATATAAAGAAACGAACAAGATAAGTTGGACTTGAGGTAAGGGATCTTACTCCTCTCTTTCTTTTTAAGTAAACCCTTTTATGTCATTCCCTCTAAAGCTCATATTTCTTGTTATTGGGATGTTATTTTATATTAAAAATACTGTAATTTTTATGTTCATGTGATGAGAGACCCTATTCTCTCTCATCAATCCATTTTGGATGTTTTGAGTGGCGCCGTTAGGCTGCCGAATTTTCATAAGAGATCTAACCTCTCTCTTTCTTTTTAAGTACTCTCCTTTATGTAATTTATTTTACGCTCCTATTTGTTATGTTGGTGGATGTTATTTTGTGTTCCTATTTCTTTAAACTTTATGTTTATATGATGAGAGACCCTATTTCCTCTCATCAATCCATTTTGGAAGTTCTAAGTGGTGTCGTTAGGCTGCCGAGTTTTGTAAGGGATTTTTCATCTCACTTTTCTTCCTGTGAGATTTATGCTACATTTTCCACAATTTCCGTTGAGTGGTGTATGTACTACCCATTATTATACACTTTTTGTAGTATAATTTCATGTATGGGTATTCAAATATTCATTGTATGACCATTATTCCATGGGGTGTACGTTTCGAATGATACCCAACTCGGTAAGGGGACCTTTCACCCTCCTCTTTTTAAAAGACTTCTTTTATTGGGTCATTTAATTTACATATTTTTATGTTGGGATATATTCTCATATATCTTTATTGATTTAAATTTTATGTCCAAGTGATGAGATACACTTTTTATCTCTCATCAACTCATTTTGATGTGACTGTGTTAGGCTGTCAGGGGAACTTCTTAACCCAATTTCGATTTCTTTGGGTTCAACATGTAGTTATTGAATATTTCATCCTTCGAATATGTGTGAATGACCTTTGATTATTTTACAATTAATATCCACTTATATTTGTTGTATTCGTTTTTCACAGATAATTATGTAATTGATTTATCCTTAAACCAAGGATATTATCTTTGTAAGGGACTTCGTATCAATCTCCTTTCATTGAGGCATATTCTGTTTTATACACAACCTTCTTTTGTATGGTGTATAAACCCCTGTGAAATTTACATTTATTCAAAAGGAATATTTTTTATACGAAGAGTTTACTAAATGACAAAAGGGAATGTTTTTGTTGTACGTATGCGGCAACAACGACTTCTCCGCCGTCGTGACCATTATTTGAGTTTCGGCTTTTTCTACAAGAAATACCTTCTTTTTAAAAGAAAAATAAATACCATGTTTTAATTTTCTTTTATCTTGGTATTGAAAATGGTTTTCATAATGTTTTTATATCAATGTGTTGTATTTATATCTTGTGATAGAAAGGTGGTAATGTTATGTTCCCTTTATGCATGTTTTATGTGATACGATTATGTTAAGGTTCTTGGGCATTATTATGAAGACGGGTTGTACCATGATAAACTAAGGGTGGGTGAGCCTGATATAGCTCTCCAATGCATTGGGTAACGCGAATGAGTGAAACATTAAGGTTTCTTCGAAGAGATTTAGGGAATATACTGTGATGGGTATTCCAAACGTAACCAAGAGGGTTACTCCCTATGTAAGAATGTTATGAATGCCTCAACTTACCTCTATGTCTTATGTTTTCTATGATTTATTCATGATTTGATGAGGTATGTTAAAGTGCCTATGTTTTATGGGTAAAGTATGATTTCATTCTTATGTATATATGAACTCATGTTTCCTTTCCATATTTTTATAACCCTTACTGCGCTTTTTATGCTCATCCCAAGTTTTTGAAATGTTTTTCACAGGTCAAAGGAAAGGTACATGATGTGATGATAGTGTCAAGGATGTGTCAAGAAATAATATGTGTTTTATTTTAAATATGTTTCTGTTGATGGGAAGAATGAATATTGTCTTTTATGTAACCACTTTGTTTAAATGTGGAAGGTAATGCAAGTTTCGTGATCTAATTCTCTAAAACTCTAGACCTGAAAAGATCCTCAATGTGTAATCTTGTATTAACTCAAGATTAAGTAAGGTTTAAGGAGGGGGCCTTATAGTTGGTATCAATAGTCGGTTTAGATACTTTTATAGGTTAGGGTATTCTTTAAGCATAAGTGACATTACCATAATGGTTAGGATTTCAGAAAGAGTCCTAGTTTTAGATAAAGTGAATGAGTAAGTATATATTAGTGTTTATCTTACTCATTAGTACATGATGGTTTTGTTGATATACTCACACTGACCTTTTTGGTTTTTGTAAATGGCTGGATCTACTAGGCACCAATGTGACAATTGGTTTGAAGGAAACTATGGTGGTTCTCTGATTAAGAGACTGGATGAAATGGGGAATTCAATGAGGAAACTCGTGGTTGTTCTAAACCAACTATCAAGGAGTCATGATCAACCACTTGAACCTTGGTATGTTCTATATTGCATCATGTACGAAAATCGATGTGGACGTTCAGGTAATCATTATAAAGGTAACCATTAGGGTTTATATGATCCTTACTTTTGAGGTAATTATGAGTTATTATATGATATGCTGGAAAATGAAAGGCATGAGATAAACTTGAGGTTAAAATATGTTATGATAATTTTTGATGATTTTATCTCTTTTTGGGGAATGATTTAAGAATTATATAGTTTTGGAAAAAGGACAACACGCAGACCGTGTGACAACCCATCGCGTCGGACAAAGCTGCGGGAATCGAACCCATAACCAAAGTGCGACTGGAATTTATCGCCTACCACTGGACTACGTGAAGTCCCTGGTTAGTTTGACCGATTCTTTTTAGTTAGATGATTTTATGAATTAAGAGTAAGTTGATTTTGGGTTATTTATGAAAATGATTAACCTATCATGGAGGATATGTGATTAGGTTAATTAATTTTCAATACGAGACTTTAGGAGCAACTGATGTTGTTTGGAGATAAATGTTACGATTTAACTTAGAAGACTATGTGACTAAATCCTTCAAATATTTGGGTTTCAATCTTAGATTTGTTTACTTTGAATAATTTTATGGACAAATTTGTTATCGAATGGTCCTCGTTGAACTTTGGGTTTTGTTGGACAAATTTTGAGATTAAGAATAGATTTTCTTTTTATAAAGGGTTATCCTTTTTTGGATTATCTGACCTTGTACTAACCTTTCTGGTTTTGGTTTTGGTTAAAGCCTAAAGAAATGGGATGTATATAGTTCTCTTTTGTGTATTAGGTGATTTTCTAGAAGTTTATTATAGTACTCTTAATGTGAACAAGTCTCCCTAAATACTCGTCTTCTGGAAAAAATATGAGTTTGATTAAGGAATCTAGTAAAAGTTGAAAGTCAAAATGTTATGTGATTATGTTTCCTTATGAATAAATTCCTCAATAAAAAGTAACTTAAAACAAAAATGTTGTCTATAAAAGTTTCCTACTAGGGAACCCAACACCGTTTAACCCATCACAAGTTTGTGATTTTCTTATTGTTAACTTTCTCCTAAACATGTTTATCACTCTCCATCTGAACATGATCCTATGTTTTCTCCTCTATGTCCATGTTTTCCTACATGGAGTCCTAGTATGGGTTAACTCGGGTGACCTCTATACTTATCTCTCTTTATTTTAAAGTGATTCTTTTACCGACTCTTGTTCCTATGTGGGATTTTCAAGGATGTTTCCAAGCTCAATTTTAAAAATTGTGAGGACGCAATTCCCAAAAGGGGGGAAACATGTAACACCCCAGGTAAATAAAGAATATGAAATTTTCATATTTCTCCATATTTTTGAATAAAGTATTAATATTACTTTAAAGGGGATGCTATGCTCGATGGCATACCCAACACGCAACAACAAGTTTCTTGTGAATCTTACGTTGCACCCTAATAATAAAATAATATTATTTTAAATGGTAGTTAACATGTAGCCGTTGTATTGGAGGGAATGGATAGAAATAACTAAAATATGATCATATATGTTTTTTAATGTTTTTACAGTTATCCAATAAAAGATAAAGTCATAAAATATGGAAATATTTCGATTTTAGGCGTATATGCCCTAGTATTCACTAAAGGTTCACTTTTCGCCTTTTAATGGAGAACCGTCATTAAATATAGTTTTGTTAACTCTTCTACATCCTTTTGTGCCAAATAAAACTCTTCTTAAGAATTGGGACATCAAAATTTACTTTGTGTAAATTTTTGGTATCTTTCCGATAAACTTCATTTTTTAAATGAATAGTGTAAAATGTTGTATTTTAATTCAAAACCTCTTTTTAATCTAATTTATTTATATCATTAGATTATCTTTTTAATTTTTTTTAAAGTGAAATTAGAATATATTTTTACCATTAAATCCAATAGTGGTCGTTGGAATTAATTTCACTTTGAAATCAGACTTAAACTAGTGTCAATCTTTTGATACTTATTATTTCATAAAAACACGCTATTTTCTCTGACACCGGGAATTAATTATTAAATTAATTAATGTGACTTATATGTTTTTAATTTTGTAAAATAGACTTAATTTTTGAATTAGGAATATTAAATATAGCTTAGGGTGAATTTTTGGGATTTTTCTGAAAAACTTCAATTTTTGATGAATAGTGAAACCACTAAGTGGTAATTATAAAAACTGATTTTTTGGTTTAAATGAAATTTTTCCATCATTGTGTTTTGAATTTCAAAAATCTGATATACATGGTTGACATTAAGAAGTAAAATGTGGTTCAATGGGATAAAAATAATTTTTTTGGTGAATAGTAACTTATTAAGTTTTTAATCGCGATTAGAGGTAATTAGTGTAGTTTAAGGTAAAAATAATGTTTTAATAATATTAAATGAACTTGAAACATGTACTACCATCATTGGATGTGTCATGGCCGACCAAGACAACCCATGGGTCAACATGGGGACCCCATGAAGCCACTTTGGTTGGAAAATGACATTAATATCTTTTTATTTAAAGTTAAAGTAAAAATGACACAAACATGAAATGTTTTACTAAAACAATTTTTACATGGGGTTATACAAATCATATTTTTGACTATAAATAATCATTGGAAAGATAAAGATATTTCCTACATCATAGTATTTGTTTTATAATTTTTAGACATTAAATATATTAAATTATTTATGACTTCATAATGATGCAGTGATGACCTCATTATTTAACGATTTAAATAAAATGGAAATATAATGTAATATCTAAGATCTACACATGTCCAAAACCTATTGGATGAGTGGCTTTATAACCCTTATCACCTTATCCTTGAAACACATAAATGTGGGACCTCTTAAATCCGAATACCATTTTAAAATAATGTGACTTTTCTTTACCTTCCAAGAGTGCCCCTCCTATCCTCTTATAAAAGGCCTCCACCTCTACCTCCTTACCCACACTCCCAAAGCCTTTGGCTCGTCCAAACTCTGCCCATTTGCTCTCTCCACTTACCTATCTTACTCCTTGAAGCCTCACTTTGGGAAGACGTCTTCCCAAGGAAGCCTTTGATCTCAAACCAAAGGGAGTTACCCGATTTTAAGGTAATGTCTTCACTTGAGTCCTTTTGTTTTATTTTTCTTCTCCAACCCCATAAAATCTTTTTATTTATTTCTTTTGTAACAACTCCAGTATATTAAATATATTATGATTTTGTTATAATAAGGATTACTTCTACAATTACACAAACCTACATCTAATGGTTAAAGAACATACAGTTTCCGTGGATGGTGAATTTATGCCTCCCGAAACGATGATTGTTCAACATTCCATTAACACCTTAAAAGGTGGCCATTAAGATGACACTATATTTATATATGATATATAATATGTTTATGTTTTCCTTAAGCTTATGTATTTTTCATTTTGGGCATACCTTTATGGTTTCCATTATGGGTAAACGCGATATCTTCATTTAAGGAAGTTCGGCCTACAGCCCCCTCAAAGTGATTTGATTTGTTAAATACCATATGTGGGACGTATAAAGGATGGAACTATGATATTATATATGATATTATACTGGAATTATAATATACCTTTATATCATTATGATTCCATTCTATAAAATACGAAATAGAAATGAAAGTAGTGTTCATGCGTACGTACGGACTACCGTCTCCATGAACGGTGCTTTTCATTTTTTATCTCCAAATGATATGGAATAGTATTAAATTAATATTTAATGGATATATATGATATTTAAATCATTAATACTATTCTTTAAATTATTTACTTATAAATACATGGGAAATATTTTTTCAAACAAGTTCATTTTTTACTCATGTACCAAACATCGGCAAAAACGTCTAATATGAACTAACATTATTAAAAAATTATTATAACATAATAATATGTGATATGAACTGAATAATAATCTCTAAAGGAGGTAATTAGGCAATTATTAATTGACAAAAGTTTATTATTTAGGAATATAAAGAAACGAACAAGACAAGTTGGACTTGAGGTAAGGGGTCTTACTCCTCTCTTTCTTTTTAAGTACACTCTTTTATGTCATTCCCTCTAAAGCTCATCTTTCTTGTTATTGGGATGTTATTTTATATTACACATACTGTAAGTTTTATTTTCATGTGATGATAGACCCTATTCTCTCTTATCAATCCATTTTGGAAGTTTTGAGTGGCGCCGTAAGGCTGCCGAATTTTCGTAAGAGATCTAACCTCTCTCTTTCTTTTTAAGTACTCTCCTTTATGTCATTTATTTTAAGCTCCTCTTTTTTATGTTGGGGGATGTTCTTTTGTATTCTTATTTCTGTAAAATTTATGTTTATATGATGAGATACCCTATTTCCTCTCATCAATCCATTTTGGAAGTTCTAAGTGGCGCCGTTAGGCTACCGAGTTTTCATAAGGGATTTTAATCTCACTTTTATTCCCGTGAGATTTATGCTACATTTCCCACAATTTCCTTTGAGTGGTGTATGTAATACCCATTATTATACACTTTTTTTAGTATATTTTCATGTATGGGTATTCAAATATTCATTGTATGACCCTTCTTCCATGGGGTGTACGTTTTGAAAATTACCCAACTCGGTAAGGGGACCTTTCACCCTCCTCTTTTTAAAAGACTTCTTTTACTGGGTCTTTTAATTTACATATTGTTATGTTGGGATATGTTCTCATATATCATTATTGATGTAAATTTTATTTCCAAGTGATGAGATACACTTTTTATCTCTCATCAACTCTTTTTGATGTGACGTCGTTAGGCTGTCAAGGGAACTTCTTAACCCAATTTCGATTTCTTTGGGTTCAACATGTAGTTATTGAATATGTCATCCTTTGAATATGTGTGAATGAAATTTGATTATTTTACACTTAATATCCACTTATATTTGGTGTATTCGTTTGTCACACATAATTATGTAATTTATTTATCCTCAAACCAAGGATACCGTCTTTGTAAGGAACTTCGTCTCAATCTCCTTTCATTGAGGCATATTATGTTTTATAAACAACCTTCTTTTTTATGGTGTATAAACCCCTTTGACTTTTACGTTTTTTCAAAAGGAATATTTTTTAAAGGAAACGTTTAATAAATGAAAAAATGGAATGTTTCTGTTGTATGTATGCGGCGACAACAACTTCTCCGCCACCGTGACCATTATTTGAGTTTCAACTTCCTCTACAAGCCATACCTTCTTTTTAAAAGAAAAATAAATACCATGTTTTACTTTTCTTTTATCTTGGTGTTGAAAATGATTTTCATAGTGTTTTTATTTCAATCTGTTGTATTGATATCTTTTGATTGAAAGGTGGGAATGTTATGTTCCCTTTATGCATGTTTTATGTGATACGATTATGTTATGGCTCTTGGGCATTATTATGAAGACGGGTTGTACCGTGATAAACTAAGGGCGGGTGAGCCCGATATAGCTCTCCAATGCATTGGGTAATGCGAAGGAGTGAAACTTTAAGGTTTCTCTGAAGAGATTTAGGGAATATACTGTGATGGGTATTCCAAATGTAACCAAGAGGGTTACTCCCTACGTAAGAATGTTATGAATGCCTCAAGTTACCTCTATATCTTGTGTTTTCTATGATTTATTCATGATTTGATGAGGTATGTTAAAGTGCCAATGTTTTATGGGTAAATTATGATTTCATTCTTATGTATATATGAACTCATGTTTCCTTTCCATATTTTTATAACCCTTATTGTGCTTTTTATTCTCATCCCAGGTTTTTGAAATGTTTTTCACAGGTCAAAGGAAAGGTACATGATGTGATGACGGTGTCAAGGATGTGTCACGAAAGAATCCGTGTTTTATTTTAAATATGTTTCCATTGGTGGGAAGAATGAATACTGTCTTTTATGTAACCACTTTGTTTAAATGTTGAATGTAATGTAAGTTTCATGATCTAATTCTCTAAAACTCTAAACCTGAAAAGATCCTCAATGTGTAATCATGTATTAACTCAATATTAAGTAATGTTTAAGGATGGGGCCTTATATGATTATTTTTTATATATTTTAATAATGACCAATTTTACCATATTACACCTACCAAAATCATTTTTCACACACAAACCAATTATGGTAAAAATAAATAACTTAAATATTATTGATTAATTAACTATATATAACTTGTTTATAATTTAAATTAAGGTAATAATAATCTTAAAAATGTTTATAAAGTAATTTTATAATTAAAATAACATTATTTTTTAGGAAGATCGAGAATAACCATGACAAAGTGAACTCAAGGTAAGTCATTCTTTTCTCACTATTACTTTCATGACGCATACGTCATAATGGACACAAATATCTTTTCTATAGTGTATATACGGAACTTTTTGAAATTTAATATCTTGAATTATTTTATATTAATGTTATTTAAATTTTTTATTTAATGATTATTATTTCATTGGGTTTATAGTTATAAATTTATCAAAGAGGTAATATAATTCTGTTAAAACTTTCCTTCTTTCATACATTTGATAGGTTATACATCTATTTACTTTTATGACGTGTATATAGTTCTCCTTTAACATGTTAGATCATAATGATATTATTTTATCATGATAATATAGGTTTTATTTATTTTTATTCCATTCATATTGTTAATGATTCAAATGTTTCAATGTGGTATGTGACGCTTTGGAATGTTGAAGGACTATTTTACTTAAAAATGTTATAATGATAGTTTAATGTTATTTCCATTCATAAGAATCAATGAAATGGTCTGGAACTTCCAACACATTACTTTTCCAAAAATATAATTTTTTATATGTACGTCGGTATTTCGGGGTGTTCTTGAGAAATTTGAGTCCTTGCAATGGTGATTCATTTCAACTATTTTCTAAATTTTTCATTTTTCAATGGTGAATAATCACAGAGGGGGGACTCAATTCAATAGTTTTCCATTTTTCAAAAAAAATAATTTTTTTTTCTAGTTTTCCCTTTTTATGTATGTTTTAATGATAAATTACTATAATGACATAGTTAATGATTTTTAAAGCCCTTTCAAAAGGGATCAATCGTATGTTTAATTTTCTAAAAGTCTGTAAGCCTTATAAATGTTTAAAACAAATGGTCTTGATGAGATATGCTTTAATGGAAATTAAAAACTATATCTAATTCTGAATATTCAGGATCTAACATGTCTAAAAATAGATTTTTCCTTCTCTATTTTTGTCTGGATTTGTCTTGATACCAGACATCTAAAATCCATTTTCCTTAGAGTAAATTTACCTGGTTTCTATAGATAGTCAGTATTTTCCCTAGAGATTTTTCTGATTTATGTACACCATTGTTTTTGGTGCAACAAGGTTGTTCCAATTTCCTTTATTCCATGAATAATTTTCATTATCCTTCATGATTTTTTTTTATTTAGGATGGGTGTATAAATGTTTATCATAGTGTATATAATTTATTCATAATTATGAAAAATAATATAATTGTTCTAAAAAATATAAATCGGTAGGGGAACATGAAGTTTGGTCATAATGTTTTATTGAATTTTATTAATGATTTAAATTGTATAGGCTAATTACCCACAAAAACCCACGATCGTTCGGGGTCATTTTTTGTGTAATGTTTGATGGTTTGTGGAATAAATGCTTATTTTATCGAAATTAATGTCACTTATATGATAATTTTCTAATCACATACATTCAATCAACAAAATGGATACCCCTGGATCATATGATTTCTGTGATAACACCCATAATTAACAATGTGAAATTGAATAATAGAACCATTTTTAATTTTGAAACTATATTATGTTGTTGTGTGTGATATGAAATGTGTTGGGGTAGGGGATGGGATGTGGTTGGGTAGTGGGGCTGTATTGGTTGGGTGGTTGTGCAGCGGGTCAATAGTGGATGGTGGATTTGGACTTGGTTGTTTGGACTTTTTTCACTGTACTTCTTATTTTGTTTTGTGTTTTTTAGTTCCCTGGTTGGTATGGATGGAAAATGAGTAATATTCATTAACTGAAATTATTACTTAATATTGATTCAAATTTCATGTTTAATGGATGATTTGATAATGGAATTTATGTACAAATCAATATATATGTTTAATAAAACATTTTGGAAATGGAGAATCTGGAAAATAGATTAATGATAGTTTGAGACTAAAATATAAATTTTGTCTTTTATTTTTATTATTTGGTGTTATTAATTTAGAGGTTCCAGTGAAGTGGGGAAGTCATGAATAGGTTGGTGTTCTATTTTTAAACCCATAGGTTTGGCTTATTTCCTTTCTCTCTAAATATATGTATACAGTATATATTATCATTATTTATATACACACCCTATCCATGTCGAGAACCATGTGCCGACACAAAAATCGTAACATGGGAGGTTTTCATTCCCAACATCCCAGTGGGAGGATACATGGATGGCCACCCTCTCTTCTATTCCCCCTCTTGCGGGAGATATTATCCCAGGTTTCTTCGAGCAAGTTGTGAAGTACTGTATATGGTGTCTTTGGGTTGATATGTGATGTGTTGACCAGGTTTGTGCGAGTGGGATGTGATGTAACATGATCGTAAGTGTAGAAAATGTGTGTTTGCATGAGATGTTATATGAGGTGTTTCCAAGGTCTGTGTGAACAGGATGCGATTGTATATATTCAGAAGAGGTGGGAGAACCAGGATGTTTTCCATTGGGGTGTGTGAGCAGATAATAATTGGGAAAGTGGTTCAGGGAACCCTATCCTCAATGTTATTTATATTATATCATTTTAATTATCTTTGTTATTTGATGAGAAATCCTTGTTGAGGTTTGGGTTATGGTTAGTCTACATTATAGGTGTTGTTTGGTTATATTGTATTATCATGGGTGCATTAGAATTCTCCTTCCACTATTTCATGAGAGACTTTTCTTTTTCTAATTAGTATACTTGTATGCTCACCCTATGTATATAAAAACTACGTTTAGGTTTACATGAGGATTACGTGGACCATGTTGGGCATTACTGTATCGGACCTTTGGACATTTGTTGTGTTGTCGCACTAGTTTTGTTTTTGGTTAATTACATTGGATACTAATATTTGTATTAGTTTTAGTTACACAAGCATGGTGGGATGGTTTTTTATTTTATTATATATTTTTATTGGAGTTTATTTTGGTTGATTCATTCTTTCTTCAAATCTAGTTTCCTTATAAAGTGTAATGCCTCCCATATTGTGATATTTGTACACCAATGGTGCTAGTTTCCATCCTGAGGCCTATTGGAAGAGATACTTGTGGTCATTTTCTCTCTACCCTCATTGATTAATCTTTTGTGGGAGGGGGTCAAAGGAGTTGGGTATCTAAGGTTGTGGTTGAGATATTGGGTGGAGTTCGGAGTTAGTCGGAGTGATAAATGTAGGTTTTGGAATTGAAACAGTGTTAGTTGGCCTTGGTATGTGACATAGGCTTGGGATAATGGTTATGACAAGGGATTTTAGGGCCCCCCATGATCCAGTTCATGGACTTGGAGCTTATTGAACAACCAGGTGAGATGGGTCTACTTTCAAGGTAGATACCTATGAGATGTACATGCATCATGATGACTTGTGTTCTTATTTGAATTTTGTTGCTTGGAAAAAGTTAAAATGGATAAAAAAGATCAAATGGATTATAGTTAAATGAGATATATCATAATGAAAATCCATGAAATTAGGATTAGTAAATACTTATTTCTATTTAAGATATGGATCCTGGTCATATTTCATTTGTGGCTGAGGAAATGGGGATTCAGTAGGATGGCCCAATTGACCAATAGAGGGTTAATCAAGCTGAGGTTAATGATCAGTGGTAGTGGATGTTGCGCACTCATTTGTAGTAGGCTTTGGAAAAGTATGAGGGTAGACTTCCGGCTATTTAAATAGAGAGTTAGCTAGATGATCTCGATATCACATTTGGTTTGATCTGATCCCAAACAGAGTATAGGGTATTTTTGGCAGTTTGTTAGGTACGGGGAACTACACGTCAATAATGGATGTTGTACCCTATTGAGTAGAGGGAGGTAGATGTATCATGTGTTGATTTCCAGGATGTGTTTCGGGATGACTTACTCTCATTAACCATGAAGACTGAGTATAGGCAAAGATCTACTCTCCCTTAAATAGAGGATTATGTCTGTGGGGGAGATTGGGATTTAGTTCAAGGTCCTTTTTTGTTTCTCCTTAGATCTTTTTTTGGATTAGGGATCCTAAGAGAGGCATATTGAGGTTACACTTCGTCTTTAGATATAGTATGCAGTTACACCTTTTATGATTCTAATATACATGGAGGTTCAGACGATGGAAGAGGTGATAATGTTGATGCACTCACGATAAGGTTTTCCATGAGTGGGGAATCAATAGGGTTCAATAAGAAATAGAGTAGTCAGTAGCATGCTTTAGGTGTCAGGGCCTTTGAGGTGTCGACCAAATGGGAGTCGACGGCGATAGTTTCTCTTTCGACCGTGTAGTTTTTTACCTTTTATATGGGATTGGGGAATGTTTATTTATTTTCTATGGTTCATGGCCAACTTTAGAACCAGTTCCTAGTGGCTTCTCAAGCTCATTTTGGATAACACAGATAGGATCTGTGTCAGACTCTACTACAGTTACCGGTGGGGTCATTCCAACCACAGGGGAATCATGCTTATGGTCGAGATTGGTATTGTGATTAAGTTGGAGTCCGACTCAGAATGGTCCTTAAGCTTAGTGACCTCAACTAGAGTGTTCTCGTGGAGGTTTCCATCGACAGAGATGTAGGGTAGCTCTATGTGGTCAGTTGCATGCAACAGAGGTAGTATCACCATATGGTCTAGAGTTTGTTAGAGGTATGATTAGTTTATCATCTACACTTCTCTATGATTTTTTCGGTTCTACAGAATCTCACTCCTTTTCAGAACACACTTTTCTCTATGCTTTCAGATTGGATGTAGAGAGGCTTCCCATACCCCTGGTGTTGACTATGCTTGTCAGATGCTAGACTAGCTTATTTGATGTGTGCTAGGGGTGTAGACTGATGATAGGGCTGCATCAGCCCCATGGGGATCTTTTCTTTCATGAGATTAATTCATAATATTTCATACATATCATAGAACAATTTTATTTTTTGCATGATTTTATTGACTGATTTTATATGAGAGTTATTTTTTCGGATGCTTATGAAAAACACATGGTTTTTGTTGATGAGAGAATTTTTTAGGTGGTAAGTTAGGACATGTATCTACTTATTTATTTAATGTATGAGATGTCTATGGAACCAGTGGGTGATAATGTAGTTGAGTTTCCCAGAGTTGTTAGTGAATTCTTATTTGTTTCTCCTGAGGAGGTTGTTTCACTACCTCGTCAATGTGATGTTGAGTTTATGATAGACTTGTAGCCAGGAACATATCCAATTTCGATGGCCCTTTATTGATGATCTAATGCATAATGGATTAATATAGCCTAGTGTGTCACAGTGGGGTGGTCCGATGTTGTTATCCAAGAAGGAGGATAGTAGTTTGAGGTTATGCATAGAATAACAATGGTTGAATCAGGTGATAATCAAGAATCATTACCCACATAAAAAGAACGATGATCTTTTTTGACTAGATTAAAGGGGAATTTTTTTTCTAAGATCGGCCTATGGTATGGATATCATCTGTTAAGGGTGAATAAGGGTGTTTTCTAGAAGACTATATCCAGATGCATGTAAGTGAACTTTGAATTCATGTTCATTCCTTTCTATGTAACAACAGTTCAATATTATTCCATGGGGCTTATGAACTCAGTGTTCCATGAATTCCTATATAGGTTTGTAATTTTCTTCATCAATGACATACTAATCTACTCAATGTTAGAGGATGATCATGACACACATATCAGAACTATTTTGTAGGTTCTTCTTTATCACCGGATCTTTTTAAAGTTGTCTAATTGTATGTTTTGTACATGAGGGGTCTATTTCCTTGAACATTTGGTCTCTGATCAGGGTGTTGAAGTTTACCCAAGGAAGGTTGAAGTTGTTTTTTCTTGGTTAAAACCAAATAATTTGGGAGAGGATCATTTCATTCAGTGTCTCAGAATACATTATCAGAGGTTTGTACATGATTTATCTTGATTTTCAACACTATTTATACCATTTACTAGGAAATAACAGGATTTTGTGTTGACTAATGAATGCCATGCAGAATTTGGTTACCTAAAGGGGATCATGGTCAGTGCTCTGATGCTATGTTGTCCAAAGGAAGGGGTAATGGTTGAGGTGTTTTGTGATGTTTCTCATCGGGTCTTGGGATGAATCTTGATGTAGAAAAAGGAAGTGATATATTATAGTTCTAGGAAGTTATGCTCTCATGACCATAATTATTCCCCCCGTGATCTAGTGTTAAAGGCAGTTGAGTTTACGCTAAATTTGTGGCGCCATTGCCTCATTGGGGATTGCTCTGTGGTCTTCACAAATAAAAATAGTTTGATGTATGTATTTTCTCAGCGTGATATGAACCTACATAAGTGAAGGTGTATGGAGTTTCATTAAGACTATGGTTTTGATATATCTTTCCCCTTGGGAAAGGGGAATGTTGTAGCTGATTCTTTGTGTAGAAACATAGATAAGGATGTAGTTCAAGAGTCTGGAGATGCTTGGAGAGTGATGGAGGAGTTGGAATCAATACACTTAAATGAAATGGTGGACAGTAGTAGAGTCCATATTTTCAAATGAATGTTCAATATTCCCTAATACTGTAGGTGGAGGATTCATAGTGTGGATTCTCAGAGGTACAGGTGATGTGTGATTGTGTTATCCATGGTGATACGTTGGAGGGATGGTCGAAGGATAGTCTAAACCATTGGTTTTTTCAAGGAAGGTTTTTTTCAGCTATCAATGTATAAGGGGGTTCTTCATGAGTTCATATCTCACCTTAGATAGTACACCTATATTTTCTATGATGTACCACATCTTGAGGTTGTAGTTTTATGGCCTAGAATGAAGCCGGACGGGGTGAAGTTTGGGGAAAGCTTCTTGGTTTACCATTAGGTAAAATAAGAAAGAGCATCATGTTCCTCGTATATTGTTGCCAACAATGGATTTTCCAGAGTGTAAATAGAATGAAATATCAATGAATTTCATCACAGTGTTACCCGGAGATCAGGTAGGTTGGGATGTTAAATGGGTGATAGTGAATCAATTGATGAAATCAGCTCACTTCTTAGTGATCAAGGAGTTAGGCATAGTGTATTCTTTGTCTGAGAGGTATGTGGATGAGTTGGTAAGTTTACATGGAGTTTTTAGGTACATTTTCTTAGACTAAGGATCTTATTCATGATATCCATATTAAGACTTAGCATTTTATGGCATATGAAAATCTTCTTGGATAAGAACTTACCCTTAGATGAACTCCCCCTTTGGGAAATTTCTTTTTTTACTTATTATTCTTTTGTATCATTCCTTTCTCACCCTTTTTAATTTTCAAAAAGGATTAAATGGACTAGAAAAAGAAATATGGTACATGAAATATTAGTACTAAACAAAAAAAATATAAAGAGAAACCCCAAATTTCATTAGGATTGGAAAAATTTATACATGGAATAAATAAAACAAAATATTTGAATTGAACAATATTATCCTTCCTTATACTTCGGCATAAAACTCTTTTTATGGATTTGAGCTTCTTGAGTTCATTGTGAACCTCTTATATACATTTGAGAATCAGAACCTGATCTTTTATTTTCTTCTCTAAGGCATTGATTTTTTCTTCCTGAGCCTTAACAGATTCTTCATACCCCTTTAGAACTTCTTATTTCTTAGAAAATTTTTCCTAAAATTAGATTCTATGAACTCCTTCCCTCTTCCACCTCTAAGCAACTAAATATAACTTCCCATTCATTCCTTTCACTTCTTGTATCTAAGAATTCTATTCCCAAGTTATCTTTTCTGAAAACTATTTGTGAGATCCTTGATCTTCACATCTTCAGTGTAAAATTCATCCTTGAAACTTTCTTGGAACTCATAAATAATTCTCATGTATTCTATTGTTTTCTTTGACAACTGGTCATTTTCAAGAAAGATCTTTTGTGGGCTTTGTAGTTTATGAAAAATGTTTTGAAATCAGCCTCATGTTTGAGGCACTTATCCATCACCATGGATACTGAATCTGATTTCTTATTTAAGGATTGTTGAAGCATTTGGCATCTCGATTCTATACTAGGAAATATTGGTAAAGTCCCAACAAGAATCTTTAAATACTAGACTACAAAATCATGTCAAGTGAGCACGATTCCGAATTCGAAATTTTCCGTTGTGAGGTTTCATTTTCTAACTCAGCAACTTTCCTCTTTGAAGTACCTCCAACATCTTTCTTATTTACCACAACCTTGGTAGGTGTATCAAATTCTACCTATTTTCCCTTATCATCCTTCAAAATGACTTCATCTTGATCAGGAGAATTCATGTTCACTATCAGATAGCTGAACGATTTTATCTTCATATACCTCTTTCTTCTCAACTCTTGCCTCAACATCCTCTGGATGAATAAAATATTTATTGATGCTTTCTTCTTCAGATGGTTTGTCTAGTTCGTCTTCACCCTTCTCTACATCATTCCTAGTAGTATCAAGCTTTGATAATTCAGATTTAGAGGTTCAGAATGATAATTTTCGAAAAAGAATTTCCTTCTCATGAAAATTCTCATCTTGATTTATCAAATCTCCAGTATCGCCACTCCCTTCTTCTTCTTCTTCCACTATTTATTCTTGATATTTTTCTGGAGTTACAAACTTCGTTCCCAGAGTCTCTAGTAATGATTCTATCATGAAGGATTCTGGAACCGGAATATTCTCAAATGCATTCTCAGTAGCCTTCAGAAGGGATTGCTCTATTTTGGCCTCAAATAACTTCTTATTTTTTTTCTTTTCTTTCTCTTGATTCTGAAGCTCTTCAGCTACATTTTCTTTCAAATATTATGCTTCATCAGGGTCCAAGAAAAACTTAGGCTCCCCTTATTTCTGATTTCCCTTGTCTTCTCTCCATTTATCCACAACCTCATCAGGATAGGATTTTTGGTTCTTTGGCTTTATTGGTGTGGATTGGCTTTCCTTATCCATTTGGGGTTTGTCCTTCACTTCCACATCCTTTAGCTTCCTCTTCCTTCCACCATTTTTAGAGGACTCAGCCACCTCCTTTTTCATTGACATAACATCAACTTGCTTTTTAAGCAAGTCATATAATTCTTAGGATTATAAGGAAAATCCAAATTTCATTATTCTCAATGTTTCATCACTTAAAAACATAACTTTAAAATTTTTCAACTTAGATCTGCAAGGAATTTTGAAGGATTCTAGACAAAGAACAATGATATTTGAAAGAATGGCTGGATAAAAAATAATCTAAGAATTTAGATTTCCATTAATTATGTTCTCAATCATAACCAAGATATTCTTAACAAAGTTTGTCTTCTTATGGATTACCAAGAAATCCAGAATGTATCTATCACTTTTCATCAAAGTTTCCTTATCTCATTTTCTTGGTATGAGGAATCCTTGAACCCACAATTCATGTATCTGATAATTTGTAGTTAGGTGAAGAATCATCATAGTCTTTACTTCTGAGGGACCAAGGCAAGCCATGGCCTTCACCTTATCATATTATCCTTGAACATCAGGCGGCTTGTGAGATCAAAACTCATCTTCTCCTTCATAAGGAATACCAACCAAGCTTGTAGCCTATGTGTAAGAAAGTGAATATGTCATTCCATGACACTTGAAAGAAAACATACTCCTCCCTTCTTCCAAGAAAAAAAATTAGTGACTCATAGAACTATATTAAAAATCTAGATATACCAAATCTTGACCTTTTGGTTTTGAAAGGAAAACACTTTCCCACCCATTCAGCTTTATATTCGTAGAGATATTAGAATCATACTTTGCAAAAAAAAATTGTATCAACTGAACTTTCTCTGTATATCTACCATTCAGAGATTGGTCTCATAGTTGACATATCTTTCTAAGAGGAGACATTGGCAGACATTCAGAAGTAATAAAGATCTGAGAAGTTCGGGATGAGATTATGTATGAGGGCATAGCTCCAGTACGCAATGGATTGAGTTTCGATGTGGGAAAATCATCGGGGGGTCATTTATATAGGCAATTTAGGTGACGTTTCAACTTCCATACTCAATAAAATTGTTGAAAACCCTTCTGATCAGATCAGATGGTTGAGATGATATCCGGAATGAAATTTTGATATAATTTGACCATTTGAGGTTTTTTTTTCAGAAAAAAATTCGGATTTAATAAAAAGTTAATATGAAAATTTAAAAACGGATGAAAATACCAACAAGTAGAAGATTATTATGAAAATTTAAGAAAGGAAACATACCTTTTGGATTGCTATGAAGATTATTCGTAATGAGGAAAATTATTCTTGGAGAACATTAGATTCCGAAAATTTTGATTACGAAAATTTTCAATATAAAAATCTCCATAACGAAAATTTCAAGTACAAAAATCGTTATAACGAAGTTTTTTAGTATGAAAATCTTCATAATGAAAATTTTATGTAAGAAATTTTTCATTAATAAAATTTTAAGTACGAAAATATTCATTAAAAAAATTTTAAAGTATGAAAATATTCATTACGAAAATTTTAAGTACGAAAATCTTCATTACGAAAATTTTATGTACGAAAATCTTCCTTATGAAAATATTAATACTACAAAAAATTTGTAGACTATGAAAAATTATTAGACTACTAATTTTTTTTAGAAATCTAACAAACTAATGTAATCCACCTATGAAAATGAGTATATTACTATAAGTAGATAGGTTTCAATAAGAATATAACATGGAATATTACATTATGGTTATCATTCGTAAATTCTTTTTAATGTATTCAAAACTATTGGAGGGTAAGGATTTTTTGAAAATATCAGCAAGTTGATCTTGTGATCCGATAAATTAAAGAATGATATCTCCTTTTTGTGTGTGATCCCTAAGAAAGTGATGCCTAATATCTATTTGTTTTTTATGAGATGATGTGTAGTGTTTTTACTTAAGAAAATGGCACTACTATTGTCACACAAAATTTTTGTTTTGGTAAAACTCATACCATAGTCTGTGAGTGTGTGTTGCATCTACAACACTTGAGCACAACAACATCCAGCTACTACATATTCAGCTTCAGTAGTGGAAAGTGCTACTGAGTGTTGTTTTCTTCATCAACAAGAAACTAATGAATCTCCTAAGAAATGAAAAGTTCCAGATGTAATTTTTCTATCCATTCTACTTCCACCAAAATCAGCATCCAAAAAACTTTTTAAAATAAAATCATTTCCAGAAGTGTAAAAGAGTCCAAGATCCATGGTTCCCTTTAAGTAGCAAGATTTTTTACACTGCCTTTAAATGAGATTCCTTAGGATTGGATTGATATCTTGCACATAAGAATACTGAAAATATTAAGACTGGCTGACTAGCTTTCAAGTAAAGTGGACTTCGAATCACTCCTCTAAAAGTTGTTTGATCTACTGGTTTCCCAGCTTAATCAAGATCAAGTTAAATTGAGGTTCCAATGGGAGTACTTATACTCTTAGTGTTATCACATCCATACTTTTTAATAAGATATTTAATATAATTATATTGGGATATATAGATTCCTTTTAGTTTTTGAGAAATTTGAAATCCATGGAAAAATGTTAACTAACCCATCATACCCATTTCAAACTTAGGTTTCATTAGATACACAAAAGAATTGGTTAAAAATAGGTGAGTTGAACCCAATATAATGTCATCAACATAAATTTAAACAATCAAAACATTTTTCTTATCTTTATTTATAAAAAGGGTTGGATCAACATTTCTTTTAACATATTTTTTTTGAAGCAATAAAACATGTAAGTCTATCATACCAAGCTGGAGGGGATTGCTTAAGTCCATACAAGGCTTTGGTAAGTTTATAAATATATTCGGGATGTTTTGAATCTTCCAAACCAATATGTTGTTCAACAAAAACATCTTCTTGTACCAAACCATTAAGTAAGGCACATTTATCATCCATTTGAAAAATTTTGAAATTAATGAATGATGAAAAGGAAAGTATAATATGAATAGATTCAAGTCTAGCTACTGGAGCCTAGGTTTCTTCATTGACTATTACATCTTGTTGATTATATCTTTTAGCAACCAATCTAACTTTATTTCTTACTATGATTACCTTTTCATTACATTTATTTCTGAAGAACCATTTTACTCCAATAACAGAAGTTTCCTTAGGTCATTAAACTGAGGTCCAGACTTTATTCCTTTCGAATTATTTTACCTCATCTTGCACAGCTTTTATCCAATCATCATCACCTAAATCATCATTAGTGCTTTTTGGTTCTAATTAGGAACAGAATTCTAGATGTTCTGATTCATTTCTTAAGAAACCTCTAGTCTTTATACATTGATTTACATCACCAATGATACTATCATTGGGATGATTCTTTAGAAACAAATTATTTTGGTTTTGTAAAACACGTTCATCAACATTGGGAAGGAATTATACTGGGGTAAATTCTTCAGAAATATTTTCTTGATCATTTTACTTATCAGAAGGATCTTCTAAAAATGGTTTATAATAAGATTTTGAAAACACAAATGAAGATGTAGTTTGAGGTTGTCTAATAACAAAAGGATCAGTTTCATCAAATTTGACATGTACTATTTCTTCAATAGTACAGGTGTTTTTATTGAAAACTATATAACCTTTAGAAGTTGTGGAGTTGCCTAAAAAATTACTTCATCATATTTTGGTGCAAATTTTTGTACACTATATTTAGTATTTATAATGAATACCTTGCAACCAAAAACCTTGAAGTAGGAATGTATAGGTTTTCTACCATTCCATAACTCATAAGGTGTTTTATTAAGAAAAGGTCGAATAAAAACACAATTTTTAGTATAACAAGAAGTACTTTCAGCTTCATCACAAAAATGACTGGCTATCGAATATTCATGAAAATTCCTTCTTGTTATCTCTTGAAGAATTCTATTTCTTCTTTCAACAACAACATTTTTTTGAGGTGTTTTGGGTGTTGAGAAGTTATGAGTAATGCCTTTTCTACTAAAAAAAGTTTCAAAATCAGAATTTTGAAATTCTCGTATTTGATCACTTTGAATAGTTATCAAAGAATGGTTTATCTCATTTTTAACATGGGCTCTAAAACTTTTAAAATAAGAAAAATCTTAATATTTCTTTGCTAGAAAATAGACCCACATAAATGTAATGTCATCATCAACTAGGAAAAATACATAATATTTTCCTCCAATGCTTCCAGTTTGTGTTGGACCAAAAATATCCAAATGCACTGCCTGTAATGCATCAGTGGTTGAGACTTCACCAACTGATTTTAAAATTTATTTATGCTTCTTGTCATATTGAAAAGGATCACAAACTTTTGAAGAATCAAATATAAGCTCTCATAGATCCTTAACAAGTCTTTTCATAGAGAGTTTGAATAGTTTCATAAGGTTACAGTGTCCTAAAATTATATGCCACAGCCATTAATGATCTTCCATTGCACTAAGTCAAGGTAAATCTTGGCTCCTAAGGTCTTCTAGGTTTAGTGTGTATACATTCTCTTGCCTATTGGTAGAAAGAATAAAATCTTCTATGGAATTTTGTACTAAGCACTTTTCATTCCTAAAATTCACAAGATAACCTTCATCGCATAATTGACTAATGCTAATGAGGTTTTTCTTATGAACCATAACAAATAAAACATTTGAAATCAAAAAAATTTCAAGAATAAAAACATTACCTATACGAACAATTTCCCCCATAGCATTATCTCAAAATGTTAGTTTTCCTCCTTTAGAATTGATAATATTTTCATAGAGGTTTATGTTACCAGTCATATTCTAGGAAAATCCACTATCCATGTACCAATAATTGTTGTTGGTACTTTCTTTATTTTCCTGAAAATAAGAGTGGCAAACTTTCAGAAACAAAACATTCTTAGATCCGGAAATTTATAAAAGAAAAATTTTAGGTATCCACATTTTCTTTCAAAAATACAATTTAAGAAAACCTAAAGACTAGGTTTTGTTTAGGGAACAATTTTTTTACCAATTCCCACCACAATGATACTTATTGCAGAATGGAGCACTTTGATTAACAAAATAATTGTTACTAAAAATCATTTTTGAACTAGTGTAACCAAATCCAGAATTATACCATAGAGGTTGAATTTGAGAATACTTCTTATCAAAATTTTCCTTAACTAAGTTAATGTTTGAAAAACATTTCCTCAAGGTAAATATTTCAGACTTTAGACTAATAAAAAAGTTATTAACCTAAAAACATTAGGTTTAGCACTATAGTTAAGCTCGAAAACATTTTTCATATAAATTAAATTTTATAGATCCTTAGAAGGTTTATACTTCTTAGAATTAACTTCCTCATGATTTTTTGAAATACATTCAAAATCAAGGGTTTCCTTATCATTATCTGTAAAAATATCTTGTATATTATTTATTAAGAAAAGAAATCCTTGAATTTTCCTTATCAAGAATTTTCATGACTTTAGAATTTTCATTCTCAAGGAGCATAGAAAACCTAGAAACATCATCATATGTAGGTAAAGTATTATCTTCATCAGAAGAAGATTCTTCATCCTAGGATTAATAATATTTAATATCACAATAATTAGCATCCAAGGATACATTGGTGATTGATTCAACATTGTGTACCTTATCCATTAAACAATGATTTTCAATATGTAGTCCGGTTATTAGTCCAAGATTCTTTTGTCCAGAAGATTTGTAATATAAGGATTCATTAGAAGATCATATACCATTGACACTCCAAGTTCCATTGGCTTTCAAAACATTCTTCGCTTTATCTTTGTAGTACTTATTTCTATTATTCCCTTAATGTTTTTCCTTTATATCTTTTCTCTTAATCATAGGAAAATCTGGTCTTAGATGTACAGCTCTTTTGAATTCATAACAAGTGACTTCAGAGTCTTTCTTAACCATTATTTATTTCTTCTTTTATCTATACTAAAAGTCTTTCCTCTCAATTATCTTAGTCATACTTCGAGCAATATTAGCTAGTTCATTCTCAGAATGTTCACTTTCACTTGAATAAGATAAAACAGTAACCTTCTTAGACTTTGATCTTGTAACCTCTTAGGAGTCTTGGCTTTCATATGATATGAGGTAGTGGTAAAAGAAACACTTCCATTCCCATTCTCTTCATAAAATTATCATCATCTCACATTATTCTAGTCTCTTCTTGAAGAAGAGTTCCAAAAATCTCATCAACAGTAATCTATGAGACATTCTTATTCTCATCTATAGTTGTTCTCTTGGATTCCCACTCATTAGGCATGATGTCTATAATCTTGTCTACAAGTGCCTCATCATCCAAACATTTTCACCCATGGATTGTAAGTTTTGGAAAATAGTCATAAATCTCTGTTGTACATTACATATAGGTTCTCTATAAGGAAAGCAATAACCATGGTACTCAGCTCTAAGCATAGCTCTTCTAGTTTCGATAAAATTGGAAGTACCAAAATATGTAACTTAAATATTCTTCCAAATACAATTTTCTGCTTCACAAGAATATATCTGGATATATATTTTCATGGTTATTGAACAAAACAAAGTATTTCATACCATAGAGTTTAGTTGATATTCTGACTTCTCTTGATTGGTAAAAGTTCTGAATTTCTTATCAAAAATCTTGTAATCTCTAGTAAGCGTAACAACTTTTTCCACTCCAGTGCTAATAACAAAAGTCTTAATACGATCTCTCCAATATTCATAATCATTACTATCAAAAATGGGTGGTCTAGTAGGATTAAGATTTTCAATTTAACCAACATTCATTCCTTCCATCTCAATGAAAATAATTCCACACAAACTTGTCCGTAATAAAAGTTTGTAAACAAGGATAATAATATCCTAAGAAAGCAAAATATAGAACAATTAAAAACTTGAGAAAGAAAACATATATATGTGAATATAAGTTTTTCAGAGCACTCCTCTAATACCAATTGTAGGATTGGTTCAGAGTATGAGGTAACCACCTTTGATACCAATTTTATGATCGAAATGATACTGATTGTAGTATTGGACTAATGATGTAGATTCTCAATATACTAGAGGGGGTAAATTGTGTACTTTAAAAAACTATTGTGGAACTCTTAAAGATGGTAATGTTTAAAAAATGTTAAACAAGGTAAATTCACAAAACCTCTTTGTTTAACAAACATTCTTGATTCTGGAAATGTGGTTCTGGAAATGAAAATAATGAAAAGATTACAAAGATAAATATTCTACCCTAAACTGTATATCATCTCAGTAATCAGAGTGCATGTGTATAGAAGTATATGATAGTTATACTTTCCTCAAAAACCAAAATGCAATAGAAAACATGAAAAAATACAAGTAAAATGTAGTAAATCTTATAACCCAAAGAGAAGTGTGTCCAAAAACCTTGGATAAAGGTCCCTTGATTTATACTTTCAATAATGGTTGTCTTACCCACACTAGGGTAAGCCCTCGATAAATATATTAGAGTCTATCTTGTTATCCCTGCAAGCCCTCGAACTTCAAGGTAGTCGGAAACTCTATCTTCCTATCCTACGAAGCCCTTGACTTTACAAATCAACATTGAGAGTAGCACGAAGAAATTCTGAACAAGTTAATCAGTATGCATAAAGCATGAAAGCCTCTCTCTAAAAATAACTTCACAACACGTAATATCTAGAGTCATAGAACTTTTCATAAAAAATTTTCTGTTGTGACCTCGTTCAAATGAGCTCCTATTTATTGGAACATCTTTAACGGTCTTCTCCCTCCTCCAACGGTCATATTTTTCCTAGAATTTCAGAGGGACCTGTACATGTGTCACTAAACAATGTTTACTTAGTAAATGAATGCACGACATCATTTTATAACTAAAATAAGTGTAAGAAAAAATTTGGTGGCATAACCAAATCCATTTTTAAGAGTGTAAGGAAAAATAAATGTCTGGATTCTAAACAAAAAACCATTCGATGTCTATAATAAATGAATATTCTGATTCTATCTTCAAAAGAATTTAGAACCTGTATTATATAGAATTATGGAGTCTTAAATCATAAATTTTGGAGTCTGAATTCATATGAATTCAGAATATGAATTCATATGAATTCAGAATATGAATTCATAGAATTTAGATTCTGTACATAGAATGTTTGATGTCTGAATTCCAAGAATTCGGAGTCTGAAATCAGAAAGTTTGGAGTCTTAATTCAGAGAATTTGGAGTATGAATTCAGAAGGTTCAGATTATGAATTCAGAGAATTCAGAACCAAAACTCAGAAAGTTCAGAGTCTGAATTTAGAGAATTCAAAACCAGAATTCGGATCCTGAAAACAGAATTCACTATATCTATGTATTTATATGATTCTGAGGTTTTAGTTATGAAACCGAATTTTATACTTAAATGAAAATGAGGTAGATTATAATATGAATAATGAAAACATGGTAAGGAGAAATTTCCTTAGGTAAGGAAAATTTACTTTTTGAAGGAAAAACTGGGTAAGGATAAAATATTTATGAGGAAGGAAAATTTTCTTTATTAAGATAAAACATAGGGGAATAGAAATTTTCCTTATGATAGTGTGCTTGTGATTTAAAAAAAAAGGAATGGAAGAGTCATAAAGAAACCTTGTTGACTCAAAATGAATTTTATTAGTTTTTGGGATGCACGTTCAAGAAATTTAATGATATAATATGTTAAGTAAGTAAAAAATGAAAATAAAGGATCCTTCCATCACTTAAAAATTTATAAAACTTTTGATTATTGAAGAAGCTACATATTTCTTGTTATAAACATTATTTTGATAAGTAAAATATTTTTTATCTTTGTAATTTAACATTAGTTTTTATAGATGATATAATTAGATTAAACACTTCACAAACTCTAATGCATGCATTATTTAGTTAATAATTAAATAAATTAAATGATCCTAGAAACATCAAAAATAATTTTTTTTAATGAATTATTATCTTCCATTATTTTTGTAGAAAAATATAACATGATATATAGATGTTATCTTAAAATATTTTAATTCTAATGTAGTTTTTATATTTTAATATTAAAAATAAATATATAATGTCCATATTTACATTAATTTTATGTTACAATAAATGATATTTTATTAAATTATTTTAAATTAATAAAAACTATATCCTCTATCATGTGATATTTTAGTGATAATAAATATAAAACATAGTCAATTTGTGGACCAATTGATGTTATGTAATGAACATATTTACCCATATAATGTAAATACTTTGTTAACATGATCTGGGTTAATGAGTTGTTTTCTCACGTTATATGCTCATTTTTTAATTAATTTTCCACACACATGGTATTTTCATTTTGTAAATTATATATCATATTTAGAATTAATTGATCCTATATTCTATAATATATCTGACCTTAATTTATTCTTAATGGTTAAATTACTTAAGTTGGAAAACAATATACCTAAATGAAAAACCAAAATGAAAAATATAAGGTGACATAATGACTAAGGAACAAAATTACAAAAATGAAATTATTTTTTGGGTGGTGGAGAGTTTTCACGAACATACATTCACTTTAATCCATTATTTTTCAATTTTTTAATCAATGAGGTAAGGGGGACCTCCCTATAGTGTTTAACTTTTGTAATTTACAAGAATGCCACTCCCCCTCCATTATAAAAAAGAAATTCACTCTTCCCCTTCCTCACGCATCTCAAGACACTTTGGTGTTATAATCCAGGAACTTATAAAATAATTTTTTTCATTCTGGAATGAAATAGTTCTATTCAAAATAAATTTACAATAAAATAAGTGATATTTATAAAAATTATGGTATCTAAATTAATAGAATAATAACATCACTTATTAAAGTGTAAATATGATTTATGTTTCCTATAAATTAAAATATGATGTATTAATGTCGTTAAATAAGTAAATAATTGTTTTAAACATGATAAATTAACTCATGGTACTTTTTTGTACCGTAAATATTTATTCAAAATTCTATAATTAATATAATTATTGAAATGAAATTTTATTTTTTAAAATAGATCAGTAAATTAATATTTTTTTCTTCTGATTATAAAATAATTTTAGGACACGATAATTGATTTTTAAAGTGTCATAAAATCGATTATTATTATAACATTGATGTATTTTAATTAAAAAATTATTTTAATTATAAATTCAATTTCTCCCATTTAGAAAATTATTTTCATAAAATGGATTTAATTTTTCAATTATACCTGTCGAAAAATACTTAGGTTTAATTTTTGAAATTTTTCTAAAATATTTGATTTCTTTGTTAATAGTAAAATATTGTAATTTATGATATATATACATTATAAGTTAATTAAACTATTCCTTGTATCATTACTGATGTCAAAACCATAATCTAGAATCCTCCTTTATTATTTTAATATATATAATAATGATAATCAGTCTATCTGTAGTCCCGATCCAAAATTATAAACTAATGGATGAAATAATGAGAAAACACCCCTCTCCTCCTATATTAATGCCACCCATGAGCAATTATTCCCCTTACAACTCATAGCCTAGTATCTTGTTTAATTTCGTCCCAATTAACCCTCCCCCAAGACTCTTCCCACGTCCAAGACCTAATGGTCTCACCAAAATTCCAAAACCAATGGTCTTTAGGAGGTTCTCTAGGGGGAGAAATCAATAGGTAAAATTCTATTTAATTTATTTTCTTTTATTATTATCTCCACACATACCATATCAAATGTGTCATGATAACTCCATTATCTTACATATACTATAATGTAATTTTGTTAATGTCAAATTCCTCATCAACCCTATCATCATCTCCTCTTATTTTAGAAAACGAATGTATTGTTCGTGACAGGTCGATTCCATACCATCAGGGATGAAGAATTTTCATTTTCCAATTTCAAATCTAGTCAAAAAAACATTATTATTTTTAAATCATATTTTATTATACAACTTATAATTTATATAATGGTATGAAACCAATATATAAACATGATATTAAATAAAATTATATAAGTTAATGAGGGTCATAAAAACTGCCAAAATAAATTAAATCATTTTCATTTGTGTTTTGTCTAATTAATAATTATCGTATCAGATAAAAAATCATATATGGTATAATTTAAATTTTTTGAAACATATTAATTCTAGTTCATTTAACTTATGGATTTTTTGTTTGATTCAACCGGAAAATCCATAACGATCCAACCATGAAGGCCATCAAATAAATGAACCTGAAATATTGAAAATAATAACATATTATAAATAAATTGGTCGAAAGATGTTATAAAAAGATCATATATGGAATTATAAATATTAAAATGGTTATTTGATATAATAATAACACTCTTTAAACCATTATATATGGGTTATGAACACATTTCCTGTAAGGAAAACTTTAGGTAAGGGACTTTTCTTTGAAAATCACCTTTTAAATTTCTATTCAAATGGAATGCTCTTATGATGAAAGTATTAATGTTTTAGGATTATGTTCTAGTTATTAAAATTTTTTAAGATGAAGCATTGGATCTATATCTACATCTAATTCATTGGATATGTTTATTTTGGAGTTCGACCATATGGTTACACCAAGTGTAACTGTGATGGTTACACAATAAGGTAACTACTAGGTTTACTTCATAAGGTAGTCATGAGGGTTACATTTTAAAGAATACATGAGGGTTAAAAATAATATGGTATCCAAGAGGGTTAAAATCTTAATTATTTAATTCCCCAAGTTACCTTTATGGTTTTATTTATGCTTTCTATGCTTTTTGGAAGTCTCTTGTTTTCATAAATTAACTAAATGATACTTTATAGGTGATAAGTAAGTCTCTTTGAAAATGATTCCATATGAGTAAATGAATTAATAGACTAATAGTTCCATTATTTTTATATCCCTTTCTGAGTTTTTATGTTAATCCCATGTTTTAAAATGTTTTTCAATGGTTATAAGGATTGTTAAGAGAAAAAATATTCCAAGATGAATGTCATAAAAAAATTTCGTGAAGGGAACTCATGTTTTATTAAAAAAATAAATTATGGAAAAAATAGGTATTGTTTTTGTAGTGTCCACTTTTTTCTTATTAGTTTGCATGTATTAATTATTTCCAAATTCTCAGATACTTTAAACCAAAAAGAACTTTGGGGATTTAATAAGTGTATTCTAGTTGAATTAACTAGATAATGTAATGTTAAAGGTAGTGTCCTTATAGTGGTATCAAAGCATGGTTTATATTACATTAGATGTTATGATGGTATTAGTAAAACACCATAAGTGATTTTTACCTTATGGTCATGTTGAAATGAGATATCTTTGAATATTTACATGTTGTTTCCTCTAAGATATGTTTTTTGATAGTTGTTTTATGTAGAAGTAATAGGGAATATGAATTTGGAAGGCACCAAGAGGATAATATCTTTCTAAATTTGCAACCTAGAATAATGGGAATTGGATCCAAGGTTTTTTTAAATGTAATGTAATAGTTGATGTAGTATATATATGGTGGTGGAATCCATGTAAGAGAATATCAAAAGCTACCATAAAGTAACATGATGATTGTATAACATTTTATAAAGCAACACCCTCCTAATTTTAGCAGATCTTCTAACCCATAGGTGGAAGAAGGGTGTATTAAATCCCTTTAAATTTTATTTTACATCACGGGGTGTTACGATAAAAACAATTATAGTCTTTTTGTTGATAATTTTGAAGGTAAAAATTAATAGTGGTGCTTAATGGTCAAGAATATCGAAGACATCGATGATATTGTTTCATTGAAATGTATTAAATTTAAGAATATTTTCCCTGAAAAATATTTTCTTAAGGTGGTTTGAAATAGGATGGAAAATAAATTCTTAGAATTTAAACTAATATAGTAAGATTCAATGGTTGTGTATGAAGAAAACATCATGTTATTGGAAAGGAATGCACCAAATATAATTCGATGTCTTGATAGTGAAATCAAATATTTTTACTCAGGATTATAGACAAGATATAAAAGGGAATTGGATTCTTGTGAATTCAAATGTTATGAGAAACATGTTTGATGTGATGATTGTGTTGAAATTTAATTTTCTGATGACCATGTGTACTTTGAAAACAATAAGAAGAAAAGTTCCATATGGAAATAAATGGGTAAGAATAAATAAAATATAACTGACGGTAAGAAAATACAATTTCCAGTTTCTAGAAAGTGTAGAAAAAATCACCCTATTTATTTCCTTAAAAATCATGGAAGTTTTTTTATTGTCGTAAGTTTGGACATATGGCCTGAGATTTCAATGAAAATAAACATGGTGATGTTATGTTTAATTCTGATAAGAAAATAATAATGTTCTTCAAATGTGGATAGATGAGGAATGAGTAAAATACCTTCCCAGGTAAAGATATAAATTATGGAAGGTATCCATATTATAAGTTGAAAGGTAGAGTGAGATCCTTTATGACTACATTAGCAGATTTTCATCTATACAATGATGTGGTCTTAGGAAATTTTTTTTTTACTCAAATATTTCTATTTTTTTTCTGATAAGTGGTCTATACATTACATTATTTCTATGAAATGTTCTCGTAAATAAGAATTTTCACCTCAATAAATGAACCAAGTTCTTATGGTTGAAACACCAGGGGGATATTATAGAAAAATGAATTCTAAGAATCTTAATTTTTTGTATGGAAAGAAATTACCTGAAGAACATTTTGGTTTTCCCTTTATAGAGTTTGATGTTATTCTAGGTAAGGATTGGATTTCTCTTTGACATTATAATATTGATTGTAGAGCTAATTAATTCATTTTCACGAAATTGTTTTATTTTGTATACAAGAATTAACCCATGTCATTGATAACATGTCATGAATTTGAAAAAATATTAAAATGTTGAAATGAAATATATCTTTAACACATTATTGGAAACAAGGAAACTATACAAATTAATGATTTTCTGGTGGTAAATGAATACATGGATGTTTTTCCTGATGATTTTCCTAGTGTTATACCTAATCCAAAAGAATAATTTACCATTGACATAGTTTCAAATGCTAATCCAATTTCAAAACTCCCTTATGGAATGGATCAAGGGTATCATTTAAAATTGAAAATGAAGTATCATGAGTTACTTGATAATGGTTCATTCATATTATAAATTCACCAGGGGGTTCTCTTGGTTTGTTCATTAAATAGATATATGGTTTCATGAGACATTTCATTGATTATATAGATTTGGATAACATTACAGTTAAGAATATATACCATTTGTCTTATGTCAATTCATAGTTTTACTAGCTCCAGGGAGCACAATATTTTTTCATTATTTACATGAGATCTAGGTACCATTATTTGATAGTGAATGAGGATGAGATTCCAAAAATAGCGTTTTGTAAAAGATATGGGAATTATGATTATTTTTATGCCCTTTGGTTTTCTAAATTATTCTATTGTATTTATGGATCTTATGAATAGAATATTATATGAATCTTTGGATAAGTTTTTTGTTGTTTTTATAGATGATTTTTGTTTGGTTTTTAAAAAGTTTTCAAATCATCAAAAATATCTTTGGATTTTCATGAAAAATCACAATGAAAATAATTTATATGGTAAATTTTGAAAATATTATTTTTGGTTGAAACAAATTTATTTTCTTGTCCACATAGAAAATAAGGATGACATAAAAGTTGGTCGCACCAAAACAAAATTGTTTGATGTAGGGAAAAGACTAAAAAATAATACCGTGATTTTTAGTTGTCTTGAATTATCAAACAATTACAAATGGGTTTTTAAAAAAATTCATGTTTTTCTATTCTCTTAACTAAGATAACATGAAATACGGGTTAAATTTATTTGAATATAAGATTGAGATGTTTGTTTTCATGAACTAAAAGGAAGATTACTAAATATTCTAGTTTTGTCCCCACTATCAAAAAATGGAAATTTTTTCATCTATAGGGATTCTCTATTGAAGAGACTTGGTTGTGTTTTGAATAAAAATGATCATTTAATTTCTTATGCTTCAACACAACTAAAACATCAAGCATTAAATTGTCACACACATGGTTAGGAATTATATGTTGTGGTTTTCACTTTGAAAATTTTGGGACATCATTAATATGTATCCAAATGTAAAATATATAATGACTATAAAATTTAGAAGTGTATATTCACTCAAAAAACATGAGGCATTGAAGAGTGCATTAACTGATAAAGGATTATGATTCCATGATCAATTACTATCCTAGAAAAGAACACAATGTTTTGACTGTCAGACTCCAAACATTGGATTTTTTTTTACTATTTTCCCAACATTGGTTCTTTTTACATGATGTTCAAGTTGGTCTTTGAATTAATGTTTTTAATTTTGAACATTTTGGGTGAGTTTTTTCATGTTCATAGTTTGCCTATGGTTTAGGTAAATTATATTCCATCACCCAGTTAATCTTACGGCATGATTTGGGGTCTTGTAGGAAGGTATATGGGATTTAAATGATATTGGAAACCATGAAGAACCCATGTGTGAGGTTTGGTCTATTTGGATAGTGGTGACTATACGACATGCACATGGTTGGGAAAATTGTGTGGCCAAACCATGCGAGTTGTGTAGAAATTTTAAATCTTAAAATCCCTAATCTACCCTCCCTTATTTTTACCCAAAATTGAGACCCCATTCCCTTGGTTTGCTTTCAGCATGAAGGGGTACCAAAAACCCTCTCCTGTGATTCCTCCTCCCTTGCTGGTGCTCTCCCTTGGAATCTAACGTGAGTTTCTTTGGATTATATCCATGTATTCTCCTTTTTTTCTTCTCCTCTATAGATTTATTTATATTTCCATGGGGGGTTCTCTCATGAATATAACCTAGAATCTAAATCTGATTTTTATTTTTTGTTTCATTGATGTTTGGGTGTGTGGTTTGTGTCTATGGATTTTATCTCCCTTCTACAAATGTTTTATTTAATCATCACTCTATTAAGGAACGTGTTTCTATCTATTCCCTTATGATTTTATTCCATTATATTCTTGTGTGTTTATAATTAATTTATAAATTTGTTTTCATGCTTGTGGGGTTATTTCTTATCTTTTTGTGGTTATATCATTTTGTAAAAAATTAGTAGAAATAGTCTAAAAGGGTTTCATTAATCATGATTATTTATTTATGCACAAAAGGATTTTGTTAGAATGTAAATTATTTATTTAAAATGAAATGGTGTGTTTTGAATGGTGATAAACCATTCTAATATTATAATATCACTATTATTTGTGAATTTGTATTTTTATGTTTGTAAAGTGTTGGCATTTATATTGTGATAGGTCGTGTTGAATAAAAAGCATGTTATGTTTCTTTAAAAATATTTTTTGATGATTTAATTAAAACTTGAATGTCTTGAAATTATTGACTAAGATTTCTTAAAAGAATTTATAAGTGGTTTGGATTTTTAAATGTGGATCTCTATTATTTTGGGAAGGTACTGTTTCATAAGGGGTTATTAAGGCATATTTGGCACCCTGATAAACTTGCTTCAGTCTTTAACTATTATTTCTAAAGACATATCCTTTATTTAATTGCATTATTCCAAAATTGTTTCTTAAATTAGAAATGGTTATTTGGTGATTATTGTGAAATTAAATTGTACATCAAATGGGTTTTATATTTGATGAATAATTTGAATAAGGGCCCATTTGGAACTTTTCATATAGTTACATGTTTCAATTTAGGTTGGACATGTCCTTGTAAATGTATTGGTGTGCAAATGTTAAAGTCCTGGTAGGTACGTTGTAATGTTTGGGAAGTGAATTTGGATTGGAAAATGTAAATTCCCAGTTGGTAACTTAGAATGTTTTGAGAAATGTTTTTATATCATGTGTGATGTGATCGTATTCTTTTCAATTATTCATGGTTTTTTCTTAGACAAGTACCCCAATGAAAGATTTCCCTATATGGTTCATAGAATGGGTGGTGTTGGTGTTTGGGGAAGGCAAGTACAGTGGTAGAAGGTAAGGTGAGTCACATGTGTGATGACCACCTCCTTTCACCATGTATTATTACCATGGGTCTTATTGGCATCATTAAATGGATGAGTGACAATCATTTATCATCCTCGATTAGATGGGTTGTTACCCCTTATATGTAATAGAGGCTAGGTGGTTTATTCCACAAGATTGGAAGTTAGAACGGCCAGTTGGTTTTTGAATTTAGAGTTTCCCTGTATGTCGGTAAGTGTGATTAACCCCAGTACATCCATGGATGTTTAAGAAATTCTCATGGTTTATTATGTATATGTTTTTATAATATTTGTATTGTATTTGTTTTGTTTTTTATACCACTTATTTACTTTCAACATATCTTAGTATCTATTTTTTGGATTTTTGTTTTGGTTTTTGTTATAAAGTGGAAATCCATTTGGAAAATAAGGATGTAGTTTGTGTGTTTTTTATGAAAAGGGTAAGCTATGTTTTTTTAAATAATAAAAATCTATTTTAAATATATATATTTCAAAATATTATTTGAGGACTATTTTCAAGATAGGAAATGAATGGATTCAAGGGTAGTTTCCTACTGATATGTAATGTTCACACCCAAATTATACCATTTGGTGTTGGTATACTCGAGCTATTATTCAGGTTTAGGTTCCAGGTTTGTGTGATCATTATTAGATTAGTTTGTCTTGTGTGTAGAGGTGACCAAGTGGTCACATGGATATCATTATGGCATGTTTATTCTCAGTTTGAATTAGTTTTTTGTTTTTTTTAGTTTTTGTATTCGGATAATTTTTTATATCAACATATGATTAGTTGTTTCATTTTTTTTCTTGTTCTATTGATTTAATTATGATATTGTTTTATCATTCCCCTAGTGGTTTCATTGATTCCCGAAACTATTTTCTAGCATGTAGAGGTTGATAATGGCCTTTGGTTTATGTCTCGGGTAGGGTCGGGTGTTGGGTTGGATGGAAATCTGGTCTGGTTTATGACAAAATGGTATTAGAGTAGTCCATTTTTTATTTGGTGTGTTAGGTAGTTAGAGATTAGGCATGTTGGGACTCAATAGTTTTTCATAGGAATACCTTAATGAACTCTTTATTGTTCTGATCCACTTGTTTCTAGGGGTTGTCTGGGATTTGAGTCTTTCCATATAGTTTTGGATGATGAATGATAATGGAGGTGAGTAAGTGTCATGTCATGATCTCACATAGAGTAGTGACCCATATGGAGTCTAGGTGTATGGTTCAGGGTCTTATAAGTTGATAATTATTACCTGGGTCATGGACCACTAACCATGTCGTTGATCTAGGCATGGAAACTAGTTCTTTATTGTGATGGTTGGTTGTAAATTGTTCGTTTAGGTCAACCTTGTTTGCATGGGTTGTGTTTTTTTTCTGTTTTGGGTTTGTGTGATTGGAATTTCGAAATGAAAAATGGTTTTTGAAAACTAAAACAATCTATTTCAAGTGGTTTTGGAATCGAAATGAATGGATTTTAAAGAAAACCATTTTGGATTGAAAATTTGGTAAGTTTTTGAGTTTTCATAATGAAATGGCATGCGAGAACAATATCATTAATTATGAATAATTTCATATGTGTTGGTATGTGAGGAATGTTCATGTTTGCTCTTTTTAATGGGTGATGTTAGTCGAAGTGGATGGACACATGTGTGAGGGTTCTTAGGTTTTATGGGTTATGATTTGAAATCAATAGTTTATAATTTCTTAAAAAGATGGCCTTGTTTGTGAAAAGTGGATATTGACATTCAAAAGTGGCCATGGAAATTATTTTTATTATTTTAAATGTAAATTGAATTTTTAGGGGGACGATTTTTGGTTGTTTTGTATGTGTTTGGATTTTGAGACTATTTTTTTGGATCATGGTGTTCTTTTTGATTGTTCTATGGATTGATTTCGATTCTCGTTTTTTGTTCTTTGTGTCATTTAGAATATGATAGCCAGAACAGATCAAAATGATTATAATGATTCATCCCTAGTTTTAAATTCTTCTCAGTTTTTAGATGTCAATCATGGTGATCTGGATTCGTTAGAATCATTGGAGTGGCATGATGAATTTAACAGTGTCTTCATATCTTTGGGAACTCTCGAAGATGTTTGAGTGCATGTTGTTCTAATATTGTTTCAGGTTATGGAATTTGAAGAATCATATATGTTTTCTATTCCATCAATTATAGTTGGGATGATGTGGGATGTTTTTATTTCTTTATTTTCTAGTATTTTGTACTTGAGTAGTTAAAGATAAAGAAAAGGGTAGAGTTCATGAGTATTTAACAAGGCTAGCAAACATTGAAGGCCTATTTTGATGATATTAGGGAGATAAATTCCTTTTATTTAGAGGTAGTGTCACAGGATCTATTGAAATATTATCTTTTCATTAGGGGTCTTCATCCAAAGATCAAGGATCTAGTAGTCTCCTCCAATGATCTTTGTTTTGAGAAGTTATTGGATAAGGAATTTTTAGGTGAGTTGGTTCTCGAGGTGAAGTATGTGGTTTTTGATCTCATGAATGTTCCCAAACATATGAGGGTTGTGTTCTTGGGGAACCAGTCTTTGGGGAGTCTCCTTCATTGGTTCTGGATTCCAGTTCATTAGGCGATTCACTTGCCAGTTTTGAGTGTGGTCAGTTTAGGCATTTGAAACCATCATATTATAATCTTCTAAATACATGTTACCATTATGGATAATTTGATAATCTAGAGAATCTTAATTGGAAGCATTTCTCAAATAATAGGCCTGATCAGAGAATTTCAGATTTGGGTTATGAGGTAGTAGATCCTTCAACCATCAGGGCTCAATCCATAGGTCCCAGAGTGAAAATGGTGCATAGTCAGGAATATCCAGGGCTGTGTAGGGAACCTTGTCTGAGATTTTACTCCTTTGTTGAGGTTTATACTTTCTAAGATTCCATATTTGAATTTTTCTGTTGGTTTAAGTTCATTATTTCATCGTAAGAGTGAGATGAACATGTTCTTTCATTTCCATATTGGTTATATTTATCTAAATTTGGATCATATAATGGTTAGCCTTTCAAGAATTGGTTACTTGTATTTAGTTATTATAGTTTGGAGATATCTTTTTTTAAATGAATTTATTCCAATTTTTTGGGGTTTTGGGATAAAGTAGAAAATTTGATGTTCCAGTGGTGGTGTGTTTTAGCTTATGTGGAGAAGTTGGGTTAATTTTTTTGGGGAGTTTCATGTTTTCTTGGTGTTGTTAGTAGAGTTTTTGTGGTGGGGATAACCCTCTAGTTATCTCCCCTTTATCATTGTTATGTGTTTTCCACTACTTTAGGTTGGGTGTGACTTGTTATGTTAATGGTCACCCCAAGGTTTTTGGTTTCGTTCAGTTTTGATCAGGCATGGAACCCAGTTTTGTTTACCTTTCAGTTGGGTGACATTATGGGGGAGAAGGTGTTTATGGTGGGAAAAATTGTCACACTGTGACATTTTTAATTATTTGGTTTTATTCATTTATTTTATTTGGATATCTTTTTTTAGGTTCAAGTAGGGGCCTGGTTTAAATTTTGGAATTTTGGAAGTTTCATGTTAGTTTTTGGCAAGTGCATATTTTGCGCATTATTTAGGTAAACTATGTGACTTCACCTAGGTAACTGTGAGGCCTTTTTTGGGTTCTAGTTGTAAGGAACATGGGTTACACATGGCATGGGATACTTTTTTGAAACCATGTGTGATATTCTATCCATTTTCATAGTGGTGAACGTACGGCTTGTGCACGGTTTGGAAAACCGTGCGGCCAAACTATCTTAGTTGCATAGAAATTTTAAAATTAAAAATCCCTAATATACCCTCCCCCCTTTTTACCCTAAATATAACACCCTCCCCTTATATTATTTGTAGTTCATGATTCTCTCCCAAAACCCCTATCCATTGGTTCCTCCTCCCTTGTTGGTTATCCTCCTTCAAATCTATGGTTGGTTTCTTAGGGTTTTGTCCATTTTTTCACCACTTTATCTTTTCATCCCTTAATTTATTAATATTTACATTGTCGGTTATCTCTTGTACAAACCCTTGAAATTAGGTTTGATGTTTTTTTGTGATTCTTTATATTTTTCAGTGTATGTTTTTTACTTAGGACTTCTATATCCCTTCTCCTGAAGTTTTGTTGCATCTGCAGTTTGTTGAGGTAGGTGATTCTGCCCCTTTCATTTCTGATCAATTCTATTTTATACTTGTCTATTTATATATAATTTATAAATGTGATTTCCATTATTTTGGTTTCATTTTATGGATTTGTGTGGTGTTATTGTGTAGGAAAATATTTGTATAAGTAGTCAAAAAGTATTTCTTTAATATTTTTTACGTTGTTATGCCCACAAGGTGTTTATTAAAATGTTAATTTTTCAATTAAAATGAAATTGTTTGTTTTGAGTGGTGATTAAAATTTTTTATGATATAATATAATTGTGGGTTGTGAATTCATATTTTTAATATATTGAAATTGGTGATATTTATATTTTTACATACCATGTTGATCAAAAATCATGTGATGATTCTTTAAATATAGTTTTTGGATAATTTAATGAATACGTTAATGGAATTAGTTATTGGTTTGAGTTTTCATAAAATTATTTATCTATTGTTTATATTTTTAAATGACAAGTTGGGTTCATTTGGGAACGTATGGTTTTATAAGGGGTTTTTAGGACAGTTAGCAACATTGAAAAACTTGGTTCTTTCTTGATCCATGGTTTTTAAATAATTATCCTTCTTTTCCTCTCCTCTTTCCAAAAATGGTTTCATAAATTCTAAATTGGGTTATGGAGCTTCATGAGTCTTTAAATGGAACTTAAAATGAGTTTTATAATGATTGAATGATTTTTCATTTTGAGATATGTTTGATTACTAATTGGCATAAAGTCTTGTTTGTCACTTTTCATATTGTTTCATGTTTCACCTTTGGTTCAAAAATGGAATTGTAAATGTATTAGAGTGGAAATGTTAATGGCCTAGTTGGATTTTTGTAATTTTTTGGACGTTAATTTGGATTGGAAAACGTAAATGAAAAATTGATAACTTAACTGGTTTTGAGAAATGACTTGAAGCTAGTGTGATGTGATGGCCTGGTTGGAACTTGTTCATGGTTTGTTCTAATTTGAGAACCCCTATCAGGGATTTACCTATATGGTTCATCACATGGGTGGTTTTGAAGATTGGGGTAGGAAAGTGTGGATTAAGTAGGTACGGTGAATCATGAGTGTGAGGGCCTCCTCCTATCACCATAAATTATTACAACGGGTTTCCTGGTTATCATTAGAAACTTCAGTGAAATTTTATTATCAACCCCAATTATGCTGGTTAGTATCCCTTGGATGTTTTAGAGGCCATGTGGTTTTTCCAATGGAATTTTAGTTAGAGTAGTTAGTTCGATATTGACTATGGAGATTCACCATATATCGGTAGGTGAGTCTAACCCAACTATATGCAGGGATCATTTTAGAGATGTTTCTTAAATTCCCATGGTTTACTATCTCTATCTGTATGATTAATTTTTTTGTATTTTTTTTATTGTTTATACCACTAGTTTACTTTCATCATAGATTGGTATCTCTTTGTTTGGATTTTGGTTTGGGTTTTTTTTTCTAAAGTGGTAATCCATTTTGAAAATAGTGATGCGGTGTGTGTGTTGTTTTCAAAAAGGGAAAGATATTTTCCATTATTAAAATGAGAAAAATTATATATATATATATATATATATATTCAAAATAGAATTTATAGAAATTTTTTTGAAAATGAAATGTATTTATTTTATGGTGATTTTCTATTGAGATATTAATATCACACCATACTTGTACAATTTGGTGCTGGTAGATTCTATATATTTTTTAGGTTCATGTATCGGGTTTCTCTACTCATTTTCAGAGTAGTTTGTCTTGTGGTTGGAGGGGAAAATATGTCACATGGAGATCGTGTTAGCATGGTCAGTTTCCATTTGTATTTATTTTCTATTTTATCAGTTTTTTGCCATGTTTATATCTACATGTAATCACTTGTGGGATTTTGTTTCTTATTCAGATCATTTTATTATAATTCAGGTTTATTTGGAAAAAATGTTTTCATAGTGGGTTCATGGATGTTGGGCACTATGTTCCATCCCATGGGTATCGGTAACACCCTTCAAGCAATATCTCTGGTCGGGACTGGTATTCAGTTTGATGAGACTCTGTTATTGTTCATGATAGTGGATTACTTGAGTAAACAAAATCAGGCATCATTAACCAAGCTATCTTAGGAACATGATCCATTGGTTAATGATTTCATGAATATTTTCTTGAATATTTTTGGGGTAGGAAATTCTACTGTTTTGTTTTAGGTGTCAGTGTTGTAGTCTCTCTCAGACTGAATTAAGAATGTGTTGAATGAAGACCATGATTTAGAGAAAATTATCGAATTTGATAAGAAAGGTAAATTTATATAATCTAATATTGATAAAAATTGTTTCTTGAGATTTGTAAAGAGATCATGTGTGCATTGTGATTACCCTCTAAAGAGATAATTGTTAAGTGATGTTTATAGTACTTCATTTTCAATTTACCCTGGTGGCACTAAGATGTACAGAGACTATTAAGAGTATTACTGGTGGGATAGAATTAAAAGAGATTTTCTGATTTTACAATGAATTTTTTACTTGTCAATGGGTCAAATAAGAGAGACAACTATCAAAGGGGAGGCTTTATTATTTTCCATTAAAATAGTGTAAATGGAAAAATATATCCATGGACTTCATTTTGGGACTACCACAGACTTGTTTATGAAACAATACCATTTGGGATATTTTTGATCGACTAACTAAATCTACAAATTTTCTTCAAATTTGAGACGCTCTTCTTTTTGATAAATTTCTGGGATTTACCTCAAATAGATTTTATTTTAACCAGTGTTCCTCTCTTTATTTTAAATATCTATGATCCAAGTTTCATGTCATAATTTTTCAAAGGCCTTATGATTTAATTAAGAATAGAATTAAATTTCAACACTACTTTTCATCCTCAATCTAATGGATATACTAAGAGAACAATTCATACCTTAGAGGAAATTCATCGTGTTTTATTATTGGATTACTAGGGTCGTTTGGACCTACATATTTATTTAGTTGAGATTTCATATAATAAAAGTATTTGAACTAGTATATAGATCGCACCTTCAGAGGAATTATATGGAAATTGGTGTCTAACTCCCTCATTTTAGGATGAATTCGTGGAAAAGAAGTTTGTGGTACTATAATGAGCAGAGAAGTTGATGTTAAATTGAATATGATCCAGAAATACATGATGATGGCTCAAAGGGGGATGACAAGTTATGTAGATAATAAGAGGAAAGTATTTTCTTTCATGTTAAGTGATCATGTTTTCCAACAAGCCTCCTCATGTAAAAGTGTTATGTTTTTTGTAGGAAATTATAGCTAAGTCCATATTTTATTAGACTTTTTGAAATCTTTTATAATGTTGGACATGTTACCTATAGAGTATCTTTACCTCTAATTTTATCTTTGGTATAATGTTTTTATCTAGTTTTGATATCAAGAAATTATGCATTAGATTTATCACATGTTTTTTTCCCATATGTGTTTTTTATATAAGATATCCTTTCATGTCCAAAGAAACTCATTTATATTTTTAATCATATAGATCATGTATTGCGGAATAAGGTAATTCAATAGGTTAAGGTTTTACAGAGAAACCACGTGGTTGAAGAAGCAACATGGGAATATGAAAATTCTATGAGAGAAAGGTATCCTCACTTGTTTTACAAGTAAATAAATAATTTTGAGGTTGCAATTTCCAAAACGTGGGGAGAATGTAACAACATCGGTACTTATAAAATAATATGTTTTTATTATGGAATTAACTAGTAAAATTCATTATAAATTTATAATAAAATAAGTGATATTTATAGAAGTAAAGTAATATATACTAATAGAATAGTAACATCACCGATGAAAGTATAAGTAAAATTTATGCATCTTATAGTTGAAATTATGATATATCAACTTCATGGAATATGTAAATAAATGTTTTCAAAATGATAAATTAAGTGTTGATATTTTTATGAAATATAAAAATTTAATTGCAATGTTTTACATAATATAATGATTTGAAAAAATATATTTTCCTAAAATAGGTCTATAAATTAATATTTTTTTTCATGTGATTATAAGAAAATTTAATGAGACCTTAATGAATTTTTAATGGTGTCATAAAATATGCTATAATTTAAAAATTCATATTTTATTTTAAATATATATTTTAATTAAAAGTTAAATTTATTAGATTTAGAAAATTATTTACCTAAAATGGAGTTTATTTTTGAATTCTACAAGTCAAAAAATAGTTAGGGTGAATTTTTTGTATTTTTCTAAAATATTTGAATTTTTGGTGAATAGTGAAATATAATAATTTACGGTATATATATATTATAAGATAAATACACTAATTCTTTAATCATAATATTTGTAAGAACCAAAATCGTGAATCGCTATAAATTATTTTAAAATACATAGTGATAATCCTCAAAGTATTCATACACTTGAGCCAAAATAATAAGGTAATAAATAAATAAATGAGAAAAAACCCCTCTACTCCACTATAAATACTACCCCTCAGCACCTCTTTTCCTCACACATAAAATTCTTGTATATTTCTTTAATTTTTCCCAATTACACTCCAAAAACAGTTCCCCAAATCCAAGACCTACTAGTCTCTCCAAAAGGCTATTACCAAGGGACTTAAGGAGGTCCTCAATGAGGAGAATTCTAGAGGTAAAATCCTATTTCATTTTCTATTATTTTCATTTCATTTTCATTTCATTTATTATTCTCTCCTCACATTCCCTATACAAAGTTACATGATAACTATGATATTATATGTAAACTATAATTTTATTCTCGTAATGGAATATCTATAACAAAACATCCCCTCTTCTTATAAGGCCCCAGCCTTAAAACTTACTTAATCTTGAGTTATTACAAGATTACACATTGAGGATCTTTTCAGGTTTAGAGTTTTAGAGAATTAGATCATGAAACTTGCATTACATTCCACTTTTAAACAAAGTGGTTACATAAAAGATAGTATCCATTCTTCCCATCAACGGAAACATATTGAAAATAAAACATGGAATCTTTCTTAACACATCCTTGACTCTATCATCTTATCATGTACCTTTCCCTTGACCTGAAAAAAACATTTCAAAAACTTGGGATGAGCATAAAAAGCTCAGTAAGGGATATAAAAAATATGGAAAGGAAACATGAGTTCATATATACACAAGAATGAAATCATAATTCACCCATAAAACATAGGCACTTTAACCTACCTCATCAAATCATGAATAAATCATAGAAATCATAAGACATAAAGGTAACTTGAGGCATTCATAACATTCTTACGTAGGGAGTAACCCTCTTGGTTACGTTTGGAATACCCATCACAGTATATTCCCTAAATCTCTTCGGAGAAACCTTAACGTTTCACTCCTTCGCGTTACCCAATGCATTGGAGAGCTATATCGGGCTCACCCGCCCTTAGTTTATCACGGAACCACCCGTTCTTCATAACAATGCCCAAGAACCATAACATAATCGTATCACATAAACATGAATAAAGGAAACATAACATTTCCACATTTCAATCACAATATAACATTTTAGGATATTGAAAAAAAATGAATCAATTCAAAAAGAAACCATTTTCAAAACCATTTAAAACATTTAATAAAGAGCTTTTTGAGTCAAAGTGTCCCATACCACCTTGAAGCTTTTAAAATTTTAAACCATTAATATCCATATAAATAAATCCTTAAAACCACTTTGAAAACATGGATATTAATAAGAACGAATAATTAAAACATTTAAAACGACATTTTGGTAAAAGGGGTTTTACCAAAATTAGAGACACTTGAATACAATAATCGAGGAATAACATTTAGTCAAAACTTTGTAATATCATGGGAATAAAGGAATCCATGATATAATATTCCAAAGGACAGTATATACACCATATAAGAGTGAATTGGTGCATAACAACAATGAAGTCTCAATAGGGATGTAAAATGTGATGAAATCCCTTATAAAGAAGGTATCCTTAAATTAAGGACAAATCAATCTCAAAAATATGTGTGAAGAATATAAATACACCCAATATAAGTGGATATTAAGTGTAAAACAATAAAAGGTCATTCACACATATTGAATGGATGACATATTCAATGACTACATGTTGAACCCAAAGAAATCGAAATTGGGTTAAGAAGTTCCCTTGACAGCCTAACGGCGTCACATCAAAATGAGTTGATGAGAGATAAAAAGAGTATCTCATCACTTGGACACAAAATTTACATCATTAAGGATATATGAGAACATATCCCAATGTAACAATATGTGAATTAAAAGACCCAATAAAAGAAGTCTTTTAAAAAGAGGAGGGTGAAAGGTTCCCTTACCGACTTGGGTATCTTTCAAAACATACACCCCATGAAAGAGGGACAATAGATCATTGATGTAAATACTCATAAACGAAAGTATTTTACACAAAGTGTAGAATAATGGGCAGTACATACACCACTCAATGGAATTTGTGGCAAAAGTAGCGTAAATCTCACGAGAATAAAAGTGAGATGAAAAATCCCTTACGAGAACTCGGCAGCCTAACGGCGCCACATAAAACCTCCAAAATGGATTGATGAGAGAGAATAGGGTCTCTCATCACATGAACATAAAAATTACAGTAGGATTAATATAAAATAACATCCCAATCATCAGAAAGATGAGCTTAAAAGAAATGACATAAAAGAGTGTACTTAAAGAGAAAGAGAGTTGCAGGATCCCTTACCTCGGGTCCGACTTGACTCGATCGTTCTTTAACGTCCTGAATAATAAACTTGAGTTAATTTCTAATTCATTAAGAACCCTTTTTCATGTTCATTATTACTTTTATACCACTTATTACCATGTCACAAACATTATGTAATCATTTAAGTTAATAATATTTGTTTTGCCGATATTTTGTTCTTAAGTCGAAAGTGGTCTTCTTACAATTACATGTTGTTCAAGTGGCCAAATGTTTATTATATCCAGAATTGTATTCATTATGTAGATATCATATATGTCACATATATCCAGTACATTCATGCATTTATAACATTACATAATCATTTAGAGGTAAGAAATGAAATGCACCGTTCATGGAGACGGTAAGCCGTACGTACGCATGAACGCTACTTTCATTTCTATTTCGTATTTTATAGAATGGAATAATAATGATATAAAGGTATATTATAATTCCAGTATAATATCATATTTAATATCATAGTTCCATCCTTTATACATCCCACATATGGTATTTAACGAATCAAATCACTTTGAGGGGGCGGTAGTCCGCACTTCCTTAAATGAAGATATCGTGTTTACCCATAATGGGAACCATAAAGGTTTGACCAAAATGTAAAGAACAGAATCTTAAGGAAAACATAAACATACTATATATCATATATAAAAATAGTAACATCATAATGGCCACCTTTGAAGGTGTTAAATGAGTATTGAACAATCATCGCTTCGGGAGGCAGAATTTCACCATCCACGGAAACCGTATGTTCTTTAACCATTTGATGTAGTTGTGTGAGAGTGTAGCTCAAATAAATCTTATAACAACATACTAGTATATTGAAGATACTGTTGTTGTTACAAAAGAAGTAAATAAAAAGAGATTAGGGGGTTGGAGAAGCAAAATAAAACAAATGAACAAGAGAGAATGAGTTACCTTTAAAAGTGTAATCTCCTTTTGATTTGAGCCTAAAGGCTTCCTTTGAAAGGATTCTGCCCAAAGGGGAACCTCTAGGATGAGGAGAGGGATCTTGAGAGAGTAAATGGGCAGGGGTTGGCCGAGCCAAAGGCTTGAGGGGTGTGGGAAAAGAGGTAGAGGTGGGGGCCTTTTATAAGAGGAGAGGAGGGGCACTTTTGGAAAGCAATGAAATATTACATTATTTGAAAATGCTTTTCGGTTCTAAAGGGTCCCACATTGATATAATTCGTGGATAAGGTGATAAGGCATCGAAATCCACTCATCCAATTGGTTTTGTCCATGTGTATATTGTAGATTTTTCATTATCTTTCCATTTTAATTAAATTGTCAAATAATGATGTCACCGCTGCATCATTATTATGTCATATATAATTTAATTTCTTTAATGTCTAAAAATTATAAAAAAAATACTATGATATAGGAAATCTTTTTAGCTTTCCAATGACTATTTATAATCAAAATTTGGACTTGTATAACCCCACTTAAAAATTGTTTTAGTAAAACAATTTATGTTAGTGTCATTTTCACTTTAACATTAAATAAAAAGTATTTTATGTTATTTCCCAACAAAAGTGGATCCATGGGGTCCCCAAGTTAGGCCATGGCTTGTCATGGTCGGCCATGACATAACCAATAGGGTTGGGACATGTGTCTAGGTCATTTTATATTATTAAAGCATTATTTATACCTTAAACTACCCTAATTACCACTAATCGCGATTAAGAACTTAATGAGTTACTATTCACCAAAAAATTATTATAATCTCATTGAACCACATTTTACTTCTTAATGACAACCATGTATGTCGGATTTTCAAAATTCAATACACATTAGTGGTAAAATTTCATTTAACTGAAAAATCAGTTTGCTTGATTACCACTTAGTGGTTTCACTATTCATCAAAAATTGAAGTTTTTCAGAAAATTACCAAAAATTCACCCTAAGCTATATTTGATATTCCGAATTCAAAAATGAAGTCCATTTTAAAAAATTCAAATCATATAAGTCACATTAATTAATTCAATAATTAATTCCCGCTGTCAGAGCAAATATCGTGTTTTTATAAAACAATAAGTATCAAAAGATTGACACTAGTTTAAGTCCGATTTCAAAGTGAAATTGATTCCAACGACCACTATTGGATTTAATGGTAAAAATATTTTCTAATTTCACTTTAAAACCAATTAAAAAGATAATCTCATCATATAAATAAATTATATTAAAAAGAGGTTTTGAATTAAAATACAACATTTTACACTATTCATCAAAAAATGAACTTTATCAGAAAAATACCAAAAATTTACACAAAGTAAAATTTGATGTCCCGATTCTTAATAAGAGTTTTATTTGGTCCAAAAGAATGTATAAGAGTGATCAAAACTATATTTAATGACAGTTCTCCATTAAAAGGCGATAAGTGAACCTTTAGTGAAAACTAGGGCATATACACCTAAAATTGAATTCTTTCCATATTTTAAGACATTGTCTTTTATTGGATAAATGTAAAAACATTTATAAAACATATATAATCATATTTTAGTTATTTATATCCATTCCCGCCAATACAACGGCTACATGTTAACTACCATTTGAAATAATATTATTTTATTATTAGAGTGCAACGTAAGATTCCCAAGAAACTCGTTGTTGCGTATTGGGTACGCCATCGAGCATAGCGTCCCCTTTAAAGCCATATTAATATTTTATTCACAAAAATGGATAAATACAAAAATGTCATATTCTTCATTTACCTGGGATGTTACATCCTTCCCCCCTTTTGGGAATTGCGTCCTCGCAATTTTAAAATTGCGCTTGGAAACATCCTTGAAAGTCCCACATCGGAACAAAAGTCGGTAAAACAAACACTTTAAAATAAAGAAAGATAAGTACAAAGGTCACCCGAGTTAACCCATACTAGGATTCCAAGTATGAAAATATGGACATGGAGGAGAAAACATAGGTTCATGTTCTCATGGAGAGTGATAGAAAACATGTTTAGGAGAAAGTTAACCATGAGAAAATCACAAACTTGTGATGGGTTAAACGGTATTCGATTCCCCAGTAGGAAAAGTTAATAGACAACATTTTTGGTTTAAGTTACTTTTTATTGAGGAATTTATTCATAAGGAAACATAATCACTTATCATGTTGACTTTCAACTTTTATTAGATTCCTTAATCAAACTCATATTTTCTCCAAAAGGCGAATATTTTGGAAGACTTGTTCACATTAAGAGTACCATAATCAACTTCTAGAGAATCACCTAATTCACAAAAGAGAGCTATATACTTCCCATGTCTTTAGACTTTAACCAAAAACAAAACCAAAAAGGCTAGTACAAGATCGGATAATCCAGAAAAGGATAACCCTTTATAAAAATAAAATCTATTCTTAACATCCAAAATTTGTCAAACAAAACCCAATGTTCAACAAGGATCATTCTATAATCAATTTGTCCATAAAATTCTTCAAAGTAAACCAATATAAGATTGAAACCCAAATATTTGAAGGATTTAGTCACATAGTCTTCCAAGTTAAATCGTAACATTTATCTCCAAACAAAAACAGTTGCTCTTAAAGTCTCGCATTGAAAGTAATTAACCTAATCACATATCCTCCATGATAGGTTAATCATTTTCATAAATAACCCAAAATCAACTTACTCTTAATTCATAAAATCATATAACTGAAAAGAATCAGTCAAACTAACCAGGGACTTCACGTAGTCCAGTGGTAGGCGATAAATAACAGTCGCACTTTGGTTGTGGGTTCGATTCCCGCAGCTTTGTCCGATGCGACGGGTAGTCACATGGTCTGCGTGTTGTCCTTTTTCCAAAACTATATAATTCTTAAAACAATCCCCGAAATGAGATAAAATCTTCAAAGATGATCATAACATATTTTAACCTCAAGTTTATCTCATGCCTTTCATTTTCCATCATAACATATAATAACCCATAATTACCTCAAAAGTCAGGATCATATAAACCCTAATGGTTACCTTAATAATTATTACCTGAATTTCCACATCGAGTTGGCCATCTCGTACCTAATGCACTAGAGAACTCACCAAGGTTGAAGTGGTTGATCATGACTCCTTGATAGTTGGTTTAGAACAACCATGAGTTTCCTCATTGAATCCTCCATTTTACCTAGTATCTTAATCATAGATCCACCACAGTTTCCTTCAATCCAATTGTCACTTTGGTGCCTGCGAGATCCAGCCATTCACTAACAACAGATATGTCAGTGTGAGTATATCAACAAAACCATCATGTACTAATGAGTAAGATAAACACTAAGATATACTTACTCATTCACTTTATCTAAAACTAGGACTCTTTCTGAAATCCTAACCATTATGGTAATGTCACTTATGCTTAAAGAATACCCTAACCTCTAAAGTTATCTAAACCGACCTTTGATACCAACTATAAGGCCCCAGCCTTAAAACTTACTTAATCTTGAGTTATTACAAGATTACACATTGAGGATCTTTTCAGGTTTAGAGTTTTAGAGAATTAGATCATGAAACTTGCATTACATTCCACTTTTAAACAAAGTGGTTACATAAAAGATAGTATCCATTCTTCCCATCAACGGAAACATATTGAAAATAAAACATGGAATCTTTCTTAACACATCCTTGACTCTATCATCTTATCATGTACCTTTCCCTTGACCTGAAAAAAACATTTCAAAAACTTGGTATGAGCATAAAAAGCTCAGTAAGGGATATAAAAAATATGGAAAGGAAACATGAGTTCATATATACACAAGAATGAAATCATAATTCACCCATAAAACATAGGCACTTTAACCTACCTCATCAAATCATGAATAAATCATAGAAATCATAAGACATAAAGGTAACTTGAGGCATTCATAACATTCTTACGTAGGGAGTAACCCTCTTGGTTACGTTTGGAATACCCATCACAGTATATTCCCTAAATCTCTTCGGAGAAACCTTAACGTTTCACTCCTTCGCGTTACCCAATGCATTGGAGAGCTATATCGGGCTAACCCGCCCTTAGTTTATCACGGAACCACCCGTTCTTCATAACAATGCCCAAGAACCATAACATAATCGTATCACATAAACATGAATAAAGGAAACATAACATTTCCACATTTCAATCACAATATAACATTTTAGGATATTGAAAAAAAATGAATCAATTCAAAAAGAAACCATTTTCAAAACCATTTAAAACATTTAATAAAGAGCTTTTTGAGTCAAAGTGTCCCATACCACCTTGAAGCTTTTAAAATTTTAAACCATTAATATCCATATAAATAAATCCTTAAAACCACTTTGAAAACATGGATATTAATAAGAACGAATAATTAAAACATTTAAAACGACATTTTGGTAAAAGGGGTTTTACCAAAATTAGAGACACTTGAATACAATAATCGAGGAATAACATTTAGTCAAAACTTTGTAATATCATGGGAATAAAGGAATCCATGATATAATATTCCAAAGGACAGTATATACACCATATAAGAGTGAATTGGTGCATAACAACAATGAAGTCTCAATAGGGATGTAAAATGTGATGAAATCCCTTATAAAGAAGGTATCCTTAAATTAAGGACAAATCAATCTCAAAAATATGTGTGAAGAATATAAATACACCCAATATAAGTGGATATTAAGTGTAAAACAATAAAAGGTCATTCACACATATTGAATGGATGACATATTCAATGACTACATGTTGAACCCAAAGAAATCGAAATTGGGTTAAGAAGTTCCCTTGACAGCCTAACGGCGTCACATAAAAATGAGTTGATGAGAGATAAAAAGAGTATCTCATCACTTGGACACAAAATTTACATCATTAAGGATATATGAGAACATATCCCAATGTAACAATATGTGAATTAAAAGACCCAATAAAAGAAGTCTTTTAAAAAGAGGAGGGTGAAAGGTTCCCTTACCGACTTGGGTATCTTTCAAAACATACACCCCATGAAAGAGGGACAATAGATCATTGATGTAAATACTCATAAACGAAAGTATTTTACACAAAGTGTAGAATAATGGGCAGTACATACACCACTCAATGGAATTTGTGGCAAAAGTAGCGTAAATCTCACGAGAATAAAAGTGAGATGAAAAATCCCTTACGAGAACTCGGCAGCCTAACGGCGCCACATAAAACCTCCAAAATGGATTGATGAGAGAGAATAGGGTCTCTCATCACATGAACATAAAAATTACAGTAGGATTAATATAAAATAACATCCCAATCATCAGAAAGATGAGCTTAAAAGAAATGACATAAAAGAGTGTACTTAAAGAGAAAGAGAGTTGCAGGATCCCTTACCTCGGGTCCGACTTGACTCGATCGTTCTTTAACGTCCTGAATAATAAACTTGAGTTAATTTCTAATTCATTAAGAACCCTTTTTCATGTTCATTATTACTTTTATACCACTTATTACCATGTCACAAACATTATGTAATCATTTAAGTTAATAATATTTGTTTTGCCGATATTTTGTTCTTAAGTCGAAAGTGGTCTTCTTACAATTACATGTTGTTCAAGTGGCCAAATGTTTATTATATCCAGAATTGTATTCATTATGTAGATATCATATATGTCACATATATCCAGTACATTCATGCATTTATAACATTACATAATCATTTAGAGGTAAGAAATGAAATGCACCGTTCATGGAGACGGTAAGCCGTACGTACGCATGAACGCTACTTTCATTTCTATTTCGTATTTTATAGAATGGAATAATAATGATATAAAGGTATATTATAATTACAGTATAATATCATATTTAATATCATAGTTCCATCCTTTATACATCCCACATATGGTATTTAACGAATCAAATCACTTTGAGGGGGCGGTAGTCCGCACTTCCTTAAATGAAGATATCGTGTTTACCCATAATGGGAACCATAAAGGTTTGACCAAAATGTAAAGAACAGAATCTTAAGGAAAACATAAACATACTATATATCATATATAAAAATAGTAACATCATAATGGCCACCTTTGAAGGTGTTAAATGAGTATTGAACAATCATCGCTTCGGGAGGCAGAATTTCACCATCCACGGAAACCGTATGTTCTTTAACCATTTGATGTAGTTGTGTGAGAGTGTAGCTCAAATAAATCTTATAACAACATACTAGTATATTGAAGATACTGTTGTTGTTACAAAAGAAGTAAATAAAAAGAGATTAGGGGGTTGGAGAAGCAAAATAAAACAAATGAACAAGAGAGAATGAGTTACCTTTAAAAGTGTAATCTCCTTTTGATTTGAGCCTAAAGGATTCCTTTGAAAGGATTCTGCCCAAAGGGGAACCTCTAGGATGAGGAGAGGGATGTTGAGAGAGTAAATGGGCAGGGGTTGGCCGAGCCAAAGGCTTGAGGGGTGTGGGAAAAGAGGTAGAGGTGGGGGCCTTTTATAAGAGGAGAGGAGGGGCACTTTTGGAAAGCAATGAAATATTACATTATTTGAAAATGCTTTTCGGTTCTAAAGGGTCCCACATTGATATAATTCGTGGATAAGGTGATAAGGCATCGAAATCCACTCATCCAATTGGTTTTGTCCATGTGTATATTGTAGATTTTTCATTATCTTTCCATTTTAATTAAATTGTCAAATAATGATGTCACCGCTGCATCATTATTATGTCATAAATAATTTAATTTCTTTAATGTCTAAAAATTATAAAAAAAATACTATGATATAGGAAATCTTTTTAGCTTTCCAATGACTATTTATAATCAAAAGTTGGACTTGTATAACCCCACTTAAAAATTGTTTTAGTAAAACAATTTATGTTAGTGTCATTTTCACTTTAACATTAAATAAAAAGTATTTTATGTTATTTCCCAACAAAAGTGGATCCATGGGGTCCCCAAGTTAGGCCATGGCTTGTCATGGTCTGCCATGACATAACCAATAGGTTTGGGACATGTGTCTAGGTCATTTTATATTATTAAAGCATTATTTATACCTTAAACTACCCTAATTACCACTAATCGCGATTAAGAACTTAATGAGTTACTATTCACCAAAAAATTATTATAATCTCATTGAACCACATTTTACTTCTTAATGACAACCATGTATGTCGGATTTTCAAAATTCAATACACATTAGTGGTAAAATTTCATTTAACTGAAAAATCAGTTTGCTTGATTACCACTTAGTGGTTTCACTATTCATCAAAAATTGAAGTTTTTCAGAAAATTACCAAAAATTCACCCTAAGCTATATTTGATATTCCGAATTCAAAAATGAAGTCCATTTTACAAAATTCAAATCATATAAGTCACATTAATTAATTCAATAATTAATTCCCGCTGTCAGAGCAAATATCGTGTTTTTATAAAACAATAAGTATCAAAAGATTGACACTAGTTTAAGTCCGATTTCAAAGTGAAATTGATTCCAACGACCACTATTGGATTTAATGGTAAAAATATTTTCTAATTTCACTTTAAAACCAATTAAAAAGATAATCTCATCATATAAATAAATTATATTAAAAAGAGGTTTTGAATTAAAATACAACATTTTACACTATTCATCAAAAAATGAACTTTATCAGAAAAATACCAAAAATTTACACAAAGTAAAATTTGATGTCCCGATTCTTAATAAGAGTTTTATTTGGTCCAAAAGAATGTATAAGAGTGATCAAAACTATATTTAATGACAGTTCTCCATTAAAAGGCGATAAGTGAACCTTTAGTGAAAACTAGGGCATATACACCTAAAATTGAATTCTTTCCATATTTTAAGACATTGTCTTTTATTGGATAAATGTAAAAACATTTATAAAACATATATAATCATATTTTAGTTATTTATATCCATTCCCGCCAATACAACGGCTACATGTTAACTACCATTTGAAATAATATTATTTTATTATTAGAGTGCAACGTAAGATTCCCAAGAAACTCGTTGTTGCGTATTGGGTACGCCATCGAGCATAGCGTCCCCTTTAAAGCCATATTAATATTTTATTCACAAAAATGGATAAATACAAAAATGTCATATTCTTCATTTACCTGGGATGTTACACTTCTCCTCTTATTCTAAAAATGTATGTAGCTTCAGT